>CM024588.1:31424423-32024423 GCA_014182565.1 Eucalyptus marginata
TGTCATTGGGAGAATTCAAATACCTTTGAGGTAAAGGGGTTTTCCGAAATGCTACACCGTTTGGGAAATTATAATCTCAAATAGCTTTGAAATGTAACTTTACCATAAACACCGCTTGGCAAAACTAACATTTGTAATTGGCTTTTGCTTTTATTTATTATTATTATTATTTTTAAATCTGAAATCAACTTCGGCGGCTGGCGGTTAGCTAGCCAACTGCTGGACGGCCAAGGCCGGATCTTGCCGCCCGAGGTCGCGACCTCGGGCGGCGCCGTCACCGCCTAGAGGCGTGACCTCAAGTGCCCGGGAGGTCGCGAGCCGGATCCGGCCGTCCGACGGCTAGATCGGCCCTCGGACCACTAGATCCGGTGGCTCGAGGTCGCGTGGACCCAAGCGGTGTCGCCTAGGGTCCGCGCACGCCCGGCGACGTCGCTTGAGGTCCGTGCGCGCCTCGCGGCGTCGCCCGAGGTCCGCGCGGCCTCGGCGGCGTCGCCTAAGGTCCGCGCGACCCGGCAATGCCGCCCGGGTCGCGGGTCGCGCCACCCCTAGGCGGTGGTCATCGGGGACGCGCGACCCTCAGGCGGCGGTGGCGGCTGCCGGCGAAGCCCGATGGGCAAGGAAGAAGAAGATGAACAGGGAAGCATAAGACGAAGGGGGAAGAGAAGATGAACAGTGACAGTTGCATTTCCAAAATGCCCAATGCCCAAAGCACCTCCACCCTAGCATTCAACTTTCAGCATTTGGAATATCCCACATTTGACAAATGAGCTTTCAAAAGTTTTGCCAAACACAAAAAAATTTCCCAGGGCCTAAAGCCCCTTGGGAAAGTCGAACCAAACGAGGCCTTCATGCCCTTGAGGGATCTCCAAAAACTGGCGAGACAGTTCCTTGCCGATGATGCTCTGATCGTTGAAGTCCAAATGCACGCCGTGTCAACCATGTCGAATTTGTAGGATTTTGACGACTTACTTATATCATCGTATTCGTATGATTATTTGTATCGTTATAAAAACATCTCCACGTGATTATAAAGTAGCTTTTTTAATTAAAAATGGGTGAAAATATATGAATTTGTGTTAGTTTCGAGTCAAATTGAATCGAGTTTGAATTTCTCTGGGTAAATTTGTGTCATACTCAAGTCTTGTTCAGATGGTACATCATGAATTGCCACTCTACATATCTATACTTACAGATTAAAGTTCTATTTATTTGCTTTTTTTTGTTAGTTAGAAGAGAGGAAAAGCTGCCCCCTATCTCTAGAACCAAAAAGAAAACAGAGATGGTAATAAATATATGATATGTGTATCATTAATCCCTTTCGCTCATGAATGTATGTTTTGAAACCAATGAAAACTCGCTTTTCCTTTGTCAGGAATTAGCATTGACAGGCAAATTAAGATCAAGCATATGTGACCTACTGCTCCTTTACTTGAGTTGTGACAAGTTATGATTTATCCATGTCAACGAATATATCTTAGAAGACAATCTTTTCTCGACTAGCATTCTCTAATGGGTGGTGGTAGCATAACGACGTAGATAGAATTTGTAATAGCACTATTGACACCACATATTTGCTTTCAAAGCTAGTATTAGAAAAAAAGTTTCTTTCCAAACAAGTTTTCTTGAACAAATTTGCGGCGGGGAGAGGACCATTGCCCTCACCGCGGGATATTGGACGGCCATTTCAGCATTTCCCATCTCCAATTTCACGCTTTGCGCACGTCGACCGTACATTTCTCTGATCTGACGGCCAGTATGCGTTCAACCGTCCTTTTGTTGTCGCTGATGGGGGACGATGAGGTTAGTGGGGCTGAGGTCGGTAGGAGATCCCGACCGCACGCTTCCGCTATCGTGCGGTTGATAAGCTGTCCGCGTTGGGCTCGCCAAAGAGTCAAAGTCAAAGAACACATGAACTCTCGGTCAGATTTGGTGGGCTGGAGACCAATGACGTCAAAGGGTCGACGAGCGCCACTTTCGTCCTGAGCTTGGCCGCATGACATCGAGACCAATGACGTCACCTTTGGAGGTCTCGCGGAAACTAAACAATTGGGTGCTAATACTTTTGTATGGCGATCACTTGAGTGTCAATTTTTTTTTAATTATTTGAGTGCCATAAATTTGAAATATTGATACTTTTGATTTGCCTCGCCAGAAAAGTTGACGTGGTCGTCGAAAAATATTTTGTTAAATATTTTAAAGATTTTTTGAACTTTTTAGTTTTATTTTGTTTTTTGCTTTTTTCTTTCTTTAGGGTCAGTGAGGGTCATTGGCGACCCTCGCAAGCCGCAGCTACCTCGCCTTCGGATGTGAAGGCTTGGGTCAAGCTGTCCAGGCCTCATAGCCTTAGCGACGCTGCGACGTCCCTCGCCTTCAATGAGTGTCGCGAGAGATTTTTACCATTTACATTTTTAGAATTTTTTATTCATTTTTACTGATATGTCATTTATACCAAACAATATACATTATATGATATGAATATATCATACTTTATTACTGTAATAACCAAATAGTGAATACGATATATAAATATGATATATCAAAATCCCTTAGATTTCATATCTTATCCTGATTAAAAATTTAGATGATCAAACGTAACCATAGTGAATTAAAAACAATCACATAAGCATTTCAAATTAAAATGGAAAGTTAGACTTCACATTATTACACCAAGTTATTAGTGCATTTGATGGGGATGATAGAAAGTTTCTGGCTCTTGAATCAAATGCCACTTGTTCAAATCTCATTAACTGTATGCAAATTATTCTTTATTAATGCAGCCTGCACATGCAAAAAGCCCCGACTTAATTGATTTATGGGACTTGCAGTGTGGTTTATGGGCTTCGAGATATCGAGGCCTTTGCACTCATTAACTTATAAAAAATAGTTCATTTATCTTTGCCGGTACAATAACTCTCTCTTTCCAGATGAGAAAGACATTCCATTCATTGAACTCACGAAATGAAGAGTAAAGATGAAATTTATGATGATCAAATGACAATGGTTTCACGACCTCCTACTTAATTAACTCGAGCCGCATGTGCTCGCAACCAAGGAAGGCGATTGGACCAATAATGAACATTCAAATCACAATCATCATGGAACCTTGACAATCGCGAATAGAGCAAATTAAGTAAAATGGGTTGACCTTGCTAGGCTGAGATTGCCAGATAACTCGATTAGCTTGCACGGTGGACGGACTACAATGATGTAGTGAGGAAATATTAAATTTAGATGGCCACAAGATTAGTGGTCACTTTCTTTTACGGATAATTTGAGCGTCATTCACTATGACATGTTAAAGACACTCACGAGGAGGAGCCATGTTGGTCACAAATTGGGTGCCCGAGATGCTACTAATGACCACAAAATTAATGTAGCGCTGGATGAAGCATATATATTATATCCTGGAGTAAGTGAAGTATATACACTTTTGAAGATCAAAGGACTATTGAGGGGAGTAATAAGGGAGAAAATACAATAAAAGTTATAAACATACTACATTAGTAGCAATTCAGTTATAAACTTTTCAATTTGATCAATTTAATCCTAACATTTTCATATTTTATCAATTGAGTTCATTGAACCAATTTTGGCTGGAAATTACTGAAGTAGATGCTGGTCATTTTACGTGGCACAACTAGCACTAGCATGGACAATTTTTATAATTTATTTTTAAAATTTTGAATTTTGAATTATTTTTTCTTGTTTTTCCTTTTTTTTTTTTTTTTTTTTTTTTTGGCCAGCAAGGGCTAGCAAGCCCCCGCTGACCGCTGGCAAGGGTTATGGCCTTCACCCATGGCCTCACCAAACCTAGGAGAGGCTACGATGGCTCGGTAGCCCTTGCCCTAGGCCTTTGCAAAATTAGGAGGCGACGAAGAGCTAAGAGCTAGCTAAGAGACATGCCCGCGTACTTTACTTTATTTCCTGTCTTTGCACTCTAATTTCATTTCTTAACCTTAGTCTGTGCTGCTATCCTTAAAAATTGGTCTTTTGCTTTTAAACTTTTTGAAATTATTTTGGTTGCAGTACTAGAACAGGACATGGTTCGGATAAGACCTTTCTATATCTACTACCGTTCTTGAGTGTTAAGTAATAGCTTACTTTACCATCTCCTGTTCTCGCATGGTTCCATATATGATTAGATTCTTCAAGAAATAGAATTCTAATTTCCACTACTTTCATGTTTGGCTAAAAATCGAAGAACGAAATTGGATTCTACATTGAATAATTCTAAACAAATGCAAAATTGGGTTACTTAGCTCTGACTAGGATTGAGATTTCATTCCACTCAAAAAGACATACGCATCAAAAGTCAATTCCACAACCAACCGGCACTGCCGTGGTTCGCACCACCACTATCAATCGCCAACCTCCGCCACCGGTCACCAACGAAGGTCGTCAGTAGCTGGACTCCACTGCTGATCACTGGCGGCAGACGCATGCCGTTGGACTTTGCCACCGATCGCCACCTTTGGCCACCGGACTTTGATTTCGGTAGTTGGACTCTGCCACCGGTCTTCGGTTGTCTGTCACCGTACTTTGCCGTCCCAATTGTCACTTGTCGTTGCCAATGAGATCCCTTTGTAATTTTTTGCAATCCAAAGAAATGAAAAGGGGTGAGATTCCTTGGAATGGGAGTCCATTTGAGGAGTCCTTGTCGTGGAACCAAATGAGGCTTTTCTACTGAATTTGGAGTCTATGACATAGAATACGTGCCATTTATGTTTTTATACTTCCACATATACGGATCTTCTAGTAAATAGTGCTCATGAAAAATTAAACTATCTAAGCAAATTGAAAATCCATTTTTTTTGTTTTTTAGGTTGGATTCTCAATAGGATTAATTTTAGCTCTTAACTTTAGAGCCAATGGGTCAAAAACTAAAATCAGGTTACCTGGAGCACTCCTTTTCCTTCTCTCGACATGTAGAGTTTTTTCCTACCTCTTGGTAGCCATGACTTTCGAAACCCTAACCCCAAACAAATCCACACCATCCTTCCAACCATCGATTGACAGTATAACCCATCTCCTCGATGAATTTCCTTCCGCCCTACTAGCTCTGGCGTTATCCACCCTCACTCTCGCGTGATATTGATTGAAGGGTGGTTGATTCCGCTTCGCATTTCAGCTTTCTGTGGACGACCCAATTTTTCTAATCTGCAACGGTTTCTTCTTGTGCTCGAAGTGTGGTTGTTTCAACTCGGCATTGCAGCTCACTCAATTTTGACAGCATCTGCCATTTGTGATGGCCCAACCTTCCAGCCCGCAACTGTTACTCCTTGGTTTGTTTCATGCATGCCCTCGATTTCTTTCCATCTGTGCTTATAGCGTTGTTTCACACCCAGTCGATGATCCTGAGATGATAATTCTATATTAATGAGTACTATTCTGTATAGTGAAGTTCGGATTAGAGTATGTCTCTGTACAGAATCCTGTTTGTTGACATTTGAATGGAATTAGAAGACCTTACTTTGATTCTGCCACAAGACTCTTCTGATGTGGGGCAATTAAGCTTTTCCATCTACTTTCACTCTTATTGAGCTCAACTCTGTATTGTTTCCTGTTTTGGACAACTGAATGGCAGCGAAAGACCATGCCGACTCTTCGCGTTTGGCTGCTCTTTGCAATAGGTTAGGCCGCCTCACTACTGAACATATCATAGAAGACTGGGATGAAGAGCCCCCACCTGAAAAATTGGAAGATGGCCGTTAACTTTAATAGGAAAAATCCTTTCAAATCCTTCCATAAACTTCCAAGCTTTCCAAAGTACTTTAAAGCGAGTCTGGCGAACTGAACAAGTGGTAATATCACAACGAGAGGCGGGCATTTATGAAGCAAAATTCACTTCCCAAGCAGAAAAACAGAGAGTACTTGAAGGCGGACCTTGGCTCTTCTTAGGCCATTTGGTTTTATTCAAACCATGGATCCCTAATACACCATTACATTGCTATGACTTCTCTAGTTGTGCCTTATGGGTTCAGGTGTTTGGATTGCCTTTAGAATGGTGTACAGAACAGATGCTCAGCAGGGTGGTGTAACATATGGGCCGAGTCTTAGAAGTCAGAGTTGATACAAAGGAAGGGACATCATCTAGAGCTGGCCGAGCCAGGGTAGACCTGAATTTGCAAGAACTCCTAAAAACAGGGAAGCTTATTCACATCGATGGTAAGACTCTTTGGCTTGATTTTCGATATGAATGCCTATCGCATTTCTGCTACTCTTGTGGAAAGCTGGGACATTATGCAATGTACTGTAAGGATATCCACTATGATGAAGCAAAACTAGAAGGCAGAGAAAAAATGGCCTACGGCCAATGGCTTCGGGCTGAGGTTAAGGAAAATAGCCCTTATTAGCACACTTTCTATACAGCTCAAGATAAATCAGAGTAGCCTGAAGAAGCTGTACCTAAAACTTCACCCTCACAGATCCAGCATGTTCCTTTATTGCCACCACCAGTAAATGTCGATCAAGCGCACCTGTCCAGCGCAGTTGACACAACCAAGACAAATGCGGTGGGCATGACTACATAGTGCCTTCAGCAAACAGATATGCAGGGAACCTCTCTTCACACAGCACTTATACCTGCAACGGCCAAATTAAAGGGAATTCAGACCCAACCCATGGAAGCCAAGTTACAAAAGAAGATGAAAAATACGAGAATGACACCAAAATTGGGGGTAGCCAAAAAGTTGAAGAGATACAACCCCTACGAGGCAAAAAGTTTGCTAATCGACAACCATGGTGACACAAACCTAATGGAAACACCTATCTACGCAGCTGAGGATGCGGGAGCATGGGCTTTGGTGGTTGGCCCTAAACAGCCACCCATCCACAAATGAAGCTACTTTGGTAGAATTGTCAGGGTTTGGGCAATCCCCTGATAGTTCACGCGCTTAAGGCCATGATGACTAACGAAAAGCCCGCAGTTGTCTTCTTAATAGAAATAAAGAACTAAGAAGCAAAGCTTCATCATCTACATCGCTATTTACATTTCACGAACTCATACATTTTGAACTGAGTGGGTCTAGCAGGAGGCTTAGCAGTACTATGGAATGAATAGGTCTCTTTGTGAGTGGTTTGATCATCGCAAAGCCTGATTGACTTGATATGTAGGATGGTGCAGGAAGATAGAACTATGCGCCTTACATGTATTCATGCGCCTTATACTTACCAACAACGTCAGCTTCTGTGGGATGAGCTTCAGGAGATAAGCAGTGAGAACAACTTACCTTGGATATGTGCTGGGGACTTTAATGAAATTCTTTATTCTTGGGAGAAGTTAGGCAAGTGAGCTGCAACTTTTTCTAGGATGCTGTCTTTTCGTGATGTCCTAAACGATTGTGCACTTATGGAGATAGAAAGTAAAGGTTGCAAGTACACTTGGATGAATAATAGGGAAGGGGAAGAGCTTGTAAAGGAAAGATTGGACTGAGCATTATGCACGATGGATTGGCACTAAATGTTTCCAGGGGCAGAAGTGTTTGCGCTACCTGCTGTGGGATCCGACCACAGTCCTTTGATTATTCAGACTACAACACCTTATAAACGAAACAAGAGGCCTTTTACTTATGAGGCTTATTGGAATGATGATGAAGAATGCAGAGAAGTCATCTTAACCGCATGGAATTCAGTACACCCTCAGCATTCTGGTTTCCTTACAAAGTTAAAGAAGGTCACAGCAGCACTGTCCAAGTGGAGTCAAGAAAAGTTCTCAAATGGACGTACAAAAGTGATCGCCTTACAACAACAATTACAGGATCTAATGAACCAGCAGCATTTAAATTATGATAGAGTGGAAGCATCGAGACTTAGAGAGGAAATTAGACGGACTTGGCAACAGGAAGAACAATATTGGGCCATACGTTCCAGAATACAATGGCTGAAATGGGGCGACAAGAATACGAGGTTTTTCCATGCATCTACACTTCAAAGAAGGCAAAGAAATCGTATCACTATGTTGCAGGATGAGGAGCAGCAATGGGTACGTGACACAGAAACCCTACAAATTATGACGAACGATTTCTTTTCCAAGTTATATACATCTACAGTGTATAGGGATTATAGGCCTGTACTTGATCAATGCCAATAGGTAGTCACCTTTGAAATGAATGAACAGCTGATAGCTACGATCACTATTGAGGAGGTTCGGCAGTTCACCTTTCAGTTGGGTACTACCAAAGCCCCTGGTCCTGATGGTTTAAATGGTTTATTTTATCAAAAACATTGGGAAACTATTAAAGATGATCTAACTCTAATGGTGCTGAATTTCTTCATGTATGGGGAGATGCCTACCTGTCTCAATCATACTTTTCTTGCTTTGATTCCTAAGACACCTCACCCAGAGAAACTGGAACAATATCGCCCAATCAGCCTTTGCAACTTTGCCTACAAAATTATATCAAAGGTACTTGCCAACCGTCTGAAACCTTGGTTGAATTATCTCATCTCTAAAGAACAATCGGCTTTCGTGAGTGGACGTCAGATCCAAGATAATATTTTAATCGTCCAAGAAGTTCTTCATCAATTTAAGACCAGGAAGAGGACAAGAAGGTTCAATGCTATCCTAAAGACAGACATGCAAAAGGCTTACGACAGAGTTGAGTGGGATTTCCTTCACGACTACCTCCTCAAATTGGGGTTCCATCCTAGATGGGTTCAATGGATTAAGTAGTGCATTACGACAACATCTTTTAGTGTGAAATTTAATGGCGACCAGCTACCTCCTTTTTACCCTTCTCGAGGCCTACGACAGGGTGACCCTTTATCTCCATATCTTTTTATTCTGCTGGTAGATGTGTTATCAAGTCTAATTAATCAAGCTGTCAGAGTGGGACACATTAAAAGTATTAAATTGAATAGATGGTGTCCAAACCTGTCTCACCTATTTTTTGCTGATGATGCGATTTTCTTCCTAGAGGGTTCTATTCAGGAATGCCAAAATTTTGCTGATATCTTAAATCAGTATTGCATGGCGACTGGTCAGGTAGTGAACCGCAATAAGTCTGGCATAATCTTTAGTAAACATTATCCTTCTAGCTTGTAGGAAAATATGTCCAGGGAGCTTAGAATGCCTGTGCTGCCAAGATATGGCAAGTATCTGGGAATACCATCTGACTGGGGTCGATCAAAGAGGGAGATGTTTTCTTGGATAATAGCACGAGTAAATGCAAAGTTGGAGGGATGGAAAGGGAAATTGATTTCAAAAGAAGGTAAGGAAATTCTTATTAAATCTGTTGTACAGGCACTGCCTCATTACGCTATGTCCATCTTCAAGTTGCCTATGTCTATTTGCAAATCTATTGAGAAGAGCATTGCTAGATTTTGGTGGAGAAATGATCAGAGTAAAGCTGGTATCCATTGGCAGAGATGGGAAATTCTTACAGAAAGTAAAGACAACGGAGGTCTAGGTTTCCGAGACCTTATAGCGTTTAACAAAGCCATGCTTGGAAAGCAGGCTTGGAGATTATTACAACAACCTTAGGCTTTGTGGAGTCAAATTTTTAAAGGTCTGTACTTTCATTCGAAAGACTTCTATTCGGCAGTTAAAGGCACTCGACCGTCCTAGGGATGGCAGAGTATTCTTATGGGCAGAGATGCTATTCTACCACATTTACGCTGGTCAGTGGGTAATGGGAAAAATATCGAATACGAGGTGATCGATGGTTACCAATGGGGATTCTACATGGACCAAAAACTAGAGAGGAACCATTAATGGTGGCTAATCTTATTGATCCGATACACCATAATTGGAACCGGTCTTTACTCCTCAGTATCTTCGGAGATCAGATTACAGCAGATGTCCTCACTATCCCAGTAAGACCCTTAGTTACAGAAGATCAATTGGTATGGACAGCCACGAAGGACGGTCTCTATACTGTTAAAAGCAGCTACCATAACATCAAGCAAGCAACACGCAATTCTCACAGCAACAGTGCGTCAACATCTCATTAGATTCCTAGTTTCTTATGGCGACGAATATGGGCAATGAAAACAATACCAAAAATCAAAACATTTATCTGGGCAATTTGTCACAATGCACTCGCCACCAAAGAAAATTTATTCCATAGACACATAATTTCGGATCCCTGCTGCAAAATGTGTCAACAGCACACATCTAAAACCCTAAAGCATCTTTTTCTCTACTGCTCATGGACTCAAACCATATGGACTCATCCACAGATCAATATTCAGATTTAGCCTCACTCGATACATCGTCTTGATACATGGTTAACAGATAGAGCTTCAACGCCAAAACACTTACCTGGGCTAGAGATCCTAGCCAATGTCCTCTGGCAAATCAAGCGGATGCGAAATAATTTTGTGTTTCGCAATCAGCAACCGGATCCATATCTCGCAGTTGAATCGGCATTAGCTCAGATCAGATTATTCTACTCACCTGATACGACTCGATTGAGAACAGGGCAAGATACCCTGAATCCGGAGCAGCTTTGGCGGCCTCCCGACTTGGGAACCCTTAAGTGTAACATTGATGGTGCCTATCAATCGGGAAGCGCAGAGGGATCGATAGCATGTATCTGTAGAGATCACCAAGGCCGACTCATAGATTATTTTTCAAGACGAGTTCCGGCGAAATCATCTTTTGAAGCAGAGATTTAAGCACTTACCTTCACCCTTCAACATCTGCTGCGGCAAGAACTCCATGATGCCAATATGGTGATTAATTCTGACTGCCTTGCCCTCGTCAAAGTTGTGCATGACGAGAGATCTGCGCCATGGGAGCTTCGTCCTTTGATCGCCGAAGCTATCCTTTTGATTTCCCTTTTTCCTAACCTAATGCTGCACTACTGTCGACGAGAGGCCAATATGGTAGCCGACTGGGCCGCGAAGGCCCAGCGCTCAGATTTTGCGTCCCAAAACTGGTTCCTTTACCCCCTGTTGTTCTTCTCGACCTTGTATATGCCGATGCTTTAGCTTCAGGTTGTTAGTTTCTGTTAATATAAATACAAGTGTTTACTTTGTCCAAAAAAAAAAAAAAAACTTTAGAGCCAAACGTGGCTTTTCCTCTAATTATTTCAATACAAATGGAATAGTTATCTTCATCATTTTTTAGCCTTCTCTTTTCTTTAATTTTTCATGACATGGAGATCCAAATCTTTGGCTCAACTAGTATACAATTACGCTATAAATGATAAACTGATCCGTGCAAGTTCGTTGAAGAAGACTCCACCCATAAGGCAATGGGTGTAGCGCGGTCAAATTAATTCGAACACAGAACTTGACGTGTCGCATCTTAGTCAATTGTTTTAGGCTCCAATATTGAGTGGAAGGGCCAATTTATGCACGTTTGGGGCAAGCCATTGAATAACCTTCTTTTTTCCATAATAGAATCAATCGTGTCAAATGGGTTCATCTTTGACAGTACCTGTCGAGTACAAGAGAAGATCTCCCCACCCTAGTTATTCATTGGAAATGCAATAATTTTCCATATTATCGACATTGGAAATGTATGAATTCGATGTCCTTGAAGCCGGGGGCTATAAAAAAAGAAAAAGAAAAAAAGCCTGGGGCTATAAAAAAAGAAAAAGAAAAAAAGCCAGGGGCTATAAATGGTGAGGTGTTGAATTTCCTTTTTCTCTTTGCCTTTCCAAAATTTTTATTCATCTAACTAGAGGTTCGTACTTTTTGAAGCCACAATAGGCTCAATCAAGGGATACAACTTTAATGCTTGATCAACTAACAACTAATACCTCGTCAAAAAAAAAAAAAAAAAAAAAAAAAAAAAAAAAAAAAACTAACAACTAATTAAATGTTTAATTTGTTTTTACATCTCTTTACTCTAATGGAAACAAGGACGATAGCGGGCTGTGATACGTTTCCTTCTACTTGTCAATCAAGGAGACACATAACCTCCCTCCCCGTTGGGAAATTGACGTCAACAACATTTTTGTGTATGACAAGAATCGAGACTACTAAAGGACCATCCAAGGTTGGTCATCACATAATTCATAAATAGTGACAACAAAATCACAATGCCAATTACGTCATGATTGTTTAGAATTAACAACTAATTCATTTGAATTTGTGGAATTGTGTATAGAAGCTGATGGGCCAGTTAGGACGTTCCGTAAGGAGAAGCCCCGATAGGGGTTTTCTCAATTTCTTTTCTTGAGTATATTCAAAGGGCCTTCGAATGGATACAACTCTTGAATTCGCCATCGAACCTACTCGTATAGTGGAGACTCTTGAACTGATCCCATTTAAGCCGTATAGAACATTCACTCGGCAGATACGAAACGTCTCCCAATTAGACCAGAGCCTTTCTGCTCCGAGGTTACCGTCGGAGAGAGCAATTGGTACATTCCCAAAACATGAAATTAGCTACTCGCCTTTTACCTTTCCAAGTTTATTTACTTTTGTTGCTTATGTTTGCAAATGGAATTAGCTACAATTCATGTTTGTTTTACTGCAATTATTGGGTGTAGGAAGTTATGGGTGCATCCCACGGACTAAGGGGCCGAGAAAGGGAAGGGCCGTCCGGGTACTTACACGCGCCGGGCATTCCTCCGGAGAGGAAAGTGTCCGTAGAATTCAATTTGCGTTTGTTGAACCAACTCAATGGTTGCCGTATGGAGAAAAATTGGTGTGTTTTTCTTTTTTATCGTTATAGCAAGTATGTCTGGATTAATTTTATTTTTTTCCCTTTTAATTAATCTAAATCTTACGACGTGCACATTTTGATTTTTTGTTATTTCAAAACACCCAAAACTTTTACGACACATAATTCTTTGAATTTTTTTTAATAAAAAAAATTATATTCATGGCTCAAAATGTTACATGTGAAGTACATAGACTTTCATGGTAAATCAAATCGAAGCAAAGCAAAAGCCAAAACACTACAAAACAAAGCCAAATCCATAAAACAATGAGGCTCAATAAAGCACCGGTAGGGTTAAGCACACACTCGTTCTAAAAGAACAGATCTATCAAGTAAAATAATTGGTGGCCAATCATTGGATCTCGTATCATCGTCAGTGATGAGTACACACACCGAAAATTCTTTCTCCAATAACTATGGCGTTGGCAATTGGCGGTGCGCGCCTAAGTTCAGCTTCCTCTACATTATCGTCGTACGGAGACAACCAAAATATGTTGAATGAACACAAATCTAACCTTTGGAAGAGCAAATCTTCATAGTTTAGCAATACGCCAGAGCTTCTGTGATCATCATTGAAATTGGAGGTAGATGACCTGTATACGAATAGGGCACAGGGTTATCGAATCCCCGAAAACATTATTGAATTCCTAGATCTAAATTGAGAGAGAACTCTTAGATCTAGAACTATCGGAGAGTTCAAACTCTTAAATCTAGAACTAGATCGGGAGAGCACTTCCAGGTTTAGATCGGGAGAGAAACTAGAGGAAAAGTACAAAAATAACTCAAAGAAAATCAAAATAGATGGAGGGGAGGGTGAGACCAGCCCAAACCCTCCCCATGGTTGAAGGTTGAAGAAGACAATGAAAAGAGGATAGAGGAAAAGTAGTTTTTTGAAGTTTAAATACTGTAATTTCTACTAGAAAGGAAAAAGTACTCTTTTTTTTTTTTATGTTTTTGTTTAATCCAAAACAAAGAGGCTAATGCAAATTACGTGTCAGTATTACTATTTTGTTTCTGGTCGGAATAGTACCATTTAAAATCACGTAAAATTTTTCAAGATCTTATGAAAATCAATTTTATTTTATGAGAAAATTACAAGTAGCTTTTGAAAACGGCTCAAAGTGCATATATGTAATGTTTTGACATTTTAGTACCCTAGTAGCAACCCACATAGCATGTGAATATCTCCAAGAAAATGAAAATGCTAGCACTAACACCTAGAGAGGAGTGAATAAGTTTTTAAAATAACCTTGACAAATAAATGTGAAATAAAATAAGTTGCGAGTAAAGTCTGAAAAAGGGTCAAAGTATGACTAAAAGAGCCACCAGACTTTTGGTGAAAATTCATAATCAGATAAGAGATGGAATAGATTTTTGAGAAACTTAAAAAAAATGCAATGGATAAAGCTGAAAAGAGTTAAAGGAAGAGAAAATTGCACACGAGATTTATAGTGGTTCGGCTTAGATCAAGCCTACATCCACTCTCCCATGCTGACAGGAGATTCACTAAAGTATCAATAGAGAAGTACAATATTTCGAGTGCAAACACTCGGTGGAAGATTTCTTTTTCCCTCACTAAGTCACTTTTCTTGTGATTTTCTCTCTTGAATACAATTTGTAAGGATTGTCGTTGAAGAACAAGTGGTTGGAATGGCTTCGGACTTTGGAATTTTAATTTTCACGACCACTTCAAATAAATTGAATGATCTCCTTAAATACTCCTCCACGCCTTACTAGCCGTTGGCATTTTCAGAGGAATTTCTTTCAATCAATCCGTTGGACATAATCGATTAAGGAAATCTTGTAGCCGTTTGAAGATTGAGATGAAAATTTGTTAATTCTGGTCGCTCATACAATCAAAATCGATTAAGTAGATGCTTCCCAAAAAGGAACTTGTCTTCAAGATTGATTTAATCAATTCGTGATTGATTCCATCAATGTGTTTATAAAAAGTAAGTGAGATTCTTCGCCAAAAAGCTAGATATTAAAGAATAAATCTCTATTATGTTTATACTGAATCCTTGTTGCGAGATCAATAAATCTGAGTCTGATTACATCTTCGTTTTGGACTTTGTTTTAGTCTAGATTGCGTCAGAGTAGAAAAGACTTCTGGAATGAATAGACTTTGACAAAAGTCTGCGATATGACTTCAGAAGTCTACTATTCTTCAGAACAAGAACAAGAACAAGAACAATAAAGTTTTGTCAACTTCAAAACCTAGTAGGAGTTTTCTCAACAATCTCCTCATTTTTTATGGTGACAAAACTTTTGTGTAGATTTAAGCATAAATGAAAATTATTGTCATGCCCCGTACTTCGAGCACGTGCCCATTCCTTGGTGGTCGATAAAATTTGTGACGTCCCAGAACTCGTGGCTGACCCATTTCATTTTAATGCGCATGTGGAAGCGAATTACTAATCCCCTGACAATAACAAACGTGGGATAGAAAAGCAGGATAACAAATTTAAAATAAACACATTATTAAAAACCACAATCCGGTTTACAAACAGAGGCTAACTCTAGGGTCTAAGTACAAGAAGTTTATCTTCAAAAAGAACTTTTGAGCCACCCATGCTCCTGACCCTTCCACCTCAAGCTCCAGGTTCTTTACCCTAGGCACCTGAAAATGTTATCCCACGACGGGGTGAGACGACATCTTAACAAGTTTACCCCCTAAACTTCGACTAGGAAGGAAATACGCCCAAAGGTTACCTATGCACAAGCACAAGACAGAGTACTTACCTTTACCTTAGTTCCTTCCTGCAAGTCAGTACAATTTGTATATTCAACCAATCATTTCAACTCAAATCATCAAATTAGATCGAACCATCGATCAATCGATCTAGTCGATTCCATGTCATCAAGACCATCTCTCGGTCAATCCACTCAATACTATCTATAAAGTCTGATCATATCAAAGACTGCTCAATCTCAGCTAAAGATAGATAGTATAGCTTGCACTAAGCCGATAAAGTATACTGTTCACGCTAAGCTGACATATCAAGGCCCTCAAGCTAATATAGTATACTGACAATGCTCACCAGATCTGCTAAGGTATACTGCTCTCGCTAAGCTGACATATCAAAGCCCGCAGGTTGATATAGTATACCTATTATGCTCACTCTAAGCTGATAAAGTATACTACTTGCGCTAAGCAGACATATCAAAGCCCGTAGGTTGATAAAGTATACTGTTTTCACCAATTGAGAATTTCATCATTTTTATCATTCCCGATAAAATAATCATGTGTGGGTACACGGTCGGCCTTAGCCAAAATACAATATTTTCCCTTTTGAAAATCCCACTAATTTCAATAGTCCATAAACACATTTTTGGCGCTATAAACTGACGCTCGGTATTTTCTAATTAAATACCGAATTTATTAAATTTTGGGATAAATTCCCAAAATTACAATTCACACTTAAATTGCACAAATCAGCACTCAATTAAATAAACCAACCATACCATTGCATTCAGCACGAAATTCCGGTAATCGGCTATCTCGATCTAATTTTCGAAAAATAATAATTTATTAAATAATTACGAAAATTAATTAATAAATGCCAATAAATGCAACTTAGGCCGGAAAAGCCTAAATAAATACCGAAATAGGCTCGAAAAAATTCTGAACCTCACTAGATAATTACTACAACTTATCCAATCTCTAATTACAGTACTCTAACCATCTAACGTGCAATAACGATTAATTAAATTGCTAATCTATTTTAACTAACAACCTAATCTATGTTTAACTTAAACTAATCAACCCTTAAGCATAATTAACTCCCTAAGCGAAGATTAGTGAGTAAACTCATTGGATTGGCGAGCTGGTGAGTCCACGGCGACGGTGGCGGCCGAAACTTGAGCTTGCGGCGGCGCCAACGGAGGCCAAACCGAGGCCGAAAACGGCCCGCAAACCCCCTGCTTAAGCTGAAAATCAAATCTGGTAAAGGTTGGTCGCGGGCTTAGCTTGCGACTAGGTTGAACTGCAGCTGCACACGGCTGAAGATTGGAGAGACACGGGCTAACTTCGTGGGCCACTAGCGGATTCGAGTGAGCTGACTCGAAGAAAAGCGATGGACACTGAAGTTGTCCGAAGCCTGCGTCGGAGAATGATGGCCCGAAAAAATGGTGGGCTGAATTCGATTGTTGAAGAAATTCAATGGAAGTTGCTTCGTGGCAGCGGAGAAACAGACCAAGGGAATGAGCCACTTCGGTTGATGGTGGGAGGCGATGAGTGGAGCTGATGGATTCGGTGGAGGGGGACACGAAGAAGTTGCTGGGGAAAATGGAGGGGAGACGGACGTGTGGCAGCAAGGAGTCTTCGAGGCAACTGCAGGTTTCATTTTGGTGGCTGCTGGGAGAGAAGAAAACATTGACCATGAGCGGTGAAGCTAGTGATGTGTGGTAGCAGGTGAAGGATCGGGCAGCTTCGGTGGAGATGGGGTAGAGACCGAGCTTCCTAGGGAAATGAAAGTAAAAGCAGAGGGCATGAGGGAGGGGTTTTGCTTTGAGAGAAATAAAGAGAAGACAGCTAAGAGGGGGCAGCTGGCTTGGCGTGCGCAAGAAGAGAGAGAGGAAAGAGAGAGAGAGGGATGTCAGTAGGGGGGGAAAGAAACGTGCGAGAATGAGAAAGAGAGAGAGAGGCGTGGGTGTGAGGGAGTCTGGTGAGGGGCAAAAGAAAAAGAAAATCAAAGCACCATTATCTTTGACCACTTGAGTGATTAATCAACCTTATCTTCAACTAACAAAATTAATTGGTCACCCAAGACCAAGTTCAACACCAACTTGCACAATTGAAGTCCAAAAGAAGGCCAAAATGTGATAGCCCCTCTAGCCTACGAATTTCATCCAATTGGACTTCCATTTCTTCGTCAATTTCTCCTATTTGATGTCCAATTTGGTTGAGGAAGAAGCCCACATAAATTCCACAACTTCCCCTCGCCAATTAGTTCACTAAAGAGGCCAAACGTCCACTCAATTTGGCCCCTTGGAATTTCCTTTCGTTTTCCGAATCGTCCGAATTGATTTTCCGTAAAAATCCCGAACTCGCCGAAAATTCCTTGAAAGATGAGTCGATGTTCCTAAAATAAATCGTGACATGACAGAACTTTCAATTTCTGAAATCGGGTTCAAATTTGCGATTAATTTCAACCGGACGCGATTTTAGCGTGACCTAACCTACCGGGTAGCTTTTAGGAATTTTTAGTTTAATTGACCCGTGATCGATTTATCTCGAGCCACAATGTACCTCTTCGACCTATTGGCGACTCTCGGGTATTGTGAAAATCTCAAGGTTTCAAATACGGGCATAGGGCGCCAAAATGATAGAAAAATCAGTCTAGTGCCAATCAACGAAAATTTTGCAATCAAGTGGAATCACCCACACTTGATCACATATCTCAGTCGAACTAACCTATCTCTAACATCTGATCGATTTTTAACTGTGCCGTAATGACTCTTGTAGACTAGCACGATCGAGCAGTCGATTTCTGGTCGAATTCTTAAATCTATTGCGTTAAAATCCTTTAACGGCTTCACTTGATAGGCTAGTTATCTTATGAGCGGCCAACTCAGAAAACAGAACCTGAAAATCAGGATGTCCCAACTCTTCCCCTCTTATAAAAATTCCGTCCTCGAAATTTAAACCCTTATAGATCTTTAAACAAAAAGGTGGGGGTATCATCGTCTCATCGAGTCTTCACTTTCACCGGTTGTTTCTTCAGTCCTGTGGTGTTGTCAGACCACTTTGACCAAGGGGACCCTCTTGGTACACAGAATCTGTTCTTTCTGATCCACAATCTGAACCGGGCTTTCCACGTACGACACTTTATCGTCCACGTCTAATTCCTCAAAATTGAGCACGTGGATCGGGTCAGGCTCATACGTCCTCAACCTCGACACGTGAAAGACGTTATGCACTTGCGCCTACCTCGGCGGCAATGCAAGACGATACGCTAGGATCTCGATTCTTTCCATAATCTCAAATGGACCTACGTACCTCGGACTCAGCTTTCACTTCTTGCTAAGCGCGAAGTACCCCTCATTGGTGACCCTCAAGGAAGACGTGATCACCAACTTGGAATTCCGACCTTCGACGCTTAACTGTGTAACTTTTCTGGCATCTCTGAGCGGTCTTTAATCTGTCACTGATATTTGCAACTGCATCCACTGACTGCTGAACTAACTCTAGGCTATGATCTTTCATCCTCTAACTTCCTCCTCACCAATTGAAGTTCTGCACACTCTGCTATGCAATGCTTCAAAAGGAACCATTTAACTGTTCTGCTGAAACTAGAAACCTCGGGTCTAGACCTGATGTAAATTCGTCACTGGCACTCCATGCAAACGAACTACCTGACACACGTACACTTATGTATTCCTATTCAAATCAAGATCCTATCGTACAGCGATAAAGTGGGCTGACTTCATCCATCTGTCGACCCCTACTCCAAATGGAATCATCACCCCTTTAGCTCCTTGGTAAGCCCGTCACAAGGTCCATTGGGACATGTTCCCATTTCCACTCGGGAATCTTGAGAGGTTGTAGAAGTCCTCCCGGCTTACAATGCTGTGCCTTCACTTGCTGACACGTTAGACACTTGGCGACATGCTTAGCGATGTCCGCCTTCATATCGGACCACTAATAGTATTGTCGCAGATTCTGATACATTTTCGTACTTCTAGGATGAATGCTGTAACTGCTACGATGTGCTTCTGATAAGTTCTCTTCTTTAAGCTTTGCATCATCAGGTACACACAATCGTCCTCGGAACCTCAGTGTTCCATCCTTAGAAATTTGGAAATTAGCCTTTCTCTTTTCGGTATCCTCTTGCGAAATTTTCTGAACATCTGGGTCTATTAGCTGAAGTGCCTTGATTCTGATCTGAACATCCGACTCAATTCTAAGGGTGGCCATGAGATGTGAAAGGTGGTCTACCTCAAATTTGAAAACTGAATCTCGAGCTCTCTTGAGTAAAACCCATTCCTTAACCAACATCTGTGCAACTGAAGACTTCCGACTCAAAGAGTCTGCGACCTTATTCGTCTTTCTAGGGTGATACAAGATATTACAATCCTAGTCCTTCAGAAGTTCCATCCAGCGATGCTGTCTCATATTCAACTCATTTTGAGCGAATAAATACTTTAGACTTTGATGGTCAGTGAAGATCTGGAATCTTTCTCCACACAAATAATATCTCCAAATCTTCAGGGTGAAAATAATTGCTGTGAGTTCTAAGTCATGCGTCAGGTAATGCAGCTTGTGAGGTCTTAATTGATAGGAGATGTATGCAACAACTTTACCATGTTGCATCAGCACGCAACCCAGTCCTCTGAATGACGCATCACTATAGATCTCGTATCCTCCAGGACCAGATGGAATGGTCAGTACAGGTGCGGTAGTCAGCTTCTACTTAAACTCTTGAAAACTATGCTCGCACTTGTCTGTCCACACAAACTTTTCTTCCTTCTTCAGTAGTTGAGTTAACGACGTCGCCAATGCTGAAACTCCTTCCACGAATCTTCTGTAGTAGCCTGCCAAACCTAAAAAGTTTCTGATCTCTATCATGATAGTCGGTCTTGGCCAGTTGATAACTGCTTCAATCCTGGCTGGGTCCACGGAGATTCCTTCGCCTGAAATCACATGACCTAGGAATGCTATACGGGTCAGCCAAAACTCGCACTTGCTGAACTTGGCGTACAACTCGTGAATCCTTAGAGTCTCCAGTACCATTCTCAGATGACTCTCGTGCTCCTCAGCACTTTTCAAATATACCAGAATATTGTCGATGAACACGATCACAAACTGATCCAGGTATTCTTTAAACACTCGGCTCATCAGATCCATAAAAGCAGCTGCGGCGTTTGTCAAACCAAACGGCATTACAGTAAATTTATAATGGCCGTATCGAGTACAAAATGCTGACTTCGGTAGGTCCTCCTTTCTGATCCTCAGCTAATGATATCTCGTCCTCAAATCGATTCTTGAAAATATCGATGCTCCTTGTAACTGGTCAAATAAGTCATCGATCCTCGGGTGTAGATACTTATTCCTGATCGTTACTTAATTTAGTTGACGATGGTAGATGCATAGGCGCAAAGAACCATCTTTCTTCTTTACAAACAGAACTGGTGCTGTGGCATCCTAAAATTTCATAACACCCCTGGATATACCATGAACCATGAATAGGTGATGGAAGCGCCATCGGACTATATTATAGTCTTTAGACCAATGGATTTCAATAAAATCAAGGCCGAGCATTTAATGGACATTTATTTTGTTGGAAACGCATCCTATGTCCATGTGAGACTAAGGATTGTATTAAAGGATAAATTGATGAGGAAATTTTGTTTTTGGCCATGAACTTTATAAGTTGGATTTTTATTGATCTATGTTACCAAGTTTTATGGCCATAAAAATTTGCAATTAGGTATTTATATAAATGGGGATTAAGGTAGATTATTAAAAGTAAACATGGGCTTATTTAAGTATATTTTGGGCCATTCAAGTTTGGACTTTAGGCCCAAGAGTGTTGGGCCTAAAGTGGGCCAAGAGGCCCGGCCCAAGGAGCCCCATGGGCTATCGACCAAAGGAGGGAGAGGCCCGGCCCATTGAGGCCCACCATCTTGCATGAAGAATGGCAAGTGGCGTGAAGGGTCCTCCAAGTGGCTCTTGCAAGCAAGCTAATGATTACTAGCTAATCATGAAGGGGAAGAAAGGAAGAAGGGGCAGATTGAACGAGGGGGAGGGGGTGGTCGCGCGAGGGAGAGAGAAGGAGAGAAAGAGAGAAGGAGAGAAAGAGGGAAAGAGAGAAAGCTGAGAGAGAGAGAGAGAGAGAGAGAGAGAGAGAGAGAGAGAGAGAGAGAGAGAGAGAGAGAGTGAGTGAACCGAGAGAGAGGAAGCCGAGGCCGACCGTGAGCCGTGAAGGGAGGAGGAGACCGCCATCGAGCCCGCCTTGCCCCGCTGTTGTCTTGCTGTGTTTTCTTTGGATTTGAGGCAAGTAGAGTCCTTTGACCTACACTTTGTTTGCTGTGATTGTATGTGTTGTGTAATGAATTTTGGAGGTGATGGAGGTGAGGATTTTCGAAGTTATGGAAGCAAATGCCTTAGTCTAGTAGTCTGTTTTCTGGAAAATCAGTCCGACCTTTGGTGATTTTGTGAGTTGCATGCAACTTTCTAGTTGGAATCTTACTTCGACCTCTTGATGAAAGTTGTAGAGGACATCTTGAGGAGTAACAATAAAATTTGAGATAAAACGGACAATTATTGATTAGTGAAATGATTTTTCTTTGAAGAAACTAGATCTGAAAATTTGAGCCGAGGGTTAGGATGAGTTGTGATAGTCATATCTTTTAATCCAGAATGAATTGGATTTCGATTTCTTCATGGGACTTTTACCTTTAGGTCTCAAATATAACATATTAAAATCTCAGAACTTTTGGAGTTCGTTTGAGTATTTAATCGAAATTATTTCCGAAACTGTGCAAAATGTGGTGCTGGAATTTCTTTTGCTGTGATGTATGGACCTATGTGATTGATGTGAAGCTTTCTTGACATGGTGTTCTGCATGAAATCTCTTTCTCTAGGTCTTGTCTATATTATGTTAATTTTCAGAATTTATTAATATCAATTACTAATTTTTCCAGAATTTTAACTAAAGGAATACATTCTGTTTTATTTAATAATTATCTTATTTTAAGAACAAACACATTACTCTATGGGATGTGGTATTCTGAGTTGCTATCTATGTAGCATGTGTGGTGACAATTATGCATTTCACATGACATGTAAAATTAAATGGAATTTTGGCACTATTGCATCAAACGGCATTTTTGCAAAGTGAGATATGTCCATGTGAAATGGGATATACCGTCGGACGGCTAAGTCGACGATACCCGGAGGTGTGTGCCGGATGTCCTCGGGAGATTCGAGATGCTCGGAGGTGTGTGCCGGATGCCCGGAGGTGTGTGTCGGATGTCCTCGGGAGTTTCGAGATGCCCGGAGGTGTGTGCTGAAGGTTCCTCGCGATGCAAGGTTGGGTGCGAGCGATATGAGGGATGCAAACACTGGTCCCTGGAAGAATAATGAGATCCCTTTTGAAAAATCAATATGGAAATTGAATCATGTGCATGTGTGTACATGGCCTGGTGTATGAATTGTCTTTGAATTGAATTGGTATTGCATGATTTTTGGAAGTATTATCACCAAGGCATTGAATGGATCTCATGGAGATATATGCATGACTGCATGGTGATGTATGCTTGAGTGCATGAATGATATGTGCTCTATGTGTGATACCTTGGTTGTTTTGCTTGCTGCAATTTGTAGTTTGATGGATCTTTACTGCTGAGTGATTGTACTCACCCCTTTTAGGGACTAACATTTCAGATTGAGAGAGATGCCTCTACTACTCGTTTCTCGAGGCACTTTTTACGGCGTCCCGGTAGACATCGAGTGCTCATGCTCGGAGCACGTGTGTGTTAGTGTCCGCGATCTGGTTTTTGTCCGCGTGCGAGTTCTCGTCATGTACGATGTGGGCCTACCTGGAGGCCCTGTGGTGCAGGAGTTCCTGTCCGTGCACGTTCGTGGTGACGGGATCATGATGGGCATGCTGCCGCCGCCGCCAGCCGATGGACCGGGCTGGGTGTGATCGACCGAGCGGGATGGCTAGCTGAGGAAGCCTTTTTTTGGATGCCGACATTATCTGATGGACTGGAGCTTATGACTGTTGTAGAGTTGGACACTTTTGGTTATAGCCGAGTTTTAGAAAGCCTTGGCCTTTTGATGTACCAACTCATGTAGTCCATCAAGTGATGTAAATAAAAGTGTTCGGCTTATCTTATGAAAATGTGTAGTTGGTGTGCATTGCATTATGTTGGAGTATGGGATGGGAAAAATTGATTATGCTTCCGCCATATGAATTGCGCTGGGACCGATTTAAATTTTTGCAAACCCCTAAGTCTTTTGGACCCTCTGTAGTTCGATAGTATCAGAGTAGCATGTTGTTAGGACAGTTGAAGTGTCGAAGTACTGTGGTGACCCCAACGGATCGGGGGACATGTCGAAGGGGTGCCATAGGTGCTCTCCAAGGTGATGCACTAGGACGTATGAATCCCTTATCATACAACTCTTGCATCTGCACCTTTAGTTTTTTCAACTTAGATAACGACATTCAGTAAGGAACCTTAAAGATTGGCTCTGACTCGAGTACTAACTCGATCACAACTATAGCTTCCTTTTTGGCGGCAGACCTGACAATTCCTTTGGAAACATCTCAGAAAACTTCCGTACCACAACTATGATTTCCACATTTGGTTCCTCAACTGACGCATCCATTACAGTTGTCAAGTAGTTTCGCAACCTACATCCAGAACCCGGTCTTATGCAGTGACGAAATAACAGGGATCGAAGGTCCTTTCCAACTCTCAGCAATGCAAAACTTTCATATGCTAACTGTTTAAACTGTAATATATTACTACCACAATTCATTACAACAAAAGCTCCTCGAGCCACCCCTTTTTATATATAACATTAAGGTTATACATAAGTAACTAGTCAAGTACAACTATAGCCAGTGATTCTTCTTTTACAGCTTTATTACAACAACGGAAATTCTACAACTTACCCAAAAACTTCGCTGCACTACTCTGATAAAAACACTCCAAAACATTTTTCCTCTTATCAGCGTATGGTTCAGTTCATTCCTGTTCCTTTCGTCCTCTTAGTGGTGCCCTACTACGGTAGCGGTGTTTGCGCTCCTCTGGACCTACATGAACAGTTCCTCACTAGATGGCCGGGATGGTCACATTCAAAGCACGTCCTAGTCACATCGGGACATGGGGTTGGTCCATGATTCCTTCTACAAACTCGGCACACAACTAGTGAGTCCTTTGCCTCTCGTTGAGTGACAGCGTGCACCCTCTCTTGCACCAGAGGCCTATTCCAAATACCCCACCGTGTGTCTTGCGGCGTATTCTCTCTGCTCTGTCTTGTCGGTGGTGATGGCGGCAGTAGTTGTGGTTCCATCTGCCTGCGCGGATAGTTTCTGGCCAGGTGACCCTGCTAGTCACACTCAAAACAAGCACCGGTCCTAAAATGGCACGGGGCTGATCCATGTTGCCTTCCGCAGAAGTGACACACAACATTCTAGTTTAGTGCTGACTTTTCGATTCTACTCCTCCAGTTGGGACGAATGAGGTGCTTTCTTTCAGTCATCGATTTCTTCCCCAATCGATTATCATCTCTGCCTAAACTGAACCTTGACCCATATGCGGTAACTTGCTCCCCGATCACAATTCCAGGTTGGACCTTAGCAGGTGCAGCAACAACAGTGGTTACGGCACTGGCGGTGGTAGTGACAGCGGCGGCTCGGTCTTGAGCTTGCTGGCTCAACAAGTTCTCAAGGGTTACTAGCGCCTGAATGATCCCGTCGAACCTAGGATCGCTCAGTGCTACTACACTAGTACCGACCTGTGGCGGTACTCTCTCACT
Source organism: Eucalyptus marginata (assembly GCA_014182565.1). NCBI lineage: Eukaryota > Viridiplantae > Streptophyta > Magnoliopsida > Myrtales > Myrtaceae > Eucalyptus > Eucalyptus marginata. Next base: position 31,449,533 of record CM024588.1, read on the forward strand.
CGCGCTGGCTTGAGCCGGCAGTCTACCATGATCATGACCTCCTCGGGTACCGACCCATGTTGGCGTTCTACCCCGAGTAATAGGTCTAATGGTACGCCTCCTAGGAGTCCTCCACTCTTGATCGCTCATTCTGCAGATTCTTATAGAACCTGCTTTCCAATTCCACACCGAATTAGAAGCTGAGTGATCCTAATAAACAATTTACCAATAAGCTATCAATCACATGCATCAGCATGATTAAAAGGCCTTTCCTACTAACTATCCCATGACTCATCGCACCTTATCACTCCAACTATCGTCCTGCTCTGATACCATTAAATGGGGATGTCATGCCCCGAACCTCGAGCATGTGCCAATCCCTCAATGGTCGATAAAATTTGTGACGTCCCAGAACTCGTCGCCGACCCATTTCATTTTAATGCGCATGCGGAGGCGAATTATTAATCCCCTGACAATAACAAATGTGGGATAGAAAAGCAGGACAACGAATTTCAAATCAACATATTATTAAAAACCATAATCCGATTTACAAACAGAGGCCAACTCTAGGGTCTAAGTACAGGAAGTCTATCTTCAAAAAGAACTTCTGAGCCATTCATGCTCCTAACCCTTCTGCCTCAAGCTCCGGGTTCTTCACCCTAGGGACCTGAAAATGTTATCTCACAATAGGGTGAGACGACGTCTCCGCAAGTTCACCCCCTAAACTTCGACTAGGAAGGAAATACGCCCAAAGTTTACCTATGCACAAGCACAAGACAGAGGACTTACCTTTACCTCAGTTCCTTTCTGCAAGTCATTACAATTTGTATATTCAACCAATCATTTCGACTCAAATCATCAAATTAGATCGAACCATCGATCAATCGATCTAGTCGATTCCATGTCATCAAGACCGTCTCTCGGTCAATCCACTCAATACTATCTATAAAGTCAGATCATATCAAGGACTGCTCACTCTAAGCTGAAGATAGATAGTATAGCTCGCACTAAGTTGATAAAGTATACTGTTCGCACTGAGCTGACATATCAAGGTCCTCAAGCTGATATAGTATACTGACAATGCTCACCAGAAGCTGTTAAGGTATACTGCTCTCACTAAGCTGACATATCAAAGCCCGTAGGCTGATATAGTATACCTATGATGCTCACTCTGAGCTGATAAAGTATACTGCTCGCGCTAAGCTGACATATCAAAGCCCGTAGGCTGATATAGTATACTTTTTTCACCAACTGAGAATTTCACTATTTTTATCATTCTTGATAAAATAATCATGTGTGGGTACACGGTTGGCCTTAGTCAAAATACAATATTTTCCATTTTGAAAATCCCACTAATTTCAATAGTCCATAAACACATTTTTGGTGCTATATCCGACGCCCGGTATTTTCTAATTAAATACTGAATTTATAAAATTTTGGGATAAATTCCCAAAATTACAATTCACACTCAAATTGCACAAATAAGCACTCAATTAAATAAACCAACCACACCATTGCACTCAGCACGAAATTCTGGTCACCGGCTATCCCGGTCTAATTTTCGGAAAATAATAATTAATTAAATAATTACGAAAATTAATTAATAAATGCCAATAAATGCAACTTAGGTCGGAAAAGCCTAAATGAGTACCGAAATGAGCTTGGAAAAATTCTGAACCTCACTAAATAATTACTACAACTTATCAAGTCTCTAATTACACTACTCTAACCACCTAACGTGGAATAACGATTAATTAAATTGCTAATCTATTCTAACTAACCACTTAATCCATGTTTAACTTAAACTAATAAACCTTTAAGCATAATTAACTCCCTAAGTGGAGATTAGTGAGTAAACTCACTGGATTTGTGAGCTAGTGAGTCCATGGTGACGGTGGCCGAAACTTGAGCTTGCGGCCCGCAAACTCCCTGCTTGAGTTGAAAGTCAAATTTGTTCAAGGCTAGTCATGGGCTTGGTTTGCGATTGGGCTGAACAACAGCTGCACACGGCTGAAGATTGGAGAGACACGGGTTGACTTCGTGGGCCGCTGGCAGATCTCGAGTGAGTTGACTCGAAGAAAAGCGGTGGATGCTGAAGTTGTCCGAAGCCTACGTCGGAGAATGATGGCCCAACAGAATGGTGGGCTGAATTCGGTCGTTAAAGAAATTCGGTGGAAGTTGCTTCGTGGCAGTGGAGAAACAGACCAAGGGAAGGAGCTGCTTCGGTTGATGGCGGGTGGCAACAAGTGGAGTTGATGGATTCGGTGGAGGGGGACACAAAAAAGTTGCTGGGGAAAATGAAGGGGAGACGGACGTGTGGCAGTAGGGAGTCTTCGAGGCAGCTGCAAGTTTGATTTCAGTGGCTGCTGGGAGAGAAGAAAACGTTGACCATAGGCGGTGAAGCTGGCGACGTGTGGCAGCGAGTGAATGATCGGGCATCTTCGGTGGACATGGGGTAGAGACTGAGCTTCCCAGGGAAATGAAAGAAAAAGCAGAGGGCATGAGGGAGGGGTTTTCCTTTGAGAGAAATAAAGAGAAGACAGCTAAGAGGGGGCACTTGGCTTGGCGTGCGCAAGAAGAGAGGGAGGAGAGAGAGAGGGATGTCGGTAGAGGGGGGGAAGAAACGTGCGAGAATGAGAAAGAGAGAGAGAGAGGGGGCGTGGGGAGTGAGGGAGAAAAGAAAAAGAAAATCAAAACACCATTATCTTTGACCACTTGAGAGATTCATCAACCTTATTTTCAACTAATAAAATCAATTGGTCACCCAAGACCAAGTTCAACACCAACTTGCACAATTGAAGTCCAAAAGAAGGCCAAAATGTGACAGCCCCTCTAGCCTATGATTTTCATCCAATTGGACTTCCATTTCTTCGTCAATTTCTCCTATTTGATGTCCAATTTAGCTGAGGAAAAAGCCCACATAAATTCCACAACTTCCCCTCGCCAATTAGTTCACTAAGGAGGCCAAATGTCCACTCAATTTGGCCCCTCCAAATTTCCTTTCGTTTTCCAAATCTTCCGAATTGATTTTCTGTAAAAATCTCCAACTCGCCGAAAATTCCTCAAAAGGTGAGTTGACGTTCCTAAAATAAATCTTGACATGACAGAACTTTCAATTTCTGAAATCGGATTCAAATTCGTGGTTAATTTCAACCGGACGCAATTTTAGCGTGACCTAACCTATCGGGTAGCTTTTAGGAATTTTTAGTTTAATTGACCCGCGATCAATTTATCTCGAGTCACAATGTATGTCTTCGACCTATCGGCGACTCTCGGTTGTTGTGAAAATCTCAAGGTTTCAAATATGAGCACAAGGCGCCAAAACGACAGAAAAATCAGTCTAGTGCCATCGACGAGAATTTTGCAATCAGGTGGAATCACCCACACTTGATCACATATCTCAGTTGAACCAACCTATCTCTAACCTCTGATCAATTTTTAACTATGTCATAATGACTCTTGCAGACTAGCACGGTCGAGCAGTCGATTTGTGGTCGAATTCTTAAATCTATTGCGTTAAAATCCCTTAACGGCTTCACCTGATAGGCTAGTTATCTCATGAGCGTTCAACTCAGAGAAAAGAACTATAGGCACGTTGATGAAAAACCCAACTTATCCAATCAAAAATAGAACTTGAAAATCAGGATGTCACAGTTATCCTACAAAACAACACTTTAGTATCACATGATATTTGATAGAGATAACAGACAGTAAGCATAATAGAGTTTGCATAAGTCTGTAAAAAATACACCAATCAATAGTCATAATAAAAGGAAACACCATCCACACAAGCATAGAAAAACTCAATCATGCACCAGTCAACGCTTCAAATATGCAAAACTCTCCCCCTTTTTGTCAAAAGCAAAAAGAGAAAATCAAACAAGTACAAAGAAAATAAGAAAAATAGTTTGGTTCGAAAAGGATTAGGGTTGCCTAGGAACACGAATAAGTCGGAAATCCTCCAAAGTCTGCACGGTCTCCTCAAGCTTAGTTAGGCACTGATGGAAGACAGTCTCAACCTTCGCTAAATTCTAAGATGCCTGCCGATTCATGGTCTGAACTTTATCATCAAGAGATTGTACCTTTCCGGTAAGAGATTCTGAGGTAGTACTAAGAGCAGCATGCAACTTATGGATTTCAACCTCCATCCCATATTGTTGTGCTTTAATCTCCAAAAGGAGCTTCACCATCCGAGGATAGTTTGATTCTAGTTTAATTTGGGCACTAGCTTCTGTAAATTGTACTGGTGGACTATCCAAAGGTGAAGGAACATCGACCTGAACAAGTGAAAGTTGTTGCTCCCCCTAAACATTAGCTTCTTTGTCTTGACCCCTTGGAGAAACTCCAGGGAAATGAGATGTATAAAAATCTTCAGCATCTAGAGGAGATCGATTGATGCCATCACTAGCAGTTGATTCTTCTGTCTGGTCATCAAGAGGAGTTTTCTCACCTACTCCCTTTGTCATAGTGGCTTCAGTCTGAGGAAGAATTCATTTTCCTTCCTATACTCATTCTCTTTCAGCACTGGTTTGTTGACCAGTTCCCATCTCTCTAGGCATCTCCTACACCAATTTCCCTTGTATCTTCTCATTTCTTATTAGAATGCTCCTAGCCATTGTTCATATTTGCATCTTCCTCTTCATTATCTGAGTCATCCTCCTCACTCTCTTTTACTCCAGTCTCTTCTCATTCACTTTCTTCTTCCGGTTCTTTCTCTCTCTCATCCTCTTCTTCTTCCTCAGAATCGGCTATACCACCAAGAAGATCACGCATGGTAATGTTTGCCACAATATCAGAGACGGTCTCGTCTTCATCATCTTCCTTTTCTTCATCTTGGAGAAGAAGAACATATCAATTTCTTTTTGAAGTTTGTGAGACAATGCCTTTCCCTTTGCGCTTCTTCTCAGCCGCAAATCCTAACTTAGCTTTGCTAGTAGATTCTTTCTTCAAAAGTTTCAAGGCTCCAGAGATATCCTTTGATTTCATTTTTGAGATCATTTTAAGTCCAATTTGCGTTGGAACAATGGTTTTGGAGCAAAAATTGGATGGCGGTTAAATCTAAAAGTGTTGAAAAGTCTGGTTACCAATGCTATATATGGAAGTTGTCCATTTCCCTTCATGACAGTTCTATAAATGTGCAGAAGGATTGTGTGAGGGAGTGAGAAAGCAACACCATTGCAGATGGCTCACATAATTTTTGCCTCAAATATGGAAACATCAGTTTTGGAAGCAGCCTTGAGTCTAATGCAGTTGATGACGATCTTGTGGAGTAAGATATTAGAAGCAGACATCCTAGATGGAATTCAGGATAAGCATTAGATGACTCCACACAGAACCTCTCCATTTGAAGCTTGGCAAATTTTTCTTGCAAATTCACCTTGATGGAATCTAGGAAATCAAAATCTACCATTCGAGGGTTGATGACCCCTCTATTCAGCATCTGTATGTAGACTTTCTTATGGTCTTTTGACCGAAACAACTTTCCTTTTGTTCCAGTAATTTCTGTAGTAACACCCGTTTTGTGTTAAAAATTTTTGAACACCCTCTCATCATCATCTTCCTTTTTACTCTCAGTCTAACCCTCTGTACCAAAACGAGGATTAGTATGAAAATTTGAAAATTCCTTTTCAGCTTTTCCAGCCTCTACCAACCCTAAGTTTTCCATGGCTCTCAAGAACAAGGTTTCATTCCCATAGCTATTTTCTTTCAAGATGAAATCCATGGGACTTCCTCACTTTTTCAAAAACTCATAATGTTTGAGAAGTACCTCGGGCTTTCTTACCGAAATAGGTGTCACTTCTTGAGTAACCTCTTCCTCCACTGATTGTCAATTCATGCTTCAAGGCAATTTATCCTCGGTGAGATCAAAATGCGTCGGACCTTCATGGACAAATTGAGGCCCGCGACTAGCAATGCGAGAGGATTTCCTCTGATATGACATCGAAACGGACTTGGAGAATTTTGATGACATGTTCGAGAGTGATCAAGAGAGAAATTTTGCAAAAAATGTGAGAGTAGATCAAGAGAAGCAAGAGTTTGTGAGAAAGATTAGGGTTTGCAAGAGTCTGGATATCGGGGGGAAAAGGTCGAAGATTTTATTTAAAGAAAATGAACTAGGGCAACTGAATAGGTACAAAAAAAACTTCCATTTTAAAAATTTTAAAAAGTAACCGTCAATAATATTTGAAATATTAATTCCAAAAAATCAGCAGAGATATAATAATTTCCAAAAATATAAAATGCAAGTAATAATTCGAGAATAATTATACCTGTTTAAGAAGGAAATAAACTTACGTGCCAAAATTTGAAATATAACTACTTGAGTCTGAAAGGGCTTTCAAAAGGATGTTTCTACTAAAGGTTGAACTGATGAGTCTGCTCATCGATAGACTTGAGCTAGATGCAACAATAATATTCAGCTTTTCACGAATAAACTAGAATGATCCTTTTTCCAATGGCTTGGTGAAGATATCTACCAGTTGATTCTTTGAATCAATGAATTGAACATTGATTTCGCCATTTTGCATATGGTCTCTAATGAAATGATGACGAATTTCAATACGCTTTGCCCTTGAATGGAGAATAGGATTTTTGGTGAGGTTGATCGCACTTGTATTGTCACATCTGATTTCAGTGCGAGGTTCTTCTATTCCAAAGTCCCTTAGTTGTTGCCTGATCCAAAGAATTTGTGAACAGTAACTTCCAAGAGCAATATATTCTACTTCTGTCTTTGAGAGTGCCACAATGGTCGGCTTCTTTGAGAACCAAGACACCAACATTTGTCCCAAGAGTTGGCACGTTCCAGAAGTACTTTTCCTATCAACTTTACAATTAGCTAGATCAGCATATGAGTATCCAAGTAATGTAAAGTCTCATTCTTTTGAATACCACAAACCTAACTTTGGATTAGTTGTAATATATTTGATAATATGTTTGACGGCATTGAGATGATATTCTCTAGGGTCAGCTTGGAATCTAGCACACATACATACACTAAATAAAATATCAAGTTGAGAAACAGTAAAGTAGAGACAAGAACCAATCATACTTCTGTATGTCTTTTGGTCAACTTTCTTTCCATCTTCATTGTTGTTAAGTTTGGAAGAACTTGATATGAGAGTCTCAGTCTTCTTATAGTTTTCCATCCCAAACTTCTTGATAACATCTCTAGCATATTTCTCTTGATAAATGAAAGTTCATTTATTTGATTGTCTGACTTGTAGACCTAGAAAGAATGTTAACTCACCCATCATGCTCATTTTGAATTCTTCCTGCATAGACTTTGAAAATTTCTTACACAGACTTTCATTAGAAGACCTAAAGATTATATCATCTACATATATTTGAACAAGTAGAAAGTCTTTGTCTTCCATTTTGATAAACAAAGTTGTGTCAACCATTCCTTTCTTGAAACCATTGCTTACTAGAAACTAACTCAATCTCTCATACCAAACTCGAGATGTCTATTTCAGACCATAAAAGCCTTCTTCAATTTGTAAACAAAGTCTGGTTTTCTGAGATCTTTGAATTCTGGTGGTTGCTCCATATAGACTTCTTCTTGTATGAACCCATTTAAGAATGCATTCTTGACATCCATCTAGAATAATCTGAAATTATGAAAACATTTATATGCTAACAATAATCTTATGGCTTCTAACCTGGCTACAGGTGCATATGTCTCATCATAGTCTATTCCTTCCTCTTGCGTATAACCTTTTGCAACAAGCCTTACTTTGTTCCTAGTTACTTTACCATTTTCATCTATCTTGTTTCTGAACATCCACATTGTTTTAATCATAGATTTTCCTTTCGATTTTGGACTAACTCCCAGACATCATTAATTCTGAATTGTTTGAGTTCTTCCTGCATTACTTTTATCAAGCTTTCATCAGACAAAGCTTCCTCTACTCCATTTGGTTTTATTTCAGAAATAAGAGCTAGGGCACTTAAGTCTCCTTTTACTTTGGATCTAGTATGGATCCCTTCTTCTATATTGTCAATAATGAGCTCTTTAGGACGGCTTGATTTGTGTTTCCAGTTACTATTAGATTTGTCACTTTCTGCAAGGATTTGCTGAACGTCTGTTTTCTTTTATTCTTCTAACTTTTCTTCTGCTTTACTTTGATCACTAGAAGGCTGAGGTTCCTTGGGAGAAGCAGACAAAGTCTAAAACTAGTTCAGACTTGTCAAGTTGAGTCTGATCTTTTTGGTTTTGAATACTTTCTTGAAATCTGACATTCATGGATTCTTCGACAGTTTGTGTATTCTTGTTGAAGACCCTATAATCTTTGCTTGAAGTAGAATAGCCAAGAAATATACCTTCATCCAATTTTTATTCAAATTTCTCAAGCCGACCATTCTCTAGGATAGGCCTTAAAAATACTCTGTTAATTATATAACAAGCGAAAGAAACTGCTTCTACCAAAAAACAAGAAGAGACTCAACTTTTTATTAGCAGAGTTTTGGCCATCTCTTGTAAAGACCTATTCTTTCTTTCTACAACTCTATTTTGTTTTGGAGTGTATGTAGAGGAGAAAACATGTTGTAGGCCATTCTCATCACAAAAATTTGCAAAGTCTTGATTTTCAAATTCTCCTCCATGATCAGTCCTTGTGCTTGAAATGACATAACATTTCTCATTCTAAACCTTCTTAGCAAACTTTGAAAAATATGAGAGGGTTTCTGTTTTATTTGCTAAGAAGAAAACCCATGTGAATCTTGAAGAATCATCCACAACTACCAAACGGTATTTCTTACCACTAATGCTTTATGTTCTAATTGGTCCAAAAAGATCCATGTGTAGAAGTTGCATGACGCGATTAGTGGAAACTTGCTTTATAGGTTTAAATGAGCTTTTGACCTGTTTTCCCAAAATGCATGGAGTACACAACTCAGACTTCTAGCAGACCATTCTGGGAAGACCACGAACTAGCTTCTTAGAAAATAGTTTAGCAATTTGTTTCATACTCACATGTCTAAGCTTGCATGCCAGAGATATCCTTCATCTTGAATTGATATAAGACATTGAAAGCTCTCTGGACTTATGTCCAAAAGATAAATATTATCATATCTTCGCGTAGTGAAAGTTTGAGAGAAGTCTCAACTAACTCCAGAACAAATATTGTCACGCCCCAATCCTCGGGCACGCGCCCATCCCTTGGTTTGGTCGATTTTAAAGTGCAATATCCCAGGACTATGTATCGCCGACCCTTTCTTTTTTTTATGCGCATGCGGAAGTAGTTATAAATCCCCAGACAATAAAACAATGGGATAGAAAAGCAAGCCATATTTTTCATATTGAAATTCACAACCACACTTTTATTTACAGCATAAAAGTCTCACACCTATCTACACTAAGACAGGGTTCACAAAAGGAATGGGATCTCAATCCACATCCAGGTTGTACTCAAGATCCCTCTCTGGATCATCTTCTTCTTCAAAAATCTTTCTCCTCCTCAGGATTCATGTCAGTGCTTTCCTTCTCAAGTTCCTCCTCTTCAGCTCTTACTCAGGGTCCTGAAATGGTTATTCAATAACCAATGAGACCACGTCTTAGCGAGTTCTACCCCTAAGACTCGATTAGTAAGCCAATACACTATGGGCTGCTTAAACACGCACGGAGTCGAGGGACTTACCTTGGCCTCGAGATTCCACCTGCAAATCGGTATAATTCATAATAGGCACCCAACTACTCATAACAAATCGAACTAGTCGATTACATATCATAGAGCACACGTGCATTCTCTAAGGCACTAGTTCACCAAAGTGATGCATCAAATCACCGAGCCCACGTGTCTCTCCCAAGATGCCTCACTTAAGATCTAGTGGCTTTACGGTCCCACCCGACCCTCTCAAGATCTAGTGGCTTTACGGTCCCACCCGACCCTCTCAAGATTTAGTGGCTTTACAGTCCCACCCGACCCTCTCAAGATTTAGTGGCTTTACGGTCCCACCCGACCCTCTCAACCATGGCCAACAATACTGCACCTCATAATTTATTTTAGCACTAAGTAAAGCTCAAATAAATAAATGGGCCGCACCACGACGATCGGCATGAAATTCCGGTCACAGGCCATCCCGGTTGAATTTCCGGAAAAATAAATAATTAAATAATTAATTTGGAAAATTAAATAAATAAATACTAAAAATCCAATTTAGGCCTGTATTGCCTGATTGGAAGCCGAGACGAGCCCGGAAAATTACCGAGACTCGTTCAATAAATAACAGAACATGTCTACTTGCTAATGTCTATTTCTAACCACCTAACATGCATCATTTAGTCTCTAATTTAATTTATCTAAATTAATCTAACTACCTAATTGCATTTAATTAAATCTAACCAACCCTAAGTATAATTAACAAACTAAGAAAGCATTAGTGAGTAAAACTCACTTGACAAAAGCGGAGACCGAATCACCGCAATGGCGGCCGAAATTGGACTTTCGGCGACACCGGCGGGCTTGGGCCGGGCCTTAGACTCGGGCCCAACAAATCTCAACCCAATTTGAGATTTGTTTTCAACTTGGGCCGGGCTTTGCGGCTTCAAATGGGCTTAACGCTGGACCGAAAATTTGCTGGATCCATGGGCTTTGCTGGACTTCGGGACTGAAATTGCTGGGCTGACTTGCGGCCCAAATGGGCTCTCTCTCTCTTTGGGCTGAAATAAGCCAAATTGCTAGGCTTCAAATAACCCAACTGCTGGGCCGTGAACTTCCACTAGATCCGTGGGCTTCGCTGGCTTTTTGTTGAAGAAGCTGGGCCGAAGAAGACGCACGGAATGGGCTGCTTCGATGGACGAACTGGGAGAGACGCACGTTGGGCAGCTGCTTCGTCGATTGGTGGGACACGCGGACGAACGAGCTGCTGTAGGTGAGATGGAGCTGGATCTTTGGTCTTCGTGCGGGCTGGAGACGTTGGGCTTCATGGGCTGCACAAGCTGAAAACGTTGGACTCGTGGCACAAGAAGAAATCTCGGTGGAGGGCTTCGGTGGAGTCTTCGCTGCTGGAGAATATTCGGACGCACGTGGAGGGAGAAATCAACTTCGGTGCTGGCGATGGGTAAAAGATGGGAAGAAACGAAACTCACGGTGTTGACCGGTGAAGGCATGTGGTAGGGAAACTCACGGTCAAAATTTCATCTAAAGTTGACCGGTGAAGAAGACAATGTTTCGAACATGTGGTAGCGGGATGGATCTTGTAATCATCTATCTTTAATATTTATAACACCATATGTTGGATGTGGGCTGAGTTTTTGGTTGGGGAAATGGCCGAAGATGGAGCAGCCACGTTTTAAATTGAGATGAGCGTTGGTTTGAGTTCGAATGGTGGAGGAGAAGGGCAACAAGAGAGAGACCCCTAGGGCTGGAGCAGCGTCCATGGAGAACAGCTGGTCTTGCACGCTCAAATGGATTGAATCAAAGCTTAAAGTCCACAATTGTTATCCATTGCATTAATAGCTTTGTCCCCTAATACTTTCTAGAGAGATAATCCATAATTAATTTAATTGAAGCCAAAATTGCAACCCTCTTAGCCAAGGTTCCGAATTTCACTCAATACTCTCCAAGTTCTTCACCGACTCTCCAAATCGGGGTCCGATTTCGCTAAAGGAAAATCCAGTACAATTTTACGTAAGTCCCCGACACTCAAAGGCTCGGCCTGAAAGTCCAATTTCCCATTAATTTGGCCTATCCGAATTTCTGTTGATTTTCCGCGGCGTCCGCAACGATTTTCCGTAAAAATCTCAGAATCTCCGAAAAATCTTCTGAGACTGAGTCGACACTCCTAAAATTAATTGTGAAAATGGCCGAAACTTCAATTTCTGAAATCGGACTCGAATTGGCGGTTAATTTCAATTCGACGCGTTTTTAGCGTGACCTAGGCTACCGGGTAACTTTTAGATATTTTTAAGTGCAATTGACTCGTGGTCGATTTTCTTCGAGCCACTATGAACCCACTCGACTCATTGGCGACTCTCGGTTGTCATGAAAATCCCGAGGATCTAAATACGAACACAGGGTACCAAAACAATAAGAAAATCAGTTTAGTGCCGGTCGACATGAATTTTCTAATTTAGTAGTGTCACCCACGATTAGCCACACATCACTGTCTATCCAGTCTATCTCTGATTTCAAATCGATTTTTAACTGTGCCGCAATGGCCTCTAAAGATGGACACGGTCGAGAAGCCGATTCCTGGTCGAATTCTCAAGTCTATTGCCTTAAAATTCCTAATAATTTCCCCAGATAGTCTAGTTATCTCAAGAATGATCAGTTCTGAGAATAGCCCTATAAACACGTCAATGAAACGCCCGATTCAATCAGAAGAAAACAGAACCGAAAATTCAGGATGTCACAACTCTTCCTCTCTTATAAAAATTTCATCCTCGAAATTTAAACCTTACAACTTAAGCAAAAAGGTGGGGGTACAATTCTCTCATCGACTCTTCAGTCTCCCATGTTGCTCCTTCTGTACCGTGGTGTTGCCAGACCACTTTGACCAACGGAATGGTCTTTGTACGCAGCACTTGCTCTTTTCTGTCTACAATCTGGACCGGTCTCTCCACGTATGACACTCTGTCATCCACGTCCAATTCTTCAAAATTGAGCACGTGTGTCGGGTCAGGCTCGTACTTCCTCAACATCGACACGTGGAAGATGTCATGCACTTGTGCCAACCTTGGCGGCAATGCAAGACGATACGCTAAGGTCTCGATTCTTTCAAGAATCTCAAATGGACCTACGTACCTCGGACTCAGTTTGCCTTTCTTGCCAAAGCGCGAAGTTCCTCTCATTGGTGACACCTTCAGGAAAACGTGATCACCAACTTGGAATTCCAAAGATCTTGGGCGCCTGTCTGCGTAACTTTTCTGTCTGCTCTACGCGGTCTTTAGTCTGTTTCTGATCACTGTCACGGCATCTACTGACTGCTAAACCAACTCTGGACCTGTTATCTTCCTTTCCCTGACTTCATTCCAACACACTGGTGTTCTGCATGCTCTGCCATACAACGCTTCGAATGGAGCCATCTGAATGCTCTGCTGATAACTGTTGTTGTAGGCGAATTCTACCAAGTGAAGCTGATCTTCCCAACTTCCCTTGAAGTCTATTACACAAGCTCTCAACATGTCCTCGAGGGTTTGAATTGTCCTCTTAGACTGGCCATCCGTCTGAGGATGATAAGCCGTACTGTACTGAAGCTTCGTACCAAGAGCACTCTGCAAGCTTTTCCAAAAGGCTGCAGTAAACCTCGGGACTCTATCTGAGGTTATCGTAACCGACACTCCATGCATTCGAACTACCTGTCGCACATACAGGTCTGCGTGCCTATCAAGACTGAGGTCCTTTCGAACTGCAATGAAGTGAGCCGACTTTGTCAGTCTATCGACCACCACCCAAATTGAATCACTTCCTCTCTGACTTCTTGGTAGTCCAGTCACGAAGTCCATTGTGATATGCTCCCATTTCCATTCTGGGATCGAAAGAGGTTGCAGAAGTCCTCCCGGTTTACAATGCTGAGCTTTTACTTGCTGACACGTCAGACACTTGGCGACATGCTTGGCGACATCCGCCTTCATACCTGACCACCAATAGTGTTGACGTAGATTCTGATACATTTTAGTGCTTCCAGGATGAACGCTGTAATTGCTACGATGTGCTTCAGATAAAATATCTTCTCTAAGCTCTACATCGTTAGGCACCACCAAACGTCCTTGGAACCTTAAAATTCCGTCATCAGAAATCTGAAAATTAGCCTTTCTTGAAGAATTTTCTGCACATCTGGATCTGTCGGTTGGAGTTGTTTGATTCTGACCTGGACATCCGGTTCAATTCTGAGGGTGGCCATAAAACTTGAAAGGTGGCCTACCTCAAATTTGAATTCTGAATCCCGAGCTCTCTCGATTAAGTTCCATTCTTTAATCAAGATCTGCGCTACTGAAGACTTCCGACTCAAAGCATCAGCGACCTTGTTCGCCTTTCCCGGGTGATATAGAATATCACAATCGTAGTCTTTCAGCAATTCCATCCATCGACGTTGTCTCATGTTCAACTCCTTCTGAGAAAACAAGTACTTGAGACTCTGATGGTCCGTGAAGATCTGAAATTTCCCACCACACAAATAATGTCTCCAAATCTTCAGGGCAAAGATAATAGCTGCGAGCTCTAAGTCATGCGTCGTATAATTCGATTCATGCGGTCTCAACTCACGGGAGGAGTATGCAACAACCCTACCATGTTGCATCAACACGCAACCCAACCCTCTAAATGACGCATCACTGTAGATCTCGAATCCTCCAGGACCAGATGGAATTGTCAGCACATGTGCGGTAGTCAGCTTTTCCTTCAGCTCTTGAAAACTACGCTCGCACTTGTCTGACCATACAAATTTCTCTTCTTTCTTCGTGAGCTTAGTTAGAGGCGATGCTAACGCTGAGAAGCCTTCCACAAACCGTCTATAATAACCTGCCAATCCCAGAAAACTTCTGATCTCTGTCACTGTAGTCAGTCTCTGCCAATTGATCACGGCTTCTATCTTGCTCGGGTCGACGGAGATTCCTTCTCCGGAAATCACATGACCTAAGAACGCAACACGAGTCAACCAAAACTCGCATTTGCTAAACTTAGCATACAACTGATGTGTCCTTAAAGTCTGGAGCACTAATCTCAAGTGATTCTCATGCTCTTCATCACTTCTTGAATAGACCAAGATATCATCAATGAACACGATCACGAATTGGTCTAAATATTCCTTGAATATTCGGTTCATCATATCCATAAAAGCAGCTGGAGCATTCGTCAACCCAAACGGCATCACTGTGAACTCATAGTGACCATATCGAGTACGAAATGCTGACTTTGGAATATCCTCTTTCTTAATTCTCAACTGATGATATCCCGTCCTTAAGTCAATCTTCGAGAATATAGACACTCCTTGTAACTGATCGAACAGATCATCTATCCTTGGGAGGGGATACTTGTTCTTAATGGTTACCTGGTTAAGCTGTCGGCAGTCTATGCACAGGCGCAACGATCCATCTTTCTTCTTTACAAACAGAACTGGTGCTCCCCACGGTGATGCACTAGGACGAATAAATCCTTTGTCTAGTAATTCTTGCATCTGTATCTTTAGTTCTTTCAACTCTGATAATGCCATCCTGTACGGTGCCTTCGAGATCGGCTCTGTTCCTGGTGCTAACTCAATCACAAACTCAATCTCCCTTTTTGGCGGTAATCCTGGCAATTCTTTTGGAAAGACATCTTGAAATTCTTGCACAACTGAAATGTCTACCATTTTCACTTCCTCAATTGTCGTATCCACGATAGTTGCTAGGTACCCTTGACAACCCTCGTCTAACAAACGAGATGTCTCTTGCGACGAGATTAGGACAATCGAGGGTCCTCCTCGACTTCCTACAAACTCGAAGCTCTCACCCCCTAACGGGTCAAACTGAATCGCTTTACGATAACAGTCCATTTTAGCTCTTTGTTTGGTGAGCCAGTCCATGCCAATTATTAAATCGAAGCCATACATGGCTAGGACTAAAAGATCTATCTTCCCCACTCGCTCACCAATCACTAACTTACACCCCGGACAACCCAAAGCAGCAATAACTTTATCTTTCAAGGGTGTAGATATGCACATTGTCAATTCCAATAAAATAGGACTGACTCCTATCAACTTAACATATTGCTCGGCAATAAATGAGTGGGTTGCTCCCGGATCAAACAAAGCATAAGCAGGTTGGTCGTTGAGCGAAACCATACCTGTTATCACATTAGGCGCAGCTTCTGCCTGACCTTGGGTAATTGCGTACACAGTGCCTTGAACTGGAGGTCTCTGCTGTCCTACTTGTGGCACGTTCTGAGGGGTATACCCTCTTATCTGTCCTCTCGGTGGTGGCGGCGGTAGTTGCGGTTGTCCTCTTGGCCTCCTAGGACAATGTCTAGCTATGTGGCCTTGTTGGCCACATTCATAACACACACCCATCCTAGCTGGACACGGTGCTGATCCATGTCGTCTCCCACAAGAGCGACACGGTCCCATTCTATCGGCCATCGACCTACCAAATCCACCCTTCTTGCTAGGCGGACCTTGGAATCTGTTCCCTGACATCGGCCTCTTTCCTTGCCTGATCGCTTCCCGGTTAACGCCAAATTTCGACCTCGACGAGGCAGCTTGCTCATTCAATCCTCGCTCTATCATCTGAGCTCGACGATAGACCTCTCTGAACTCTGTCAAGTCTAACGGTAGCAGAGGTTGTTTCAATTCAGTACGAAGACCACTTCTGAATTTCCGGGCTTTCTCTTCAGGGTCTTCTATCGATTTAGGAGCATACTGGGACAGCTCTGCAAACTTGACCCCATATTGGTCAACTGTCATACTCCCCTGGCAGAGACGATGGAACTCCTCTATCTTTTGTTCCCGAGCAGTACTCGAAAAATACTGGTCATTAAAGGCTCTAAGGAAAGTGTCCCATGCCTGGACCACACCTTCCGGGAACACTGTATCCTTGGCGGCTCTCCACCAGATATTTGCATTACCACCGAAGGCCGGTACACGGCCAGTGCCACCTTCTCCTCATCAGTGCACCTTAGAAGTGTGAATGCTTTCTCTAGATCTTGTATCCACAGAGATGCAGCCTCGGGATTTCCGGTACCAATAAACTTTGGTGGTTTTAGCTTCAGAAACTGTTCCACTAATTGGTGGATTGGCCTCCCAGCGGCCACAACTCCTGGTAGCACTCCAGCAGGGGCGACGGCAGGTACAGCGGCAGGTGCTGCAGCGGCGGCAGCTTGGTTCTACGCTGGTTGATCCATGCGATTTCCCATGACTTCCAAAATTCGCATGATTTCGTCTATCCTGGGATCACCAGGGGCTGCTACTCCGGCATCCACAACAGGAGGTGGTGTTACCTTAGCATCTTCAAAAGGTAGAACCATTCCACTCGCGCTAGCTTGTGCTGGCGCTCGACCACGGCCTCCTTGGGTACCGACTCTAGTCGGCGCTCTACCCCGAGTCACGGCCCTACTGGTCCTCTGGGCAGGAGTCCTCGGCTCCTGATCGCTCATAGTGTCGCTTTAAACAACAGACACTTGCTTCCAATTCAACATCGAATTAGAAACAAAGCGATTCAAACATCAAACAATTTTAGCACTTAGCTAACACAGACATGCACCAGCATGAATTTAAAGGCCTTTCCTACCAACTATCCCATAGTCAACGCTCCTTATCACTCCAATCTTGAACTTCGCTCTGATACCACAAAAAGGGGATGTCACGCCCCAATCCTCGGGCACGCCCCCATCCCTTGGCTTGGTCGATTTTAAAGTGCGATATCCCAGGACTATGTATCGCCGACCCTTTCTTTTTTTTTATGCGCATGCGGAAGTAGTTATAAATCCCCAGACAATAAAACAATGGGATAGAAAAGCAGGCCATATTTTTCATATTGAAATTCACAACCACACTTTTATTTACAGCATAAAAGTCTCACACCTATCTACACTAAGACAGGGTTCACAAAAGGAATGGGATCTCAATCCACATCCAGGTTGTACTCAAGATCCCTCTCTGGATCATCTTCTTCTTCAAAAATCTTTCTCCTCCTCAGGATTCATGTCAGTGCTTTCCTTCTCAAGTTCCTCCTCTTCAGCTCTTACTCAGGGTCCTGAAATGGTTATTCAATAACCAATGAGACCACGTCTCAGCGAGTTCTACCCCTTAAGACTCGATTAGTAAGCCAATACACTATGGGCTGCTTAAACACGCACAGGTCAGAGGACTTACCTTGGCCTCGATTCCACCCGCAAATCGGTATAATTCATAATAGGCACCCAACTACTACTCATAACAAATCGAACTAGTCGATTACATGTCATGGAAGACACGCGCGTGCGTTCTAAGCGCACTAGTTCACCAAAGTGATGCATCAAATCACCGAGCCCACGTGTCTCTCCCAAGATGCCTCACTTAAGATCTAGTGGCTTTACGGTCCCACCCGACCCTCTCAAGATCTAGTGGCTTTACGGTCCCACCCGACCCTCTCAAGATCTAGTGGCTTTACGGTCCCACCCGACCCTCTCAAGATTTAGTGGCTTTACGGTCCCACCCGACCCTCTCAAGATTTAGTGGCTTTACGGTCCCACCCGACCCTCTCAACTATGGCCAACAATACTGCACCTCATAATTTATTTTAGCACTAAGTAAAGCTCAAATAAATAAATGGGCTGCACCACGACGATCAGCATGAAATTCCGGTCACCGGCCATCCCGGTTGAATTTCCGGAAAAATAAATAATTAAATAATTAATTTCGAAAAATAAATAAATAAATACTAAAAATCCAATTTAGGCTGTATTGCTCGATTGGAAGCGAGACGAGCAATGGAAAATTACCAAGACTCGTTCAATAAATAACAGAACATGTCTACTTGCTAATGTCTATTTCTAACCACCTAACATGCATCATTTAGTCTCTAATTTAATTTATCTAAATTAATCTAACTACCTAATTGCATTTAATTAAATCTAACCAACCCTAAGTATAATTAACAAACTAAGAAAGCATTAGTGTTTAAAACTCACTTGACAAAAGCGGAGACCGAATCACCGCAACGGCGACGCGACGGCGGCCGAAATTGGACTTTCGGCGACACCGGCGGGCTTGGGCCGGGCCTTAGACTCGGGCCCAACAAATCTCAACCCAATTTGAGATTTGTTTTCAACTTGGGCCGGGCTTCGCGGCTTCAAATGGGCTTAACGCTGGACCGAAAATTTGCTCGATCCATGGGCTTTGCTGGACTTCGGGACTGAAATTGCTGGGCTGACTTGCGGCCCAAATGGGCTCTCTCTCTCTTTGGGCTGAAATAAGCCAAATTGCTAGGCTTCAAATAACCCAACTGCTGGGCCGTGAACTTCCGCCAGATCCGTGGGCTTCGCTGGCTTTTTGTTGAAGAAGCTGGACCGAAGAAGACGCACGGAATGGGCTGCTTCGATGGACGAACTGGGAGAGACGCACGTTGGGCAGCTGCTTCGTCGATTGGTGGGACACGCGGACGAAGGAGCTGCTGTAGGCGAGATGGAGCTGGATCTTTGGTCTTCGTGCGGGCTAGAGACGCTGGGCTTCACGGGCTGCATAAGCTGAAAACGCTGGACTCGTGGCACAAGAAGAAATCTCGGTGGAGGGCTTCGGTGGAGTCTTCGCTGCTGGAGAATATTCGGACGCACGTGGAGGGAGAAATCAACTTCGGTGCTGGCGATGGGTAAAAGATGGGAAGAAACGTGGCAAGGCAAGGGAAACTCACGGTCAAAATTTCATCTAAAGTTGACCGGTGAAGAAGAGTTTCGAACATGTGGTAGCGGGATGGATCTCTGTTGGATGTGGGCTGAGTTTTTGGTTGAGGAAATGGCCGAAGATGGAGCAGCCACGTGAGATGAGCATTGGAGTTCGAATGGTGGAGGAGAGGGGCAACAAGAGAGAGAAGCTGCGGCGTCCGTGGAGAACAGCTGGTCTTGCACGCTCAAATGGATTGAATCAAAGCTTAAAGCCCACAATTGTTATCCATTGCATTAATAGCTTTGTCCCCTAATACTTTCTAGAGAGATAATCCATAATTAATTTAATTGAAGCCAAAATTGCAACCCTCTTAGCCAAGGTTCCGAATTTCACTCAATACTCTCCAAGTTCTTCACTGACTCTCAAAATCGGGGTCCGATTTTGCTAAAGGAAAATCCCGTACAATTTTCTGTAAGTCCCCGACACCCAAAGGCTCGGCCTGAAAGTCCAATTTCCCATTAATTTGGCCTATCCGAATTTTTGTTGATTTTCCGCGGCGTCCGCAACGATTTTCGTAAAAATCTCAGAATCTCCGAAAAATCTTCTGAGACTGAGTCGACACTCCTAAAATTAATTGTGACATGGCCGAAACTTCAATTTCTGAAATCGGACTCGAATTGGCGGTTAATTTCAATTCGACGCGTTTTTAGCGTGACCTAAGCTACCGGGTAACTTTCAGATATTTTTAAGTGCAATTGACTCGTGGTCGATTTTCTTCGAGCCACTTTGAACCCACTCGACTCATTGGCGACTCTCGATTGTTGTGAAAATTCCGAGGATCCAAATACAAACACATGGTACCAAAACAATAATTTAGTGCCGGTTGACATGAATTTTCTAATTTAGTGGTGTCACCCATGATTAGTCACACATCGCTGTCAATCCAGTCTATCTCTATTTTCAAATCGATTTTTAACTGTGCTGCAATGGCCTCTAAAGATGTACACGGTCAAGAAGCCGATTCCCGGTCGAATTCTCAAGTCTATTGCCTTAAATTCCTAATAATTTTCCCAGATAGTCTAGTTATCTCAAGAATGATCAGTTCTGAGAATAGCCCTATAAACATGTCAATGAAATGCCCGATTCAATCAGAAGAAAACAGAACCGAAAATTCAGGATGTCACAAATATCTTCTTAGAAATTGATTCTGAATCTTGTATCACATAGCTAGCTTATGCTCAGAAGATTGTAATTTAAACCTGTTACCAATGAAATATTGTTGATGATCAAACTTCCAATCCTCACTACTCTATGTCCAATAATTCTTCCTTTGTTGTTCCCACCAAATGAAACATTTCCTCCTTTTTGTTTTTCTAGCTTTACGAAATTACTTGAATCTCTAGATTTCAGAACGAAGCTCCTTATAGGAATGCCCCCGAGTCAACGGGATACCGCACTCGATGGGGCAAGATGATGCCCGGTTACACTGGATGATTGCGAACCTTCGGGTTGGCCTTGGGTCTTGAGTGGCCGTAATAACTTGAACAAATGTGTATGGGAAGTGCATGAGAATCGTATGTGCTGAGGTCTGGATTATTACATGGCATGAGCACATGACTTAAATCATAATGTGTATTTATATGTTTGGCTCGAGAATATGAAGTTTATGTTATGAAATTGTCTATACATCTATATTGATGGCCTTGAATAGTAAATTTGTAGTTATGAATGGATGAGAGTAAAGTGAGAAGTGTGCTGCCATGTTTCGCCACTAATAGATAATTGCACGTTTAGGGCGCTTCCAAGGTGAATGACTTCCCTATGCGAGGTCTATGAAGTTCACTCATTGAATTTATCTCATATTTGTTTGTTGAAATGTTTTTAGGCCCTAAGAATGGCTAAGCAATTCCGTCATATTCGTTTAGGCCTCTCTGTCGAGCACAGTGAGGAGGTGACGTAGTACCAGTAGTGGGAGCGATCGACGTGTACTATACACGATATGTCATGACCATTTGGGTGAATGAGGGTCTGCCTAACCTTGTGCTACATCGATTTGTGGCCTAGTACTTTTGGGTGGGCGGCGAGAGCCACAGTCCTATTTGCAGCTTCAACGGTCTGTCAAGTGCTAGAGGCTCTAGGGGTGGCATCAGTTGGGATGTTAAGGATGGGGACGTTCCCGATTGGGAGGTGTCTAGCCCTAAGATCAACCCTGCGCTGATCGCTAAGTCGGAGGGCTGGATTCCGAAGGTCATTGGGGCTTAGGTAGTTGTGGGGTGTTGACACTTTTTGGACCACCCTTTTAGTATTAGAGGGGTAGGTGTACCTTAGGCCCTTTTTTAAGGAGGTTGTGGCAAAGCCGTTAGGCATGTTGGAGGTGAAGAAGCTAGTTGTTTAACCCCTGAACTTGTGGTGTATGAGATGTAGACTCGTGATGCTTATATATATATGATTTTTTTTTTTTAACTATCCCTGTTGTTTGATGGTTGGAGATTTGTTTATGTTTCCGCTTGTGCGTATCAATGTTATTACAAATTGGGTTAGTGATGCCTCATGGAATGTCACAATCAAATGACCAAAGGATAAGTAAAGGTTCGATGAGCGCAGGTTGTCACGCAGTCGTAGAGGTTCAGGGCATGACAGCATGTATAGGATTTAACATGTATCAATGAATGGAGCAATGCAATTGACATGACATGTAATTTCAATAACAAATTGTCCCTATCTTTAAGTCTAAGATTACATATATATGGTGAATGTGACACATAAAATTTTTATCCCTCGTATGAGAAAGTTTCAAGAATTCAATTTGGTTGTGATTGCTAAAGCCAACACTTGATTAAGTTTGAAAAATATCAATCTCATATTGTGGTGGGATGTTTCATGTTTAAATGCATGGTCACACTCCCAAAAGATGTGATTGTGTATTGGTTCATGGAGAGACACATTTATAGCATATGGTTGAAGAGTGACTGATACTAGTGGTTTATGCACCCACTGAAATAGAATACATTACTATGTCTTAAGCTGTGTATTTAAACTTTAGAACCGTGTGTGTCTACAACCCATTTACCTTAGGTGGCACTACAATCATTTGGATGTCTAAACTTCAAAACTGTATGTCTCTCTCAACCATTGTAGTAGAGTATGTTGCTATATTTAAAGTTGGCAAGGAGACGATTTGGCGAAAACTTTTTTTTTTTAAGGAGATGAGCAAGAAGTAGGATAGTCGTGTTTTTCAGTGATAGTTAGTGTTATTTGTCTTGCAAAGAATCCGATATTTCAGTCAAGGGCAAAGTGTTAGGGCTAACAATACAATCTAAAGGGGGGTGAATAGGTTGAAAGAGAACTATGAAAAATATTTGCGGAAGATAATAATTTCAACCTCAATGATTGGCAGAAATAGATTGTAGAAATTAGGTGCACATGCTGATGTTTAACAAATCGTGATAATAAAGATTATGTAATGCAAACAGTGAAAAAATAAAAGATTTGCAAGCAGATATATAGTGGTTCAACTTTATTCCCAAATCTACATTCACTCCCAACATTAATAGCCATAATAAGGTCGGAATTCACTAGAAATCTTCAAAACAACTTACAATTAATAAGTATCACATTTCTAGTAGATCAAACTACAAGACTCATGTACTGCTATCACTCTTGTACACTTGCTCTTGTCAATGATTACGCACATTAGCATCACCTAGACATTAATATTAGGAATACATAGCAACCGATAACAAACTAAGAGCAAAGAAGATGACTCAAAGCACATGACTCATCTTGTTCGGTTTCTCGCAACCCAACTACTTCTCTTGGACTCAATATATAGCCATTCATCCTCAAATGACCATTGCCCATCAAAATCCTCAAGTAACTAGTGGTTCTAGCCATTGCCAGTAGTAGACTGTTGTTGAAGATTGTCAAAACGACTCTTTGACATCAACGACATCTCTCTGACAGTGGCAGTTTCCTTAACAGTGTTAGTGCACTTTTATCAAACTTGCTTATTAATGCCAAAACCGCTTCTGATCAACTTTGATGATCTTTCTGTGAATTCTAAGTCTTTATGACAGCTATTTTCTTCTTTTCAATATTTTAGGTAGGTGGTCAAGTGACTAGCACCTTCTAAGACTAAATATCCTGACGATCCCTTACCCATAATTAGGGTGTGCATATTTTTACTAGTTTATTGATGTTGTCCATTGACATGCCGTGTGAAATGACTTGCAATCACTCATTTAATGATTTTATTGGCTCCTTTAGCATACAAAGACTTCCAAGGACATCAGCATCCCCATTGATTCCTCATCTTCGTTGATTAACCAAATCAGTTTCCAAAGATCTCCAAGGACAATAGCATCCCTGTCGATACCTCATCTTCACTTATTTGACTGAGTCAACTTCTAAAGATCTCCAAGGACACTACGTACAAATGCTGGTCCCTCATCTTCATTGAATTCTTAAGGATCACCGGTATCGTCATAGTCTTCCACCTCATTTGTATAGGGTGGCTGCTTTTTGCCAACAATTTGTTACACCTGATAGCAATGCTAATCTTCTAGGTCCATCCAAGGGTATTGGTAATGTCAACTCTACCAAGCTGTTCATCTTCATGGTCTTTCCAAGTTTTATCGAACATCCTTGTTCTAGGCTTGTTCACCTCATGAGGTCCATCCAACTGTTCACTTGATCTTTGTACCTCGAAGTCATCATGAACATCCCCGTTCTTCTCGGCTTGTTCACCCTTGATCAAGATCCTTCCAAATGTTCACCTTATTTGAAGATCTTTCTAGCTTGTAGACACCTTCAATGCCTAATACCTTGTCACCTTAGATATCGACAGTGACAAGAACTTCTTATATTAGAATCTCTAGTGTTGTTTATGACACCATCTGCATATCAACTCGTGCATATATCACTTATCACTACTTGACTAATACACACATCAGTAGCCTTTGATTATTTTTGTCATATCAAAACAATATAATGATTTTCCTTTACAAAGCACATTAAGTTAAAGGATCATCATATTCATCGGCTTATAAATGACAAGACATTATCATTTAAAAAGATTCCTGGTGTAGAAAATCCAAAAATTATGTAAACATAGGTTGTCCCCACTAGGAAACTGAGGTTTTGCAGTACCTCAGGTGGCTTCCATGGTTAGTGATGACGGGACCACCCCATTAGGAAAATTTGGGTTATAAAGACGAGTGAAGATTATGAGTTTTGAAAATTAGCATTCAAGTGGGAGATTGATGGAGTTATGGAGTCTAAAAAAAGTAACATTAAAGCTCGGTGCTTTTACTATTAAAAACACCCATATAATTTCCATCATAACTGTGTATGCCGTACACTCTTGCTATAGATTAGGACAACATCTTTTGTAGTTGTAACCCTGAAGTTAGTAATTCCGATATTGATACTAATATTGAAGGGATTGACTAGTTCAACATTGAGGTTTTGCTCTTTCTAATTTTGAAAGGTATTTCACATAAAAAATTCGTCTATCTTCTTTTCTATTTTTTCTCTTCAACAATTTGCATTGCCAGCAAGTGGGCCAGAAGCTCACAAGACGAATACTTTGATGAAGTCCACAAGCCCATAAGAAAGCTTAGATTCAATTTGGAAGAAAGGGAGTCTTGACAACTGAGGCAGAAAATGAGGATGGGAAAATTTAGATTCTTTCCTTCAAAGCAAAAAGGTTAGAAGGTGAGTTTGTTTACGAGAATAAATGAATGCTTTGATGAAGAAGTCTACTAAGGGAGGAATAGTGACAGTGTAGAGAAATGATAGAATTATGATTGACATGGTAGGAGAATAGTATTCAAACCAAACTAATAGCAAGCTACGAGACATGTCAAGTGTAAATTTACAAGACTTTGTTGATGTAGATATTGGTGGTGACTTGCACAATAAGAAAAGCACCTCGAGTTATGTTTTTACCTTAGGTGGCACTACAATCATTTGGATGCCTAGACTTCAGAACTGTGTGTCTCTCTCAACAATTGAAGTATAGTATGTTGCTATATTTGAAGTTGGCATGGAGATAAATTCAGTTGAAACTTTTTCCAAAAGGACATATGCAAGCAGCATGATAACAGTGTTCCTTTTAGTGACAGTTATAGTGCTATTTATCTTACAAAGAATCAGATATTTCAGTCAAAGCCAAAGCACATTAAGTTGAAGTATCATCTTATTCATCAGCTAATAAATGATGGGACATTATCATTGAAGAAGATTCTTGGTGCAGAAAGTCTAATAGATACGTTAACAAAGGTTATCACCAGCAAAAAACTAAAGCTATGCACTTCTTCAATTGGCTTCCATTGTTAGTGATGAGGGGCCGCCACACTAGAACAATTTGGATTATGAAGACAAGTGAAAACTATGAAAGACTATTGATGTTTTGAAGATTAGCATCCAATTAGGAGATTGATGGAGCTATAGAGTCTGAGAAATGTCATATTAAAGCTTAGAGTTTTCATTGATAATGACATACATGTAATTTCCATCATAACTATGTATGTCCTAGACTCCTACTATATATTAGGGCAATATCTTTTGTAGTTGTAACCCTTGTGGCTATTGGATAAATTCTCCTCAAGAGGTTTTGAAGTTGACAAAACATTTCTCTAAGTCTAGTCTGAAGACTTGCAGACTCTACTGGCAAAGTCTGAAGATCAAAGTCTGACGCTAACAAGACTCAAGTTTTAAAGTCTACTCACATGGACGATTCCGGACCGACAAGATAAACGATCTTCTATTCGATCCTATATAGTTTTTATCTCAATGGTTAAGGAATATCTTTCGACTGGATTCAGCACTACAAGATCTTACATTCGTATCCGAATTGATATAGATTCTCTAAGATTCGCAACTTATTTGGAAAGTTCTACTTATGGAAACCAAAATCCTGATTGTATGGGCGAGCAGGATTGATGGGCTATCTACACTTACCTTAAAGAGCTCGAGATCTCTCCAAATTGATTCTGTCCAACGGGTTGATTGGAAGAACTTCTTTGGAAGGTGCCAACGGTAATGAAGGCATGAAGAAGTATAAAGAGAGACGTTCGAGTTGTTGAAGTGTCTTTGGATAGAAGAATTCCAAAGTTTGAATCTCCATATTTTGTTTGTGATCTTATTCTTCGAGCAATACATGTAATCAAAAGAGAGACCATAGAGTGGTGAGACCTTGAGGAAGTGTAGTAGAAATTCTACATTGTGGACTCAAGAGCGTGAGACTGTAAACACTCTTTTTGATTCTTAGTGAAATCCAGCCAGAAGGGCTGTCCGTGCGGGAGAGTGGACGTAGGCTTGATATAAGCCGAACCACTATAAATCGGAGTCTTGATTCTCTCTCCTAATCCTTTTATCTTTCAGTACTTTCATTTGCTGCGATTGTTGTTTTTAATTCATTAATCTCATAATCGGATTTGATTGTTAAAATTGCTTTAATCACCTATTCACCCCCTCTAGGTGCTAATTCTAGTCCTAACAATTGGTATCGAGCTTGTGTACTCGTTTATAAGAAGTGTCTTTACTTCGAGTAAAAGATCTATGGCTAGTATGTTACCTACGGGGTTGGTTGAAGGTCAAAGCAATACCAGACCTCCATACTTTGATGGAAAAGACTACGGCATATGGAAGAACAAGATGAAAGCATTCCTAAGATCGAAAGACCCTTTGGAATGGGAAGTGGTAGACAAAGGAATCATTCTGCTGCAAAGCATCGGGATCGGAGAGGAAAAGAAGTTCTGATCCCATTCAAATGACTCAAGAAGAAATCACCAAGAGACAGAGACTCTTGACGCTAAAGCCATTTACTCCTTATATTGTGCTTTATCCCCTACGAGTATAACAGAATATCTTCTTGTGGTACAGCAAAAGAAGTCCGGGATAGGCTTCACATTACCTATGAAGGAACCGATCGAGTGAAAGAGACAAGGATCAACATTCTTAGGGACAATATGAAGTCTTTAAGATGAGATCGGGAGAATCAATAATCGACATGTTTAGTCGCTTTACTGAAATTGTGAATGGTCTTGAATATCAGGGACATCCAATCTCAGGACATATGAAGGTCAACAAACTTCTACGAGGACTCTCCAAAGACTGGAATCACATAAAAACCTCAATAAGAGAGACACAGAGGATTGCTCCACTCTCGTAGACGAATGGTTGGGACTCTTCAATCTTATGAAGTAGAGCAAACCAACGAAGAGGAAGATTCAAGAGGTAAGAAATCAATTGCCTTAAAGTCTAATGACTATTCGATGTTACGATTCGAAGAAGATCTAGATGATGAAGAGGCGGCACTTATGATAAAGAGATTCGAGAAAGTTGAACGAGAAAAGGAAGAAAATTCAACTGGAAGAAACGAGCTCACAAAGATTTCAGAACAAATCAACGAGAGGAAGATGACTCTAACAAAGAAGTGACTTGCTTTGAATGCAAGAAAAGGGACACATCGGACCCAACCGTCCTCTCGTTAAAGAAGAGAAAAGGAAAGACCGAGAAATACGGAAGGCACTTAAAGCGAGACACAGTGACACCGAATGTGAAGAAAGTGATGATGACTATGCCAATATCTGTTTAATGGCAAAATCTGATTCGACTCGGACTCGATTCGATACGGACTCGAGCAGTGAACTCGAGGTTAGTAATCTCGGGAATTCCTATCAAAGTTTCGAAATACATTGATGAACTTTGTCTTAGTCTAAAAACTTCTCTTAAGAGGATCTCGAATTGAAAAAGGAAAATTCTACATTGAAGCAACGGGAAAAACTTTGGAAAGAGAAATTTGAAAAGTTAGAAAACAACTTTCTTGTCTTGAAAGAAAACTCGGACTCTGTTTTCAAAGAAAATAATCTTTTGAAAAATGATATTTCTAATATATCAAAAAAAAAAAATTTCAAATGGTTCTGAAAAGTTGGATAAGATTCTTTCGATACAAAGACCCTACTTTGATAAGTTAGGTCTTGGTATGACTTCTGAAACTATTCCTCTAATTGATTTTCCAAAGGTGAAGGAAAGAATCAAACAAAGACCAACCAGAATTGTTTATAAAAATCATTTTCAGAAAGTCTTTGTAAAACCCGTTGGCAAAATGCTTTGAAATGTTCCAAGTGTCAAAGCTCAGAACATTTTGAGAAAGAATGTCCTTTGGTTTGGAGACTGTTAAAAGGAATTGGGCAAAGACTTTTATTGCTCTAACTCTTCGGACCCAAGATGATGTGGGTACCAAAGAAAGCTTGAATTCTTTTCAATTGCGGGTCACTATCAAAAAGAAGATTAAATGGTATTTAGATAGTGGCTGCTCAAGACATATGACAGGAGACTCAAGTTGCTTCATAACACTTGACCCCGAAAAGACGGAGGAAAAGTTTCCTTTGAAGGTAACAACAAAGGAAAAATCATTGGTCGTGGAACAGTCAAGATTGGAAGTCTGTCAATCAAGAATGTTTGCTTAGTTGAAGGATTAAATTACAACTTGCTTAGCATAAGCCGGTTGTGTGATACTGATTCAAGATTAATTTCCGGAAAGAAAGTGCTCGGGAATCGGTAAAGACTCTACTCAATCCTTTGCGGGCGAAGACATGGAAATATCTATCTTCGGATGTAAATCATGAAAGATCACGTGCTTGATATCGGTACAAGATGAAGCTAATCTATGGCACGAAAAACTTGGCCATATCAATATGAAGCAAATCGGCAAGATCTCCTCCAAGAAACTTGTTCGAGGATTGCCTATTCTCAATTACTTAAAGTCGATCTATGCACACCATGCGTGCGGGTAAACGAGGTTAGAAACTCTTACAAACCAATAAGTAAAGTTTCTACTAATCGTGTACTTGCGACTTCGCATATGGATTTATTTGGACCTACTAGAACGCAAAGCATTGGTGGAAAAAGGTTCTGCCTAGTAAAAGTGGATGATTATTCACGATTTACTTGGGTCTACTTTCTCTCAAGTAAGTCTGAAACTTTCTCTCTCTTTTCAAAGTTTGCTAAGAAGGTACAAAATGAGAAAGGTTACACTATCTCAAGCATTCGTACAGACCATGGAGGTGAGTTTGAAAATCAAGACTTTACTAAATTCTCGTGATGACTCGGTTTTCAGCACAAATTCTCCTCTCCATACACACTAGAACAGAATGGGGTTGTGGAAAGGAAGAATAGGTCTTTACAAGAAATGGCAAGAACTCTTTTAATTGAAAGTAATATTTCTTCAAGGTTTTGGGCTGAAAATTTGTTTCGACTTGTTATATTATTAACAGTATTTTTAAGGCCAATTCTTGAGAAAACTCCTTATGAAATTTTTAAAGGAAAGAAACCAACTGTTTCTTATTTTCAAGTATTTGGTTGTAAATGCTTTATTACGAAGAATGCAAATGATCGAGTTGGTAAGTTTGAAGAAAAATCAGATGAAGGATTCTTTCTTGGCTACTCAACTACAAGCAAAGCCTATAGAGTATTCAACAAGAAGACTCGGGCCGTGGAAGAATCAATGAACGTCAAATTTCAAGACTCTCCACAAGTTCAGCCAATACGGGAAGAATCGGAATCTGTTCCAGGACTGCTAGATCTATCTCCCATAAAAGCAGTCAAAATCCGGATGCGGTACGACAAGTTGTCGATGAAGAATCAACTCAAGAAAATGATCAACAACCTATCGAGACCATCCAAGAATGCGGAAACACAAGTCCAGTCATCCCGAAGAACTCATTATTGGAAACGTTAATGAGGGAATTCGTACAAGATCCAAAAGGCGAGAAGAGTCTAGTGCAGTTGCACTTATTTCTGAAATAGAACCCAAAAACATTGAAGAAGCCTTAGGCCGATGAAAGCTGGATTGAAGCAATGCAAGAAGAGCTCGGACAATTCGGTATTAACGACGTTTGGGAATTAACTCCTAAACCAAAAGGTAAATCTGTTATTGGAACTAAATGGGTTTTCGGGAACAAAGTTGATGAAAAGGCAAAGCGACAAGAAACAAAGCAAGACTCGTGGCTAACGGATACACGCAAGAAGAAGGGATAGACTATGATGAGACTTATGCTCCAAAGAGCAAGGTTAGAAGCAATCGATTACTACTTGCTTTTGCATGTTATAAGAATTTCAGGTTATTTCAAATGGACGTCAAAAGCGCATTCTGAATGGATTTATTCAAGAAGAAGTCTATGTGGAACAACCTCCTGGATTTGAAGACTCAAAGAAACCAGACTCAGTGTTCAGACTAAAGAAAGCTTTATATGGATTAAAACAAGCTCCTCGAGCTTGGTATGAAAGGCTAAGTAATTTCTTAATTCAAAGTGGTTTCTCTAAAGGAAAGGTTGTAGAGTTGAAAGAAAAAGCACTTCAGGAACTTGTCAATTACTTGGTAACAGGGCAGTATCTTGGTTTTCAAGAAAACAAAGTACTGTGGCTCTTTCAACAGGCGACGAGAATACGTAGCACTTGGGAGTTGCTTTGTTCTCAAATACTTTGGATAAAACAACAACTACGAGACTTTGGTATTAAAGACTCTTGCACGAGAGATCGATGTGACAATACCAGCGCAATCAATCTTACAAAGAATCCTATCCTACATTCAAGAGCCAAACATATTGAGATTCGACATCATTTTATAAGAGATCATGTTCGAACAAAGAAGTCTTGATACAATTTATTGACTCGAAGAATCAACCGGCGGACATCTTCACAAAGCCACTTGAGAAAAGCTTATTTGAGTCTATTCGCTCAAGACTCAATATTGTATCTCTTGAAGAATGTTGAAGCTCGGACTCGAGAATCTTAAAGTCGACAGTATCGACTCAAAAGGGTGTAGACGAGAATACCAATCGACACGACCGTAAGTTCATTTACTTAATCTTTTATCTCGAAAAGGTAAGTTTGTCTGTTTATTTATGGATAATCATGTTTATTAAGGCAGTTTATTTTCTAAAGGGTGGTTATCGATTTATTAAGGCAGTTATTTTTCAAAAAGGAATTATTTTTTGCGACGATTCAGTTACCACGATTCGATTACCTTTTATACTTCTTCTCCTTCTTCGTTTTAAACTTTACCCAGAAACCCTAGTTCAAAGGCTTTTTTCACTCTCTCGGAATTTCTCTCCTCGATTTCTACTTCTCAAGATTTTGTCTTTCTTGCAACACAAGTGAGAAAGTTTCTCCAAGACAGCGACAATGTCCTACCAAAAAAAATCTTCAAGGATTGCAAACAGGGGACCACAGGGCTCTGGAGAGGGGCCTACGCACTTCGATCTCACGAAGAAAGCGACTTTCCAACGAACGGTCTCCTCAACGATCTCAACAGCGCTCCTCCTCAACTAGACCCCATGATCGTCGCCCTCAACATGCAGAAGAAGTGCTTGAAAATGTTGAACCAGTAAGAACACTCAAGCCTGCTTTTGTTTATAGGCTTTACTCTGCATTGAAGGAAGGTGGTTCTGCAATGACTTTCATTGATGAATTTCGAAAGAAAAGGCTATAGAAATGAAACACATTTTCTTACCGTGATGGAAAGATCGGGCGTTGTTCTGCCGGAACAAAGAGCAAAAGTTTTTGCAAACTTTCCCGGTGACCCTAGGTTTGGTAGTTTCAATCAACCGAGAGGAAAGGATGATGATGAGAAAATGTTTTTACATTTTAAACCTTGGATGGGTGTGGCTGCAAACCTTCGAGGAAAGAAGGATGAACTGTTTCGATCCCGATGGACACGGGAAGATGTATGAGAAACTGGCGAAGCGAGGGTGATAAATCCACGAACGGTGGACTTTGATTTTCTGGATTTACGAGCATCAATCTCGGAGAGAAGTTTGAGAAGCTTCAACCGCACAAGTTTTGCACCGAATGTGATGTGGCTTATTCTGAATTAACCGCATATTTTTACTCTAATCTCAGTTTCCTTGATGCGAACAGCTTTTCATTTAGCGTGCGAGATAGAGAATATGTTGTTGATACGAGACACTCGCGGCGATGTAATTGGTGTGGAAAGAGGTGGTTTCCAATCAATTTCGGTGTACGTAAGTCATGCCACTCTTGAACTTGCAAGAGACCGAATTGCTGAAGGTCGTCTCTCCTACTCCGAATGAATGCAACAAACATTCGCTTCACAAGATTGTGATCAACCTGTCTTAGACCAAAGTCAACATCAAAGACAGATGTATCCATCTCGAGGCAAAGTTGATGTATGCAATCAAGATTGGTCTTAATTTCTCTCTCGCCACACACTATCATGTTTCACATGTACGGGTCTATGGCAAAGGACAAGGGCCAACTCCCCTATCTTTGCTCTCATTACACGTCTTTTCGGACATCTCGAACATCCAGCCTCCCCACATTCTCTCTCAAAGACTATTGGTCGGATGGTCATCGGACCGAGGATGATAACAAAAATGCGTCGAAAGAACTCAGCAAGAAGAAGCCGGAGCAGTTCAAGGAGCAAACCCCTGTTAAGACCGACCCGAGACTCTTCGCTGCAAAAAGGAAAGGAAAGGAACCATCACGGTACTATCAAGAAGAGGCGGGCAATCATCTTGGAAGATGAAGATGACGAGGATGATATGCCTATCTCAGCATTTGTTTCTCAGTTTTCTGCTCCTGTATCAGCTGTTCCAGAACAACAATTTGCAGAAGAAACTGAGAAAGGAAACCAGGAAAAGGAATCCTTGCAGAAAGAGGAAGAAGAGAAAGAGAAAGAGGAAGAAAAAGAGAAAGAAGAAGAGAAAGAGGAAGAAAAAGATGAAGAGGAAGAGTCAGCCAGGACAGACTCTCAGCATAAACCAGCAGACTCACAAGCCAAGTCAGATTCTCCAGCCGAAAAGGAGGATCGACAACCTTGTCACCGAGGAGACTCCTCGAAAGAAGAGTTCTTCTCCCCTCTAGAAGGCATGGAAACGGGGGAGATATCCAAAGAGAAAGTACTCCTCTTCTCCCGACATTTACAAGTGCAAGTGTGAGTAGATCGCCACCGATGCGAAGATGTTTATGCTGCTCATCATCCCGAGGGAGAGGCTTCATCTCCAAACATCGATCTTCCCGCGATATTCACACCGGCTTAACTCCACCATCGACCGAGTTGACGCAAGCACACGAGGCCGACAATTCGGAGATTTCGAAGGTTGCTTGACATCATATTAGAGCTCAAAGGCCAAATCTATGCTATGGGGTGTGACTTTCAGACTCTTCAGAATGAGAATCATGCTATGTTCATCTCCTTACATGATCAACTTAAAGATGTTCAAAGTAAGGTTCAAGACACAGCAAAAGGCACTGCTCTCGCTGAACTACAATAAGACTTAAGGAAGCTGGAAGGAACTGTCAAGTCTATGGAGGACTTTCAACTTGTTCGCGTTCCTCGTGCTCCTTGATTTTCTTACTTTTTAATGTTGACAAAAAGGGGGAGAAGACTTTGCAGGCAGATTTTCACTCTATTCTCATTCCAAACCCAAACCTTAAACTTTCATTTCTAAATTTTTTTGGATTTAATGGTTTGTTTGTGATTGACTTTTTGAGACTTTTTGACTTTATCTTGAGTTTTTGAATGATTGCTTACTATTGTATTATCTTAAGCTGTCAAAATTAGATATAGATAGTAAAGTCTGCATTGACTAATGAGGTTTCGTGGATGCGGATCGTGTACAGGTAAGTCTCGTGTAAGGGACATCTCGCGTACGGACATCTTATACTATTCTTATTCTAATGATATCTTTGCAAGCCTAAAAGTTGTTTTGCAGGGCAATAGTATTCAAATCTGCAGGAAAGTTTTGTCACCATCAAAAAGGGGGAGATTGTTGGATAAATTCTCCTCAAGAGGTTTTGAAGTTGACAAAACATTTCTCTAAGTCTAGTCTGAAGACTTGCAGACTCTACTGGCAAAGTCTGAAGATCAAAGTCTGACGCTAACAAGACTCAAGTTTTAAAGTCTACTCACATGGACAGATTCCAGACCGACAAGATAAACGATCTTCTATTCTGATCCTATATAGTTTTTATCTCAATGGTTAAGGAATATCTTTCGACTGGATTCAGCACTACAAGATCCTACATTCGTATCCGAATTGATATAGATTCTCTAAGATTCGCAACTTATTTGGAAAGTTCTACTTATGGAAACCAAAATCGATTGTATGGGCGAGCAGGGATTGATGGGCTATCTACACTTACCTTAAAGAGCTCGAGATCTCTCCAAATTGATTCTGTCCAACGGGTTGATTGGAAGAACTTCTTTGGAAGGTGCCAACGGTAATGAAGGCATGAAGAAGTATAAAGAGAGACGTTCGAGTTGTTGAAGTGTGCTTTGGATAGAAGAATTCCAAAGTCGAATCTCCATATTTTGTTTGTGATCTTATTCTTCGAGCAATACATGTAATCAAAAGAGAGACCATAGAGTGGTGAGACCTTGAGGAAGTGTAGTAGAAATTCTACATTGTGGACTCAAGAGCGTGAGACTCAGTAAACACTCTTTTTGATTCTTAGTGAAATCCAGCCGAAGGGTCTGTCCGTGCGGGAGAGTGGACGTAGGCTTGATATAAGCCGAACCACTATAAACTGAGTCTTGATTCTCTCTCCCTAATCCTTTTATCTTTCAGTACTTTCATTTGCTGCGATTGTTGTTTTTAATTCATTAATCTCATAATCGGATTTGATTGTTAAAATTGCTTTAATCACCTATTCACCCCCCTCTAGGTGCTAATTCTAGTCCTAACAGTGGCATCCCAAAATTCAAGACAACCTCTAGATGTATTAAAGCCCACGATTAGGTAATGAAATTACCTATGGTTCATGCTTTAGCCATTGGTTTTCTTTTAAGACCAAGTGTTATATATATATATATATTTGTTTGTGTTCATGAGTTATTAAAATTAGTATTATAGGATAAGTTAATAAGAAGAATTTATTCTTGGCTATGCACCTCATAGATTTAATCCCTATAGATAAAATGTTACAAGATTATGGCAATATGAAATTGAAAATTCGAAATCTATAAAAGAAAGAATTAAAAGGGATTTATTAAAGGTGAAATTGGGGTTTATTAGGGTTGAACTTTAGGCCCAAGGGTATTGGACCTAAAGTGGGCCAAGAGGCCCGGCCCATGAAACCCATTGGGCTGTCGACGCATGGAGGGGGGAGGAGGAGCCGCATGGCCTCCTCCAAGTGTCTTCAACAATGGAGACACTTGTCTCCTCCTTGGGGACAAGTGTCCCCCATGCAAAATAAGAATGCATGCAAGTATATAGGCAACCGGTTAAGGAGAGTAAGAGAGAGGGGGCTTCGTCCAAGCCAAGAGGGAGAGAGAGAATTGCGAGAGAGAGAGGGAAACCGAGAGAGGAAGAAGGAGGAGTCGCCCGTCGCCGCCGCACGCCGCCCGTTCGTCCGCCGTGTGCCGTCGTTCCCCTTGATCTAGAGGCAAGTTAGGATCCAATTTCTACTCTTGCATGTGTGTGTTGATTGTATGTTTGTAGAAGTGTCGAATTTTGGGTGAATAGGGGAAGAAACCGAAGCTAAAATGACTTGTTCTTGAGTGTTGTTGCTGTTTTCGCATGAACCGCCTGAGTCAGAATCTTGTGAGAGCTTGCATGCATGTTTCGAGTTCCATTTTGACTTTGATTTCTTCATGAAAGTTGTAGCCAACATCTTAAACTACAACATACTAAAATTTGGTGCAAAATGATGAAGATTTAAGGGGTCAAACTCCCATCCTACGGAGACACTAGATCTGGAACTGTTTTGCTGACCTTGTGGTAGATTTGTGGTTGCATGTTGATTTTTATCAAGAATCTCTCTTCGACTTCTTCATGAAACTTGTAGAGCACATCTTAAAGACCAACATACTCAAATCTGAAGTAAAATGAACAAGTATAGCCTAGGAAATCGACCTACTCTTGAAGACGGAAAAATCTGGAGACGCGGTACTGGACACCCGAGACTTCATGGACCCATATGGAAGCTGTTCTTTGGAAATATGACTTAGATCCCTTCATGAAAGTTGTAGGGGACCTCTTGAAGTAAAACATATCCAAATTTCAGAGAAAACGAAGAAGTATAAGTAGGTAAAAACTCGATATTTCGGACATAGGTACACTGGACGTTTCGGTATGAGGACCAGAAGCTTCGAACGTATATATAAAATTATCTAGAACGAATCTGGCCTAGATGTCTTCATGCAAAATCTGCTTTAGGGTCTTGACTATCACCTGGTAAAATTTCATAATTTTGGAGGCCGTTCGGGTATTTAAATTGAAATATTTCAAGAACTGTGCAATCTGACTTTATCCGAATTTTGCAAGCTGTAATGGGTGAGCTATATCTTTTGTGTGAAGTTCTTTTGGGCATGTGTTCTTCATGGAGTTGTTACCTTTATGTCTTGCCTATCACATGTTCGGATTTTATAATTTTTGAAGATCATATGGATATTTAATTTATGTGTTTTCCAAAATTGTGCAAGCTGGAATTTGGTAAATTTCAAAAAGACATGATGTATGGATTATTCTAAGTTGTATGGACCCCATGGATTGTGTTGTTATAAGTGATTAGATCTTGCTGCATATATGATGATGATTGGAACTACATATAGGAATCGAATGCTGAAAATGATCTTGTTTGCCATCATAACATATGCCATGTTGAAATTGGGCTATAATTGTGAATGTGAACTATGATAAATGAGAAGGCCGTTGGAGGTGTGAGCCGACGATGCCCCGGGAGTGTCGGGATGCCCGGTGGCCTAGTGGCGTAATTCCGGAGGGTCCTCGGGAGTTTCGAGATGCCCGGTGGTATACGATACGTAATTCCAGAGGGGGGGGATCCTGGTGGTATGTCGGTACGTAATTCCGGAAGCCCCGGAGGTTTGTGCCGGGGGGATGCCTCGTGATGCTAGTTGGGATGCGAGATGCCCGGAGGTGTGTGCCGGATGCCCGGTGGCCTTAAGTGGCTGAATGCCGGAGGTTTTCTCGCGATGCCAAGATGGGGTGCGAGTGTAAAGTATGGGATAAAATTGATGGTCCCGAGAAAGTGTGATGTGGTGATCGAATTGAAAGTTAAAAGTGCAAATTGAATTATGCATATATGACATGATATGATGATGATTACCTATGGCATGATGATATGCATATATGACATGATATGATGATGATCACCTATGGCATGATGATATGCATATATGACATGATATGAGGATGATCACCTATGACATGATGACATGTATATAAGATATGATGATGATATGCATAAATGATATGATATGATGATGATCATTCATGGCCTGATGACATGTATGTGTTATGATTGTGATGATGATGTATGATGGTATATACATGGCTTCGAGGTAAGTATGCTTGAATGCATGACACGACGATGGTGAGTGCATGGATTTATGTGCACCTATGGCATGATGGTACATGTATGATATGATGATGGTGAGTGCATGGATGTATGTGCACCTATGGCATGATGGTAAATGTATGACATGATGGTGATGATTACATGAGGATGTATGTACAAGTGGTATGATGACATATGCATACCTTCTAGGTAAGTTACGCATGGGTGCATGAATGACATGTGTTATGCTATGATTGTTATGATTATATTGTGTGATGCATTGAGTGGTTTATTGGATCTTTTACCTGCTGAGTGGCTGTACTCACCCCTTTTGGGGAATAACATTTCAGACTAGATAAGATACCTCTGCTGCCACTGCCACCGGTAGGTGGATCAAGTGGTTGGGTATGACCGCGAGGAGGAGGATAGCAAAGGAAGGAACTTTTGGACGCCGACACTGATCGATGGACTTTAAGTATACGACTGCTGGAGGAGATGTCGGTCATCTTTTGAAGTATAGCCGAGTATAGAAGACTACGGCATTTTGATGTACCGATGGATGATGTCCATATGGTTTATGTAAATAAAAGTGTTCGGCTTTAACTTATAAAAGATGTTTAGTTGGTGTGCACTTTGTTTTCGAATATAGGGAAGGGAGTTGTTGGTTATGCTTCCGTTATATGAATTGCGCAAGGGACCGATCTAAAAGATGCAAACCCCAGGTTGTATGGACCCGTTGCAATTGTAATGGTATCAGAGTGACATGTTATTAGGGGAATGGAAAGGTAAGCGAACTGTGGCGACCCTAACGGATCGGGGGCCGTCGAGGGGTGCCACAACCCTGAAGTTTGTAACTTTGATACTAATAATAATAGTGAAGGCCTAGAGCAGCACCATGGTTTTTCCCTTTCTAATTT
The DNA here is from genome assembly GCA_014182565.1 of Eucalyptus marginata. NCBI lineage: Eukaryota > Viridiplantae > Streptophyta > Magnoliopsida > Myrtales > Myrtaceae > Eucalyptus > Eucalyptus marginata. The sequence continues at coordinate 31,488,031 of CM024588.1, forward strand.
TGAAAGGGTTGTCAACATAAAAAATTCGCGTGTCTTCTTTTTTGTTTTTTCTCTTCAACGATTCATGTTTCTAACAAGTGGGGAAGAAGCCCACAAGAAAGCTTAGACTCAATTTGAAAGTAAGGAAGTCCTAATAATAAAAGCAGCTAATGAGAATGAGAAAGTTTAGATTCTTTCCTTTCAAAGCATAATGGCTAGAGGATGAGTTTGTTTATGAGAAGAAAGGAACGCTTTGATGAAGAAGTCTACCAAGGTAGTAGTGAGGTGCAGAGAAAGGATGAAATTCTACTTGATATGCTATGAGAATAGGACTAAGGCAAAAATAAGAGCAACCTACGAGACATATCAGGTGTAACTTTACAAGATTTTGTTGATGCAGGTCTTGGTGGTGACTTGGACAATATATAGAGCACCATGGGTTATGTTTTCACCTTATGTGGCATTGCAATCATTTGAAGGTCTAGATTTAAGAACTATGTATCTCTCTCAACCATTGAAGCAGGTATGTTTTATATCTAAAGTTGGCAAGTAAATGATTTAGTTGAAAATTTTTCTAAAGGAGATAGGCAAGAAGCAGGATAGCAATGTTATTTTTGGTGATAGTGAGAGTGCTATTTGTCTTGTAAAAAATATAGTATTTCGGTCAAAGGTAAAGCACACCAAGTCAGAGTATGATCATAATCATTAGCTTATAAATGATAGGACATCGTCATTGAAGATTTTTGGTACTGAAAATCCAACATACCCATTAACAAAGGTTGTTACTATTGAGAGATTGAGACTATGCATTACCTTAACTGGCTTCAATGGTTAGTGATGGGGGGCTACCACACTTGATCAATTTGGGTTACAAAGATGAGTGAAGATTATGAAAGAATATTGTTGTTTTGAATATTAGCATCCATGTGGAAGATTGATAGAGTTGTTAAGTCTAAGAAAAAAGATATTAAAGCTTAGAGTTTTTACTACTAGTGGTATACATTAATTTCCATCATAACTATATATGCCCTAAACTCTTACTATATATTGAGGTAATATAGTTTGTAGTTGTAACCCTGAAGTTACTAATTTTGATACTGATACTAATAGTGAAAAGATTGCTTAATGTAGCACCATAGATTTTCCCTTTGTAATTATGAAAGGGTTTTTAACCTAAAAAATTCGTGTCTTCTTCCGTGTTTTTTCTTTTCAACGATTAGTGTTCCTAACAAGTGGTGTAGAAGAGCACAAGAAAGTTTAGACTTAATTTGAAAGCAAGGAAGTCTTGACAATGAAGGTAGCTGATGAGGATGAATAAGTATAGATTCTTTCCTTTCAAAGCATAATGGCTAGAGGGTGAGTTTGTTTACAAAAAGAAACGAATGCTTTGATGAAGAAGCCTACTGAGGAAGGAGTAGTGAAAGTGTAGAAAAAGGATGAAATTTTGCTTAATATGCTAAGAGAATAAGACTAAGGCCAAAATAAGAGCAAGTTACGAGACATGTCTAGTGTAACTTTATAAGGCTTTATTGATGCAGATTTTGGCGGTGACATGGACAGTAGGAAAAGCACCGCGGGTTATGTTTTTACGTGACATGGACAATAGAATAATCATTTGGATGTCTAGACTTCAGAACTGTATGTCTCTCTTAACCACTAAACAACCATCGAAGTAGAGTATGTTGCTATATCTAAAGTTGGCAAAAAGATGATTTGATTGAAATTTTTTTTGAAGGAGATGTGTAAGAAGCGGGATAATAATGTTCTTTTCAGTTACAATCAAAGTGCTAATTGTCTTGCAAAGAATCAAGTATTTCAATTAAGGTCAAAGCACATTGAGTTGCAGTATCATCATATTTGTTAACTGATAAATGATGCGACATTGTCATTGAGGAAGATACTTTGTATAAAATATCCAATAGATATGTTAACAACACCATGAGAAATTGAGCCTATGCACTACCTCAGTTGGCCACCATGGTTAGTGTGAGGAGGCCATCACACTTAGATAATTTGGGTTACAAAGACAAGCGAAGACAATGAGAGATTATTGATGTTTTGAAGATTGGTGTCCAAGTGGGAGATTGATGGAGTTGTGGAGTTTGAGAAAAGTAATATAGAAGCTCAGAGCTTTTACTACTATAGCCTATATATAATTTCCATCATAATTATGTACGCCCTAAACTTTTGCTATATATTAGGGCAATATCTTTTGTAGTTGTAACTCCAAAATTAGTAATTTTAATACTTATACTAATAGTGGATGTATAGCCTAATGCGGCACACTGCTCTTTCCCTTTCAAATTTTCAAAGGGTTTTTTACATAAAATTTTTTGTATGTCTTCTTCTCTATTTTTTCTCTTCAACGATTCACTTTCCTAACAAGTGGGGCAAAAGCCCACAAGAAAGCTTAGACACAATCTAGCAACAAGGAAGTCTTGACAATGAAGGTAGCTAATGAGGATGAGAAAGTCTAGATTCTTTCCTTTCAAAGCACAATGGCTAGAGGGTGAGTTTGTTTATGAGAAGAAAGGAATGCTTTGATGAAGAAGTCTACAAAGGAAGGAATAGTGAAAGTGCAGAGAAAGGATGAAATTCTGCTTAGTATGATAGGAAAAAAGGACCAAAACCAAATTAAGAACAAGCTATGAGACATGTCAAGTGTAACTTTACAATGCTTTGTTGATATTAATCTTGGTGGTGACTTGGACAATAAGAAGAGCACATCGGATTATGTTTTTATCTTAGGTGGCACTACAACTATTTGAATGTCTAGACTTCAAAATTATGTGTCTCTCTCAACCATTGAAGTAGAGTATGTTGCTCTTTTAAAGTTGGCAAGGAGATGATTTGGTCGAAATTTTTTTTGAAGGAGATGGCATGAACCAGGATAGCGGTGTTCTTTTCGGTGACCGTTATGGTGTTATTTATCTTGCAAAAAATTTAGTATTTCACTCAAGGGCAAAGCACATTGAGTTGAAGTATCAAATGATGGGACATTGTTATTGAAGAAGATTTTTGGTACAGAAAATTCAACAAATATTTTGTTGTCACCACTGAGAAACTGAGGGTGTGCATTGGCTCAATTGGCTTCCATAATTAGTGATGAGGGGGCCGCCACACTAAGATAATTTAGGTTACAGAAACGAAGATTATGAAAGACTATTTAAGTTTTAAAATTCAGGATCCAAGTGGGAGATCGATGGAGTTGTGGAGTTTGAGAAAAGTCATATTAAAGCTCAAAGCTTTCACTACTAATAGCATACATATAATTTCTATCATAATTATATATGTCCTAAACTCTCGCTATTTATTGGAGCAATATTTTTTGTAGCTATAACTTAAAGTTAGTTATTATGATACTAAAACTAATACTGAGGGGATTACCTAATGTAGTATCGTGGTTTTGCCTTTTTTCTTATTATTTTGAAAGGGTTTTCCACATAAAAAAAAAAAATTATGTGTTTTTTTTTTCCTTCAACTATTCGCGTTCCTAACAAGTGGGGTAGAAAGTCCACAAAAAAGCTTAGACTCAATTTGGAAGCAAAAAAGTCGTGATAATGAAGGCAACTAATGAGGACAAAAATTTAGATTCTTTCCTTGCAATGATCAATGGTTAAAGGGAGAGTTTATTTAGAAGAAATGAATGCTTTGATGAAGAAGTCTGCTAAGGAAGGAATAGTGAAAGTGCAGAAAAAGCATGAAATCTTGCTTGATATGCTGGGAGAATAGGACTAAATCCAAATTAAGAACAAGTTACAAGATATGTGAGGTACTTCACTTTATTTCTTGTTGTTGCACTCTATTTTAATTTTGTCTTAACCTAAGTCAGTGTTGTCCTTTCAGTAATTCATGTCTTTTGCTTTTAAATTTATTAAATTTATTTGATTATCATCCTAGAACAGAATTATAAGACCTTTTTATATCCATGACCATTCCAAAGTGTTAAGTGTGTGCTCACCTTGTCATGTACTTAGTCTCATCTAGTTCAATGCAATATGATTCTTCAAGAAATAGGATTCCAATCCCACAATTTTCATGTGTTAAGAAAAATCTGAGTTTGGATTTGGATTCCACGTGAAATGTATTTACTCATAAAATGTAAAATCAGATTATCTGCTCAAGTTTGAATTGGGGTATTATTCCACTTTTTATAAGCATAACACTAAAAAGTTCAATTCCACCTCTGATTGCCGGCCCAGTGCCCCCCGTCGCCATTGGTGTCTAGCCTCCTTCACCAGTTTGCCAGCAGAGGTCGTTGGCAACTTGACTCCGCCATCGGTCACCGGCAGTGGTCATAGGCTACTGGACTCTGCCTCAAGCCACTAGGCTTTGTGTAGGTAGCCAGACTTTGCCATTGGTACGGAGTTGCCGACCGCTAGAATTTGCCTTCGGCTGCCGGATGCATTCGCCGTTATTGACAAGCATTCTTTCCTTATGACCAAAATTTTTGAGATCTGAACAATTGAAAAGGAAAGAATGATATTCAATTTAGAGTTCCTTGTCGTGGAACCAAAGGAGACTTTTTTTAGTGAATTGGGGATTATGATACAAAAATACGTGGCATTTCTCCTATTTAGCCCTCAGGTTACCCAAAAATCAAGCTATTAACTTTGAAATGTTTGCCTTTTTTGTATACTCTTTATGATTTAAGAAGTTTATATATTTTTTATATTCACGTGTCTCATTTCACCTATTAACTTAAGCATTTAGACTAGACTTTCTAAGATGAAATTAGAATTAGGTTTTGCCCTAATTTACTTCGTGTGTACATTCCTCGTTAGTCATATTACACGTGCCATTTCTAATTTGACTTGCATTTGAGAGGGATTGTTGAAGTATTCCATGTCACTTGTCTACAATGTTCATATATTTTTTACATACATGTAGTTTCCTTTCCAACATGAATAAAGATCCCTCAAAGAGAAAGTCATAAAAAGCATGAAAGTGTAGTACTAAAACTAAGGCTAGGCCTTCTTTGTATGTGTAAGTCTCTATTAGTACTTTATATAAAGCTAATAAAGGCTTGTCTTCATGGACTTGTGGTTCGTGAGTCTTTTTTATTTTCCTTCGAACTCGTGATCGCTAAGAGAATGTTTACGCCTTATTTATAGACTTCCAAAATCAGGTGGCCTCAACTCAAAAAGATACTAAGAAGAAAATCAAAATCCTAGAGGATCTCTCTTCAAAAATTAGTTTATGAATCATTTATATAATTAACATAAATAAACACATCCTTCAGAATTCAACAATGTGATTATTGTATATGGAGCCGAAATCGGGAAAATTATCAAAAAAGTCCCAAACCTATTACAATTGTGTCAATTCAGTCATAAACTTATTTTTTTGGCCAATTAAATCCTAAACCTTTTGAAATTATGCCAATTCAGTTATTTCAGCCAAAATTGGCCGATCGACGCGACGTGGCCACTAGCCGATGCAATCGATAATTTTTAATAATATTTTATTATTTCGAATTATTTTATCTTTTTTTTTCCCTTTTTTCTCTTTCTTTTTCCTCCTCCCTCTTGCCTCCTTCTTCCTTTGGCTTCGACAACTGACCAAAGGGGAGGGCTGGCCGATCGTTGGTCTGAGGCGACGAGGGCTCGCCTCGCCAGTGGCTGGGCGAGCTCACCCTCGCCCGGTGATGGCAAGGCAAGCTTGCTCGGCCGCCTCGCCCGATGACTAGCAAACCCTCCCCTTGGGCTGATTGCTAGAGCCAAAGGAAGAAGGAGGAGGAGGAGGGAGGAGAGAAAAAAAAAAAAAAAAGAGAAACAAAAAATAAAATAATTAGAAAAATAAAATATTATTAAAAATTGTTGCCGTTGCCGACCGGCCAATTTTGGCAAGAGGGATTGAATTAGTACAATTTCAAAAGATTTAGAACTCAATTTGCCAAAAAAATAAGTTTGCAACTGAACTGGCAAGACAATTACAATATGTTTAGAATTTTTTTGGTAATTTTCGTGGCCAAATTCTATTTTTGAATTTTCAAATTCCACATAATTGGGATTGTTTGGTGACGCAACGTATAAGTCTCCCGTTCTTACAATTACTCTTCATTTGCATTCTCCGGATGAAGCACGTGCGCTTCTGCCAGTGACTCGTATACGCTCGAAAAATTTTAGGTATAAATAGCGGAGTGCCCCCGTTTCCAACCCACTTTCTAAAAAGGTCTAGATTTCTTGGCTCTCTCTTCTACTTCGCACACCCAAAATACAAATTCTTTCGTCGTCCACAAACATGAGGGACTTGCAAAGACTTGAAGTGGGAGCGGGGCACAAAACCCTCTCTGAGGCCCCCGCGGTCATGAAGAATCTGCGCACTCCAAAGGCAAATCTGGCTAAGATCGAATTTCTCGCGTGCCTCACAGCCTTTCTACTAATGTGGCTTACCATCTCCGGTTCGTCTAGGCGTCGAAACAACAGCCAGGGGCTCAGGATCCTGTTATGGGCAATATACACCCTCTCGAGCTACCTCATCGTATACACGCTCGGTCTCATGACCGAAGCGTCGTTCCGAAATAAGCTGCTACCAGTTTGGGCCATTTTCTTGATGATCTTCTTTGGGAGCTCGGACTCCTACTCCGTCCACAGCCTCGAGGACTGCGAGCAGTGGAAGAACCATGTTTGGAAATATGTGATCAAGATCACCGGGGTGTCGTTTCTGTTGGTCATGTCTGGGATCACGTTGCCGATGTTTTCGTTCTTAATTCTATGCTTAATTGTGCCACTGAAGGTCATTCGTAGAGCAGCATCTCTCAAGATTGCGAGCGGATATGGCCGACAGATGAACACCAAATCTATTGCCGACTACATGATTTCTGAGCACCAGTTGTCGGAGGGCGATCTTGACCCCAGCCAGATGAGAGGATACAACTATGTTGTTAAAGTGGAAAAGACATGTCCAACATCAGTACAGAAGTGGCAAGAAAGAGAAGCTGCACCGCGATGGGAAGCGCCGAACTACCGCAAGCCATTGGAGATCACTGACAGAGTCGTCACCATCGAGAAGGTGTGGAAATGCCAAGGATGGCTTTTGAGATCGGGTGGTGGGGACAAAGACAGCAAGCTCAAGGATATTTGCCTCTCATTTGCGCTCTATAAGCTTCTTCGCCTAAGATTTAGCAGCTTTTCATTGCCCAAACAAGCTCACGAAAAGGCGTGGAAGTTGATTCAGCACTTGTATGCCGAAGGAAATGGCTACGAGCGAGTATTTAGGGTCGTTGAGCTAGAGCTTTCCTTTCTTTACGATTCTTTCTACACCAAATACCTGACCATCTTCCAGCCGTTAGGTTGGAGAATAAGGGTTATAGAGCTCTTGCTTTTGGTCATTGGTGTTCTGGTGACGATCGGACTTTGTTTCCCGTGGTACGACTCGAATAGACCTCAAGATGAACTTCAACTAGCTACTACAGGCGGGTTGAGCATCGACTTTCTTGTGACGGTACTAATTCTATTAATATTTGTATGCGTGGAGCTTGTGCAGTGTTTCTTCATGGCCGTCTCGGCCTGGACGAAAGTAACATTGCTATGCAAGTACGTGCGAACAAACTCGTGGCAAGAGAGCAAACTGATGGAGAAGCTGATAGGATTAATATGCCGGATGCCATTACCGAAGCCTTGGGAAAGGAAACTTCACCAATACTCGCTTCTCGAGTCGTATGATTACACCCCCTCGAGGTGGCTGTACAATATCTTCACAGAATTATTTATGGATCCTATTAGGGACGGCCGAACACAAAGCGCGCCCGCCAATTTGTCCTCGGACGTGAAAAAGGCCGTTTTCCGTTCTTTAATGTCGAATCGCGAGGCACTGCAGAATGGAGAAGCTTCTTTGATACGAAACGAAATGGAGCACAAGCTCTCGTGGGCATGTAGGCTCGGGACGAAAACTCAAGTGATATTTGTGTGGCATATCGCCACAAGAATTTTCGAGCACACGGTGCCGATTTCAGATCCGAATTCAAAGTCGAACTTTCTCGTGGCGACTAATTTATCCAAATATCTAGCTTACTTGGTAGCATTCTATCCGAAGTTATTACCTGATCACCCTTATGATTCAGAATTTGTTTTTGACGAAATCATTATCGAAGCAAGATACTTGCTCAAAGGCTGCAAGACAATAGAAGAAAGAATCCAAAAATTGAACAAGATCAGTAACAAAATGAATACCGGTAAAGTGATGATCCAGGGCGTGCGGTTAGGGCAGCAATTGCTGGATGTAGAAAATGAACCAAACTTTATTTGGAAGGTATTGGCCGAGTTTTGGGCGGAACTTATGGTGTATGTGGCTCCATCAGACGAAACAATGGCACACGCAAAGCACTTGGCGATGGGTGGAGAGTTCGTGACTCACTTGTGGGCTTTGGTCTCTCATGCAGGCATTGAGCGAGCTGTTGAGCAAGAGTCTCCTGTTGAGCAACCTACTCTCAACAGAAGTTGAAGCTGGCCCAATTGCTTTCGATTTCGCATGTGGACGGGACCCTCAGTGTGTCTCCTTTGGGATTAGTCAAGACAAAAGTTCAGATAGTAGGTACAATTCTAAAAATAAGAGGTCCATGCTTTGCGCAATCAAGATAGGATGGGTCGCTGCACAAGTTCTATCGATTGAAACTTTTTGTCTATCTATCCTGCTCGTTCGATCTTTTAATTCTTCAGCTATATCTTTTTGTAAGGATCTGTCCGAATACTTGGTGTTTTAAAGCTATCTCTTTGGAAAGTCATTTCTCTAACTAAATTGCAATCGGTATGCACACTTTGACAGAACATGTCCACAACGACATCGCGGCAAACTTCTTCCAAAATTTTCAAATTTCCACCTGTTGAATTAACTCTATTTAGACCAAAATGATTGATGGGCTGGGGGAAGGATGAGCGAAACAAAACCGGTGCATGCGGTCGGAGATGTCTGGGCTCTCTCTCTAGTTTCTCTCTCAACAACGACCTCAGATTCTCACATAAAAGGAAATTTTCACTCTGCACCAAGGGGGAGGACATTGAACGCGTCGCAGAGGACCATTTCCAAAAACACAGCACGGAGAGCATACTGAGAACATTCGAGACTAGAGAGACTCACAAAACCGATCTGCAGCTTTTTCCGGTGGCCCTATCGTCACTGCAGCCTCGGATACGAAAGAGCACTGAAGGTGCTCTGTTCTCTCCCCTGCTTTACGGCGGACGATCATGAACTGATTAAACCTCGCTCAGGAATCCTTCACTGGCCTTCATTTCTTTCATCGACATCCTTAAGAAGCTTCAATCGTTGACTCAAGTGCACGTCACAGCTTTAGCGCCGCTGATAAACCAGGTAATCTTCTTGCTCTTTTATGCTCTGTTTTGATGAGAATAAGGAGCGAGATGTCATGTTTTAGGTTAGTATAGGATCTGCTCCATTCGAGTTTGTGTAAGTGATTGCATCCATTATGCACTGTTTTCATATGAACTTCGTCTCTAATCTGTGTTCATTAATGCCTAGTTCTATCCCTCCGTGGATACACAATTTGTTTCTTGAAATGCCTCTTGACATATAGTTGTGAAATATTTCGTGATTTTGTTCAATATATTTTGTAAAAACGCAACATTTTCATTCAAAAATTGGATCTTAACCTAAAATAGTCTATTTTCCTCTATTTATTCCACTATGTCATGCTTTACTACTCGTCATGAGAGTTGACCCATCAACTTTTTAGAGAACGGCTGCAACTTTTAAGGAGAAAATCAGCACTGCTTGCCAACAAATGCATCTTGCCCACACTGATAAGAAATTATTCATTTCGGCAGCTGTAAAGAGCATAAATCAGAAACACATGTATACTTAAGACAGCGATAACAACTAATGGAGAGCCACCACTTTCAAAACGAACAATTAAAAATAAAGTTCATGTAACAGAAATCCATGTCCCATTGTTGTCTTGAACTTCTACTACCACACAAACCTGATAATTTTGCTTGGTATTCCTCCTGGTTCTGCGGCAATATGATTTGTTACCAAGAATTTAGTGGCCACCATTATCAAAGAAAAGCTCTATCATCCTACCAAAAAAAAAAAAACAAAAACAAAAACAATAACTCGAAGCCTAAAAATGAAGAAGAGGGTTCAGTCCAGGAGGAGTAGTTGGGAGAGCTTCAGCGATTGGACTACATCCCTCTATGCTACCTAACAACAGTACCTGTGTGATCAATACGATCCATGTGATACTAACCACTTCATTACAGCCAAAATCAAAATCACCAATATGGTAATAAAACAAGAAGCAAAACATCTTCCAAGTAAACGTGCATAAAAATGTCCTGTCATGATAGTCCTTACATAAGAGGATACAGAGAGTGGGGCAGATGCCCACAAGAAAGCTTAGACTCAATTTGGAGGAAAGGAAGTCCTTACAATGAAGGCAACTAATGAGGATGAGAAAGTCTAGATTCTTTCCTTTCAAAGCACAGTGGCTAGAGGGTGAGTTTGTTTACGAAAAGAAGGGAATGTTTCGATGAAGAAGTCTGCCGAGGAAGGAATAGTGTAAGTGCAGAGAAAGGACAGACATTCTGCTTGGTATGCTAGGAGAATAGGACTAAGACCAAATTGAGAGAGAGAGAGAGAGGTAGAGAGGGAGGGAGAGGAGCAAATTAGGAGGCAACGAAGGGCAAAGAGCGAGCTACGAGACATGTCAGGTACTTCACTTCATACGCTCTATTTCATTTTGTCTTGACCTAAGTCTGTGTTGTTATTTTAGTTTCATGTCTTTTGGTTTAAAACTTTTTAGATTTTATTTGGTTATAATGCTAAAACAGAAATATAATACCTTTTTCACATCTATGATCGTTCATGAGTGTTATGTATGACTGCACCTCGCAATGCACTTAGTCTCGGCAGGTTCAATGCAATCAGATTCCTCAAGAAATAGGATTTCCATTCCCACTACTTTCTATGTGGAGAAAAAAAAAAGTTTGGATTTGAATGCTACGTGAAATAATTACTCATAAAATGCATAACCAAAATATCTAACAAAAGTTAGGATTGAGATATCATTCCACTTTTTTATAAGCATAAATCTAAGGAAAAACTCGATTCCACCACTGATTGCTACTGTGGCGCCCACCGTCGCCATTAGTTTCTAGCCTCCGCCATCGGTTGCCAACAGAGGTCGTTGGCAACTAGACTCCACCATCGGTCCCCGACAGTGGTCATAGGCTGCTAGACTCTACCACGGGCCACCAGAAGGTAGGTAGACTTTGCCATTGGTCATGAGTTGCTAATCGCTAGAATTCACCGTTGGCCGCCAGGTGCATTCGCCATGGTTAATGACAAGAATTCTTTTCTTGTGACCAAAATTTTTTCAATCCGAGCAATTGAAAAGGAAAGAATGATGGAATCCATTTGAGAATTTCCCATCATAGAACCAAAGGAGACTTTTCGTGAATTTAATATATATGATATAAAATATGTGACATTTCTTCTATTTAGTCCTTAGGTTACTCAAAGATCAAACTGTCAATTTTGAGTTGTTTGCCTTCCTTACATGCTCTTTATATATATATGTGACAGGGTTTTATTTGCTTTTTATATAGTGTGATCTCCCTCTACTTATTAGTTTAATGATTTAGACCAAATATTCTAACATGATAAGTTATTTGGTTTGTATATCCCCTCTTCTCAAATTGCACGTAGGCTTTCTAATATGCTTTATGTCACGTCCCGATCCTCGAGCACGCGCACATCCCTTACTTGGTCGATATAATAGTGACGTCCCAGGACGCATCGCCGACCCATTCATTTTAATATGCGCATGCTGAAGCATATAAATCCCCAGACAATAAAACAATGGGATAAAAAAGTATGATCAATTTTTCACAAAAGACCTTTTTATAAACACACAGGTTTATACACTGAAGCCGACAAAAAGAAATCGACTTTCATTAAAATAGAATTGTCCTATGACTAGTTAGTCAAACAAGGACATCGATTCTTCGGGCTTCACCTTCTAACTTTGGGGCTTCTAGTGCTTCACCAACACTACCTAAGGACTTGAAAATAGTTATTCAATAACCAATGAGACAACATCTCAGCGAGTTCTATCCCTAAGACCTGATTAGGAAACCAAATACCATGAGAGCTGCCTATGCACAACATGGGTTAGAGGACTTACCTTGGCCTCAGATTTCACCTGCAATTTAATACAATTCAATAGGCACCCAATCAATCATCGCAGATCGAAACATCGATCAATCGACTTAGTCGATTACATGTCATCACAACCTTTCTCCGGGTCGGTGCATTCAATAATACATATTCTCCGAGATAACTGTGGCATCCGGAAATTTTGACGACCCTTGAATATACGACGGCCGTGACTGATCGACGGAAGTATCGTTGGACTGTGTCATCGGTATCATGTACGGACACCGTTTTATTTCATCGTTGGACCGATATGTCACGCTTAGTATTGGGCCGGTCGTCGAATAAATTATAGTCTTGTTGAAATTCCCTTACTTAAGGTCATTGGTGAAACCAACCTCATCCATATTTTGCCAGCCTTAGAAAAAAAAGAAAAATGGCGATACGTCGCGGATTGACGAAATTGTTATCGAAACTCGTCATTGTCGGCACTACATTCAACCCCATTTCATCGCCACTTGACGTCCCGAGACATTGGCTTTCGGAGAAAAAGGAATTCTCCTTGCATGGTCATGCGACCAATCCCACCAGCGACCATATAATTCTGGTCATATAATAATAGGAGAGATTGGCCACCAAGCAGCCCATGCCCACGTCTCTTTTGTTAGTCAACAGAAGAGAGGAATGTTGACTGAGAAGCATCGCAAGGCAGCCACGTCCACGTCTTTGGACGGTCAACAATTGAGGGAATTGTTGACCAAAGGAAGCAGCTGTGAATTGCTTCAATCGGCCACGTCGTGCATGCAATATGCAAGGTGGCCAGCGGAGAGAGAGCGTGTTGGACAGCTGCAAGCCACGCCTCATCCGTGTCTTCAAGATGGCAAAGCAGAATCGAGAAATGGCCACGACATTCCCACCTGTCTTTCGCTGGAAGAGCCACGGAAATTCAAGCAAGTGTTGATTGATTTTGTCAACAAAGCCAGCTACAAAAAAAAACAGAAAACCGAGAGAGAGGGAGAGCGAGCTAGTAAGAGAGAGAGAGTTCGTGAGAGAGTGAGCAGAGAAGGGAAAGGACCGCCCCTTCGTTCGCACGCGTGCTGCCGCCGTCAACGCCGCTCGTCTTCACCGCCGTTGGGCCACATTGCCGAACCGAACTCCCTAGTCGTTGAGTCGTAGGACTTAAGGCAAGTGAAGTCCTAAAACCTACTCTTTGCATTGCTGTGTGTATGTGTAGTAGATGGTAAGTATTGGTTGTGGTAAATGGGATGAAATTTCGGAGCTATGGAGAGGGATTCGTTGGTCATGCATGCTGTTTCTGGAAAGACCAGTTTGACCATCTTTGAGTTTGTGTGTTGCATGTGACTTTTTAGTTGGAATCTTGTTTCGATTTCTTCATTAAAGTTGTAGAGAACACCTTGAAGAACAACATACTAAAATTTGAGACAAAATGGCTGAGTTTTGAAGGGTAAAACCCTCTTCCTACGATGACACTAGATCTGGAACTGTTTTGCTGACCTTTTGGTAGTTTTGTGGGTTGCATGTTGCTTTATACCGAGAATTTCTCTTCGACTTCTTCATACAACTTGTAGAGAACATCCTAAAGACTAACATACTCAAATTTGAGGTAAAATGAGCAAGTGTAGCCTAGTGAATTGACTTTCTCTTGAAAACGGTAAATCTGGAAATACGGTACTGGATACCCGAGCCTTCTTGGACCCATATGGTGACTATTCTTTGGAAATTTCACTTAGATCCCTTAATGAATGTTGTAGTGGACCTCTTGAGGCAAAACATATCAAAATTTCAGAGGAAACGAAGAAGGATAAGTAGGTAAAAACTCCATATTTCGGAGATAGGTATACTGGACGTTTCGGTGCTAGAGCCAGGAGCTTCGGACGTCTATAGAAAATTATCTAGAACGAATCTGGCCTATATGTCTTCATGAAAAATCTACTTTAGGGTCTTGAATATAACCTGGTAAAATTCCAGAATTTTTTAAGATCATTCAGGTATTTTAATCGAAATATTTCAAAAACGGCGCAATCTGACCTTGTCCGAATTTTGCATATTGTAATGTGTGAGCTATATCTTTTGTGTGAATCTCTTTTGGGCATGTGTTCTCCATGAAATTGTTATATTTAAGTCTTATCTAGCACATGCTCTGATTTGGTGATTTTTGAGGACCATATGACTATTTAATTTAATTGTTTTCCAAAATTGTGCAATCTGTGTATTTCGGACTTGATGATGTGGGAATGCATGGTCAATACTATTCTGTACAAATTTATTTTTGAGAAATTTCCTTCATGTGATATCTTTATCTATGTCGTAATTATCACATGTTCAAATTTCATAATTTTTGAAGGTCATTTAGGTATTTAATCGAAAATGTTTCGAAAACTGTGCATGAGTATGGCTAAAAATCCCTTTTCTGTGATGCATGGACTTATACGTTTTCTGTGAAGCTTTTTTTGATAGGGTGTTCTTCACGAAAAGTGTTTCTTTAGACCTTATCTACAATGTCTAAAATTTTTAGAATTTATTTTCATCGTTTACAAATTTTCCAGAATTTTTCACAAGCAGAACGCATTCTGTTTAAAGCTAAAAACTGTTCTATTTAAAGATTATTTGATTTGTTATATAAATTGTGATATTTTGGGTTGTTATTCGTGCAATGATGTGGTGACATTCATGCATATCTTATGACATCAAAAGATTGATGGATTTTTATGAATTCAATGAGGTTTTCAAACTATTGCATCAAATGATATTTTTCCAATGCATATCATATGATTTTAAAAAAAAAAAGGCTGATTTCAACCCTGGGCATTTTTGCAATCAAATGTGAATTTGAAAAATGAGATATATGAGAATATGCATTGTAATGAGGATACCGTCGGAGGTGTGAGCCGACGATGCCCGGGAGTGTCGGGATGCCCGGAGGTGTGTGCCGGATGTCCTCGGGAGTTTCGAGATGCCCGGTGGTATACGGTACGTAATTCCAGGGGGAATGCCTGGTGGTATGTCGGTACGTAATCTCGGAAGCCCTGGAGGTGTGTGCCGGGGGATTCCTCGTGATGCTAGTTGGGGTACGAGATGCCCGGAGGTGTGTGCCGGATGCCCGAAGGTGTGTGCCGGAGGTTCCTCGCGATGCCAGGTTGGATGCGAGCGATAAATTGTGGGATGCAAACATTGGTCCCTGGATGAAAAATAATGAGATCCTTGTGAAAGATAAGAACTGAAATTGAATCATGTGCATGGGTGTATGCATGTGGCATGATGCATGATCTGCTTATGAAAGTAAATTGATGCTATTTGATATTGAAAATGCGATCACGAAGGCGTGAATGGATCTCATGGTGATCCATGCTTGATAGCATGGATGATATGAGTGCATGGTAGTATATGCACGTTGCATGGTGATATATGCATGGCTGTAAGGTGAGGTATGCTTGAGCCGAATGAATGATATGTGTTTTATTCATGATACCTTGATTGTTCTGTTTGACGCATTGTGTAGTTTGGTGGATCTTTACTGCTAAGTGGTTGTACTCACCCCTTTTGGGGATTAACATTTCAGACTAGATAAGATTCCTCTACTGCCACTGCCACCAGTAGATGGATCAAGTGGTTGGATATGACCGCAAGGAGGAGGATAGCAATGGAAGGAACTTTTGGACGTCGACACTGATCGATGGACTTTAAGTTTACGACTGTTGGAGGAGATGTCGGTCATCTTTTGAAGTATAGCCAAGTATAGAAAATCATGGCATTTTGATGTACCGACTAAAGATGTTCATCTGCTTTATATAAATAAAAGTGTTCGGCTTTAACTTATAAAAGATGTTTAGTTGGTGTGCACTGTTTTCTAAATATAAGGGAAGGGAGTTGTTGGATACGCTTCCATTATATGAATTGGGCAAGGGACCGATCTAAAAGATGTAAACCCCCAGGTTGTATGGACCTGCTGCAATTGAAATGGTATCAGAGTGACATGTTATTAGGGAAAGGGAAAGGTAAGCGAACTGTGGCGACCCTAACGGATCGGGGGCCGTCGAGGGGTGCCATAATAACCTATCAAGTCACCGAGCTAATGCATTACAATGTATTTCTCCGAGATGACATACCAAATCATCGAGTCGACAAGGTATATTATTTATTCTCCAAGATGACATATTAAGTCACCGAGCTAATACCATACAATGTCAATTAGACCATTCCCCGGTAATTCTAGCCATTACTATCCATTCTCAAACTGATATATCTAATCACCGAGCCCACGTGCATACTCCGAGATGATATACCTAGTCATCGAGCCCACGTGCATTCTCCAAGGTGGTATATCTAGTCACCAAGCCCACGTGCATTCTCCGATGTGATATTCCCAGTCACCGAGCCCACATGCATTCTCCGAGGTGAGGTATCTAGTCACCGAGCCCACGTGCATTCTCCAAAATGATATTCCAAATCACTGAGACCACGTGCATTCTCCGAGACAACATATTGAATCATTAAGCCAGTATAATGTAGTGTCTTTCTCCAAGACGACGTCCTTAGTCATCGAGCCGACATATTATAACGCCTTTCTCCGAGACGACATCCTCAATCATTGAGCCAGCGTGATACATTGCATAATCAATCTCCCATTTCATTGCCAAAATTATCCATTTTCGAAATAAAATACACATCTACACAATTTTACTCAATTGGCACAATCAGGGGCTCAATTAAATAAACAAAGATCACTACTGCGATTAGCACGAAATTCTGGTCGTCGGTTATCCCAGCCTAATTTCTGGAAAATAAATGAATAATTACAAAAAAATATTAAATACATAGCAATAAATCCAATTTAGGCCCGTAATGCCTAATTGGAAGCCGAGACGGACACAGAAAATTTTCGAGACCCGTTTAATAAATAATAACACGAGTCTACTTGCTAATATCACTAACCATTTGCCTAACATGCATTGCTAAGGCACTAATTTAATTACTCTACTTTAATCTATCCACATAATTGCGCTTAATTAAATCTAATCAACCCCTGAACATCATTAGTCTACTAAGTAGGGATTAGTTGATAGTGCTAGTACGAACACCTAGAGGGGGTGAATAGGTGCACAAACAACTTTTGCAAAATATAGTATAAAACTTTACTTTTAACCTGAGTCTAATTGATAATAGACTTTGTAGAGAAAATCAGACTCTAACAATTAAATAAAGTTGCGAGCAAAATAAAAGAGTTCAGGGAAGAGAATAAGAACACTAGGTTTATAATGGTTCGGCTTAATCTAAGCCTACATCCACTCTCCCGCACTGACAGCCCATCGGCTGGATTTCACTATGAATCAAAAGAGTCGTTACAGTATCATGTTCTTGATTCCACAGTGTAGAGACTCTGCTACATTTCCTCAAGGCCTCACAAATGTCTAAACTCTCTTTTGAGTACAAATTTTCATTCAACAATTGAATCAGCAAAGAACAAGGAACTTCAGACTTTGCAATTTATCTATCGCGCACACACTCGAATAACAAGAGCTTCTTCCTTATATACTCCTCCATGCCTTCATATCCGTTGGCACATTCCAAAGGAGTTCTTCCAATCTACCCGTTGAACAGAATCAATTAGGGAGATCTTGAGTTACTTAAGGAATGTGATAATAGCCCACCAATCCTGCTCGTCCATACAATCAGGATCTAGGTTTCCATAAGTAGAACCTTCCAAGTATACTTCGCCAATCAACGAATCCAATTTACTCGTATTGATTTCAAAACGAATAATAGATCTTGAGATGCTATCTCCAATCGTGAGAACTTCTTTAGCTACTCGAATCAAATCCTTAGAGAAATACTCGATTCTGGATAAGTCTTCTTCGTCGGTCTAGAAACTGTCAATAAGGGCAGACTTTAAAACTTGAGTTTGGCGGTCTGGCGATCTTCAGACTTTGACAAAAGAGTTTGCAAGTCTTCAGACTAGACTGATGAAAACGTTTTGTCAGCTTCAAAACAAATAAGGAAGTTTTCTCCAACATTAGTGAGTTAAACTCACTTGATTAGCGAGCCAAGCGGTTCCAAACGTCGAGAATGCGACGGGGGCTGACTTTCTCCAAAGTGGGCCTAGGTTTTGGGGTCAGGATTAACCTCAAAACGGGCCTTGAAGCCGTTGCGATACCCACTAATTTTCTGCTTTGTTCTTGCTGCAAAACAGAGGGAAACGAAGTGGTTTGGCGAGGTGAAGACAACGGTGGACCGGTGGATGGCTTGGCGAGGCAACCGGTAGCCGAATGGGTTCCGGCGGGCTTCGGGGGTGGCTCACGGTGGAACAAGCGTCCATAGCAGCCTACTAGACGGATGGCTAGGTGGAGACGATGGCGTGAGGGAGGCGGAGCAATGCGCGCGGGCGGTGGTGGTGCGAGGTTGGCAACGGCGGAGGCGGCGGCATGCGACTCCGGCGCGACGGCGAGGTTGCTTGGCTGGTCTTCATGGCTTCTCTCCTGGCTGCTGGTGGTCGCATGGCAAGGTGAGGGGAGAAGGAAAGCTAGCCGGCCAAACTTGGAGAGGAAGAGAGAGAGATGGGTCCACATGCCTTCATTTTCCACAAGTTTGTCCCCCTTGACCCATTCCTAGCCAAGGCTTCCTTCCTTGGTTGTCATGGAGCCACCAATGCCTTATTCTAGAAGATTGAATTGGTCCAAATGTTGAGGGTGGTGAGGGCACACGAATTTCAAAGGTTTCCTCTCCAATTGGGCTTGATTTCTTGCTCAATTCAATCCCGTATGGCCTTTATAAATTCAATTGGCACCTCAATGTTCCAATTGATATTTTACCTCACCTATGGATCCATCTTGCATCCCAATTTTGCGACCAAAAATGATTCTCGGCTTTTTCCAGAACAAAACGGCCCTATGACGACTTTTTCCCAAAAAGTCTCGGGTTACAGAAAAATCTTCTGAGATTGAGTCGACACTCCTAGAATTTATTGTGACATGATAGGATCTTCAATTTCTGAAATCGGACTTGAATATGTTGTTAATTTCCATTTGGCGTGTTTTTAGCGTAACCTAGGCTATCGGGTAACTTTCAAAACTTTTCAATGCAAATGACCCATGGTCGATTTTCTTCGAGCCATAATGAACCCACTCGACTCATTGGCGACTCTCAGTTGTCATGAAAATCCCGAGGATTCAAATACGGACACATGGTACCAAAACGATAGTAAAATCAATCTAGTGTCGGTCGACGAGAATTTTCTAATTTAATGGTGTCACCCACGATTAGCCACACATCTCAGTCAAACCAACTTATCTCTTATCTCAAATCAATTTATATCTGTGCTGTAATGATCTCGATAGATGAGCACGGTCGAGAAGTCGATTCTTGGTCGAATTCTCAAGTCTATTGCCTTACAATTTTTTAATGGCTCCCCCAGATAATCTAGTTATCTCGAGAGTGGTCAACTTTGAGAACATCCCTATAGACGCGTCAATGAAAAGCCCGATTTATTAAATGGAAAATAGGATCGAAAATCTGGGATGTCACACTTTACACATGAGAGAGATTATTAAAGTATTTCACATTACTTGTCTATGATATTTATATGCTATTTATATATATGTGGCTTTCCTTCGCCTATTAACGAAAGTTTTTGAGTTGTATTCTCTAACATGAATACTAAAATTGAACCTAGGCCTACTTTGTATTTGAAATAATCCTTATCCTTATTATAGAATCAATTGTGTCAAAACGGTTTTTTTTTTTTTTTTTGCAGCACCTGCACCGTACAAAAGACAACTTCGTCCAGCTCATTATTTACTGAAGATAGAAACTTTGTCCACGGTATCACAATTGCACAAGTATGAGTCCTGGGTTTTTTAAGCTGGGGGCTACAAATGGTGAGTTTTTTAATTTTCTTTTTTGAACATATACTCATCTAAGCAGAGCTCATATATTTTGGAACCACATTAAACTCAATCATGAGATACAACTTAATGCTCATTCAACTAACAGCTACTTAAACATTTAATTTGTTCTTTTCAAGGGTCTATATCTTTACCCTAATGGAGACAAGCACGGTAAAAAGTCCGGATATATTTCCTTGTATTTGTCTATCGAGGAGACAAATAGTTTTCCTCCCAATTGGAAGTGCATGACAAGATACGAGACGAGTCCTTGACCATTCACGGTTGATCATCACATAATTCATAATCAATGATGACAAAGTCACAACTCCAACTATATAATCATCACTTAAAATTAACAACTTATATCAACTTGTGGAATTGGGTGTAGATGCTGATGGGACAGTGAGGACCTTCAATTTTAAGAAGACCCAATGGGGGTTTTCTCAATTTCTTTCCTTAGAAACATTCCAAAAGGATTCAAATGGATACCTTTTGCATGGCTTTTGTGCATTTGGGGCTGAGGTTTTTGTTCTCAATTCTACTGGGAAAGAGGAGTCTCTTACCATAATCAAAGACCCACCAAACCAGACATTCACTTGGAAGATAAAAAAATTCTCCAAATTGGACAAGGACCCTAACTCTTATGCCTTCTCCTTCGGGCAGAGCAAATGGTACATTCCCAGACAAGAAGTTCGCAAAAGCCTTTTATCGTTGTCAAAAAAATTTTTTGTTGCTTACGTTTATAAATAGAATTGGCTAAAATCTTTCATTTTTTAACCATAATTATCGTGGGTAGGAAGTTAGTGGTGTATACCAAAGGCGATGCCCTCGCGGAACGAAAGTCACTGTCCATGAAATGACAAGCGCAAGACCTCCCTCCGAAGGGGCAAGTGTATGTAAAATTCTATCTACGTGTTCGGGACCAAGTTAATGATAGCTATAAAGAGAAAAAAATCACTCCTCGAACCTCGAACGCGCGTGCATCCCTCGGTGGTTGACTAATATTGCGATGTTCCTAGGACACGTCGACGACCCAAACGAATCATGCACAAGCAAAAGCGAAATAAACAATCTCCAAACAACACAAATATCAGATAGAAAAGCAGGACAATCAGGTATCAAAACAAAACACCATTTTATAAATAAGCTAAGTTTATATACAGTACTAGTCTATGAACAAAAGCCTACTCCAAAAAGAAGAGTCACTAAACCATCTAGGTACAAGACTCCTCAACCGAGACCTCCGGGGATTCCGGGTCTACCACGGTACCGTTAGGTGGGTAAGCTACCCCCTCGCCCGCGACGACGTTGACCGCAATGACGGGGATATCAAAACCTTGCAGGGGACCTTCCCAGACCCCATTAGGCCCATGACGGAACCACGCCCTAAACCGATGAGGTACCAACTGTGGTCGACCCTCATCGATCAAGATAGTGGTCACAATGAGCTCATGGAGCCAGAGACTCCCTGGGACGGGGACGTCAGTGCTTTACTCAGTATACCCCCTCGACTACCCAAAACGAACTTGAGGAGCCTCCATTTATGGACCTATAAAGAATAAGCCCACGACAGGGTGAGATAACGTCTCAGCGAGTCTATGCCTTAAACCCCGATTAGGAAGGAAATACACATAGAGGCAGTCTAACCACACATCACAAAAGACTCACCTCGCCTCAATTCCTTCTTGCACGTCAATGCAGTTCATATAATAGATGCACACATCAATTGGAACATCTCAATCAAATCTCAATCCATCACAGGGGTCTTAATTATAGGGTTAAATCATTATGACACGTCCCATTCCGTGCCACACAATTTTGTCTCATAATCCGACGCGTCAATTTCAATCATTCATGCGTCCCAATTGATTACGACCCAACGGCCATGACCGACTCAATAGTCAGCGGTCTTTCGACATAGCCGGGCTTCATCTCGCACCATCGAGCATGGCAACGTCTAACCCTAGATGACATTCCACAAGGGAGCATCGGTCCAGCCTCCACTACGACCAGCATCCGTTGACTTGGGGCATTCTCGAAGGAGCATCGTCCGGCTTAACAACTCGTGACTAGTTCTCAATACCATCTCACGATCATCCAGTCCCCGCCAAGGACATTGTGCTTTGCACTCAAATGCCTCAATTAAAATAATGTACTTGGCCTATTTTCTTCATATTAAAAACACCCGATAAAATAATCGTGTGTGGGTATATAATCAGATCGAACTAGAAAAATTGATATCATTCCTTTTAAAATCCCACTATTTGATATAATACTTAAAACCATTTTTTTGTGTCAAAACCCGACACTCAGTATTTTCTAATTAAATACCAAAATTTCACAATTTTGAAATAATAACTGAAAATCCATAATCATCACTCAATTGTACAAATTAGCACTCAATTGCATAAACTAATTACACCATGACAATCATCACGAAATTCGGGTTATCGATTATCCCGGTATAATTTTTGGAAAATATTAAATAATTAAATAAATTACAAAAATAATTAAATAAATGCAAATTAAATCAATAAATGCCTAATTAAGCCTAATAAACTAATTTAGCCCCCTAATTGGACCTAGAAAAATAATGCACTATACTAATTAAATACTACAATCTAATTAACCCTTAACTAATATAATCTAACCACCTAATTAGCCTAATTAACTAACTTAATCACAAATTAAACTAAACTAACCACATAATCCAAGCTTAGTCTAATCTAATTACCCACTAAGCATAATTAACCCCCCTAAGTGAGGTTTAGTAAGTAAACTTACTGGATTAGCGAGCCGGTGAGTTCGCGGCGACGACACTCGGGCTCACGATGACACCAATGCAAGTTTGAAAGGGGCTTAAAATGGGCCACGAAGTCTCAGGTGTGGGTTGAAATTTTGGCTTTTGTGCTGGTTGAAATTTCGGCTTTTGTGCTGGGCTGAAAAGGGGAGGTCGAAGGCATGGTGTGGCTGGAAACGGCCACGGCGGGACGGCAACGGTTGTAGCAGGTCCAAGCGGTGGGTTCGGGCGGCTGGAAAGGCGACAGAGGAGCTCAAGCGGGCTAGACAAGGGCTCGGGACGGCGGCCTAGGCTCGTGGGGATGCGCAAGCTAGCGCGGGACAACGAGTAGACGGGCGTGCGAGCGGGGGCGGCTGCGACGGCTTCAGACGAGCGGTGGAACTTGGATGGCAGGCGCTCGATGGCTGCTACTCTTCTGCTGGCTTCCTCTGGTTTTTGAGCTCTCAACAAGCAACAATAATGGAGAAAGGTGAGGCAAGAAGGAAGAAGAATGGCTCAGTTGAAGGGGGACCACCAAGCCTCCAATGTCTCCCTAAAATATGCAATACACTCGTCATTTGGCCCCCACTTGTTCTGCCTCATCCTCAGCCTTTTTCCACACCAAAACTTCTCCAATAAGCCACCCAAGGTGGTCCAAAAGGTTGTTGCCCCATGGCATACGAATTTGCGCAATTCCCCTTCAAAGTCAATCCAATTTCTCTCCAAATTAATCCAATTCAAAGGCCACAATTCCAAGGTAAGTGCCTACATTAAATTCCATATTTTTCCTTGCCAAGTAATCAACCTTGAATGCCAAAAATCAACACAAAAATGGTCCTCTTAATTTCCCTGTCCAAAAACGTCCAATTTTGATTTTTCACCGAAAATTCGGGCTTGCCGAAAAATCTTCGGAGGATGAGTCGACGTTGCTAAAATAAATCATGACATAACAGAACTTTCAATTTTGCGGTTAATTTCAACCGAGCGCGATTTTAGCATGACCTAACCTACCGGGTAGCTTTTAGGAACTTTTAACGCATTTGACCCATGGTTGATTATTTTCGAGCCACATTATACATCTTCGACTCATTGGCGACTCTCGGTTGTCGTGAAAATCTCGAGGTTTCAAATATGAGCACAAGGTATAGAAATAACAGAAAATTAGGTTTAGTGTCATTCGATGAGAATTTTGCAATTAGGTGGAATCACCCACACTTTAATCACACCTAATCTAGTTTTAGATTTTGACAGTGCCGTATTGACCCTTGTAGATTATCACGGTCAAGTAGTCGATTTCTGGTCGAATTCTCAAGTCAGTTGCGTTTAGATTCCTTAACGGCTTCACCTAATAGATTAGTTATCTCGTGAGTGATTAGTTCAGAGAAAAAGACTATAGGTGTGTTGATGAAAAACCCAACTTATTCAATCGAAATCATAGTCAAAAATCAAACTGTCACAACTCTTCCTCTCTTATAAAAATTTCGTTCTTGAAATTTAAACCATTACAAATCTTAAACAAAAAGGTGGGGGTATTGTCGTCTCATCGAGTCTTCACTTTCCCAGGTTGCTCCTTATGTGCCGTGGTGTTGCGAGATCACTTTGACTAACGGGATCATCTTGGTGCGCAGAACCTGTTCCTTCCGATCCACAATCTGAACTAGTCTTTCCACATATGACACACTGTCGTCCACGTCTAGCTCTTCAAAATTGAGCACGTGGATCAGGTCAGGCTCATACTTTCTTAACATCGACACGTGGACTATATCATGCACCGGTGCTAGTCTTGGCGGTAGTGCAAGACGATATGCTAAAGTCCCTATTCTTTCTAGAATCTCAAGGGACCAACGTACCTTGGACCAGCTTCCCTTTCTTGCCGAAGCGCGAAGTACCCCTCATTGGTGACACTAAGACATGCTCACCAACTTAGAATTCCAATGGTATTCGACGCTTATTTGCATAGCTTTTTGGCGACTCTGAGCGGTCTTTAATCTATCTCTGATAACTGCAACTACATCCACTGACTGTTGAACGAACTCTGGGCCTGTGATCTTCCGTTCTCCCACTTCATCTCAACACACTGGTGTTCGCATGCCCTGCCATCAACGTTTCAAATGGTGCTATTTGAATACTCTACTAGTAGCTGTTGTTGTAGGCGAACTCGACAAGATGAAGCCGTTCCTCCCAGCTTCCTTTGAAATCTAGAACACAAGCTCTCAGCATGTCTTCTTCGAGGGTTTGAATCGTCCTCTCAAACTGGCCATCTGTCTACGGATGATAAGCCGTGTTGAACTGCAGATTCGTACCCAAAGCAATTTGTAAACTTTTCTAGAAGGCTACTATGAACTTTAGGTCTCGATCAGATGTGATCGTCACTGGCACTCCATGCAGACGAACTATCTGACGCATGTATGACTCAGCATATATGTCCAATGCATAGTCCTTTCGTACGACGATGAAGTGAGCCGACTTTGTCAGTCTGTCGACCACAACCTAAATGAAATCATTACCCCTCTGACTCCTTGGTAAGCCCATCACAAAGTCCATTGTGATGTGTTCCCATTTCCACTTGGGAATCTCGAGAGGTTGCAAAAATCCTCCCGGCTTACATTGTTGTGCCTTCACTTGATGACACGTCAGACACTTGGTGACATGCTTGGCGATATCCGCCTTCATACCAGTCCACCAAAAGTGTTGACGTAGATTCTGATACATCTTCATATTGCTTGGATGAATGTTGTAACTACTATGATGAGCTTCTGACAAAATCTCCTCATTAAGCTTTGCATCATCAAGTACACACAATCGTCCTCGAAACTTCAGTGTTCCATCCTCAGAAATCTAAAAGTTAGTATTTCTCTTTTTTGCATCTTCTTGCAAAATCTTTTGGATCTCTGGATCTGTCAACTACAACGTCTTGATCCGTATTTGCACTTCCGACTCAATTTTGATGGTGGCCATAAGTTTTGAAATGTGGCATACCTCAAATTTGAAAACCGAATCTCGAGCTCCTTCGAGTAAGACCCACTCCTTAATCACCATTTGCGCAATCGAAGACTTCCGACTCAACGCATCTGCGACCTTATTAGCCTTTCCAAAATGATACAGAATGTCGTAATCATAATCCTTGAGAAGTTCCATCTAGCGACGCTGTCTCATATCAACTCCTTCTAAAAGAATAAATACTTGAGACTCTGATGATCTGTAAAATCTTGAACCTTTCTCCGCACAAGTAATGTCTCCAAATCTTCAAAGCGAAAATAATTGCTGCAAGTTTTAGGTCATGCGTCGGATAATTCAGCTCACGAGGCCTCAACTGAAAGGACGCGTATGCAACGACTCTGCAATGCTACATTAACACGCAACCCAGTTCTCTAAACGACGCATCACTGTAGATCTCGTATCTTCTAGGGCCAGATGGAATTGTCAATATCGGTGCGGTAGTTAGCTTCTGCTTAAACTCTTGGAAACTACGCTTGCATTTATCTGTCCACATAAACTTCTCTTCTTTCTTCAGTAGTCGAGTCAAAGGTGAAGTTAATGCTGAGAATCCTTCCATGAACCTTCTGTAGTAACCTGCCAAACCCAAAAAGCTTTTGATCTCTATCACTGTCGTCGGTCTTGGCTAGTTGATAACTACTTCAATCTTGGTCGGGTCCACGGAGATTCCTTCTCCTGAAATCACGTGAGTTAAAAATGCCACACGAGTCAACCAAAAATCGCACTTACTAAACTTGGCGTATAGTTTGTGATTTCACAGAGTCTGGAGCACTATCCTCTAATGCCTTTCATGCTCATCAGGACTTCTCGAGTACACTAGGATATCGTCAATGAAAACGATCACAAACTGGTCCAGATACTCCTTGAATACTCGGTTCATCATATCCATGAAAGTAGCTGAGGCGTTCGTCAAACCAAACGGCATTACAGTAAACTCGTAATTGTCATATCGTGTACGAAACGCTGTCTTCGATATGTCTTCCTTTCTAATCCTCAACTAATGATACCTTGTCCTTAGGTTGATTTTAGAAAATATCGACGCTCCCTGCAACTGATTAAACAAGTCATCGATCCTCGGCAATGGAGTACTTGTTCTTGATCGTCACCTGATTGAGTTGCCGATAGTCGATGTAAAAGCGCAACGAACCATATTTCTTCTTTACAAACATAACCGGTGCTCCCCAAGATGATGCACTAAGGCGTATGAATCCCTTATCCAACAGCTCCTGCATCTGCACCTTTAGTTCTTTCAACTTTAACAATGCCATGCGATAAGGAGCCTTAGAGATTGGCTCCATCCCGGGGTCAACTCAATCACAAACTCGATCTCACTTTCCGGGGGTAGACTTGGTAACTCATTTGGAAACACGTTTGGAAATTCTTGAACCATTGCAATATTCTCGATGTTTAGCTCCTCAACTATCATATCCACGACAGTTGCCAAGTAACCTTGACAACCCCGTCTAATAAACGGTTACCTTAAGTGACGAGATTAAAATAATCGAGGGTCCTCCTCGACTCCCAATAAACTCAAAACTTTTACCCGCTAACGGGTTAAACTAAATCGCTTTATGATAGCAATCCATTTTAGCTCTTTGCTTGGTGAGCCAATCCATGCCAATTATCACATCAAAATCATACATGTCTAGGACTATCAAATCTATCTTTCCCTCTTGCTCACCAATCACTAACTTGCAACCAGGATAGCCTACCGTAGACAACACCTTATCCTTTAACAATGTAGATATGCTAACCACTAACTCCAACAATTCAGGATTCAACCCTACCAGCTTAACAAATTGCTTAGTTATAAACGAATGAGTAGCACTAGGGTCAAATAAAGCATAAACAGCATGGTTGTTTAATGAAACGGTACTTGTGACCACATCAAGCAAGTCCTCTGCCTGGCGTATGGTGATAACATACACTCTGCCTTGAGTTGGCGATCGGTTTAGTCCACTCTGCCTTGTGCATAACCCTTGTTCTATCCATCGGTGGCGGTGGCGGCAACTACTGTGGTCCTATTAGTCTGCGGGGATAATCTCTGACTTGGTGGTTCTGCTGGTCACATCCAAAACAAACACTCGTCCTTGAATGGCATGGGATGGATTCATGTTGCCTTCCATAGAAGCAACACACGCCATTATGGCTTGGCGCTGACTTGCCTACCCCACCCTTCCTATTGGGCAGAATAGGGTACCTTCTCCGGCCATAGGTTTCTTCCCAAACCTATTTCCATCCATATTCGAACTGAACCTCGACTCGGATGTAGCAGCTTGCTCACTCAGATTCCTCTCTATCAACTAGGCTCATTCATAAAGGTCATTGTAATCTTCTAGGTTGAATGGTACTAGAGGATTCTTCAGCTCCGATCGAAGGCCATTCCTAAACCTCCGAGCTCTGTCCTCCGGATCTTCCACCAGTCTAGGGGCGTACTGCAACAGCTCCATAAATTTGGCCTTATACTAATCCACTGTCCACATCCATTGATGGAGGCGCTGGAATTCCTCCATCTTCTGCTCTCTTGCACTATCAAAAAGTATTTGCTATTGAAAACTCCAATGAAGGCATTCCACACCGGAACCACGTCTTCTGGGACTACCCTGCCTCTAGTGACCCTCCACCAAGTACTAGCGTTACCCTGCAATTGATTTACTGCAAGGACAACCTTCTCTTCCTTAGTGTACATCAGCAATGCAAAGGCCTTCTCCATGTCTTGGACCTAGAGTGTTGCTGCCTTGGGGTCTCTTGCACCAATGAACCTCGGCGGGTTCAGCTTTAGGAACTATTCGATGAGTCTATGCATCGGCCTCTCAACAACCACATTCTAAGGTGGAACTTCAGTAGGTGTGGCAGCAGCAACAATGATAACATTGGCGACAGCAATAGCAGCGGCTGTAGTGGCGGCGGTTTGATTCTAGGCCTACTACCCCATCAAATTCCCAAACGTCTCAAGCGCCTAAATGATCCCATCGATTCTCGAATCGCTAGGTGCTACTAAACCAGTACCGATCGGCGGCAACGCTATCCCACTTGCATTGGCCTGAGCCTGCGCTCTACCTTGGCCACCTCGGGTACCGACCTTGGTCGATGTCCTACCTCGAGTCACAGGGGCTACTGCCCTCTTCCTAGGAGTTCTCTACTCCTGGTCACTCATGATGCAAATTCTTTACAGAAACCTACTTTCCAATTCCACACAGAATTAGAAACCATACACTGACCATCTTTGATACCACTCCGGGCGGGGATGTCATGCCTTGAACCTCAAGCACGTGTGCATCCCTCGGTGGTCGACTAATATTACGATGTTTCCAAGACACGTCGCCGACCCAAACGCATCATGTACAAGCGAAAGCGAAATAAACAATCTCCAGACAACACAAACATGGGATAGAAAAGCAAGACAATCAAGTATCAAAACAAAACACCCTTTTATAAACAAGCTGAGTTTATATACAGTACTAGTCTATGAACAAAAGCCTACTCCAAAAAGAAGAGTCACTAAACCATCTAGGCATAAGACTCCTCAACCAGACCTCCGGGGATTTCGGGTCTACCATGGCACCACCGTCAGGTGGGTCAGCTACCCCCTCGCCCACGGCGGCGTTGACCGCAACGGTGGGGAAATCGAAACCCTACAAGGGACCTCCCTAGACCCCATTAGGCCCATGACAAACCATGCCCTAAATCGATGAGGTACCAAATGTGGTCAGCCCTCATCAACAAAGATAGTGGTCACGATGAGCTCATGGAGCCAGAGACTCCTTGGGACAGAGACGTCGATGCTTTGCTCAGTATACCCCCTCGGCTGCCCAAAACAAACTTGAGGAGTCTCCATCTATGGACCTGTAAAGAATAAGCCCACGACGGGGTGAGACAATGTCTCGGCAAGTCTATGCCCTAAACCTCGATTAGGAAGGAAATATACCTAGAGGCAGTCTAACCACACATCACAAAAGACTCACCTCGCCTAAGTTCTTTCTTGCACGTCAGTACAGTTCATATAATAAATGCATATAATAAATGCACACATCAATTAGAACGTCTCAATCAAATCTCAATCCATCATAGGGGTCCCAATTTTAGGGCCAAATCGTTATGACACGTCCCATTCTGTGCCACACAATTTTGTCCAATAATCCGAACGCGTCAATTTCAATCATTTATGCATTTTAATTGATTACGATCCCAATGGCCACGGCCGACTCAATAGTCAGCGGTCTTCTAGGCGTAGCCGGGCGTCGTCTCACACCATCAAGCACGGCAACGTCTAACCCTAGACGACATTCCACAAGGGAGCATCGGTCCAACCTCCACTATGACCAACATCCGTTGACTTGGGGCATTCCCGAAGGAGCATCGTCCAACTTAACAGCTCGTGACGGGTTCTCAATACCATCACACGATCATCTAGTCCCGGCCAAGGACATTGTGCTTTGCACTCAAATGCCTCAATTAAAATAATGTACTTGGCCTATTTTCTTCATATTAAAAACACCCGGTAAAATAATCGTGTGTGAGTACACGGTCAAATCAAACCAGAAAATTTGATATCCTTCTTTTTAAAATCCCACTATTTGATATAATACTTAAAACCATTTTTTTGTGTCAAAACCCGACACCCGGTATTTTCTAATTAAATATAAAATCTCACAATTTTGAAATAATAACTGAAAATCCATAATCATCACTCCATTGCACAAATTAGCACTCAATTGCATAAACTAATTGCACCATGACAATCAACACGAAATTCTGGTTACTGGCTATCCCGGTATAATTTCCGGAAAATATGAAATAATTAAATAAATGCAAATTAAATCAATAAATGCCTAATTAAGCCTAATACACTAATTTAACCCCCTAATTGGACCTAGAAAAATAATGCACTATACTAATTAAATACTACAATCTAATTAACCCTTAATTAATCTAATCTAACCACCTAATTATCCTAATTAACTAACTAAATCACTAATTAAACTAAACTAACCACATAATCCAAGCTTAGCCTAATCTAATTACCCACTAGGCATAATTAACCCCCTAAGTGAGATTTAGCATGTAAACTCACCGAATTAGCGAGCGGTGAGTTCACGGCGACGGTGGCGCGACGATGAGCGACACTCGGGCTCACGGCGACACCAACGGAGGTCCGGAAGGAGCCTAAGATGGGCCACGAAGCCTTAGCTATGGGATGAGATTTAGACTTTGTGCTGGGCCGAAAAAGGGCGGTCGAAGGTACGGCTTGGCTGGAAACGGCCACGGCGGGATGGTGGCGGCTGCAGTGGGTCCAAGCGATGGCTTCGGGCGACTGGAACGGCGACGAAGGAGCTTAGGCGGGCTGGATAGGGGCTTAGGACGGCAACCTGGGCTCGTGGGGACGCACGGGCTGGCGTGGGACGACAGGCAGACGGGCGTGCGAGCGAGGGCAACTGCAACGGCTTCAGATGGGCGACGATACTCAGACGGCGGGCGGTCAACGGCTGCTGATCTTCTATTGGCTTCCTTTGGTTTTTGAGCTCTCAATAAGCAACAATAATGGAGAAAGGTGAGGCAAGAAGGAAGAAGAAGAAGGGCTCAGCTGAAGGGGGACCACCAAGCCTCTGAAGTCTCCCTAAAATATCCAATACACTCATCACTTGGCCCCAATTTGTTGCTGCCTCATCCTCAGCAATTTTCCACACCAAAACTTCTCCAAGAAGCCACCCACGGTGATCCAAAAGGTTGCTGCCCCATGGCATACAAATTTGCACAATTCCCCTTCAAAGTCAATCCAATTTCTCTCCAAATTAATCCAATTCAAGGGCCACAATCCCAAGGTAAGTGCCCACATTAAATTCCACATTTCCTTGCCAAGTGATCCACCTTGAATGCCAAAAATCCACACAAAAACGGTCCTCTTAATTTCTCAGTCCAAAAACATCCAATTTTGATTTTTCGCCGAAAATTCAGGCTCGCTGAAAATTTTGGGAGGATGAGTCGACATTGCTAAAATAAATTGTGACATGACAAAACTTTCAATGTCTAAAATTGGGTTTAATTTCGCGGTTAATTTCAACTGGGCGCGATTTTAGCGTGACCTAACCTACTGGGTAGCTTTTAGGAACTTTTAATGCATTTGACCCATGGTCGATTATTTTCAAGCCACATTGTACATCTTTGACTCATTGGTGACTCTTGATTGTCGTGAAATTCTTGAGATTTCAAATACGAGCACAAGGTACAGAAATGACAGAAAAATCGGTTTAGTGCCGTTCAACGAGAATTTTGCAATTAGGTGGAATCACCCACACTTTAATCACATGCATCTATCGAATCGACCTATCTTCAGTCTCTGGTTGATTTTGACAATGCCGTATTGACCCTTGTAGATTAGCACGGTTGAGTAGTCGATTTCTAGTCGAATTCTCAAGTTAGTCGTGTTTAGATTCCTTAACGGCTTCACCTGATAGATTAGTTATCTTGTGAGTGATCAGTTTAGAGAAAAATATTATAGGCGCGTCGATGAAAAGCCCAACTCATTCAATCGAAATTAGAGTCGAAAATCAGACTATCACAAAAAAAGGGTATGTTTTTTCGTTTTTATTGCTAATGACATAAATGTAATTTCTATCATAATTATGTCTGCCATAAATTCTTGCGATATGTTATGGCAATATATTTTGTAGTTGTAATCTTGAAGTTAGTAATTTTGATACTAATACTAATAATGAAGGCCTAGTGTGAAACTATGGTTTTTTCCCTTTTTGATTTTGAAAGGGTTTTCCACATAAAAAATTTTGTGTCTTCTTCTTTGTTTTTTCTCTTTAGTGATTCACCTTTCTAACAAGTGGGGCTAAAGCCCACAAGAAAGCTTAGACTCAATTTGGAAGTAAGGAAGTCCTGACAATGAAGTTAGCTAATGAGGATGATAAAGTTTAGATTCTTTCCTCTCATAGCATAATGGTTAAAGGATGAGTTTGCTCGCAAGAAGAAAGGAATGCTTTGATGAAGAAGTTTACTGAGCGAGGAATAGTAAAAGTGCAGAGAAAGGATGAAATTCTACTTGATATGCTATGAGAATAGGACTAAAGTCAAATAAAGAGAAAGCTACGTGGCATGTTGGGTGTAACTTTAAAAGACTATTAATGTAGGTTTTAGTGGTGAGTTGGAGAATGTCTTTTATAATGATTTATTATTTGGTTTTTGGTGATTCAAAATAGACTTTTATTCTTACAATAAATAAAAGACTTTGATTCAATCATTTTTCATGAATCGTTTATGTAATTAATATAACGAAACACATCCTTCGTAATTCAACAATGTGATTATTGTATGTGGGGCCGAAATTTATTTTTGAATTTTCAAATTCCACAGAATTGGGATTGTTTGATGACGCAAGATACAAGTCTTCCGTTCTTACCGGTACTCTCCACTTGGATTCACCGTATGATGCACGTGATGCACGTGCGCTTCGGCCAGCGACTCGTATACCAAACGAAGGCTTGAAAATATTTAAGTACAGATAGCGGAGTGCCCCCGTTTCCAACCCATTTTCTGAAAAGATCTAGATTTCTTGGCTCTCTCTTCCACTTTGCACACCCGAAATACAAAATCTTTCTCGTCCACGAATATGAGGGACTTACAAAGACTTCAAGTGGGAGCGGGGAACAAAACCGTCTCTGAGGCCACCTCGGTCATGAAGAGTCTGCGCACTCCGAAGGCAAGTCTGGCTAAGATCGAAGTTCTCGCGTGCGTCACAGCCTTTTTACTAATGTTGCTCACCATCTCCGGCTCGAATAGGCGTCGATGCAACAACCGGAAGCTCAGGTTCCTGTTATGGGCAGCATACACCCTCACGAGCTACCTCATCGTATACACGCTCGGTCTCATGACCGAAGCGTCGTTCCGAAACGAGCTTTTACCAGTTTGGGCCACTTTCTTGATGATCTTCTTTGGGAGCTCGGACTCCTACTCCGTCCACAGCCTCGAGGACTGCGAGCGATGGAAGAACTATGTTTGGCAATATGCGCTCAAGATCGCCGGGGTATCGTTTCTGTTGGTCATGTCTGGGATCACGTTACCAATGATTTCGGTCTTAATTCTATTCTTAATTGTGCCACTCAAGGTCATCCGTAGAGCAGCATCTCTCAAGATCGCAAGCGGGAATGGCCAACAGCGGACCAGCAAACCAATTGCTGACTACATGAAATCTGAGCACCAGTCGTCGGAGGGCGATCTTGACCCTGGCCAGATGAGAGGATACAAGTATGTTGTGAGAAAGGAAAAGACAAATCCAATGTCATTAAAGAAGTTAAAAGAAAGAGAAGCTGCAGAACAATGGGAAGCACCGAACTACCGCAAGAGATTGGAGATCACTGACAGAGTCGTCACCATCGAGAAGGTGTGGAAATGCCAAGGATGGCTTTTGAGATCGGGAGGCGGGGACAAAGACGGCAAGCTCAAGGATATTTGCCTCTCGTTTTCGCTCTATAAGCTTCTTCGCTTAAAATTTAGCGACTATTCATTGCCCAAACAAGCTCACGAAAAGGCGTGGAAGTTGATTCAGTACTTGTATGCCGAAGGAAATGGCTACGAGCGAGCATTTAGGGTGGTTGAGCTAGAGCTTTCCTTTCTTTTCGATTCTTTCTACACCAAATACCCACCATCTTTAATCGTTGGGTTGGAAAATAAAGGTTATAGAGCTCTTGCTTTTGGTCATTGGTGTTCCAGTGACGATCGGACTTTGTTTCCCGAGGTACGACTCGAACAGACCTCAAGATGAAGTTCAACTAGCTACTACAGGCGGGTTGAGCATCGACTTTCTCGTGACGGTACTAATTCTATTAATATTTGTATGGGTGGAGCTTGTGCAGTGTTTCTTCATGGCCATCTCGGACTGGGCGAAGGTAGAGTTGCTGTGCAAGTACGTACGAACAAACTCGTGGCACGAGAACAGACGGCTGGAGAAGCTGATAAGACTAATATGCTGGACGCAATTACCGAAGCCTTGGGAAAGGAAACTTCAACAGTACTCGCTTCTTGAGTCGTATGATTACACCCCTCCGAGGTGGCTGTACAATAGCATCACATATTTATTTATCGATCCTATAAGGGACGGCCAAGCACAAAGCTCGCCCGCCGAATTGTCCTCGGAAGTGAAAAATGCCGTTTTCCGTTCTTTAATGTCGAATTCCGAGGCACTAAAGAATGGAGTAGCTTCTTTGATACGAAACGACGTGGAGCATGAGCTCGCATGGGCGTGTAGGCTCGACACGCAAACTCAAGTGATAATCGTGTGGCATATCGCCACAAGTATGTTCGAGCACAGGGTGCCGATTTCCAATTCGAACTCTTTTGTGGCAACCAGTTTATCTAAATATCTCGCTTATTTGGTAACATTTTATCCGAAGTTATTACCTGATCACTCTTATGATTCAGAGTATGTTTTTGAGGCTATCATTATGGAAGCAAGATGCTTGCTCAAAGGCTGCAAGACAATAGGAGAAAGGATCAAAAAATTGAACAGGATCCATAAGACAACTAATGTTACCGATAAAGTGATAATCCAGGGCGCACGGTTAGGGCAGCAATTGCTGGATGTAGAAAATGAACCAGACTTCATTTGGAAGGTATTGGCCGAGTTTTGGGCAGAGCTTATGGTGTATGTGGCTCCATCAAACAACGCAATAGCACATGCACAGCACTTGGCAAGGGGTGGAGAGTTTGTGACTCACTTGTGGGCTTTGGTCTCTCATGCTGGCATTAAACGAGAACCTCCTGTTGAGTGACCTACTCTCAACAAAAGTTGAAGTTGGCCCAATTGATTGCGACATTGCATGTGGACGGGATCTAAGTGTGTCTCCTTTGGAATTAGTCAAGATAAAAATTCAGATACTATGTACAAGTCTATAAATAAGAGGTCCATGCTTTACGCAATTAAATTGGATGGGTTGCTACAGAAGTTCCACCGATCGAAACTTTTTATCTATCTCTACTGCTCGTTCGATGTTTTACTTCTTCAGCTTTATCTTTTGTAAGGTTCTGTCCGAATACTTGGTGGTGTTCAAAAGCTGTCACTTTGGGAGGTTATTTCTCCAAGTACATTGCAATCTATACGCACACTTTAACTGAACATGTCCACAACAACATAGCGGCAAACTTCTTCCAAAATTTTCGAATTTCCACTTGTTGAATTAACTCTGTTTAGACCAAAATGATTGATGGGCTGGGGGAAGGATGAGCGAAACAAAATCGGTGCATGCGGTCGGCGATGTTTGGGTTCTCTCTCTAGTTTCTCTCTCAACAAAACCTCAGATTCTCATATAAAAGGAAATTTTCACTCTGTACCAAGGGGGAGGACGTTGAACGCATCACAGAGAACCATTTCCAAAAACATGGCACGGAGAGCATACTGAGAACATTCGAGAGAAGAGAGACGCTCACAAAACCGATCTGCAGCTTTTTCCGGTGGCCCGATCGTCACTGCCAGCCTCAGATACGAAAGAGCACTGAAGGCGCTTTGTTCTCTCCCCTGCTTCACGGCGGAGGATCGTGAACTGATTAAACCTCGCTCGAGAATCCTTCACTGGCCTTCATTTCTTCCGTCGACGTCCTTAAGAAGCTTCAATCGTTGACTTAAGTGTACGTCACAGCTTTAGCGCCGCTGATAAACCAGGTAATCTTCTTGCTCTTTTATGCCCTGTTTTGATGAGAATAAGGAGCGAGGTGTCATGTTTTAGGTTAGTATAGAATCTGCTCCATTGGAGTTTGTATAAGTGATTGCGTCCGTCATGCACTGTTTTCATATGGATTTCGTCTCTAATCTGTGTTCATTAATGCCTAGTTTTATCCCTCCGTGTATATACAAATTGTTTCTTGAAATGCCTTTGACACATGGTTATGAAATATTTCATGATTTTGTGCAATCTATTTTGTAAAAACGCTAGATTTTCATTCAAAAATTGGATCTTAACCTAAAATGGTCTATTTTCCTCTACGTATTCGACTATGTCATGCTTTACTACTTGTCATGAGAGTTGACCTATCAACTTTTTAGAGGACGGCTACAACTTTTAAGGAAAAAATCAGCAATGCTTGCCAACAAATGCATCTTGCCCACACTGATAAGTTCATTTCAGCAGCTGTAAACAGCATAAATCAGAAACACATGTATACTCAAGACAGCGAAAACAACTAATGGAGAGCCACCACTTTCAAAACGAACAATTCAAAATAAAGTTCATGTAACAGAAATCCATGTCCCATTGTTGTCTTAAACTTCTGCTACCACACAAACCTGATAATTTTGCTTGGTATTCTCCTGGTTCTGCATTAATATGATTTGTTACCAAGAATTTAGTTGCCACCATTATCGAAGAAAAGTTCTATCATCCTACCAAAAAAATCAATAACTCGAAGCCTAGAAAAGAAGAAGAGAGTTCAGTCCAGGAGGAGTAGCTGGGAGAGCTTCAGCGGTCGGACTACATCTACACTGCCTAACAACAGTAACCTTTGTGATCAATACAATCCATGTGATTCTAACCATTTCATTACAGCCAAAATCAAAATCACCAATATGGTAATAAAACAAGAAGCAAAACATCTCCCAAGGAAACATGCATAAAGTTGTCATATTATAGTACTTCTTCTGATATAAAAGGATATAGGAGGCGGGGCAGATGCCCACAAGAAAGCTTAGACTCAATTTGGAAGTAAGGAAGTCCCGACAATGAAGGCAGCTAAGGAGGATAGAAAGTTTAGATTCTTTCTTTTCAAAGCACAATGGCTAGAGGGTGAGTTTGTTTATGAAAAGAAAGGAATGCTTTGATGAAGAAAGTCTACTAAGGAAGGAATAGTGTAAGTGTAGAGAAAGGATGAAATTCTACTTGATATGCTAGGAGAATAGGACTAAGACCAAATTGAGAGAGAGAGAGAGGAGCAAATTAGGAGCAAGGAAGGGCTAAGAGCAAGCTACGAGACATGTTAAGTACTTCACTTTATGCGCTCTATTTCATTTTGTCATAACCTAAGTTTATGTTGTTATTTTAGTAATTCATGTCTTTTGCTTTACAACTTTTTAGATTTTATTTGGTAGTAATTCTAAAGCAGGAATATAATACCTTTTTTACATCTATGATCATTCATGAAGGCTATCCGTGACCTCACCTCGCGATGCACTTAGTCTTGTCTAGTTCAATGCAATTAGATGCCTCAAGAAATAGGATTTCAATTCCCATTATTTTCAAGTGTGGAGAAAAATCTGAGTTCAGTTTTGAATTCTACTTAAAATAAATTTACTCATAAAATGTAAAATCAAATTATCTAGCAATAGTTAGGATTGGGATATCATTCCACCTTTTTATAAGCGTAACACCAAGGAAAAACTCAATTCCACCACTAATCACCACTGCGGAGCCCGCCGCCGCCATCGATTTCTAGCGTTCGCCACCGGTTGCCAACGAAGGCCGTTGGCAACTACACTTTGCCATCGGTCCCCAGCAGTGGTCATAGGCTGCTAGACTCTACCACGGGCCACCAGATGGTAGCCAGACTTTGCCATTAGTCATGAGTTGCTAATCCCTAGAATTTGCTGTCGGCTGCCAGATCCATTCGCGGTCGTTAATGGCAAGTATTCTTTTCTTTTGACAAGGATTTTTACAATTTGAACAATTGAAAAGGAAATAATGGTGGAATCCATTTGAGAATTCCTTGTTATAGAACCAAAGGAGACTTTTTTAGTGAATCTGGGGTTTATGATATAAAATACGACGCATATCTCCTATTTTTCTCTCAGGTTACCCAAAGATCAAACTGTCAACTTTGAGTTGTTACCGACCAAAAAAAAAAAACTTTGAGTTGTTTGCCTTCCTTATATATGCTATTTAATATATGTAATGGAATTTATGTGCTTTTTATACTTATATGGTCTCTCTCACTTATTAATTTAAGCATTTAAACTAAACTTTCTAACATGATAATAGAGTTATGTTTTATTCTAATATATTTGTTATGTACATCCCTTGTTCTCAAATTACATGTTGAGTTTTTAATCTGATTTACATGTGAGAGAGCTTATTCAAAATATTTCACATTACTTGTCTATGATATTTATATACTCTTTATATACACATGGCTTCTCTCCACCTATTAATGAAAGGTTTTTAGTTCTACTCTCTAACATGAATACTAAAATTGAGCCTAGGCCTGCTTTGTATTTGTAAGTCCCTATTAGTACTCCTTGTAAAGCTAATATCAAGACTCATTATTAAAATAACCTATTGAAGTAACAAAACGAATCAATTTTTTTTTTTTTTTTTGGCAGCACTGGCACCGTGCAAAAGAAAACTTTGTCCAGCTTATTATTTATTGAAGAGAGAATTATTTTCCACAATATCAAAATTGCAGAAGTATGATTCCAGGGTTTTTGAAGCCGAGGGCTACGAATGGTGAGTTTTCGAATTTCCTTTTTTTAACAAATACTCATCCAAGCAAAGGCTCATATATATTTTGGAACTACATTGAAATCAATCAAGAGACACAACTTTAATGCTTAATCAACTAAAAGCTACTTAAACATTTGATTTGTTCTTTTCAGGAGTCTATCTCTTTACCCTAATGGAGACAAGCATGGTAAAAAGTCCGGATATATTTCCTTGTATTTGTCCATCGAGGAGACAAATAATTTTCCTCCCAATTGGAAGGTTCACGTTAACTACAAGCTTTTTGTGCATGACAAGATACGAGACGAGTACTTGACCATTCAAGGTTGATCATTACATAATTCATAATCAATGATGATAAAGTCACAACTCCGATTATATCATCATCGTTTAGAATTAACACCAAAGTTATATCAACTTGTGGAATTGGGTGTAGATGCCGATGGGACAGTGAGGACCTTCAATGAAAAGAAGACCCAATGGGGGTTTTCTTAGTTTCTTTCCATAGAAACATTCCAAAAGGATTCAAATGGATAGCTTTTGCATGGCTTTTGTGCATTTGGGGCTGAGGTTTTTGTTCTCAATTCTACTGGGAAAGAGGAGTCTCTTACCATAATCAAAGAACCGCCAAACTAGACATTCACTTGGAAGATAAAAAAATTCTCCAAATTGGACAAGGACCCTAACTCTTATGCCTTTTCCTTCGGGCACAGCAAATGGTACATTCCCGGACAAGAAGTTTGCAAAAGCCTTTTATCGGTGTCAAATTTTATTTTGTTGCTTATGTCTATTAATAGAATTGGCTAAAATCTATTGTTTTTTAACTGTAATTATTGTGGGTAGGAAGTTAGTGGTGTATACCAAAGGCGATGCCCCGTGGAACGAAAGTCGCTGTCGATGAAATTACAAGCGCAAGACCTCCCTCCGAAGGGGCAGGTTTGCAGAATTCTATCTGCATGTTCGGGACCAAGTTAATGGTAACCATAAAGAGAAAAAAAGGTATGTTTTTTCTTTTTTTTTATCTTTGTAACAGGTATGTTTGGATTGACTTTTTATTTAATCTAAATCTCACAACACACACACTTTGATTTTATGCTAGTCCAGAACCCTCAAAACTTTTCCTAGATGCAAATGTTGGCACTTATGTTCACATATAACTTTGCATAATCTTTGAAATTCAAATAATATTTTTAGTTTTGACAAAAAGTAAAAGAAAATGTATTTTATTTTCTCTTTTACTTTTGCTTAATCCAAAACAAACGGCCAATGCAAATACATATAAGCATTACTATTTAAATCACGTCAACTTTTTCCAGAATTTCATATGAAAGAACATCATTTCTATTTTATGAGAAAATTTCAAGTGGCTTTTTGGAAAGACTTAAAGCTCATCTAGTACCATAGCAACTATGCAAATTTGCATGTGAATTTCTCTCTCTCTCTCTCTCTCTCTCTCTCTCTCTCTCTCTCTCTCTCTTTCTTCATGAGTCCAAGCTGAGTATACTAATTGGACATGGCTTCATCTACATTATTAAAAAACAATTGCAGCTAAGTCACGGGCTAAGTGCCTCATCTCTAAAGGTTTGCGATGACTTCATGCCCATGGAGGATCTCCAAAACGGGACAACGTGTTCGTTAAAAATGATGCCCTGATCGTTGAAGTCCAATTCCTTGTCATATCAGCTGTAAAAGCTTGAGAATTCTGATGATTTACTATAGAATCAGAATTAATTCCCTGAAAATAGTATGTAGGCGATCCAAATTGACATTGATATAAAAATGTGCCTTGACACATTAATTCCTCCTGATTTAGGTTCTTATTTGATTACTACATGGAGGGTTTAGTATATAAAAATTTCAACTTTTATATCGTGTGGTTGATCCGAGGCTTTGGAAGCCCGCCTTTGGGAGTCCTCAACGTCCAAGGGCGAGATGAGGCGACGACCAGTCCGAGGAGTGCCCCTGGATAAACCCTCCGATCCTTAAGAGAAAATTTGGACGTGAGCACTAGCGACTGTGTGTTCATGGCTTACCAAGCCATTATTTAGAGGCGAGAGAGGGACCAGTCCTCGTAGTAGCTCATGCTAACGCCTGATCCTTGAAGTTAATTTGAGTCAAGTCAGATAATTTGATGGGGGCAATCTTGCCGGCAGCCGTGGATGCTCCACTATGGCAGTCCCGCCGTGGATGGGTCCTTTGGTTCTTCATCTTGTCCCGATCACTAGGTGTTGGTAAATTACTGCTTCAAATAGGGTAGAACAATGAAGACGGATCTTTAGAGTACTCGAGTCGGACTTTGAGGCGTGATATCACTTTCTTTAAGGATTTATTTGCCCCACAAAGTTGCTAATGGTCACCGGCAAATATCCTCCAGGATACAACAAAGTCTCAAATTGAGAATACTATATAGCAATTCTAGTATTTCTCCAGGATCTCTCTAGGAAACAATTGAAAAAGATGGTTGTCGTTTTTTCAGAAAGAAGACTCGAAAAGATGAAAATTGATCACTGTAGTTCTTCCTCAATCTGACAAGTATATATAAAATAGTCTTAAAATGAAGACAACTCTTCGTGAAAGGTTGCGAAATGAACAAACACATTCTTTCAAAAATTGCTCAAGTGAACAAATGTGTCCATTCGTAAGAAGTTAAAACCGAACAATTGCAACCATTTGGGAAAGGTTGCAAATCGAACGGATATCTTATTTAAAGGTTGTCTTGAAAAGACACAAACAAAATTCGGAATAAAAAATAATAATTATTATTTAATAAATAATATTTCGAAATTATTATTTATTGATTAATTAATTTCTGAAAATTCTCAATAAACAAAAAAAACCTTTGAATTGATTAAACTTAATAAGACAACCGTACGAAATAAAATAAAAAGACAAAAGGATTAGTGCTAATTAAATCGCGGGGGCGCAAAGTGCTAATCGTGCAATTATCTATGCACTCGCACGCGGGTATGGTGGGGTCTAGCCCACCCCAGTCATTCCTTTAGATTTACAAAGGAAACTTCACACTTATAAATTAGCCATTTTCCTCCCATATCTCCTATGTGAGACAAGGTAAAAAGCACTTATTTTTGTTTTAACAAACAAAAACTCCAACACTAGGGCCGCCTTCTAGTGGGCATTTCCTCACGGAATCAACAAGATTCATTGTACTAACACAACCAATAGAGCATTATTCGTCCCAATTCGAGCATAGACGGCAAGTGTTTGTGCATAGTGCATGTTTATAATGAGGGATTATTGAGATGTGAACTCTTTATATGTTAGCGGGAAGCAATTTTTATTAAGTTCCTCAATTGTTGAAATAACCTCATTGATCAACTCCCAATCTATAGCAGACCGTCCTGAATACAGACCATACATAAACTCTAAGCCAGTGGTTGTCAATTAGATATATGAATTGCTCAATTTCACTTCAAACAGAACGGATGAACAGTGGGGGCAATGCCCTCATTGCGCCTTCTACAAGCCTCTACATACACGTAGATTTTATAAAATTTCGATTGTCTTTGCCCCCATTCAAACTTGTAATATTCTTAAAACTATAAAGTAATCTCAGAAGTTAATGTTCAACTTCAAAAATTATCAATAGAAAAAAAAAATCCATCAAACCCATTCTCTATTCAAACGAATCATACACATGGGGCAAACGATAGACCAAAGTGTATTATTGAAAAGTTAACAAAATACATTAGAGGTGGTTTCCTTGTTTCTCTTTTTTCCTGCCATAACGCAGAGGTGATTTTGAATCTCATACTAAAAAATGTCTTCGAAGTTCAAAAAAAATAATTATCTTGTCAATCATACACTAAATAACATTATGCAAAATATCA
Source organism: Eucalyptus marginata (assembly GCA_014182565.1). Lineage (NCBI taxonomy): Eukaryota > Viridiplantae > Streptophyta > Magnoliopsida > Myrtales > Myrtaceae > Eucalyptus > Eucalyptus marginata. The sequence goes on from CM024588.1 coordinate 31,531,070, forward strand.
GATTAAAATAGCCGTTCAGATATAAACAATAGTTATTTTTTTTAATTCACTCATTTCCCATAATGTAGAATAGTCTCGAAAGTTTAATTTTCGACTTGGTCTAGGCTTACATAGACTAAATGAGGAAGTGAATGGACATAATATAGTGTTGATCAAAATCCAACGTGGACAAGTGTGAATCCAATGTTTTTTTTTTTTTTTTTGGTGAAAGGTAATTAATATATCGAGAAAAGATCGAGTGAACAAAAATATCACGGCATCAAAACCCACACTCAAAACAACGGATCATAATGAGTGAAAGAATGCCGGGATAAAAAAGCCACAGCCGTGGCAACCCACTAAAAATTAGAAAGGAAAAGCACGGTATAAACAACCGACGAATAGATACAAAACGCCCTCAGGTAGGGAGAGAACCATCCTCAGTATTCAGTAAGAATCGCTGCACCAACTGCCTTAATCAAGACGCACCAGTTGAAATGGAGGGAATTAACGCTCCCCATAAAAGATGACCGGGTCAATGCCCCATCTCTGCTGTAACCTTCTATTCATGATGTTATCTTCAACATTCCTAACATTGATCGTCTTATCTCTAACCACTTTAAAGAGATGGTTCTTCATAATCGTGACAGAAAGAGGCTGTTCTTTGAAGAGAATGTTGTTCATGTTGTTCTAAATAATATAACACAGCGCTCCGAATGAGAAGCGAGCTATGTATTTATAAAACTCATTTCCCATAAGTATGGTGATGGCCCAACGGAGATTATCCTCCCATGCCTTGTTACGCCAAGGTAGATTGCATTTGGTCACCCAAAAGAAGGCAACCCCGGCCGTGACACAACACCCAAAATGGTGAGTTCTCGTGTTTATAAAGCCGGGGGCTACAAATGGTGAGTTCTCGTGTTTCCTTCTTGCTTTTTCCTTCCAAGTATAATTTCATCTAACTAGAGGCCCATTTTTTATGAACCACGATGAAGTCAATCAAAGAGATGCAACTTAAATGCTTACTCAATTAACGGCTAATTAAGCGTTTAATTTGTTTTTTTTTTTTTTTTTTTCAGGATCCTATCTCTTTGCCCTAATGGAGACAAGGACAATAATGGGTTGGGATACATTTCCTTCAATTGTCAATCGAGGAGACAAATAAACTTCCCACAATTGGGAGGTTGATGTCAACAACAATTCTTGTGTGCATGGCAAGAAGCGAGAAACGTACCTGACCATTCAAGATTAGATCATGACAAAACTCAGTCAATGGCAACAAAATCACACTTCCAATTACATCATCGTAGCTTAGACTTAACGAGATAGTTATATCAATTCTTGTGGAATTGCCTGTAGATGGTGACGGGGCAGTGAGGAGCTCCCGTTACTTGAAGACCCAATGGGGGTTTTCTTAGTTTCTGTCCTTGGAAACATTCAAAGAGCCATCAAACGGCTACCCTGTGGCGACTCCTGTATATTTGGGACTGAGGTCTTTGTCATCGAATCTAATGGCAAATGGGAGTCTCTTACCATGATAAAAAACTCGCAGAATCACACATTCACTTGGAAGATGAAAAAATTTGTCAAATGGACGAGGATGTTTACGATGCCTTCACTGTTGGAGAGAGTAATTGGTGCATTCAGAAAATATTAAATTAGCTAATTAAACTGTATTGACTCGTATACTTTCATTTTCTCTCTAACCATGACGATCGAATCTAGGAAGATCCGAGTATATCCCAAAGGCTATGGGCCCAAAAAAGGGAAGTCATTTTCGGTTTACTTAAAGTTACTTGGTGATCAAGACCTTCCTCCCAAGAGAAAAGTATACCGTGAATGCAGTCTGCGCGTATTAGACCAGCTGAATGATATTCATAAGGAGAAAAATAGTAATTGCCTTCATGTTTCTGATCTTCTTTAGAGAACCATTTCTTGAAAATTTGTACTTTTTATTGCTTGAAATCATGTAAAAGAATGAAATGGTGAATGCTTCCCATGAGTAAAAAGCCAAAAGTCCTAACTAAGCGGAAATCAGATACATCAGATGACATTATATGGACAAGCATCAACTGCATGCAAGTCATAAGTCTGATTTGTCACTAAAGATTTTCCATTAAAATTTCATTTGCAGGTAGCTAATGCGTCAAAAAAATGGGATGCTTCCATAGGCTTCCATGACTTTATGTCCTTGGAGGATCCCCATAAGCCATCGAAAGGGTTTATTTATAATGATGTTTTGATGGTTGAAGTCCAATTCCTCGGAGTGTCGACGGTCAAAGTCTTTGGAGTTTGACGGCTCTAAATTAATGTCATTCATTCCCTTTTGATGTTGTCATAAGTTCCTTGAGAACACTGCCTACCAACTAGTTATGGCGTATATGATAACTATTCTGCTCAGAAATAATTTTTGCTTAAAAATGATTCTTTTTTAATTCTATACCCGAGAACAATTTCTGAATTTTTAAAGACGCTTGATAACTGTCCAAAATGTCTATTCACGGGATAGGAATACGTTTGGTAGGATTCTTAAATTTTTTTATTTTTATTTTTATTTTTTTAATAGTTTTGTTATACTTTTCTCTTTTTTGGCGGGGCGAAGAAGAAGAAGAAGACTTTTCTCTTTTTTGGCGGGGCGAAGAAGAAGAAGAAGAAGAAGAAGAGGAAAAAACGTAAATTTGATTCTATGAATTATTCTTGGGAATAAGAAGTAACATTTTTCTACTTTTTTTATTCTGTTCCAAATATATTCCCGAGAACCAACAAAAATTAAATTTTTGTTCTTGAGAATAAAAATTTTGTCAAATGGATTTCTACTTTTTCTTTTATTCCTAAAAAAAAAAAAAGAATAGAATTGGACACTATTTGGAGTAAAAACAAATAGGCCCGGAAAATTGATGCAATCATCGTTGAGTTTATTGTACCAAGCGAATAAAGAATCTCCCAAGTTCAATTCTCCAAGTTTGTACAAGTGTGCATTATTATTAATGGAAATATACCTAGTCGGTGGACAGGTTTGTACGAGTCAAGTCATTATTCAGTTTACAATTTATTTCAAGATTTCATCCATTATTTATTGATATCTAAATTTTAGCAACCCATTTAAGCAGTCATTATATAAAAAATTAGGGATTGACCTCATCCCCTAAACAATAATATTAGTAAGATTGCACATAAATATTAAAAGCATTTTAATTAAACCCATATATTTGCATTGAGCCACAGTCGAGGCGAATGGCTTTGAGCTTAATCGGATTAACTAGACTAAAATTTTGTAAGCATAAAATTTGGCCAAGTCCATAATCTTCTCCATATTGCCGAAAATCGCATGTGCACAAATGCATGCGGTTCCAAATTAAGAGAATAAAGATCTCATACGGCACGGAAAGAAATGTTGTGATCACGGCAAGGTTAAGAAAAGAAAAATCGGTGAGATTTATAGCATATCAAGATTAGGTGAATTACTGGAGTTGTTGGTGGGGATGAGTATGAAAAGGGCAAGGGAAGATAAGCGCAAAAAGAAATAGTAAAAGGAAGAAGTGGTAAAGCCTAGTGAAATTCCTTTGGGTGGGGGATCTTCAGAACGCATCAAGAAGGAAAATATATCAGGATTGGTCAAAGTAGAAATCTGGATGGGATTCGGATTTATTTAAACCAGGAAAGAGATCAACATGTGAGACACTCCTTCCACGTTCCGCTGCTCCTCTACCGTTGCCACCAGCCTTGTCGCTCCTGCTCGACGAATCCCCAGCCACCATCAAGCCTCTGCTGGGTCTCACCTGCTGCAGACCCGTGCTGGCTTCTTGCTTCAAGGACTGACTGCCGATCATCCATCAAGTCTGCACCCTTTTCGGTCTCTCGGTGTCAGTCCAGGCGTGGTCTCGAAGTTCCCCGGCACTCCAGATTTCCCTGCCAAGGCGAGCAGTCCAGCTTTCTCGCTAAGTCCGACATCCAGCAAGTCGCCCACAGGTTCTTTCCAGCAAATCCCAGTACAGTCCATCGTCCAGACGACTTTTTTGATGATTTATTGTCATGGAATCAAATGAGGCTTTTTTTTTAGTGAATTTGAGATCTATGACATAGGATATATGGCATTTATGCATTCATACTAACAGAGATAACAATCGTCTAGTCGATAGTGCTCAAGAAATATTGAACTATCTAATCAAATTAAAATCCCGATTGTTTTTTTAGGATCAAGTTGTCAATAGGAAACTTCAGGGCCATATGTGGCTATTCCTCTAATCATTTCCGTAAATATGGAACGGTACCTCTTCTTGTTTAATTTGTCATAACATTGGGGTTGGCTCAACTAATAGACACTTGTGCTTGTGAATGATAAATCACTTCATTTACGTTTATTGAAGAAGACGCTGCCCATAGAATGATAGCCGTGGCGCAATCCAAGGTTATTCTGAACAGAAGAGTTTGTAATTTGAACACAGAATCTGTTGTGTCGCGTCTTAGCCACAGATTCCATATTTAGCCTTCAAATTTTGTCTAAAGGATCTAAAGTGGATGGGCCAATTTATGCCCATTTGGGGCGAGCCATTGAATTACCTTTGATATTCTAGAACATAATCAATTGTGTCCATTGTTTTTCTTTGGAAGAACAGACCATGTACAAGAGAGCTCTTCCACCGGCTCATTATTCACTGAGGATAGAACAATTTTCCTTATTATCAAAATCCAATGGGGACAAGTATGAATCCGGGGTTTTTGAAGCTGGCGGCTACAAATGGTGAGTCCTTGAATTTCCTTTATTTTTTTCCACAATGAATTCAATCAACAAATAGCTGATTAAACAATAAATTCGCCCTTCCAGGAGCCTATCTCTTTACCCTAATGGAGACAAGGCCAATAATGGGTCAGGCTATATTTCCTTGTACTTGTCAATCGAGGAGACAGATAAATTTCCTCCTGGCTGGAAGGTTGAGGTCCACTACAAGCTTTTTGTGTATGACAGGAATCGAGATATGTACTCGACCCTCCAAGGTTGATCATCACATAATATTAACAAAATCACCCTTTCCAATCATAGCTCAGAACCAAGGACAAAGTTATATCAATTTGTGGAATTTCTTGTAGATGCTGACGGGGCAATGAGGAGCTTCCATGAATTGAAGACCCAATGGGGGTTTCCGCGGTTTCTTTCCTTGAAAACATTCCAAGAGCCTTCGAATGGATACCTTATGGACGACTCTTGTATATTCGGAGCTGAGGTTTTGGTCATCAAATCTACTGGCAAATGGGAGTCTCTTACCATGATCAAATACCCGCCGAACAAGACATTCACTTGGAAGATCCCAAACTTCTCCAAATTGGACAAGAGCATTTACTATTCCGATGCCTTCACTGTTGGAGAGAGTAAATGGTACGTTAAAAAAAATGAAAGGTTCTCAAAGTACACTATTATGTAATAGTATATTTTCCTTGTCTCCTTAACCGTAATTATCGTATCTAGGAAGCTCAAAGTGTATCCCAATGGCAATGGGGCCAACAAAGGGAAGTCATTGTCCGCTTACTTACAGTTACTTGGTGTTCAAGACCTTCCTCCCAAGAGAAAAGTATACCGCCAGTGCATTTTGCGTGTATTGGACCAGCTCACCAATAACCATATGCAGAAAAAGCGTAAGTGCCTTAGCGCTTCTGATGCTCTTTAGACAACCATTTCTTGATAAGTTTTACATCGGATATCTTGGATTCGTGTGAAAGAATGAAAGGGCGAATTTTTTCCAGAATATATTTTAAAAAAAAAAGCCAAAAGTCCTAACTTAGCGGAAATTAATACGAGTCATGTGACATTTTCTAGATGAGCATTAACTGTATGCAAATTATAGATTTGATTTTTCACCATAGATTTTCCATTGAAAAATTTTTCTTGCAGTTTGCCATTGGTTCACTGCATCAGAACCGACCCGAGGATTCTCTAGCTTTATGTCCTCAGAAGATGTCCATAAGCCATTGAAAGGATATGTTTATAATGATGTTCTGATCGTTGAAGTCCAATTCCTCGTGGCGTCGGTCGTCAAGGTCGTAGGAGTTTGACGGCTCTAACTTCATATTATTCCCTTTGATGCTGTCATAAGTTCCTCGAGAACATTGTCCACCAATCAATTTGTCAATGGACTTTTTCCCTCTAATTTGGTTTCTCCCTCAATTTGATGTAGTTGAACTCCGCAAATTGATGCATCCATCGTTGAGTTTATTGTACTAAGCCAATAAAGAATCTCCCAAGTTCATTTCCCAATTCTATACAAGCGTGCATTATTAGTAATAGAAGTATCCCTGACCAATGGACAGGCTTGGATGATTCAGGTTGGATATTCAACTTACAATTCCTTTGGAGTTCTATCTATTACGTGTTAACACCTAAATTTTGACGACCTATTTAAGTATTCTTTACATAAAAATTTAAGGATCGATCTCAGCCCATAAACAAAATATTGGTTAAATTGCATATAGATATTATGATCATTTTAATTTAACCCATATATTTGCATTAGGCCGGCGGTGGATGGACTTAAGTATATGGCTTTAAACTTAAAATAAAATTTGGCCAAGTCCACGATCTTCTCCAATATGCCAAAAATTGAATTTGCACAAATGCGCATGGTTCCTAATTAAGAGAATGAAGATCTCATACAGCACACAAAGAAAGTGATCACGGCAAGGTTAAAAAGAGAAAAATCAGGGAGATTTATAGCATATCAAGATTATGATGCAAGCCAAGGTTAGGCTTTCTCAAATAGTAGGATCGGGAAAGTGACTTGCACACGGGAAACAGGACGAACAGAAATTTCAGCACTGCGCATGCTCAGGAGAACAGTCGTATCTTTGTCGATACAGATCGGATCAACCTGATTCTAAAGCCAAATGAACAAAGACTTCTGGATCTACAATTTCTCTGTTTTTGGTTTTTTGAAATAAGCACTGTAAGATGGTCGAATTTGGGTTGGAAGTGGGTGAAAATAACGAACAGAACAGGAAAAGATAGAAACTTCGTTGGTTGCTCTTCTAGGCCTCCAAGGAAGTCGAGAGGGCATCAATTCTTCTAGATCGATGACTACAACTTTTCAAGGATGCAGATTTCGAAAATCTTCGACTCTTCAAGGATGGAGTGCAAACTCTTCTAGGTTTTCAAGGGTATGAACTCTGCAAGGTTCACGATACTTGCTTGAAAGCAAAGTTTTCATTCATCAAAAGTCATCTCTCTTGTACAAGGAATTGGATGGCTTATATCGTCAAAGAAATAGAGACAGAGCATTGAAACTAGGAAAACGTTGAATCTAGAAAGTCAAAATCGAGAAACTTGAAAGCATTAAAGAACTCTGAAACTAGAAAAATAGTAAAGAGCATAGAAATTAGAAACTAGTAAAAGCATAACGTCTTCATGGCTCCCAAGGTGTCTTCTTTCAAGCTTCCGGGATGGACTCAAAATATCGATACGGCTTCTCGGTTGAATCGACAACTTCATCGAAATTCATCGACCATCGACAACTTCATCAACAAGAGGTTTCGTCAAGCTTGAATGTGGGCTGATCTTCTTGGTCGAGAGAGCTGGTCTTCAATGCGAGCTGCATCCTCCTCCCCATCTTTAAAAGAATTCGTCCTCGAATTCTCACCATCATCATCAGAAGAATCTCCCACATAAGGTGTTAAATATTGAACATTGAAGATGTCGTGAATCTTCATATGAGAAGGAAGATTTAATCGATACGCACTAGGATTGATGCGCTCAAGAACTTCGAGAGGTCCAAGCTTTCGATCACTAAGCTTGTTATAACTTCCAACAGGATGCCGTTCCGATGGCAAATAAGCCCAAAAAAAAAATCTCCAAGTTTAAAGATAATTTCACGTCACTGCTTGTCGATGTCCGTTTTTTAGGATTCAGTTTTGCTCTCTAGTCTTTGGCGCACATCTTCATGAATTGTCCTCATTTGAGAAACAATATCGTTGACTTTGCTGCTCGACTTCTCAGCAAAAGGAATTGGTGCAAGATCAAGAGCAGTGTTCGGTTGTCGACCATATACGATCATAAATGGACTATAGCCAGTGCTACGATTCTCAGCACAATTATATGCAAATTCTCCAAATGACAACCACGTCTCCCAAGAATGGGGATTATTATCGATCAAAGTCCTTAATAGATTTCTCCAAATGACAACCACGTCTCCCAACCACGTCGCGACCAAATTTTCGGGTGTGCCACCTAAAATTAGGCTAATGGATTGCTAAGCCTAGACTTAGCTCGGGCTCTCCCAAGCCCATACCAACTTGCGATTTAAATTCAAATATCTAGCATGCAAAAGGGAGTCGCCACTAATCAATTTGCGGTAGATCGATTAGACACCTAAGTAAAATAATGGGAGGATCATTTTACTCCTACGAACCAGAGACTTTGGGTACGGGGACTTGGTTACACTAGATTTCTCTAATGCCATTTCGGTACCATTCTTTTATTTTCAAAAATGCTTTTGCAGGCAGCTTGAGTTGATTTTAATTTACCTTCCTAACATGTAAGGTGTTCATGCGGGTGCGCAAACCATCAATTTAACACGCAAGTAAAGCAATAAATAAATTGCAGGACTTACCTTATAGCAACGAAAGCATTTGCGTTGTTAAATCAGAATTTACATCAATAGTCCTAGATATGATTTCTAATTAACAAGCAATCACTCAATTTTTGCTTTCACTTTTTAATGAGGATATAGTCCATATGCAATGCAATGTTTCTAATCTAATATGAAATGATATGGCATGACAAAATGTCCTAAACTATATGAATGATTAAAAAAACTAATGATTTTTTAATGATCATGCAATAATTAAATATGCAATCTAAATTGACCAAAATGACCTAATTCTAATGACGGGAAATTTCTAATTAAATGAACCTAATAACAATCACTAAATGACATGCCTTTCATGGGTCTAATTCTATATGACGTGCACATGATTTTTCTATTCTAAAAAAATGCAATATATTCTAGAAATTGAAACTAATTTATCCTAAGACAAATTTTATGAAATTCGAAATTAAGGAAAATGCAAAACATAATTATCTAGATTAAGATTCTATCTAGCTTATATTAAGGATCAGGTCAGAGTAAATCTTAATTTAAACTAAGATATTATCTTAACCTAGCACGCTCTAACCTAAGATGCAAAAATCAATCTAAACTTAAAATAAAACATGCAATTTATTCTAATATGCCATGACGTGCAAATAATGCCTTAATTCCTAATTTTTTATGAGATTCGAAATTAAACTTAAACATGCAATTCAAATAATAAAAACTAACATCCTAGATGAATGCACTTTTTCTTTTTCTTTTTCATGACTCAAAATAAAATGTCTAATCTAATCATGCAAGATAATAATAAATAAATAAAACAACCTAATCCTAAATCAAACTTTTTTGAATTTTTCTTTTATAAAAATAAACCGACTCAAACACCACGACATCAAATCAAACAAGAGAAAATTGATATTCGAAAATTGGCGAACCATATCCCGCGCATGAGATCGGGTTGTCCAATTTTAAAATTAAATCGCGAATCGAATCTCGGGCATGACATCGGATTGTCGATTTTTGCAAAGGATTGCGAGTCGGATTTCGGGCGCGAAAATCGGACTGTCAATCCTTAATTTGAGGGGCACTTTCATGTTGGAATCTCAACCATTCATTCAAGAATAATTCTAAAAACACAAAGTAAATGAATGAAAATAACATTAAAAAAAATAAGGTAAATAAGAAAAGAACAACTACCTAATTGATTTTCCTAAAATCCAATCGGGATGGACTATGGTTGAGATTCGGGCGGCACGCACTTAAGGGCGGTGGCCGTGGTGGTGGGTCACCACGACTATTCATCGTTCCCTACAAGATAGAAACTTTGCAAATCATGGAAGGGCGGCCTACGGTGCTCGACTCGATGAGGACTTGCCAGGAACGTCGCCGGTCTTGTGGCGTCATAAAATCATGGAAACTTGTTGGATCTTTTAGGAATTGGCTCCGGGTCCGTGTACGCCACTGTGGGAGTTGCTGGGCGATCGTTGGAACTTCCTTGCTAGACGCGTGCTGGGGAATTACTGGAGTTGCAAGGAGCTCGCAATGGCCGAGAAACCTGCAAGCGCGACAAGGCTGGACGCGCCAGTGTGGACTGGAGAGTTGCTTTGGACACGTTGGAGCGCCTGGATTCGCTGGCAGCAGTTGAGAAAATTTTGCAGGGACGGCCGGTGCTTGTAGTGCAAGCGGCGGGCGTGTGCAGAGGGCAAGGAGAGAAAAAACTCTTCTCTTTTCCTATTCTCTCTTTTAGCAATACTTTTTGTCTTCTCTGCCAATCAATGGAACCTGCAAGAAGACAAAACAAACCTTTTTGCTCTCTATTATGAACGTGTATTTTGGCTGCCCATTCTCAAATTGTGAAGCCCTCTCTCGCACGAAGTGTTAAAGAGGAGGTTCCTCGAAGAAAATAAAACCCGTGATGAAAAGAAAGAGTCCCCTTTGTGCGGCCGTATATTCAATGAGTGTGGCCTCCCCGAAACCCTAAACGAACAAACCTATTTATAGGCCACCGATTAGGTTTTCAATTTTTCGAATCGATATCCGCAATATTCGTTTTGTTGAACGCAATATCTTGCCCTATCCGAAAACAATTCATCATATCTCGAACAAAAATTCAAATTTCTAATTTTCACGAGATAATCTTTCAATCATTAAAAAAACGTGAGCTTGGGCCAACTTGCTCGCTTCGTGGGCCTGGCCCATCTAATTTGAACCCATCCGCCACCGATTCAATAAAAAGCAAAAAATGCAAATAAAAAATAAATGCAACCTAAATCTATACACTATGCAATTAATAAAATTAACCCCTAATTTTCTATGCAATAAAATAAATAAACTAAATCGCCAAAATTTAGGTGTCAACAGCTGCCCCTCTTTGAAGGTGAGCTCATAGAGGTTGCTTTCAAAGACAAATTGAAACCTGAATTTTGACCATGCACATGCACTGAATGATTTGATTTTTTATTTTTGATTTTTTGATGATTTTTTTTTTTTTTGCGGAAATTGAATCCCATTTTAAAATGCAATTTATATGATGCATGGAAATGCTAATGCAAATGCATGATGCGAAAGGAAAGAACATACCTGCAATTACTTACCAGTTAGTGCGGCAAAGCATCTTGAGGTACATGATAAATCCCTATTTACTTCACAAGTACCCAACTCTCACTCAGGTTCCTTGAAGAGTCAAACAGGTAATAAATTGAAACATTGAGATCGAGAAGAACATTCACATCCAAAGTGAAATGTTCAACGACAAGAATTAAGACATCCAGATCCATACTAAGATGTCAAAAGAACCTACCCGAAATATCTTACCTTCAAGGAGGGTAAAATGACTCAAGATAGATTGGTGTTACAAGTCCAGGACCCTTACCATTCTACGGTCGCCCAGAATTATAACATGGCTTTGTAAAGAAACTGCTTTGCTAGGACTCGTACCATTCTACGATCACCCAGTATGATAGTGTTTGATTATGTTTAGGACCCGTACCATTCTACGGTCGCCTAAATGAGAATTCCTTTTTCAGGACCCGTACCATTCTACGGTCGCCTAAACGGGGATTTACCTTCCAGGACCCGTACCATTCTACGGTCGCCCGAATAGGGAAATAAATGTTTTGTCTAGGACCCGTATCATTCTACGGTCGCCTCGACGGGGATTTACCTTCCAGGACTCGTACCATTCTACGGTCGCCCGAATAGGAAATAAATATTTCGTTTAGGACCCGTACCATTCTACAGTCGCCTAAACGGGGATTTACCTTCCGGGACCCGTACCATTCTACGGTCGCCCGAATAGGGAAATAAATGTTTTGTCTAAGACCGGTACCATTCTACGGTCGCTTAAACGGGAATTTACCTTTCAGGACCCGTACCATTCTACGGTCGCCCGAATAGGGAAATAAATGTTTTGTCTAGGACCCGTACCATTCTACGGTCGCCTTGACGAGGGTTCACTTTCCAGGACCCGTACCATTCTACGGTCGCTTGAATAAGAAATAAGTGTTGTTGAGGACCCGTACCATTCTACGGTCGCCTTGACGAAAAATTGATTTTTCAGGACCCATACCATTCTATGGTCGCCTGAATGGGGAGATTGCTTTTTTAGGACCCGTACCATTCTACGGTCGCCTGTTAGAGCAATAAATGTTGTTTAGGACCCATACCACTCTACGATCGCCTAAACGGAGGTTTTGCTTGGCTAGGACCTGAACCATTCTTCGGTCGCCCAGCATTGCAATCTGGAGAAAAATCTTTGGAGACAACTCAATCGAGTCGAGTGTCAATGTATTCAAAAAGGAAATACCTGTGCAACGAAAAATATTTAAGGTGTGAATAGAGATACACTTACCTAGTGACATCTCTGCTCCTGGGGAATATGTCTCCTGTAAAACTTGGTTATAGGAGAGGCAATATGCATTTAGAGTCATAGACATGTATCAATTCAAGTGAGGTTCATGCGTGATGATTTCTACCAATCTTGCATCACCTAATTTCCATTGGGGAGGATTTCAAAAGAATATTCCAATCTGAACACATGAGTGTCATGGATATGTCAAATGAGAGATCTTTCAGTCTGAAAGGACTTTTCACTCGTCCTCATTAAAAAGGGCCATTTCATCCTGACCTTTGATGCAGGATCTTGACAGTCACTCTATCTCACCATCATCATGTCAAACAAGGGTCTGAGCAATCTCGCAAGTGGTACGACCTTACCAATCTGAGAGGTCTTTAACAGGGGACCGTAATATAGGCTTGGTCAACGGCTTAGCAAAGGAGACTCTTTGAGTCGAGGCTATTGAAAAATAAGTGATATTCTGCAATCATATTTGGGTTTACAAGTCAAGAAACATGCGAAATGAAGCAGAAATTGCCTTACTCGCATTTCTTCAAGCAATGCTTTCAAACATACGAACTTTTACGTTAATTCAAGTGCCCTAATCTGAAGAGACTTTGTAAGGAACGTAACGTAGGCTTGGTTCATGGGTTGAGAAACAAAAGGATCATTAGGCTCAAAAAGTGTTTAGGGGGTCAAAGTTGGTGATCATCTTGACATTTCCACCAATTTTCTCTTCCACCGTCGAAGATTTTCTTCACATTACAACTCCATTGATTGCAACATCTCAGCGTTTGAGTTTTTTTTTTACCACCTTGTGGGGATACAACTCAAGTGTTTGATTTTTCTTTTCTGGGCATTGGCCTTGCTTTTACCAGGACACTGCTTTTTTTTCATGCCCCATTTTTGCACTTGCTTTCTTTGGACTACACAACCTCCAGCATTGTAAACCATGTTACTTAAATGGTATGTTTTTCTTGCCTTGCCCCAGTGTGGGGGATGATCACCAACTGGGTTTAATGCTAAATTAATTCATAGGCTCAAGTGGGCTATGCAATGGATAAAGTGTATAGGATAGAGAAAGAACCGCTCTTCGTCGTCCTAAGGCACTTAAATTAACACATAAGTTACACTGCGAAAGCAACACTCGAAGATCGATGCAAGTGTGAGTAAGAAAACTCCTGTCATTCGTTTCAAATTTGTCCCAATATGGGATGATCCTTGACAGGGATAATTTAAACACCTCTTCATGTGTGTGGGCTCAAATGGCTAAACAATGGGTATACTGTAGTGTTTTTGGTAGAGAAAGAAATTGCCTCTCATCACTTCGGTTGATGTACCCTTTGCGAGATCACCCTTTTCCTTGTGGACATGGAATTTTTCCACACAACTCACTGATGGTTAGTGTATGAAACAGTGTATGGAATAAGGTTCGCCTTTCATCATTCCAAAGTATCTCATTTGACACATTCAATTTATCTCACACAATTCATCAAGGAAAACATGCAAGATTTGCAACAAATATGAACAATTGAACTTGCAACTCATTGAAGCAATTTATTCATTATAAAAATGCTTGTAGTTCAAAACACAGCATGGCAAATTCAATCATGGGTAATTTCTCTTGACAGCATTAGAACTAACAGGAGTGAAGAATTCACGACCATCCATCTCTGCTAGGATTAAGGTACCTCCAAGAAGCACCTTCTTCACTATATATGGATCACCATAATTTGGAGCAAACTTGCCCCCCAGAATCTGGAATTGGATTGGACCATTTTTACACCTTTGCATGCCATAAAACCATCCCTGAAACAGAATGTAGATGGATCAAAAAGGCAAACGGGGTAAATCAATTTTTTTTCTGGAAGATTTTTTTGAATTTTTTTTTTGAAAAGCAATTGGAAAAGAATTTAAAAAAAAAAAACATTTTGACACGAAAAGCATGATGAAGCCCATGCCTCAGAATTCTCCTTGGATTTTTCTTTTTGTTTATCGGCTGGATATCATCACCGGGCTAGTTTGGTGTACCTCATCATGCCCTCAAAATAAAACTTGTAATTTTATTGAAATTCATCAATCAATTACAATTTATTGAATAGAAAATGCGATTCAAGCCCTAAGAAGAAAGTGAAAAGACGAAATTGAAAACAATTCCTAGAAAGCAATAAAAATTCCCATGCGGGGGAATGTGCAAAAGTAATAAATTACTCTTGCGGGCCAAAACCCATTTCTTCCAGAGGTCCTTCATCAATGGCATTCACCATATCCTCATGCTTAGGTAGAGGATTCTTCTTGACATTCGGTTGAGCGGTACCAAAGGCAAATGCCTTGGTATCTAATAAGTTTTGGACCTTATGCTTCAAAGTCATGCATTCATCAATCGAATGTCCTACTTCCCCCATATGGTACTTGCATTTCTTGGAGGGGTTGTAGTTAGAAAATTTTTCAGCATTGGGTCGCTTTAGCTCGTAAGACAGCAATCCCTTCTTTTGAAGAACCTTTAAGACTTGGGACAGAGAGCTAGGAAAAGGAGTGAACTGCCTCTTAACAAACTGTCGAGGCGCGGTTGGTTAGCATCTGCCTTGTTGATTGTCAGGGATATGAACAATCAGAGGCTTGCCGGAGGCGTGCATATGCAACATTGACTTCCGTGCTAGGTTCTTGGTCTATCTTCATGGTGAACCTTTTGCCTTGATGAGTTGGTTCATTGAACCATCCAGGTTCATTGAACCATCCATCTCTTAGCCCAACTTCGATCTGTTCACCCACCGGAATAAGTTGGTTGAAGTTCTCAACGTACGTGCTAGCCATCCGATTGCGAAACTCAAATGGGAGAGTCTTGATGAACAACTTCATCAATTCCTTGTCAGCAGACCCAGTCAAACTCGCATGGAATGATTGAATCATGAGGGGCTCATTCTTGACATATTGGGCCATGCGTACGTGGTACATCTGCAAATGAGCTTTTGGGCAGGAAGTACCATCGTATTTCTTGAACTCCGGCATTTTGAACTTCTTTGGCATCTTGACCCTTTCATACATGGACAAGTCGAACGGGAGTGAACTCTGTGACTCTTGCAATTGCTTCACTTTCTCCTCGAGTTTCACAACGCGCTCATCTTGCTCCATCTTAGGGACGTTGTCAGGCTTAGCCTTTTCTGCGATGATCAACGGTGGGTTATCTTCCAGCCCAGGTTATCAATCATTTGGGCCCTGTTTGTCGGCTTTGAAACTACTATCTCGGGGAGAGCAGGTGCAGAAGTCGGATTCGCTCGGAGGAATTGGAGTTGATGCGTCATAAGCTGTATAGAAGCAAGCACTTGTTGGAGTTGAGTCTCCACAGCGGACATACGATCACACATTTCAGTTTGGTCGGCCATTCTAACTCTCAATCGTGCAACAATGGGCGAACGTGAGGGATCCGTTATCACCTAAATTCCAATGAATAAAAATATGTAAGTACGAGGTGTAAATAGAGAGCCACTCCATGACAACAATCTATTTTTTAGTCACGAAAAGTCCACTCATGAAGAGGATTCCCTAAAAATGGACTAGGAAAATAAGGACATGGGATGCCTTAAGAGAGACGAAATTTCCCCAAACATGGACTAGGAAAAGTCAAAATTTGAAACCTCCTAACATGAATTGAAAATGAATTTCCAATTTTTATTTTCCAAATGATTCATTGCATGACAATTTCCTCATTTCATTTCTAATTGACAAAAGAATTAGATCCAATGCCTCACCTAGATTGTCATGGACGGACCAAAAATCTAACAAAGTAAGTAAATTGCATAGTATAGGGATAGAAGACTTACTTCACCAAGGAAAATCAATGGCAATCACATAGACATGCGCATGAGATGTGAGGCTCGATTTCTACTCTAGACAGGCTTAGCAATGTGAAGCCACAAGGATGATCGGACTAGCCACGAGCTTGTGGACTATGTCGGGTCCTCATGACTCCGGCTTGGTCAAAGAGTCGACCCGGGTCGCGGGCATGCGGACCGAGGTGGGTACTCTTGACACCATGAAAGAAACTTCGGGATTGAGATGGGCGACTCGTACCGTGAGCATGCGGTCGGAGTGGTATCCATCTCAATACCATCCTAAATGATCCTATGCGGCCCAGGTCCGGCGGCAGGTTATGTGTGCAAAAGTGTAGTGCAAGATGCAAGGCATGCACAACAGTTTAAATCAAGCAACACTTCAAATGTACAAGTAAACCATTCATTCCTACACCTCCCTACAAAACAAGGGTTAGCAAACACTTCCCCTTATACCTCCCAATCTGCAAAAACATTCAACACCTTAAATGTCAGGGACGTACCTGAAATCCTCGCTGCCAAACAAAAACATTTTTCAAAAAGAAAGAGAAAATTGGCCTAAGTCCACTAAGAGTTTCAACCATGTCCCCAGCGGAGTCGCCAAGCTGTCGCGACCAAATTTTCGGGTGTGCCACCTAAAATTAGGCTAATGGATTGCTAAGCCTAGACTTAGCTCGGGCTCTCCCAAGCCCATACCAACTCGCGATTTAAATTCAAATATCTAGCATGCAAAAGGGAGTCGCCACTAATCAATTTGCGGTAGGTCGATTAGACACCTAAGTAAAATAATGGGAGGATCATTTTACTCCTACGAACCAGAGACTTTGGGTACGGGACTTGGTTACACTAGACTATCCTCGTGCCCTTTCGGTACCTTTCTTTTTATTTCAAAAAAATGTTTTGCAGGTAGCTTAAATTGATTTTAATTCACTTTCCTAACATGTGAGGTGTTCATGCGGGTGCGCAAACCATCAATTTAACACCCAAGTAAAGCAATAAATAAATTGCAAAACTTACCTCAAAGCAATGAAAGCATCTGCAATGTTAAATCAGAATTCACATCAGCAATCCTAGATATGATTTCTAATTAACAAGCAATCACTCAATTTTTGCTTTCACTTTTGAATGAGGATATAGTCCATATGCAATGCAATGTTTCTAATCTAATATGAAATGATATGGCATGACAAAATGTCCTAAACTATATGAATGATTAAAAAAAAACTAATGATTTTTTAATGATCATGCAATAATTAAATATGCAATCTAAATTGACCAAAATGACCTAATTCTAATGACGGGCAATTTCTAATTAAATGAACCTAATAACAATCACTAAATGACATGCCTTTCATGGGTCTAATTCTATATGACGTGCACATGATTTTTCTATTCTAAAAAATGCAATATATTCTAGAAATTGAAACTAATTTATCCTAAGACAAATTTTATGAAATTCAGAAATTAAGGAAAATGCAAAACATAGTTATCTAGATTAAGATTCTATCTAGCTTATATTAAGGATCGGTCGAGTAAATCTTAATTTAAACTAAGATATTATCTTAACCTAGCACGCTCTAACCTAAGATGCAAAAATCAATCTAAACTTAAAATAAAACATGCAATTTATTCTAATATGCCATGACGTGCAAATAATGCCTTAATTCCTAATTTTTTATGAGATTCGAAATTAAACTTAAACATGCAATTCAGATAATAAAAACTAACATCCTAGATGAATGCACTTTTTCTTTTTCTTTTTTTCATGACTCAAAATAAAATGTCTAATCTAATCATGCAAGATAATAATAAATAAATAAAACAACCTAATCCTAAATCAAACTTTTTTGAATTTTTTCTTTTATAAAAATAAAACTGACTCAAACACCACGACATCAAATCAAACAAGAGAAAATTGATATTCGAAAATTGGCGAACCATATCCCGCGCATGAGATCGGGTTGTCCAATTTTAAAATTAAATCGCGAATCGAATCTCGGGCATGACATCGGATTGTCGATTTTTGCAAAGGATTGCGAGTCGGATTTCGGGCGCGAAAATCGGACTGTCAATCCTTAATTTGAGGGCACTTTCATGTTGGAATCTCAACCATTCATTCAAGAATAATTCTAAAAACACAAAGTAAATGAATGAAAATAACATTAAAAAAATAAGGTAAATAAGAAAAGAACAACTACCTAATTGATTTTCCTAAAATCCAATCGGGATGGACTATGGTTGAGATTCGGGGCGGCACGCACTTAAGGGCGGTGGCCGTGGTGGTGGGTCACCACGACTATTCATCAGTTCCCTACAAGATAGAAACTTTGCAAATCATGGAAGGGCGGCCTACGGTGCTCGACTCGATGAGGACTTGCCAGGAACGTCGCCGGTCTTGTGGCGTCATAAAATCATGGAAACTTGTTGGATCTTTTAGGAATTGGCTCCGGGTCCGTGTACGCCACTGTGGGAGTTGCTGGGCGATCGTTGGAACTTCCTTGCTAGACGCGTGCTGGGGAATTACTGGAGTTGCAAGGAGCTCGCAATGGCCGAGAAACCTGCAAGCGCGACAAGGCTGGACGCGCCAGTGTGGACTGGAGAGTTGCTTTGGACACGTTGGAGCGCCCGGATTCGCTGGCAGCGCTTGAGAAAATTTTGCAGGGACGGCCGGTGCTTGTAGTGCAAGCGGCGGGCGTGTGCAGAGGGCAAGGAGAGAAAAACTCTTCTCTTTTCCTATTCTCTCTTTTAGCAATACTTTTTGTCTTCTCTGCCAATCAATGGAACCTGCAAGAAGACAAAACAAACCTTTTTGCTCTCTATTATGAACGTGTATTTTGGCTGCCCATTCTCAAATTGTGAAGCCCTCTCTCGCACGAAGTGTTAAAGAGGAGGTTCCTCGAAGAAAATAAAACCCGTGATGAAAAGAAAGAGTCCCCTTTGTGCGGCCGTATATTCAATGAGTGTGGCCTCCCCGAAACCCTGCGAACAAACCTATTTATAGGCCACCGATTAGGTTTTCAATTTTTCGAATCGATATCCGCAATATTCGTTTTGTTGAACGCAATATCTTGCCCTATCCGAAAACAATTCATCATATCTCGAACAAAAAATTCAAATTTCTAATTTTTCACGAGATAATCTTTCAATCATTAAAAAAACGTGAGCTTGGGCCAACTTGCTCGCTTCGTGGGCCTGGCCCATCTAATTTGAACCCATCCGCCACCGATTCAATAAAAAGCAAAAAATGCAAATAAAAAATAAATGCAACCTAAATCTATACACTATGCAATTAATAAAATTAACCCCTAATTTTCTATGCAATAAAATAAATAAACTAAATCGCCAAAATTTAGGTGTCAACAGCCCCTCTTTGAAGGTGAGCTCATAGAGGTTGCTTTCAAAGACAAATTGAAACCTGAATTTTGACCATGCACATGCACTGAATGATTTGATTTTTTATTTTTGATTTTTTGATGATTTTTTTTTTTTTTTTTGGAAATTGAATCCCATTTTAAAATGCAATTTATATGATGCATGGAAATGCTAATGCAAATGCATGATGCGAAAGGAAAGAACATACCTGCAATTACTTACCAGTTAGTGCGGCAAAGCATCTTGAGGTACATGATAAATCCCTATTTACTTCACAAGTACCCAACTCTCACTCAGGTTCCTTGAAGAGTCAAACAGGTAATAAATTGAAACATTGAGATCGAGAAGAACATTCACATCCAAAGTGAAATGTTCAACGACAAGAATTAAGACATCCAGATCCATACTAAGATGTCAAAAGAACCTACCCGAAATATCTTACCTTCAAGGAGGGTAAAATGACTCAAGATAGATTGGTGTTACAAGTCCAGGGACCCTTACCATTCTACGGTCGCCCAGAATTATAACATGGCTTTGTAAAGAAACTGCTTTGCTAGGACTCGTACCATTCTACGATCACCCAGTATGATAGTGTTTGATTATGTTTAGGACCCGTACCATTCTACGGTCGCCTAAATGAGAATTCCTTTTTCAGGACCCGTACCATTCTACGGTCGCCTAAACGGGGATTTACCTTCCAGACCCGTACCATTCTACGGTCTCCTGAATAGGGAAATAAATGTTTTGTCTAGGACCCGTATCATTCTACGGTCGCCTCGACGGGGATTTACCTTCCAGGACTCGTACCATTCTACGGTCGCCCGAATAGGGAAATAAATATTTCGTTTAGGACCCGTACCATTCTACGGTCGCCTCGACGGGGATTTACCTTCCAGGACCCGTACCATTCTACGGTCGCCCGAATAGGGAAATAAATGTTTTGTCTAAGACTCGTACCATTCTACGGTCGCTTAAACGGGAATTTACCTTTCAGGACCCGTACCATTCTACGGTCGCCTGAATAGGGAAATAAATGTTTTGTCTAGGACCCGTACCATTCTACGGTCGCCTTGACGAGGATTCACTTTCCAGGACCCGTACCATTCTACGGTCGCCTGAATAAGGAATAGGTGTTGTCGAGGACCCGTACCATTCTACGGTCGCCTTGACGAAAATTGATTTTTCAGGACCCATACCATTCTACGGTCGCCCGAATGGGGAGATTGCTTTTTTAGGACCCGTACCATTCTACGGTTACGCTTTGTTAGAGCAATAAATGTTGTTTAGGACCCATACCACTCTACGATCGCCTAAACGGAGGTTTTGCTTGGCTAGGACCTGAACCATTCTTCGGTCGCCCAGCATTGCAATCTGGAGAAAAATCTTTGGAGACAACTCAATCGAGTCGAGTGTCAATGTATTCAAAAAGGAAATACCTGTGCAACGAAAAATATTTAAGGTGTGAATAGAGATACACTTACCTAGTGACATCTCTGCTCCCCTGGGAATATGTCTCTGTAAAACTTGGTTATAGGAGAGGCAATATGCATTTAGAGTCATAGACATGTATCAATTCAAGTGAGGTTCATGCGTGATGATTTCTACCAATCTTGCATCACCTAATTTCCATTGGGGAGGATTTCAAAAGAATATTCCAATCTGAACACATGAGTGTCATGGATATGTCAAATGAGAGATCTTTCGGTCTGAAAGGACTTTTCACTCGTCCTCATTAAAAGGGCCATTTCATCCTGACCTTTGATGCAGGATCTTGACAGTCACTCTATCTCACCATCATCATGTCAAACAAGGGTCTGAGCAATCTCGCAAGTGGTACGACCTTACCAATCTAAGAGGTCTTTAACAGGGACCGTAATATAGGCTTGGTCAACGGCTTAGCAAAGGAGACTCTTTGAGTCGAGGCTATTGAAAAATAAGTGATATTCTGCAATCATATTTGGGTTTACAAGTCAAGAAACATGCGAAATGAAGCAGAAATTGCCTTACTCGCATTTCTTCAAGCAATGCTTTCAAACATACGAACTTTTACGTTAATTCAAGTGCCCTAATCAAGAGACTTTGTAAGGAACGTAACGTAGGCTTGGTTCATGGGTTGAGAAACAAAAGGATCATTAGGCTCAAAAAGTGTTTAGGGGGTCAAAGTTGGTGATCATCTTGACATTTCCACCAATTTTCTCTTCCACCGTCGAAGATTTTCTTCACATTACAACTCCATTGATTGCAACATCTCAGCGTTTGAGTTTTTTTTTTTTAATACCACCTTGTGGGGGATACAACTCAAGTGTTTGATTTTTCTTTTCTGGGCATTGGCCTTGCTTTTACCAGGCACACTGCTTTTTCATGCCCCATTTTTGCACTTGCTTTCTTTGGACTACACAACCTCCAGCATTGTAAACCATGTTACTTAAATGGTATGTTTTTCTTGCCTTGCCCCAAAGGTGGGGGATGATCACCAACTGGGTTTAATGCTAAATTAATTCATAGGCTCAAGTGGGCTATGCAATGGATAAAGTGTATAGGATAGAGAAAGAACCGCTCTTCGTCGTCCTAAGGCACTTAAATTAACACATAAGTTACACTTTGCGAAAGCAACACTCGAAGATCGATGCAAGTGTGAGTAAGAAAACTCCTGTCATTCGTTTCAAATTTGTCCCAATATGGGATGATCCTTGACAGGGATAATTTAAACACCTCTTCATGTGTGTGGGCTCAAATGGCTAAACAATGGGTATACCTGTAGTGTTTTTGGTAGAGAAAGAAATTGCCTCTCATCACTTCGGTTGATGTACCCTTTGCGAGATCACCCTTTTCCTTGTGGACATGGAATTTTTCCACACAACTCACTGATGGTTAGTGTATGAAACAGTGTATGGAATAAGGTTCGCCTTTCATCATTCCAAAGTATCTCATTTGACACATTCAATTTATCTCACACAATTCATCAAGGAAAACATGCAAGATTTGCAACAAATATGAACAATTGAACTTGCAACTCATTGAAGCAATTTATTCATTATAAAAATGCTTGTAGTTCAAAACACAGCATGGCAAATTCAATCATGGGTAATTTCTCTTGACAGCATTAGAACTAACAGGAGTGAAGAATTCACGACCATCCATCTCTCGCTAGGATTAAGGTACCTCCAAGAAGCACCTTCTTCACTATATATGGATCACCATAATTTGGAGCAAACTTGCCCCCAGAATCTGGAATTGATTGGACCATTTTTACACCTTTGCATGCCATAAAACCATCCCTGAAACAGAATGTAGATGGATCAAAAAGGCAAACGGGGTAAATCAATTTTTTTTTCTGGAAGATTTTTTGAATTTTTTTTTTGAAAAGCAATTGGAAAAGAATTTAAAAAAAAAACATTTTGACACGAGAAAGCATGATGAAGCCCATGCCTCAGAATTCTCCTTGGATTTTTCTTTTTGTTTATCGGCTGGATATCATCACCGGGCTAGTTTGGTGTACCTCATCATGCCCTCAAAATAAAACTTGTAATTTTATTGAAATTCATCAATCAATTACAATTTATTGAATAGAAAATGCGATTCAAGCCCTAAGAAGAAAGTGAAAAAGACGAAATTGAAAACAATTCCTAGAAAGCAATAAAAATTCCCATGCAGGGGAATGTGCAAAAGTAATAAATTACTCTTGTGGGCCAGGGCTCATTTCTTCCTAAGGTTCTTCATCAATAGCATTCACCCTATCCTCATGTTCAGGTAGAGGATTCTTTTTGGCATTCGGTTGAGCGGTACTTAAGGCAAACACCTTAGTGTCTAGCAAGTTTTTGACCTTATGCTTCAAAGTCATGCATTTATCAATCGAATGTCCTACTTCCCCATATGGTACTCACATTTCTTGGAGGGATCGTAGTTAGAAAATTTTTCAGCATTGAGTCGCTTTGGCTCGTAAGACAACAACCCCTTCTTTTGTAGGACCTTTAAGACTTGGGACAGAGAGCTAGGAAAAGGAGTGAACTGCCTCTTAACAAACTGTCGAGGCGCGGTTGGTTAGCATCTGCCTTGTTGATTGTCAGGGATATGAACAATCAGAGGCTTGCCAGACTGTGCATATGCAACATTGACTTCCGTGCTAGGTTCTTGGTCTATCTTCATGGTGAACCTTTTGCCTTGATGAGTTGGTTCATTGAACCATCCAGGTTCATTGAACCATCCATCTCTTAGCCCAACTTCGATCTGTTCACCCACCGGAATAAGTTGGTTGAAGTTCTCAACGTACGTGCTAGCCATCCGATTGCGAAACTCAAATGGGAGAGTCTTGATGAACAACTTCATCAATTCCTTGTCAGCAGACCCAGTCAAACTCGCATGGAATGATTGAATCATGAGGGGCTCATTCTTGACATATTGGGCCATGCGTACGTGGTACATCCGCAAATGAGCTTTTGGGCGGAAGTACCATCGTATTTCTTGAACTCCGGCATTTTGAACTTCTTTGGCATCTTGACCCTTTCATACATGGACAAGTCGAACGGGAGTGAACTCGTGACTCTTGCAATTGCTTCACTTTCTCCTCGAGTTTCACAACGCGCTCATCTTGCTCCATCTTAGGGACGTTGTCAGGCTTAGCCTTTTCTGCGATGATCAACGGTGGGTTATCTTCCAGCCCAGGTTATCAATCATTTGGGCCCTGTTTGTCGGCTTTGAAACTACTATCTCGGGAGAGCAGGTGCGTAGAGTCGGATTCGCTCGGAGGAATTGGAGTTGATGCGTCATAAGCTGTATAGAAGCAAGCACTTGTTGGAGTTGAGTCTCCACAAAATGGGACATACGATCACACATTTCAGTTTGGTCGGCCATTCTAACTCTCAATCGTGCAACAATGGGCGAACGTGAGGGATCCGTTATCACCTAAATTCCAATGAATAAAAATATGTAAGTACGAGGTGTAAATAGAGAGCCACTCCATGACAACAATCTATTTTTTAGTCACGAAAAGTCCACTCATGAAGAGGATTCCCTAAAAATGGACTAGGAAAATAAGGACATGGGATGCCTTAAGAGAGACGAAATTTCCCCAAACATGGACTAGGAAAAGTCAAAATTTGAAACCTCCTAACATGAATTGAAAATGAATTTCCAATTTTTATTTTCCAAATGATTCATTGCATGACAATTTCCTCATTTCATTTCTAATTGACAAAAGAATTAGATCCAATGCCTCACCTAGATTGTCATGGACGGACCAAAAATCTAACAAAGTAAGTAAATTGCATAGTATAGGGATAGAAGACTTACTTCACCAAGGAAAATCAATGGCAATCACATAGACATGCGCATGAGATGTGAGGCTCGATTTCTACTCTAGACAGGCTTAGCAATGTGAAGCCACAAGGATGATCGGACTAGCCACGAGCTTGTGGACTATGTCGGGTCCTCATGACTCCGGCTTGGTCAAAGAGTCGACCCGGGTCGCGGCATGCGGACCGAGGTGGGTACTCTTGACACCATGAAAGAAACTTCGGGATTGACATGGGCGACTCGTACCGCGAGCATGCGGTCGGAGTGGTATCCATCTCAATACCATCCTAAATGATCCTATACGGCCTAGGTCTGGCAGCAGGTTATGTGTGCAAAAGTGTAGTGCAAGATGCAAGGCATGCACAATAGTTTATATCAAGCAACACTTCAAATGTACAAGTAAACCATTCATTCCTACACCTCCCTACAAAACAAGGGTTAGCAAACACTTCCCCTTATACCTCCCAATCTGCAAAAACATTCAACACCTTAAATGTCGTGGACGTACCTGAAATCCTCGCTGCCAAACAAAAACATTTTTCAAAAAGAAAGAGAAAATTGGCCTAAGTCCACTAAGAGTTTCAACCATGTCCCCAGCGGAGTCGCCAAGGCTGTCGCGACCAAATTTTCTGGTGTGCCACCTAAAATTAGGCTAATGGATTGCTAAGCCTAGACTTAGCTCGGGCTCTCCCAAGCCCATACCAACTCGCGATTTAAATTCAAATATCTAGCATGCAAAAGGGAGTCGCCACTAATCAATTTGCGGTAGGTCGATTAGACACCTAAGTAAAATAATGGGAGGATCATTTTACTCCTACGAACCAGAGACTTTGGGTACGGGACTTGGTTACACTAGACTATCCTCGTGCCCTTTCGGTACCTTTCTTTTTTATTTCAAAAAAATGTTTTGCAGGTAGCTTAAATTGATTTTAATTCACTTTCCTAACATGTGAGGTGTTCATGCGGGTGCGCAAACCATCAATTTAACACCCAAGTAAAGCAATAAATAAATTGCAAAACTTACCTCAAAGCAATGAAAGCATCTGCAATGTTAAATCAGAATTCACATCAGCAATCCTAGATATGATTTCTAATTAACAAGCAATCACTCAATTTTTGCTTTCACTTTTGAATGAGGATATAGTCCATATGCAATGCAATGTTTCTAATCTAATATGAAATGATATGGCATGACAAAATGTCCTAAACTATATGAATGATTAAAAAAAACTAATGATTTTTTAATGATCATGCAATAATTAAATATGCAATCTAAATTGACCAAAATGACCTAATTCTAATGACGGGCAATTTCTAATTAAATGAACCTAATAACAATCACTAAATGACATGCCTTTCATGGGTCTAATTCTATATGACGTGCACATGATTTTTCTATTCTAAAAAATGCAATATATTCTAGAAATTGAAACTAATTTATCCTAAGACAAATTTTATGAAATTCGAAATTAAGGAAAATGCAAAACATAGTTATCTAGATTAAGATTCTATCTAGCTTATATTAAGGATCAGGTCAGAGTAAATCTTAATTTAAACTAAGATATTATCTTAACCTAGCACGCTCTAACCTAAGATGCAAAAATCAATCTAAACTTAAAATAAAACATGCAATTTATTCTAATATGCCATGACGTGCAAATAATGCCTTAATTCCTAATTTTTTATGAGATTCGAAATTAAACTTAAACATGCAATTCAGATAATAAAAACTAACATCCTAGATGAATGCACTTTTTCTTTTTCTTTTTCATGACTCAAAATAAAATGTCTAATCTAATCATGCAAGATAATAATAAATAAATAAAACAACCTAATCCTAAATCAAACTTTTTTGAATTTTTTTTTTATAAAAATAAACCGACTCAAACACCACGACATCAAATCAAACAAGAGAAAATTGATATTCGAAAATTGGCGAACCATATCCCGCGCATGAGATCGGGTTGTCCAATTTTAAAATTAAATCGCGAATCGAATCTCGGGCATGACATCGGATTGTCGATTTTTGCAAAGGATTGCGAGTCGGATTTCGGGCGCGAAAATCGGACTGTCAATCCTTAATTTGAGGGGCACTTTCATGTTGGAATCTCAACCATTCATTCAAGAATAATTCTAAAAACACAAAGTAAATGAATGAAAATAACATTAAAAAAATAAGGTAAATAAGAAAAGAACAACTACCTAATTGATTTTCCTAAAATCCAATCGGGATGGACTATGGTTGAGATTCGGGGCGGCACGCACTTAAGGGCGGTGGCCGTGGTGGTGGGTCACCACGACTATTCATCGAGTTCCCTACAAGATAGAAACTTTGCAAATCATGGAAGGGCGGCCTACGGTGCTCGACTCGATGAGGACTTGCCGAACGTCGCCGGTCTTGTGGCGTCATAAAATCATGGAAACTTGTTGGATCTTTTAGGAATTGGCTCCGGGTCCGTGTACGCCACTGTGGGAGTTGCTGGGCGATCGTTGGAACTTCCTTGCTAGACGCGTGCTGGGGAATTACTGGAGTTGCAAGGAGCTCGCAATGGCCGAGAAACCTGCAAGCGCGACAAGGCTGGACGCGCCGGTGTGGACCGGAGAGTTGCTTTGGACACGTTGGAGCGCCTGGATTCGCTGGCAGCAGTTGAGAAAATTTTGCAGGGACGGCCGGTGCTTGTAGTGCAAGCGGCGGGCGTGTGCAGAGGGCAAGGAGAGAAAAACTCTTCTCTTTTCCTATTCTCTCTTTTTAGCAATACTTTTTGTCTTCTCTGCCAATCAATGGAACCTGCAAGAAGACAAAACAAACCTTTTTGCTCTCTATTATGAAAGTGTATTTTGGCTGCCCATTCTCAAATTGTGAAGCCCTCTCTCGCACGAAGTGTTAAAGAGGAGGTTCCTCAAAGAAAATAAAACCCGTGATGAAAAGAAAGAGTCCCCTTTGTGCGGCCGTATATTCAATGAGTGTGGCCTCCCGAAACCCTAAGCGAACAAACCTATTTATAGGCCACCGATTAGGTTTTCAATTTTTTCGAATCGATATCCGCAATATTCGTTTTGTTGAACGCAATATCACTTGCCCTATCCGAAAACAATTCATCATATCTCTAACAAAAAATTCAAATTTCTAATTTTTCACGAGATAATCTTTCAATCATTAAAAAAAATGGGCTTGGGCCAACTTGCTCGCTTCGTGGGCCTGGCCCATCTAATTTGAACCCATCCGCCACCGATTCAATAAAAAGCAAAAAATGCAAATAAAAAATAAATGCAACCTAAATCTATACACTATGCAATTAATAAAATTAACCCCTAATTTTCTATGCAATAAAATAAATAAACTAAATCGCCAAAAGTTAGGTGTCAACAATCACATATAGTAAAATCAGCAAGCTTCTTTTCATGTGCATCGAGAATGATCTTGGAAAAGTAGGGGTCTTCTTGATATAACTCCTGAAAAGAATCAAATCCAAGAACAGTAGAATGCATTGTAGGGAGCAAGCTCTTCTTTCGACTAAGGGCATAGGCAACCTGATTTTGAGCTCCAGCATTATGCTTAATAATGAAAGTGAACTCCTGGATGTATTCAGCCCATTTTGCTCGCCTGGAGTTAAGCTTTTGCTATCCGAAAATATACTTGAGAGCTTCATGATCAATACATAAAATAAACTCTCGATGAATAAGATATTGCAACCAATACTCAAGTGTGCGAAATAATGCGTAGAATTCCATATCATAGGTGTTGTAACGAAGTTTGGCACCATTCAATTTTCACTAAAGAAGGTGATGGGTCGACCACCTTGACTTAGAACTCCTCCTATGCCAGTACCCGATGCATCACAATGCACTTCAAAAACAAGATCAAAATTAGGCAATGCAAGTACTGGGGTCATGCTCAATTTTTCTTTGAGCTGTTCAAAACATTTCTAAGCTGCATTCATCCATTCGAAAACTCCCTTTCTTCATGCAAGAAGTGAGTGGGGCCACAATGGTGCTAAAATGCGCAATAAACCGTAGATAGAACGAAGCGAGACCATGAAAATGTCGCACTTCATGCAAATTTGTTGGAGTTGGCCATTCTCGAATCACCTTGATCTTAGAATCATCCACTGAAATGTCATTCTTTGAAATATGAAACCCCAAGAAAAGGATTTGCAGTACCATAAAATGGCACTTGTCGAGAGCTGCATACAATTGTTCCTGCCTCAACACATATAATACTTCTTGAAGATGCTGCAAGTGCTCATCAGTAGACTTGCTAAAAATCAAGATATCATTGAAATAAACCACAACAAACTTTTCCAGAAAAGGCTTCAACACCTGAGTCACAAACCTCATGAATGTCGATGGTGCATTCGACAATCCGAATGGTATGACTAGCCACTCATATAGCCCATCTTTCGTTTTGAATGTTGTCTTCCATTCATCTCCAAGTTTGATTCTAATTTGATGATATCCACTCTTCAAATCCAGCTTCGAGAATATAATTGCACCAGAAAGTTGATCTTAGGCACTAAAAGAGCTAGAACAACACACGAACTGAGGCTCTCCTTTATAAAACCCTTATCCAATAGCTCCATAACTTGTCGATGCAATTCCTCATGTTCGGTTGGACTCATTCGGTAATGAGCGAGAGTTGGCAAAGAGGCTCCAGGCATCAAGTCGATTTGATGCTGAATATCTCTCATAGGAGGGAGACCATTGGGTAAGTCCACCGGGAAGACATCCTTAAACTCTTTCAAAAGAGGTTGAACTCGATGAGATACGACAAAGGCAACTTCATTCTTCTCACATGTTTTATTAAGCAAAATATACAAGATACGAACTCCTTTCAAAGCATCCTTTATATCCTTCATTGTAAACAACGTAGGGGAGAAGGAATTCTCAACTACAGGAGTTTTCAAAGGTTCCCTACTAGGTGCCAAAGTAATCTTCTTGCCTCCAAATTCAAAAGAATATATATTTCGATAACCATCATGCGTAGTCCTCCTATCGAATGCCATGGTCGACCAAGAATAATGTGACTAGCATCCATTGGCAGAACATCACATCATATCTTGTCATAATAAATAGACTCAATGGACAGATTAACAAGGCATCATTTTGAAACAGTTACCTTAGCACCTTTCTTCAACCACGACATTTTATAAGGCGTATTATGTGTTTTTAATTCCAACTTCAGCTTGTTTGCCACTAATTCAGAAATTATATTCTCACAACAACCAGAGTCAATAATTAATTGACACACCTTTCCCATGATTGTGCAAGCATAATGAAAAATATCAATACGCAGCCACCTATCTCCAATGTCATCTCGAGGAGTAAAAAAAATTTCCTCACCATAAGAAGTTCGCCAGTGTCAGCATGCACTATTTGTTCATCATCTGCAGCTTCTTCATCATTGTTCAACTCCTCTTCAAGTAGATCCTCAGCATTCTTATTAGAATCATTATCCACCAAGAAGGCTTTACCAGCTGGTCGATTCTTATTGATTCGACAATTGCTAGCACAATGACCCAACTCCCCACAAGAATAGCAACGTATTTCGGACATAGCAAGCGATTTCGAAACATGGGGCTGAGTAGAAGGCTTACTAGCAAATTGCATTGTAGCCTCAGCAACTTTCGTAGTGTTAATGGTACTCTTAGTGGCCCGACTTATCATGGTAGTTGATTGCTATCTCTGAGAACGAGAGCACTCCATTTTGAGTGCCCGTTGGTGTGCATCTCCTAAGTCCCAAATGTCGAGGACTTCCAAGGCGTCTTGAATGTAAAATTGAAGACCGTTCAAGTATTTGTTCACAAGCACCTCCTCCGAGTCATGGATATTGTTACAAATCACCAACTCATTGAATTCATTGGTGTATTAGTCCACCATTTGCGTACCTTGTTTTAGATTTTGGTACCATTGGTAGAGCTCTCTCTTATATCCTTTGGGAAGAAAATATTTTCAAATCTTGCCCTCCATCTTTCTCCACAAAGTGATTGGTGCTTTGCCAACAGCTTGGCGAGTTTGTTTTCCACGTCTCCACCAAGCAATCGCCTTGCCTCGGAATCGCATAGCAATGATCCCAACTCGACGATTCTCCGGAACACTTCAATGCTCAAACACCTCATTCACAAGTGTCAGCCGATCATCAATTTTATCAAGAGACTCGGTACTTGTAAATTCTGGAACATCTTTCTTGACTTCCTTTTCCCAATCTGGCTCACGAATATGTTGTAAACGATGTTGAACATGCCTCCGACCGTGAATAGATTTAACACTCTTCGAAGAGGAAGAGTCGCCATGGGAATCTTCAGTCCTGGAACGGGGTGGAGAATTATTTGCTTCTGCCCTCAAACGCTGAACTTCTCACGTCAATTCATCAATTTGTTGTTGCATACGTTGCTGCAAATTCTTAGCAAGTGTGTGCACTTCATCGAGGGGTACGGTTCTGCCGCCCCGACGTCTAGCTTGTCCTGGAAACATTGTCCTCTCCTCCAAGGCTCTGATACCAAATGATGCAAGCCAAGGTTAGGCTTTCTCAAATAGTAGGATTGGGAGAGTGACTCGCACACAGGAAACAGGACGAACAGAAATTTCAGCACTGTGCATGCTCAGGAGAACAGTCGTATCTTTGTCGATACAGATCGGATTGACCTGATTCCAGAGACAAATAAACAAAGACTTCTGGATCTACAATTTCTCTGTTTTGGGTTTTCTGAAATAAGCACTGTAGGATGGTCGAATTTGGGTTGGAAGTGGGTGAAAATAACGAACAGAACAGGAAAAGATAGAAACTTCGTTGGTTGCTCTTCTAGACCTCCAAGGAAGTTGAGAGGGCACCAATTCTTCTAGATCGATGACTAGAACTTTTCAATGATGCAGATTTCGAAAAACTCCAACTCTTCGAGGATGGAGTGCAAACTCTTCTGGTTTTCAAGGGTATGAATTCTACAGGGTTCACGATACTTGCTTGAAAGCAAAGTTTTCATTCATCAAAAGTCATCTCTCTTGTACAAAAAAATGGATGGCTTATATTGTCAAAGAAATAAAGACAAAGCATTGAAACTAGGAAAACATGGAATCTAGAAAGTCAAAACCAAGAAATTTGAAAGCATTAAAGAACTCTGAAACTAGAAAAATAGTAAAGAGCATAGAAACTAGAAACTAGTAAAAGCATAACGTCTTCATGGCTCCCAAGGTGTCTTCTTTCAAGCTTCCGGGATGGACTCAAGATATCGATACGGCTTCTCGGTTAAATCGACAACTTCATCGAACTTCATCGACAATCGACAACTTCATCAACAAGAGGTTTCGTCGAGCTTGAATGCGGGCCGATCTTCTTGGTCGAGAGAGCTTGTCTTCAATGCGAGCTGCATCAGATTAGGTGAATTACTGGAGTTCTTGTTGAGGATTAACATGAAAAGGGCAAGGCAAGGTAAACGTAAAAAGAAATAGTAAAAGGAAGAAGTGGTAAGGCCTAGTGAAATTCCTATGGGTAGGGGATCTTGAGAATGCATCAAGAAGGGAAAATATATATCAGGATTGGTCAAAGTAGAAATCTGGATGGGATTCGGATTCTTTAAAACCAGGAAAGAGATCGAGAGGTGAGAGAACTATTCCCATGTTCCGCTGCTCCTCTACCGTTGCCACCAGTCGTTGTCGCTCCTGCTCGACGAATCCCCAGCGACAATCAAGCCTCTGCTGGTTCTCACCTGCTGCAGCAAACTGGCTTCTTGCTTCAATGACTGAATACTGATCATCCATCGAGTCTGCACCCCTTTCGGTCGCTCGATGTCAGTCCAAGCACCATCTCGAGGTTCCTTGGCACTCCATATTTCCCTGCCTAGGCGAGCAGGCCAGTTTTCTCGCTAAGCCCGACCTCAGGCAAGTCACCTACAGGTTTCTTTCCAGCAAATCCCAGTTCAGTCCATCGTCCAGACGACTTCTTTAAACTTTTGCCGGTCGTCCGATGAGAGCCATTCGATGATATATTGTCGTGGAACCAAATGAGGTTCTTTTTAGTGAGTTTGAGATCTATAACATATGATATGTGGCATTTATGTATTCATACTTACAGAGATAAGGATCGTCTAGTCAATAGTGCTCAAGAAAAGTTAAATTATCTAATCAAATTGAAATCCCGATTGTGTTTTAGGATCAAGTTGTCAATAGGATTAATTTGAGCACTTAACTTCAGGGTCTTATGTGGCCATTCCTCTAATCATATCTGTAAATACGGAACCCTATCTCTTCATGTTTTTAGCTTACACTTATGCTTATGAATGATAAATTGCTTCATGTACGTTTATCTCTTCAATTTTTTAGCTTACACTTATGCTTATGATGATAAATTGCTTCATGTACATTTATCAAAGAAGACTCTATTAGAACTAGTACGAGCACCTAGAGGGGGGTGAATAGGCGATTTATTGGATGATAGACTAAGGAATTGAAAACAATAATCGATGTAAGTGAAAGCAATGTAAAGTAAAAGGATTAGGGATAGAGAATCAAGACTCCAGATTTATAGCGGTTCAGCTTAGACCAAGCCTACATCCACTCTCCTGCACGGATAGCCCACAGGCTGGATTTCACTAAGAATCAAAAAGAGAATTTACAGTCTCACGCCCTTGATTCCACAGTGTAGAGACTCTACTACACTTCCTCAAGATCTCACCACACTTCAGTCTCTCTTTTGATTACAAGTATAGCTCGAAGAATAAGATCACAAAATAACAAAGAGACTCAGACTTTGGAATTCATCTATCTCGCACTCTTGAACAACTTGAATGTCTCCCTTAAATACTTCTTCATGCCTTCATTACCGTTGGCACCTTCCAAAGAAGTTCTTCCAATCAACCCGTTGGACAGAATCAATTTAAAGACATCTCGAGCTCCTCAAGGAAAATGACGATAGCCCATCAATCCTGCTTGCCCATACAATCAGGATCTTGGTTTCCATAAGTAGAACCTTCCAAGTATAAATTGCGGATCTAAAGAATCTAGATTATTCGAATACGAATAGAAAATCTTGAAGTGCTAAATCTAGTCATGAGATAATCCTTAACCGTTGAAGTCAAAACCACACTAGATATAATCAAAATAGAAGTTTAACTTTGTCGGTCTGGAAACTGTCCATGAGAGTAGACTTTGAAACTTGAGTCTGGAGGTTTTCAGACTTTGGTCTTCAAACTTTGCCAGTAGAGTCTGCAAGTCTTCAGAATAGACTGATGGAAATGTTTTGTCGACTTCAAAATACCTTAAGAGAATTTTTCTAACAATCTCCCCATTTTTTATGGTAACAAAACTTTCCTGCAGATTTGGATACTATTGCCCTGCAATACAACATTTAAGCTAGCAATGATATCTCATAAAAGATTAGGATAAAGATAGTGAAAGTTGTCCTATACATAGATTTGCATCCACAGGAAACAAGTTAGTCCTGTACAGATATTTATCAGCTATCTTTATCTAACTTAATAGCTTAAAATACTACAATAATAAGCAAGCAATCCAAAGCTCAAAACCAAACAAAGTCAATCACAACCAAACAAAATATTGAATCCAAAGTATGTTCAAAAGTTGAAAGTTTGGAACAAAAATAAAAATCTGCAAAAACTTCTCCCCCTTTTTGTCAGCATAAAAAGGTGAAAAAGTCAGGGTGCTCGAGGAATGCGAACAAGCTGAAAATCTCCCATTGACTTGACAGTTTCCTCCAACTTCTTCAAATCCTCCTCGGTTGTGTGCGAGAGCTATGCCTTTGGCGCTTTGCTCGAATCTGAAGATGAATATTTTGAATTTGATCTTGCAAGGAGATGGACATGGCACGATTCTCATTCTACAGTGTTTGGAATTCACATCCTAAAGCATAAACCTGGCCTTTGAGCTCCAAAAGAATTTCAAGCAGTCTTCCAAAGTCTCCTAAATGTTCAGTTTGCGTGCTTGCTTCAGTATGGTCAGATTGTGGAGTAAAGCCAGTGAAG
Source organism: Eucalyptus marginata (assembly GCA_014182565.1). Taxonomy (NCBI): domain Eukaryota; kingdom Viridiplantae; phylum Streptophyta; class Magnoliopsida; order Myrtales; family Myrtaceae; genus Eucalyptus; species Eucalyptus marginata. Next base: position 31,565,925 of record CM024588.1, read on the forward strand.
CGAATATCAGCAGGGAGATCAACATTTGGAGATATTGCCTCAAGATCTTCCTCAGGAAATTGAGAGGCATGGACATCCTCTGCACCAGCAGGAGAACGACTGATACTTGCACTGGTAAAGGTTAAAAGAGGAATACTTTATCTTGGAACATCTCCCCCTGTTTCAATGCCTTCTGGAGGAGAGAAGTATTCTTCTTGCTGCGATGCTTCTTCGGTGTCAAGATGTCTTTGATCCTCCTTTTACTTTGCCGGAGAATCTTCACGACCTTCTTCTCGCATGTTGTTCTTCCGGGCGTATCTATGAGTCCTGTTCTAGCCGTTTCTTTTTCTTCTTAATCGCATGGATTCCTTCTCCCGATTCCCTTTCTCGCTTTCTTCTCCAACTTGATGTTCTTGTTCTCACACTCGGGAACAAGATGCTGGAAAACAAAAGCGAGATAGGAATGTCATCCTCATCATCTTCATCTTGCAAGATGATCGCCGCCTTCTCTTGGTAGGACCAAATCATAGGATCTTTTCCTTTTCTCTTTGCAGCAGATGAGTCTTGTCTGGTCTTGACAGGGGTTTTCTCCTTGAACCGCTCTAGCTTTTTGCTGAGTTCTTTCAGACGCATCTTTGTAATCATTTTCAGCCCAATTACCATTTGATCAATGGTTCTCACACACAGAATGTTGGGAGGCTGAATATTCAAATGTCTGAATAAATGAGTAATGAGAGCAGAATAAGGAAGTTTGCCCTTGTCCTTTGCCATAGACCGATACATGTGGAACATGATGGTATGGGGCAAGGAAAACTTATGGCCGATCTTGATGGCGTACATCAATTTTGCTTCAGAAATGGAGACATCTGTCTTCGATGTTGACTTGGGTCTGAGATAGTTGATCACATTTTATGAAGTAGAATGTTTGATGCACTCATCCTTAGATAGGAGAGGTGTCCTTCTGCGATTCTATCTTTTGCAAGCTCCAAAGTTGTATGGCTAACAGACACAGAAATAGATTGGAAAGCTCCTCTTTCCACACCAATAACGTTAGTCAAAGTATCTGTGTCAACCACATACTCCTTATCCCTCACACTAAATGAAAAGCTGTTTGCATCAAGAAAACTAAGATTGGAGTAGAAATAAGCGATCGGTTCGAATGAGCAATCTCACTCTCGCATGAATCGATCAAGTTGAAGTCTCTCAAACTTCTCTCTCGATTGATGTTCAACAGATCGAGAAAATCAAAGTCCACAGTTCTTAGGTTCATAACCCCACGCTTCAGCAACTTAGCATAAACCTGCTTATGTTCCTCCGATCGAAACAATTATTCCCTTTTTCCTCGAAGATTTGCAGCCACACCCATTCTTGGCTTAAAATGGACAAACATTTTCTCATCATCATCTTTCCCTTTAGGCTGATTTACACTACCAAATCGTGGATCACTTGGAAAGTTAGCAAAAGTCTTTGCCGCTGTTCCAACAGGAACAACACCCGAACGTTCTATCACAGTTAGAAAATGAGTTTCATCCTTATAGCCCTTTTCTTTCAGAAACTCGTCAATAAACGTCATTGCGTAACCCCTTCTTTCGAAAGCGTAGTAAAGCCTATAAACAAATGTTGGCTTAAGAGATTTTACTGGTTCTACATCCTCAATGATGTTTTCCTCTGCAAGTTGAGGGTTACGATCATGTGATCTAGCGGAAGAAATGCGCTGTTGAGAATGTTGATGCACCTATCCACTTGGAGAGTCTCCTTCTTCAGTAAGATCGAAGTGCGTAGGCCCCTCACGCAAGCCTTGTGGTCCCCTGCTTGCTATTCTGGAAGATTTTCTTTGATGCGACATTGTCACTGTCTTTGAGAGAATTTTCACACTTGTATCGCAAGAAAGGTGAAAACTTGAAGAGATGAACTTTCGAAAGAAAATCTCAGAGAGTGAAAATTTGTGCTCTAGGGTTTTTGGGTAAAATGAGAAGAGGAAGATGAACTGTATAAAAGGCAAACGATACGGGGTATGTGAAACGTCACAAAAAGGAAAAATAAAAATGCCTTTTCAAAATAACTGCCTTTTTGTTAAACAAATTGGTAACCATCTTTTTAAAAAGAATAACTGCCTTAATAATATCAATTAGAGATTAACAAGCGGTTTTACCTTTTCAAGATATCAGTTTAAATGAATAAATGTACTGTAATTGAAATAACTTACAGTCGTAATGTTTGGTCTTCTAAGTCTGAACTTTTGAGTCTGATGCTTTTCAGATTTAGTTTCTGAGTCTGAGCTTCAATAGTCTTCAAGAGATAAAATGTTGAGTCTTGAACGAATAGACTCAAATAAACTTTTCTCAAGCGGCTTTGTGAAAATGTCCGCGCTGATTCTTTGAGTCGATAAACCGTATCAAGACTTCTCTATTATGAACATGATCTCTTATAAAATGATGTCGAATCTCAATATGTTTTGCTCTTGAGTGAAGAATAGGATTCTTTGTAAGATTGATTGCACTGGTATTGTCACATTTGATCTCAGTACAAGAGTCTTTAATACCAAAGTCCCGTAGTTGTTGTTTTATCGAAAGTATTTGAGAACAGCAACTTCCAAGAGCTACATATTCTGCTTCAGCTATTGAAAGAGTTACGGTACTTTACTTCCTTGAAAACCAAGATACTGCCCTGTTACCGAGTAATTGACAAGTGCCGAAGTGTTCTTTCTATCAACTCTACAACCCGCAAGATCTCGCGTCCGAATAACCAAGAAGAGTAAAGTCTCCTTCTTTGGGATACCATAGACCAATCTTAGCAGTAGTTGCAACATATTTAATGATACGTTTAGCAGCACTTAGATGAGATTCTTTAGGATCCGATTGAAACCTAGCACAGATGCAAACACTAAATAATATGTCGTCTAGATGCGTAAGATAAAGAAGTGAACCAATGATACTCCCGTATAGTTTTTGGTCAACTTTCTTCCCTCCTTCATCTTTGTCTAACTTCAAGAATTTGACATAGGTATGTCGTCTTTTTGCAATTCTCCAAACCGAACTTTTTAACAAGTTCTTTTTGCATATTTTTCTTGATGAATAAAGATTCCTTCTTTCAGTTGTTTCACTTGTAGACCAAGGAAGAAGGATAGTTCACCCATCATGCTCATCTCGAATTCATCATGCATAGATTTAGAAAATTTCTTGCACAAAGTCTCATTAGATGATCCAAATATAATATCATCGACATAAATTTGAACAAGTAAAAAGCTTTTACCTTCCTTTTTAATGAATAAAGTAGTATATACCTTTCCTTTAGTGAAACCACTTTGAATTAAAAAGTTACTTAGTTTTTCATACCAAGCTCGAGGAGCTTGTTTTAACCCATATAAAGCCTTCTTCAATCTGAACACTGAGTCTGGTTTCTTTGAGTCTTCAAATCTAGGAGGTTGTTCTACATAGACTTCTTCTTGGATAAATCCATTCAGGAATGCGCTTTTGACGTCCATTTAGAATAACCTGAAATTCTTATAGCATGCAAAAGCAAGTAATAATCAGATTGCTTCTAACTTTGCTACAGGAGCGTAAGTCTCATCATAGTCTATCCCTTCTTCTTACGTGTATCCTTTAGCCACGAGTCTTGCTTCGTTTCTTGTCACTTTGCCTTTTTTATCGACTTTGTTCCTGAAAACCCATTGAGCTCCAATAACAGATTTACCTTTTGGTTTAGGAGTTAATTCCCAAACATCGTTAATGTTGAATTGTCTCGAGCTCTTCTTGCATTGCTTCAATCCAGCTTTCATCGCCTAAGGCTTCTTCAATATTGTTGGGTTCTATTTTGGAAATAAGCGCCACAAAGACTAGACTCTTCTCGCCTTTTGGATCTTGTTCCGAATTTCCTCATTAACGTTTCCAATAATGAGTTCTTCGGGATGACTAGACTTGTGCTTCCAGCATTCGGACAGTCGATAGGTTGTTGATCTTTTTCTTGAGTTGATTCTTCATCAACAACTTGTTGTACCGCTTTTGAATTTTGAACTGCTTCAAGGGAGGTAGACCTAGTAGAGTCTGGAGCAGATTCTGATTCTTCAGTCTGATTTGGCTGAATTTGTGGAGAGTCTTGAAATTTGATATTCATTGATTCTTCCACGAGTCCGAGTCTTCTTGTTGAATACTCGTAGGCTTTGCTTGCGGTTGAGTAACCAAGAAAGAATCCTTCATCCGATTTTTCTTCAAACTTACCAACTCGATCATTTGCATTCTTTAGGATAAAGCATTTACAACCAAATACTTGAAAATATGAAACAATTGGTTTCTTACCTTTAAAAATTTCATAAGGAGTTTTCTCAAGAATTGGCCTTAAAACACTCCTCACAATAATATAACAAGCAGTGAAACAACTTCAGCCCAAAACCGTGAAGAAATATTACTTTCAATTAAAAGAGTCCTTGTCATTTCTTGTAAAGACCTATTCTTCCTTTCCACAACCCCATTCTGTTCTAGTTTATATGGAGAGGAGAATTTATGCTGAAAACCAGATTCATCACAAAATTTAGCAAAGTCTTGATTTTCAAACTCACCTCCATGGTCTGTATGAATGCTTGAAATAGTGTGACCTTTTTCATTCTGCACTTTCTTAGCAAATTTTGAAAAGTGAGAGAAAGTCTCAAACTTACTTGCAAGAAAGTAGGCCCAAGTAAATCGTGAATAATCATCCGCTATTACTAGGCAGAACCTTTTTCCACCAATGCTTTGTGTTCTTGTGGGTCCAAACAGATCCATATGCAAAAGCTGTAGTACACGATTAGTGAAAACTTTATTTATTGATTTAAAAGAATTTCTAACCTGTTTACCCAGTACGCATGGTGTGCATAGATCAGACTTTAGGTAATTGAGAATAGGTAATCCTCGAACAAGCTTCTTGGAAGAGATTTTGGCAATTTGCTTCATGTTGGTATGGCCAAGCTTTCTTTGCCGTAGATTAGCTTCATCTTATACTGATATTAAGCATTGTGATCTTTCTTAATTCACATCCGTAAGATAGATATTTCCATGTCTACGTCTAGTAAAAGATTGAGTGAAGTCTTTATTGATTCCTGAGCACGTTCCTTCCTGGAAATTGATCTTGAATCCAGTATCGCACAATTGGCTTATGCTAAGCAAATTGTAATTTAATCATTCCACTAAAGAGACATTATTGATTGATAAACTTCCAATTTTTACTGTTCCGCGACCAATAATCCTTCCTTTGTTGTTACCACCAAAAGAGACTTTTCCTCCATCTATCTGGACAAGTTTTATGAAGCAACTTGAATCTCCTGTCATATGTCTTGAGCAGCCACTATCTAGATACCATTTAATCTTCCTTTTGATAGTGACCTGCAATTAAGAAAAATTCAAGCTTTCTTTGGTACCCACATCATCTTGGGTCCAGAAGAGTTAGAGCAATAAACAGTCTTTGTCCAATCCCTTTTAACAGGTCTCCAAACCAAAAGACATTCTTTCTCAAAATGTTCTGAGCTTTGACACTTTGAACATTTTAGAGCATTTCGCCAACCGGGTTTTACAAAGACTTTCTCGAAATGATTTTTATAAACAACTTTTGTTGGTCTTTGTTTGATTCTTTCCTTCACCTTTGGGAAATCAATTAGTGGAATAGTTTCAAGTCATACCGAGACTTAATTTATCAAAGTAGGGTCTTTGTATCGAAAGAATCCTATCCAATTTTTCAGAACCATTTGAAAATCTTTTTGATATGTTTGAAATATCCTTTTTCAAATGAGTATTTTCTTTGGAAACAAAGTCTGAGTTTTCTTTCAAGATTGTAAAGTTCTTATCTAACTTTTCAAACTTTTCTTTCCAAAATTTCTCCTATTCCTTCAATGTAGAATTCTCCCTTTTTAATTCGGAGATCCTCTTAAGAGAGGTTTTTAGACCAAGACATAGTTCATCAATATATCTCGAAACTTTGACAAGAATTTTTAGATTACTAACCTCAAGCTCACTGTCTGAATCTGTATCTGTTTCAAGGTCCGAGTCTGAATCAGATTTTGCCATTAAACAAATATTGGCATAATCGTCATCACTTTTTTCATATTCAGTATCACTCCAAGTCTCTGCTTTAAGTGTCTTTCTGTATTTCTCAGCCTTTCCTTTCTTTTTTTTTTAACGAGAGGACAGCTTGGTCTGATGTGTCCCTTTTCTTGCATTCAAAGCAAGTCACTTCTTTGTTGGAATCATCTTCCTCGCTTGATTTGTTCTCAAACCTTTGTGAGCTTTGTTTCTTCCAATTGAATTTTCTTCCCTTTCGTTCAGCTTTTCGAATCTCTTTATCATGAGTGCCGCTTCTTCATCATCTAGATCTTCTTCGGAGTCTGTAGCATCAGAATAATCATTAGACTTTAAGGCAATAGATTTCTTACCTTTTGAATATTCTTCTTCGTTGGTGTGCTCTACTTCGTGAGATTGAAGAGTTCCAATCAATTCGTCTATAGAGAGTGGTGCAATCCTTTGTGTTTCCCTTATTTAAGTCTTTATATAATTCCAGTCTTTAGAGAGTCCACGCAGCAGTTTGTTAACCTTCATATGTCCTAAGATTGGATGTCCCTGATATTCAAGACCATTCACAATTTCAGTAAAACAACTAAACATGTCAGTTATTGATTCTCCCGATCTCATCTTGAAAACTTCATATTGTCCCAAAAGAATATTGATCATTGTCTCTTTCACTCGATCAGTTCCTTCATAGGTAATGTGAAGCATATCCCAGACTTCTTTTGCTATATCACAAGAGGATATTCTGTTATACTCAGTAAGGGATAAAGCACAATATAAGGAATAAATGGTTTTAGCATCAAGAGTCTGTCTCTTGGTTATTTCTTCTTGAGTCATCTCGATAGGAGCAGCAACTTCTTTTCCTCTCTCTGATTCTAATGCAGTAGTAGGAATGATTCCTTTGTCTACCACTTCCCATTCCAAGGGATCTTTCGATCTTAGAAATGTTTTCATCTTGTTTTTCCATATGCTGTAGTCTTTTCCATCAAAGTATGGAGGTCTGGTGTTGCTTTAACTTTCAACCAACCCTGTAGGCAACATACTAGCCATAGATCTTTAACTCAGAAGTAAAAACACTTCTAATAAACGAGTACACATACTCTAATACCAATTGTTAGAACTAGTACGAGCACCTAGAGGGGGGTGAATAGATGATTAAAATGATTTTATAAAACATAACAGAATGTATAGACGATTTATTGGATGATGGACTAAGGAATTGAAAATAATAATCGATGTAAGTGAAAGCAATGTAAAGTAAAAGGATTAGGGATAGAGAATCAAGACTCCAGATTTATAATGGTTTGGCTTAAACCAAGCCTACGTCCACTCTCCCGCACGTACAGCCCACAGGCTGGATTTCACTAAGAATCAAAAGGAGAATTTATAGTCTTACGCCCTTGATTCCACAAAATGTGAGACTCTACTACACTTCCTCAAGGTCTCACCACACTTCGCCTCTTTTGATTACAAGTATAACTCGAAGAATAAGATCACAAAATAACAAAGAGACTCAGACTTTGGAATTCATCTATCTCACACTCTTGAACAACTTGAGCGTCTCCCTTAAATACTTCTTCATGCCTTCATTACCGTTGGCACCTTCCAAAGAAGTTCTTCCAGTCAACCCGTTGGACAGAATCAATTTAAAGACATCTCGAGCTCCTCAAGGAAAATGACGATAGCCCATCAATCCTGCTCGCCCATACAATCAGGATCTTGGTTTCCATAAGTAGAACCTTCCAAGTATAAATTGCGGATCTAAAGAATCTAGATTATTCGAATACGAATAGAAAATCTTGAAGTGCTAAATCCAGTCGTGAGATAATCCTTAACTGTTGAAGTCAAACCACACTAGATATAATCAGAATAGAAGTTTAACTTTGTCGGTCTGGAAACTGTCCATGAGAGTAGACTTTGAAACTTGAGTCTGGAGGTCTTCAGACTTTGGTCTTCAAACTTTACCAGTAAAGTCTACAAGTCTTCAGACTAGACTGATGGAAATGTTTTGTCGACTTCAAAATACCTTAAAATGATTTTTCTAACAGACTCTGCCCATAGAATGATAGCCATAGCGCAGTCCAAGGTTATTCTGAACGGAAGAGTTTGTGATTTGAACACAAAATCTGTTGTGTTGTGGCTTAGCCAAGGATTCAATATTTAGCCTTCCAATTTTTTTTCTAAAAGATATAAAGTGGAAGGGCCAATTTATGCCCCTGTGGGGCAAGCCATTGAATAACTTTCCATATGCTAGAACATAATCAATTGTGTCCATTGTTTTTCTTTAGCAGCACCGACCATGTACAATAGAGCTCTTCCACCAGCTCATTATTTATTGAAGATAGAACAGTTTTCCTTATTATCAAAAGTCAATGCGGACAAGTATGAATCCAGTGTTTTTTAAGCTGGGGGCTACAAATGGTGAGTCCTCGAATTTCCTTTGTTTTTATCACAATGAACTCAATCAATAAACATCTGATTAATCAATAAATTTGTCCTTTCCAGGACCCTATTTCTTTACCCTAATGGAGACAAGGCCAATAACGGGTCGGGTTATATTTCCTTGCACTTGTCAATCGAGGAAACAGACAAGCTTCCTCCCGGCTGGAAGATTGAGGTCAACTACAAGCTCTTTGTGAGTGACAAGAATCGAGATATGTACTTGACACTTCAAGGTTGATCAACACATAATTTTACAAAATCACCTTTCCAAATACATCATCATAGCTTAGAACTAAGGACAAAGTTATACCGATTTGTGGAATTTTTATGTAGATACTGATGGGGCAGAGAGGAGCTTCCATGAATTGAAGACCCAGTGGGGGTTTCCTCAGTTTCTTTCCTTGAAAACATTCGAAGAGCCTTCGAATGGACACCTTAAGGGCGACTCTTGTATATTCGTAGCTGAGGTTTTGGTCATCAAATCTACTGGCAAATGGGAGTCTCTTACCAGGATCAAAGTCCCGCCAAACAAAACATTCACTTGGAAGATCCAAACTCCCCCAAATTGGACAAGAACGTTTACTATTCTAACGCCTTGACTATTGGAGACAGTAAATGGTACGTAAGAAAATGAAAAGTTCGCAGATTACACTATTATATACTGCTATATTTTCCTTCTCTTCTTAACTGTAATTATTGGATCTAGGAAGCTCAGAGTGTATCCCAATGGCAATGGGGCCAACAAAGGGAAGTCATTGTCCATTTACTTACAGGTACTTGGAGTTCAAGACCGTCCTCCCAAGAGAAAAGTATACCGTCAGTGCATTTTGCGTGTATTGGACCAGCTGAACAATAACCCTATGCAGAAAGAGCGTAAGTGCCTTCATGCTTCTGATGCTCTTTAGACAACCATTTCTTGCTAAGTTTTATTTCGGATTGCTTGAATTCATGCGAAAGGATGAAAATGCAATGTTTTCCAGAATAAAAAAACCAAAAGTCCGAACTAGGTGGAAATTAGATACAAGTCATATGACATTAGTCACATTATTTGGATAAGTATTGACTATAGGCAAGTTGTAGGTGGGTCTTTTTCACTAAAGATTTTCCGTCAAAATTTCTTTTGCAGAGAGTGTGTAGGTCACTGTATCAGAACCTTCCTGGGCTTGCCCAAGCTTTATGTCCTTAGAGGATCTCCATAAGCCATCGAAAGGGTTTATTTACAATGATGTTCTGATTGTTCAAGTCCAATTCCTCATGGTGTCTGTCGCCAAGGTCGGAGGAGTTTGACGGCTTTAACTTCATATTATTTCCTTCGATTCCTGTCGTAAGTTCCTTGGAAACAATGTCTATCAACTAGTTTGTCAATATTGTTTTTCCCTATTTTAGCTTCTCCCTCTATTTGATGAAGTGGAACTTTGCTAATTAATGCACTCATCATTGAATTTATTGCATTAAGCCAATAAAGATTCTCCGAAATTCGATTCTCCAAATTTGTACGAGTGTGCGTTATTATTAATAGAAGCATGCCTGATCGATGGACGGGTTTGCGGCAGTTAGATTAGATGTACGACTCACAGTAATATTCGGAGTCCCACCCATTACTTAACCATCAAGCTATATTTATCAAAAGATCAAGTCTGCACGGATGCGAGTTTAAGAAGGAAATTACTAGTTCAAACTCATCCAATTGTGCTTTTGCCTTTGTTGGCTTGAACGGGCCAAGTGCACAGCCTTTCACCTAAGGCAATGCCATTTTATTACCAACAAGGAAAACAACGTGTGAAGAATAATTTTTTTATAACAAGACTCGAGGACTACATTGGCTCTCTTCTCAGATAAGCGAGTTTGGATCAAACAGTTATTTCGCCAGAATTTCATCGACGATGAAATATCTTTTCCAAAAGTTATTCTTCAGCTTTTGATGAGGGAAGATAGATTTTGTGACGACTCTAGACAAAAAATATTTAGGCAGATAAGAAATAACTGCAAACTTTTATTTCAAGTTTCGAACCAAACTGTACGTACAAACCGTGCCGGAATTTAATTAGCGACAATGCTTGAAAATACAAACACTTCCACAGTAATGTGTGTGCACGAATTGCGTCAGAATTTAATCGACGATAAAGCTTGAGAACGTGCAAAGAGACAATGCCGAAATTGAATTAACAGCAAAACACCCAAGATAGAGGTAAACGTCAGAATTTAATCGACGAAATGGTATCAAAATAGAGATGCGCGTCGAAATTTAATCGATGACACGAGTCGGAAAGCTATAACTAAGGAAAAATAAAATGCATGAAAGTAAAGATAATAAAAGATTACATTTTGATTGTCGAGAGAGGTCCTGCTCTAGTTGATGAGAACTTGGTCTTTATAGGCTTTCTATCACAACCGTCTGCAAGCAATTCCTTCATGTAATTGCAATTCCACACTTCCAAAAATAATGCCTCCACATTCCCACGTTGTCGATTCTCTTCTTCAAAGTAGTTGTCCTTCAAAATAGCGGCCTCGATCTCCCCATGTTCATTTCCCGTCGTAACTATTCTCCACGTTCTCTTCTAATGGGTCTATATGTGCCTGAGCCTTGATATAGTCCTTGCTTTGAATCGATCATCTTGCTCTTAATTATCGATCATTTGTCGTCACTTGTCCATGCAGTAATGCATCTATTTCATTTGCATTCGACCATTAGGTCCATTGACCAAATAATGCCAAGAAAGACAATGAGCTTTCTATGCCCATTTAACTGCCTTTCTCCTCAAATGATCAAACATGCCCAGATAATATATTGTCCTTCACATTATCACATGTCGAAAATAACTAAAAATCAGACATTTTTTGGTATAAAAAATAGTAATGAAAAAATAATTCGATGGAATCAGGTAAGTTTCTATGATTACTTTTGGGTACATCAAATTTAATTTTTCACTTGGTGACATCATTTTTGCCCAAAACCAAATGGAGTTCAAAAGATTAGCCCATTGACATGGCTTCCTTTAAGGTCATGAAGTGAGGAAGCCCGATTCCTAAACCCAAGCCCACTCCAGTTCGATAGAATAGCAAGATGGAGAGTCCGGAAGAGGAGCAGAAAGAGAAGTCAGAACCCGTTGGTCCGAACCCTAACGAAAAAGGACGAAAAGTAGTTATGATCTAATTAGCTTGGGAAGCATGTATTCCCGGCAAAATTACCAAAAATCGTGTCATTCAATTTAGTAATTTGATTAATATAACGAAAATTATAAATTAATATACGGAAACTTATAGAAGATAAAGTAATATTTTGTGATTAAAAAAAATAATTTTGGGTAAATTTATTGTGGTTTTCGTGGTATTAACCATTTTGGATACATGCGAGAGAGAAATAGTTGAGGAGTTCGGTGAGTGTCTCGGATAAACACTCCGACACCAAAGTCGATATGGTGTGGGGCGATAGAGAGAATTTGAATGTGAGTGCTGGTGACAATATGTTTATGGCTTGCTTTGGGCTTTTAGAGGCAGCAGAGGGACTAACCTTTCTTGTAGCTCATGCTAATACCCAGTTTGTGAGGTTAATTCGAGTCAAGTAAGACAGCTCGATGAGGCAATCTGACGGCCACCATGGACGTGGGTGCGTCCTTCGGCCCTTACCCTTGTCGCGATTGCAGAGGGCCTTCTTGTAGTTGGCATTTCCCTTTGGCATCAACACCTCTCCTCCCCTTAGGAACTCGACTTCAGCATTTTTCTCCAAGTCTATTTTGCTCTGTAGTTCTTTATTCCAGGGGCTTTTTGTTCACTCCTTGCCTTTTGAAAGCCCATGTTAAGGTCTTTTCTTCGTTACGAGACGATCCCCTTATTCTTATAATTAGAGGCGTCAGATGGGGAACGGGCTCTCAGCGCGACGTTCAAATCTTTGGAGTCTCCGAAATCACACGAGGGAGCTTCTACGGCAGTTCCACCTGGGAAGAACGACTGCACTGCTCGCCTCAACTTTGCAAGTTCTTGATTGTAGAATTTGGCATTTTCTTGGCGATAACGTGGTGAAGTAATTATGAAAACCTTGTTTAGAACTAGAAGTTACGGTATTGAAGCTTAGAATTTTCGACTTCTCGTTTTCCCAAGTCATCCTCAACTATCTTGAACTGTGCCCTATGGGGAGCTTCACCTTCTTAGTGGTCCACCCCCTTTTTTCTTGTATTATAGGTCAATTTCTGTATATGCCGTCCGGGGTGTAACTAGTTAGGTGTTGGCCGCTTGGTTGAGCACCATTGACCTCCTGAATTAGAAGATGTCCTTTGACTCCTTTGTGTTATTCATTAGATCTGCCCCCCCTTTTTCTTGTATTATAGGTCAATTTCTATATATGCCATCCTGGGCATAACTGGTTAGGTGTTGGCCGATCGGTTGAGCACCATTGACCTCCTGAATCAGAAGCTGTCATTTGACTCCTTTGTGTTATTCATTAGATCTGCGATTAGGGGTGATAGGTTCTTGGGTTGGGCTGGTTTTACTTCAGAATCAGGATTGAAATTAAATCGGACCGGTCGGTCCTAAACCTACTTTGATTCCAGTGCTGCACCTGTCCGCTTTTTGGCAAAGAGGGAAAAAGAAAACACAATGTCATATGTGTGGGTAGTTCAATTCCACACCAAAAAATTGGGAATCATTTGTAAATCAACTGGTTCAATCCGGTTTGATCTAGCTCCTATGCACACCCTATTTGTGATCACTTTCTTTCTCCTACCTTTGAAAGGTGGATTGTGAGGGCTTTCCTTCAATGGCGGCTTGCAATATGTACCTTGCTATGCAGTTGTAAGGTATGACCCTACAGATGGCTTGTCAGAGTGCACCATTGAATGCGAATTTTGATAGCACACTTCAAGGGATTACTTATAATTAACTGACACCTAAATTTTAGTAATTTATTCAAGGTTTAATTATATAAGGATAGGTCGTAACAATACCTAAGAAGATGACTTATAATTGTGTGGCTTTGGAGTTGAAGCTTATTGTATGAATGTTAATTCGGTTATAAACTTTTTAATCTTATTAATTTAATTCTAAGCACTCAAGTAATCTTTCCGGTCAATTTAGTACCTTGGCAGTGTTTGGAGCGCACTATACTTTTCGTCATCTTGTATTAAATAAAAAAGAAGAAAAGTAGCGGTAGCGTGGAGAATGCCACAAATGGCATTTTTTTTCTTTTTCAAAATAAAATAAATAGGTACCAAAAAAAAAAAAAAAAAAAAAAGCCAAAGACAGTTTCCTTTTTCCTTTTCACGAGTGCTCCTGGAATCAAAAAATGTCTTTTGCTACCCTCCCGGAAATCCGCTCCATTCCCATGTCATTTCTCCCCTCTCCGCCCACCATAACAAGAAAAGCACCTCCTTTCCCAATCGTCGTCTCTCCCCCTCTCTACATCCGAACGCGCCGGCCTCCGCCCCCGCCGCCGCCGCCCCCGCCCGCAGCCGCCTCCGCCGCCGCCCCCGATGGCGTCCTCCGATCCCCAGGCCGCCCCGCAGCGCAGCCAGCACGTCATCGTGATGCGCCACGGCGACCGCATCGACAACTTCGAGCCGCTCTGGGTGGCCACGGCGGCCCGCCCCTGGGACCCGCCCCTCGTCGAGGCGGGCCTGGTCCGGGCGTTCTGCACCGGCCGCAAGCTCCGGGGCCAGCTCGGCTTCCCGATCCACCGCGTGCTCGTGTCCCCGTTCCTCCGCTGCGTCCAGACGGCCTCCGAGGCGGTCTCCGCCCTCTGCGCCGTCGACGATGGCGACCTCACCGCCACGACCTCGGCGGCCCTCTCCATCGATCCGTCGAGGGTCAAGGTCAGTCCGCGAGCTTGTGATTGTTTGGGTGCGTGCACGCGTTGTGATGTGCGATCATCTGATGGCGATGGCGATGGCGATGGCGATGGCTAGAGTTTTGATTGGTTCGTTGATTGATTGTTAGAGGCCGAGAGAGCAATGGACTTTTAAGGTCAACGCGTGTGGTGTCGATCATGCGTGGATGGAATTTGGTGACGTGCGCGTCAAGCTAAAGAACCGTATTGCATACGTACTGTCCATGTGAGCTCGATACGTATGTAGATTTGATCAGATAGCAAGCATTTCTCCGAAGTGAATGATTGGGGATAAATATTTGAGAGAGGAACGAATTGAGGTGTGAAAATTAGCTTTTCTTATGGTCGTCTAGAAGGTAATCTGCAAATTTAGGAACTTATCTGACATGTAGAAATCCTTCCTAGCGAGAATCGTTGATGTCAACTTGAAATGTATTATCGAGAGAAGGGGGGGTTGTCTTGCCAGAGTAATGCAAAATTGAACGACAACACTGTGGCGTTGGTTTAAGGTGGAGTGATATATGACCTGTCCGATCAAAATCAAGTGAAAAAGAAGACTGATATGGCCCCTTTGAATCAAATGCTTGAGAACAGTATGAGGTTTGGGTTTACTGATAGAGTTATCTCGTGAGATTTGTGGGCTGACTTTGTGAAGTTTGATCTTTCATGTGGGCTCTGAAGAGAATGCATATTTCTTTTTCCCATCTTGGGAGCAGTTTGCATTTGAAGATATGTTTGGCGATAGGTAAGTAGTTATGATCTAATTAGCTTGGGAAGCATTCATTCCCGGCGATGGGCATATATTTGAAGGAACAGTTATCTGGATATTGTATCATATAACATTGTTAAATATATAAGGCACTGCATAGTGATTTTAGATCTTTTGATGAACTCCGGAAAATGTATCAAATATTTGGCATCAGTAAGGCAACAGCGATGTGCAATTGAAGGCAGAGTCAAGCAGGGCAGGTCAGTGCAGTGCACTATCATAGTATCTTTGAATTAGCTAGATTTTATCGACTATCATCAATGTCGGTCTTAATCAAAGAGCTCTAATCTTGTTTATGTCATGTTCATATAGATTAGCTTACCTCAGGGTGAAATATGTTGCTTTGCTATATTTTAGATAATGCCATGGGTATTATATGAGAGTTCAGGAGAAAATTTCCTTTTTCAGTCAGGCTCTGTTTCATCCAAAGTTGGAAGGAAGCAAGAGGAAATAATTTTCTTCCACTTCCAAAGAGTATATGGTCTTTTGATAGTTCACTTCTTGCTTCATATTAACATATCACTACCAAGAGACGAAATTGTCTCGGTTTGGTTTTGTCTCTTCCTCTCACTCACTGCAGCTATTTCTTCCAGTTTAGGTCATCTAGATCTTCCATTTGTATGAAAAGCACACACATTCGCAAAGTGTTTTGAATTAGGTGAATCTTAATCATATTATGTTTTGTTAATACGTCTGTGGAGTTCTATTGCGTTGGTTGACAGATCTAATGCGAGTGGGAACTAGGTTGAACAGTGTTCACCTGTTCTTGCTTGGCTGCTATTAATTGTTTAGGTGGAATCCTTAGAACAAAATTAATTGGTATTTCCTTCTAACAATAGATTGTTCCTTGATTATAGCATAAGCACACAAAGGAATGGGAAGTCTTGACATACTGATCTAAATCAGTAAAATGTAAATAATCTTTATGTAGAGTGGTTGTATGGATACTGGCTTCTACATATAAATCAGTTGATTGAAGAATGCTGAAACAGAGATCAAACCCACAGATTTTGTGGTCTGCTTTTTCAATAAAAAATGCAACTAACATTTGGGCATATTGTGAGTTTGTTTACTGCAGAGTTCCGTTCATGAAATTTTAAGTGAATGATGAAGCTTTTAATCTTTCTAGTCTTTCTGCAGGTTTCAATTGAGTATGGATTGTGTGAGATGTTGAACCGGGAAGCCATCAAATTTCCTCCTAAAGATGGGGATTGGGGATTTGATATTTCTGAGCTTGAAGCGATGCTACCAACAGGCACAGTGGATCATACGGTAGAAAGAGTGTATAAACAGGTGAAATTTTTTGGACAAACAGTATGCTTTTGCCTGTAAATTATATAACTTGGTGCAAATACATCTACTGGCAATATAATCATGACTTCACTTTGCATTGATGCAAATTGGCTGCAGATGCCACAATGGGAAGAGACAGTATTGGGTGCACGAGCTAGATATGAGCAAATTATTGTTGCCCTAGCTGATAAATATCCTTCAGAAAACTTGCTGCTTGTCACACATGGTAAGATTATTATTTTCATATGATTATAACATCTTCAGAACATAATGTCAAGCAAGCTCAGTTGAATTTTAAGTTACTCTATTTCCTTGGCTTCTTTTATCAAATAGGCATGCTTTTGAATTAAGCTTTGTGGCATTATTTATTCAGAGTGCTGCCAATTAGATGGTTGAGACCCATTGATAGGTCTAAGTGAGACCATATTGATCTTGGGATATATTCAAGAAGCACAAAGATTGATCATCAGTTAAAACACATCAATGCAACCTGCAAATTCCATGATATGGTTTTGCTCATTTTTTAAAAGTTGTGCTTCTGTGCAGGGGAAGGAGTTGGAGTGTCCGTCTCAGCATTCTTGAAGGATGCAACGGTGTACGAAGTAGATTATTGTGCATATTCTAATCTTGAAAGACCAATCTTTCTGAAGAACGAGTCATTTACTGCTGGAAACTTTGAGTTACTAACAAATCCCGGCCAAACTGGCATAAGTTACTTGCCCTCTAGCAGGCTCTCTGATGGCCTATGACTGAAGGGAAAAGAGGATCCACAATGATACCTCATTGGAACTTGCAATTACGGGGTGAGAAC
This sequence comes from Eucalyptus marginata, assembly GCA_014182565.1. Classification (NCBI taxonomy): domain Eukaryota; kingdom Viridiplantae; phylum Streptophyta; class Magnoliopsida; order Myrtales; family Myrtaceae; genus Eucalyptus; species Eucalyptus marginata. Next base: position 31,583,066 of record CM024588.1, read on the forward strand.
TTTTAGTGGCGTGATTCTCCGTTCTGTGGTTGTATTGATGAGACAAAACTCGTTGGAATGATGTCTTTGTTTATGATTGTTGTCGGTAACGATTACTTTACAATGGAAAAAGAGATGCTTGTTCATAAGGAGTCACCGCTGTTTTGCTGTGTGATGCTTACCGGATGAATGAGCCTCCTTCATGTTCTTTGTGGAATCTACTACATCCATGTCACCTAGATAGATGCTTCCGAGCTATACCAACTGAAATCTTCCTACAGAAACGTTTCAAGTCGAAAGGAACAGGATTCGCTTGCCAGCCCTTTCGGAGAATCGACTCATCCTTTTTTCCACTAGAAACTGCTCGTTCGCAAATTATTAAATGTGGGCCGTCCTGATCGGAAGTAACCGTAGGCTGAAACAGCATTTCAAGAGTTGCATTTATTGACCAAATCAGATGTAGAAAGCGAAAATAAAAACCAAGTAGTAACAACGGAATGCCTTGCTAATTATTGAGTATATAGTTTAGCATTTTGCATTTAGTTGATTGTATGATAGGATAATTCACATGCTAAAGTTGAAAGTTCATACCCTTTGAAATTCGAAATCTTTTTTTGGGCCTTTATTTTCAGGTGATGTTCTGAAATTGGTGTTGACTCGCTGAGTTATGAAGCAATTGTAACGTGTATAGGGGCAATGCCCCTAAGGAAGGTTACCGACTTTCGGTGGATGCAGAGTCAACGAGTTCAATCAAATAACATAAGGAGTCTAAGGTTTGTAATGCTATTTTATCATCTCTTGGGGATGAATCTCGATTTGTTCCTATGCGAAACAAATTATTCTTCTCCACTTAATTATTGTATACTCTTTATTCTAGTGTTATCATCTCTGTGGGAATAAATCTTGAATTATTCCTAGCTGAAAAGAAATTATTCTTGCCATTATTACACTATATTCTTCATTCTTCTCCTACCTTCTCTACTGGAATAATTCTTGAACTATTCCTGAATGAAAAGAAAAATATTCCCGCGTTTGTTACACTCTATTTCTTGATTCTAGTTCCTCTTTCGGCCTTTTCACTTATGAAACCCAAGAAATTAAATGGACTCAAAAAACCCTCACGCCCGCCGTTCACAGTTTTCCCTTTCTTTTTTCCTATGATTGTTACCTGGTCTTTCGAACCAAAAATAGAAAAAGACAAAAAGATAAAAATAAAAATAAAAAAAAACGAAAAACGACAAGAAAATGTCCAAAAGTCCCGAGGATTCGGCCCATTGGGCCATTGTGGACCCGAGTGGCGCCGGCCCATTATCCTTCCATGTCCGTGAATCCAGCCTCACGCACAGGATTCCTCACATCGTTTCCCTTCATCACACCTCATGTCACTCACTGGTACACGATTCTGAAACTCAATAGGTCTTGAATTTTTCTTTCGATGTCCGCTATTCTTTAGATTGAGAAGCGGTCGATCCATTGCAGAAAGCCTGATCCCAAGTAAAATTATGTGAAAAAAAAAAACTCGCAAAAGCTGGGCCGAGTGCATTTTCTTTTATGGGCAAAAGATATCATCATCTCTATAGGAATAAATCTCAAGTTATTCCCAAATGAAAGATATTATTCTTATGTTTGTTACATTATATTCTTTATTCTAGTTAAATCATCTTTATGGGAATAAATCTCGAATTATTTTCCTAAATGAAAGAAATTGTTCTCGCATTAATCACACTATGTTCTTCATTCTTGTTCATTTTGCCTTTTTAACTTATAAAACAAAAACCCCTCACACGGTTTATCATTTTTTCCTGTAGTCGTTACCTAGTCTTTCAAAACAAACACAAAAGAAAAAGGGGGAAAAAAAAAAAAAAAAGGTTGTGTCCACGCACTAAGGTAAATAAGAATGACGAAAAAAGGAGAAAAAAAAATAGTGGTGGTACAAAGAATTCAGTCCATTGGGGCATGGCGGACTTGAGTGGCGCTGGGCCATTATCCTTGCACTGCAAAGAGCTAGGAAGCATCAACATTTTTCGAGAGCTTCCATATTGTGTCGGAAATTTCGACATGACTGGAGTATGAAATTTTGACATGCAAGTTTAGAATGTTAACATATAATTCCGACATGCACGGGTCAATTTTAAAAATTTTCAATAAATGAGAAGCCAAAATGTAAATTTATAAAAACATTAAAAATAATAAATTGGCAACGAAGAAAGACCTAGCCTTCTTTTCTCTTATAACTCTCACTTCCCATGATATAAAATTCACCCCTCAAGTTTTTCTTTTTCTCTTCTCTTCCGACACGCTTTAACATACGAGTTCAGAATATAGATTGCTTTTTTTTTTTTTTTTTTTTTCTTTCGAGTTTTATAGATTATTGGAATGGAGTTGAATTTGTCAAATTAAAATAATGAATGATATTAACAAACAGTGGATTAATGTTTTTAGTGTGAAATCATTCTAGGTTTTTTTTTATTATTTATTTGTAAATTTGAATCAAATTAATTTGATTAAAATAATCATAAAAATGATAATTTATCAAGTATATATAAAAATATATATTTAATATGTGACGTATCTTAACGTGTTAAAATTCTCTATTTTTTGAAAAAGAACGTGTTGGTATGTCGTGTTGTATTGTATCCGATGTTGTGTGTCGGCATTGGTGCTACTTAGTCCAAGAGTGGGAGATTTTTGCTAGCAGTATAACCTATTTGGTTTCAAGTTTTAAGAAAATCCAGACCAAACCATTTTGATGTGCATTAACTTTGAAACAAATCACGACCCGAACTGAAGACGTGATTCGATTGGGTTTTTCGAATTTTTTTTTTTTTTTGGTAATATTAAGAAGAAATTTAGTGAAAAAAAGAAAGATTGTGTAAATTTTAATATTAAAAAAGTGGGCGATTTTAAGTTCGTTTTGATTAACTAAACTGAATCAAAACTATCCCAATTGAAAAAATATATATATAATTTATTCTCCAAACCGAACCGACATGGGTAGTTCATTTTTTGACACCCCTAGTTTTCGCAGCTCCGTGAAGCTAGTAGCCTCACGCTAACCCCTCCAATCTAGGAACCACACGGCCCAGCCTTCGCTCAGCCTGCATTGATAAGCTTTTGGCTTGGAACGGGGGAGCCAGATGAGAGCCACAACTATGCCAACCAGCAAGAATTCAACCCGTGTCCCACCACATCGATGCCTCGCCCTGGGTTACAAGCCCGCGCAACTGAGCTCGGGGAACGGCTTTCAATAACTATGCCTCCAGTGAAGTGTGCATTGCCTTGATAAACGCGGGAAAATTGTCCAAAAAGTCTTAAACCTATTGCAGTTTTGCCAATTCAGTCTTAAACCTTTTAACTTTACCAATTAAGTCCTAAACCTTTTCACTTTTTACCGATTCAGTCCATCCCGCCAATTTTGGCCGAAAATGCTGACGTGGACACTGGCGGTGCCACCCGTAGACGCCGACGTGTGGATAATTTTTAATAATTTTTAATATTTTTAAATTTTTTTGAAATTTTTTTTTATTTTTTTTTATTTTCTGTTTTTTCCTTTATTTATTTATTTATTTTTTATTTTTGGCTTTTTCTGGTGGCCGGCCACCGACCACGGTGACGCCGACCACCGGCCACCCCCGGCCGGGCCGGGCTCGCCCGCCACAGGCGAGGCCCGGCGAGCGACGGCGACACTAGGCAAGGCCGCCCGGCCCCGGCAGGGCCGGCCTCGCCGATCTAGCGAGGGAGCCCTCGCCAAGGGTCGCCCGCCCGGTGAGCGTCGGCCTCGCCCGGCCGGGCGGGCAACGGCTGGCCATAGGCCACAGGCCGACACCAGGTCGGCCAGGGGCGAGTGCCGGCCTCGCCAGATTTGGTCGTCACCCTCCTCTCGCCCGCTCGATCGAGAATCGATGGATATCGATCGAGAACTTGCGGTCGCGGTGGCGCGGGAGGGAGGAGGAATGCGGGCCCTCACCCTTGGCCGGCCAGGCGTCGGCCTGTGGCCTGTGGCCAGCTGTCGCCCGCCCGGCCAAGGGCAAGGCCGACACTCGCTTGGGCGAGGACGACCCCCGGCGAGGGCTCTCCTCGCTAGATCGGCGAGGTCGGCCCTCGCCGGGCTGGGGCGGCCTCACCCGGCGTCGCCGTCGCTCGGCCGGGCCTCGCTTTTGGCGGGCGAGGCCAACCGGCCGGCTATGGCCGGTGGCCAGCCGTCGCCCGTGGCCGGTGGCCGGCCACCGGAAAAAGCCAAAAAGAAGAAAAAAGAAGAAGGAAAAAATAAAAAAAAAATTCAAAAAAATTCAAAAAAATTTAAAAAAATATTAAATATTATTAAAAATTGTCCACATCAGCACCGGCAATCCTACGTGGCACCGTCGGCGTCCACATCAGCATTTTCCGGCCAAAATTGGCTAGATGGACTGAATCGGCAAAAAGTGAAAATGTTTAGGACTCAATTGGCAAAATTAAAAGGTTTACGACTGAATTGGCAAAACTGCAATAGGTTTAGGACTTTTTGGATAATTTTCCCGATAAACGCCTAATGGGGGACTTCAATGCACACTGCATTGTTCCCTTTGTCACACTTCGTATCTCTCTACGCACAATTCGGAACTCAATGGATTTCGAATTTTCTTCAATATCCACTGTTCTTTGGATCGAGAAGTGGCCAAACTACGGTAGAAAGTGAAATCCCTACTTAAATCATGATCGAAAAGCACCGCAAAAGATGGACCGAGCATGTTCTTCTTAAAAGCACTTATTTATCAATCAAAGGAGAAGAATTTGGATATGTCAATCAAAATGACAAGCAAATTCTTGAAGATATTAAAATCAAGGGATTGACATTTCTTATAATATAATGATCTCTTTATTTGTTATTTCTATTGTTGTATTATTTTCTTATGAAGTGTAACATTTTGTAATATCCTTATATAATGGACACTATCCCCACAAATTGTATGTTGAGATTAATAATCAAACACCTTTGTTCTTTTTATGGTATCAGAGTAGGAGTTATGAGTTCAAATATTTTTAGGTCTCGATTTACATCTCCAATTACATTTCCATGCCATAAGCTTAGGACAAAGTCCAGCTTACACATGATGGAGAGTTTTAGAGTAAATAAATACTGTACCACCTCCACATCTACAACTTAAGCTTTTAGAACAGCTGATAATTGTCTCATGAAAACAAGCAAAATGATGTCGAAAAAAACTAATATCATAATTCCATAAAAAATTTAAAAGTAGAGATAGTGAATGTATTATAATTATAATTCCCCTAGTAAATGAATTCATAAAAGAAAGAAGACAAATGGGAGAAATTGATGTAAATCCTCCAAAAAATCATGTAAAAATATAAGAATTTTGAAAAAAAAGAAAAAAACAAGTCACCAAGGAGAGATCGCTATTCATTGTGCCTATGGAAATAAATCTCAAATTATTCCCAAATGAAAGACATTATTCTTGCTCGAGTTAATTACACTATATTCTTCATTCTAGTTCTTTTTGCCTTTTCTCACATAGCCATGAATCAATTCTCAACTTGGAACAGGCGGGCACGGCGAGAGCCACGGCAAGCTCGACCTACAGGAATTGAAGCCATGTCCCATCACAACGCCGCCCCCACCTGGGCCACAAGCCCCGCAACCAAGCTCGGCAGATGGCATCTATGGATGTGCCTCTTCTAAAGTGGGTATAATATCATAAATGCCCGATGTGGGACTCATGCACGGGATTGCTTGCATTTTTCCCCTTCGTCACACTTCATATATCTCTCTCTGCACGATTCAAAAATCAATGGATATTTACTTTAATATCCACTATTTTGTCAATTTAGAAGCGGCCAATCCATGGCAGAAAGTGAAATCCCGAGTAAAATCATGATAAAACAGTACCATTCTTAAAGGCAATGATTTAATCAATCAGGGGAGAAGAATATGGATATGTCGATCAAAATCACAAGCAGGTTTTTGAAGATACTAAAATTAAGGGTTTGACAACTCTTGTGATATAATGATCTTTTCATTTAATATATCCATTGTTGTATTGTTTCCTTGTGAAGTGTAACAATAATAGCAGGCATCGTCTCACAAATTGTGCATTGAGATCAATATTCAAACACCATTGTTCTTTTATAGTTAGAGTATGAGTTGTAAGTTCAAATCTTTCAAGCTCCTTATTTACCTCCCAATTACATTTCTACGCTTTAGACTTAACAGCTTTATATTTTAAAGTAGTTAACAGTAGTCTTACAAAATCTCATTGAATGATGTCAAAAAAATCCAGTACACTAATTCACTTTAACAACTTGAAAGTAGAGATAGTGCATGCATTTTAATTATATTTTGCTTAGTAAATGAATAGAGAAAAGCAAGGAGAGAAATAGGAGAAGAGATTGCTGTAAATCCTATAAAAATCATGGAAAAGTGTAAGAGTTTTGAAAAAAAAAAAAAAAAATCAACAAGAAAAAATTGCAAGAGAAAAGAGAGCGGAAGTATAAAAACTGAACCTGGGCCGGGTGCCTCACTGGCACCTCCTTCAATCTTTTAATAACCAAGATAAGTGTGCTCTCTTTTTTTAACTGTTTTTGTAATCGATTAATACATAACCGTGGAGAAAGGATTAGACTTTCCCTCTTCGATTGCAAAAAAGTTAAAGGTATTGTTGGCGCCAAATTTAATTGGTTTTTGTCAATATATATATATATATATATATATTAGACATACAATAATTAATTTTTTTCTCTTGTCTTGTTTAGATGAATGGAGTTTGTATTGAAAGCAATTTCATTAATGAAAATAATGTCAGTGATAAAGACAAGATTAACAATTCAATTGAAGATGCTAGTGATGAAAAAGTCATGACACCATGTGATACTAAGTTAGTAGTGATGAAAGCAACTTCAAGGTAATCAGAGAGTTTTTCTAAAACAATTTGATTTGAGTGAAAAAAAAATGAAAAGTATAATGTATAATGATTTTTTCATTAGTTGCAAAGCCGACATTTCAAGTGTTTTTTTTTTTTTGTAAGAGGTAATAAATATATAGGGGAAAGGCCAAATGTACAAAATGTTACGGCATCAAAAACATACACTCAAGATGAGAGGACAGAATGAGTGGACGGATGCCAAGATGTAAAAGCAACAACACAAGGCAACCAGGAAAAGGAAGCCAAACTAACAAGAGACAAGCACGGCATGAACAACCGGCGACCAGAACACAAACTCCTCAAAGGAGGAGGGGGACCACCGCCACAAAAAACAACTACTGCAGCTTAGAAGAAAACCCCCAGCAACGGCACGGCAGGGTTAGGGGTGGTTGTTTATCTTTAAAATGCAATGTATCTTTCTAATTATATTAATGATTTCTTTTTACTTAGTGACAATTTTTTTTTACTTGTAATTATTTATTTTGTTATATACTATTTCTTTTTTCTTTTTTTTTTTTTTTTTTCATATTCAAGGATTTTTAATTTTTTGGGATATGTAGATTTTTCCTTTCAGATTGGCGCTTTTTGGGCCTTTATAAATCCTCAAATCCTAAATTAAGCCAAGTGAAAAAGGAAATGATGGAAAGTTAAAAAAAAAAAAAATTAAAAACAAACAAACGAAACCGGTCAAAGCATTGACCTGGTTTCCTCCGGTAAAACTTGTGGCTGGTATTAGACGGTTAGATAATGAAAATCACGGCACCATTAGGCTAGCCAAGTCCTTTCGTGAAATGTCTTCTCGAACAAAGAATTGGGCAATAGTGGATAGAAGTTCTCTTTCTAGGGTTGATAGCGTTAAAAATCATAAACCGATAGCCTATTATAAATTTTAACCAAAATTAATTTTCATTTCCGTAAAAATGACTCAAACTGATACACATAACACATTTACCCTAAAATAATTTTCATTTCACGAAAAATCTCAAATCGGTTCTTTTGACCATAATATATCCTCCGTTAGCAATTTAGGATTCAACATGGAGGGTAAATTTGGATGAAAAGCACCGGTTTGAGAGTTTTCTTGAGACGAAAATTAGTATGGTATAAATTTATCATCGGTTTAATATTTTTTGTAAGAGAAAAAATTAATTTTGAATAAATATGTTATGGGTACTAATTTAAGATTTTTAACAATAGTAACTTTTTTTCATTGATATTTTAATTATGGAGGCAAGTAAGGAATGTTCTTTATTTGTGGCCCTAAAGGACGGAGGGAAAGGCAAATTCCTTCTGCGGGCAGCAATTACAAGTCCCTTGACGTTGTTTACAAGATAAAGGAACTTGTGTTGGGTGGAATCAAAATTAATGCCTGGACCTGCTCCGCGCATCAGCAAAGGTGACGTCAATAAAGACAGGTTTTCCCTTTCACCTCCGCACAGAGGAAACGAACTCTCGAAGGTTTTAAACTTCTTGGCTCTCTCTTACACTCACCAAGAACACAATCTGTCTTCATCCTAAAAGAAAAAGAAGAAAAAAAAAAGAGAGAAGCCGAATGGTGGCGGCGAACCAAACCATCACCGAGGCCAGCGTGGTTGTGAGGAGGGTCCAATCCCCGAAGGGCATGCTCGTGCAGATAGAGCTCGCCGTGGGCTCAGTCGCCTTCCTGCTCCTCTTCCTCACGGCTTTCGGCTTATTGAGGCGTCGGAGCAACAATACAGTGCTCAATGGCATGCTGTGGGCAGCGTACACTCTCTCGGGCTACTTGATAACGTACACGCTCGGGCTAATGCGCGAATCCCCGTTCCGCAACCCACTGTTCCCGCTGTGGGCGACTTTCTTGATGATCTTTCTTGGAAGCTCAAACTCCTTTTCTGCATATAGCCTCGCGGACAACAAGCAGCGGAAGAAATATGCTTGTTAACACTACTTAATTACGTTCATAGGGTTACTAACATTGTGGACACTCTATCTGACCACCTTGCCGTCAACGCTAGCGGTTTTCCTGCTATATTTCGTCATCCTAGTGCTTAAGACCACAGAGAGAGCACTATCGCTCATGTCGGTGAGCGCGTTTGGCCAGGATCGAATGACAAAATGGGTCACGGATCATATGAGCTCCACGTATTGTTGCCGAGAACCATGCGAAGCCGATCCCATCACTATGAAAGGATACAAATATGTAGTGAAAGTGAGCTGGACCGCACTCGAGAAAGTCTTTGGCAAAGTCGCAGCAACAAAGGCAAGTTCCAAAACGGATTCAAAAGACCACGAGGAGGAAGTCATCACCATAGAAAACGTGTGGGCGTGCAAAGGGCCTCTTTTGAGCTCAAGCGAGGGAGACCGAAATGGCAAGGTCAAGGATATTTGTCTCTCTTATGCGCTCTACCTGCTTCTCCATTTGAAAGTTTTGCACTACTCGTTGCCGGAAGAAATTCATAGGAAGACGTGGTGCTTGATTCGAGATGGAATTCTTCACGAAGAAAATGGGTATGGGCGAGCATTTCGAGTTGCCCAAATCGAGCTTACCTTTCTTCACGATTTTTTCTACACCAATTACCCCATCATTTTCCAAGCGCGCCTTTGGCAGCTGAAAGTGGTGGAGCTTTTGTGTTTGATCACAGGCACCATGGTAACAGTTGTATTCCTGATGCCCAAGACCACAAAGCCTCAAGATGTCGTTGTCCAATTGGTGACATCCAATGGGTTGAGCGTCGACGTTCTCTTGACTGCCGTCGTTCTCATGGTATTCATATGTGTTGAGCTTGTTCAGCTCTTTCAGATGGCCACATCCGATTGGACGAAAGTTGAATGGCTTTGCAACTACGTGCAAAAGGTGTCGTGGCAAGGGAGCAAGCCCATCGAGAAGCTGATAGGACTAATATGCCGCGTACGTCTGAAGCCTTGGCAATGGAAACTTCGCCAATACTCTTTTCTCGAATCGTACAATTACGTCCCTTCCAGATTTCTCCACAATTTCTGCACAGTCAATTTCATTGATGTTGTTAGGAGCGGTCAAAAACAACGCGCTCCCGTTAGATTGTCGGATGAAGTGAAGAAGGCTGTGTTAAATTCTCTGATAAAATGGAACGGGAAATTGGAGAATGGACAAGCTTCCTTGAGACTAAACAACGTGCCGGCTCAACTCTATGACGCGTTTAGGCTCGAGACACAAACTGAAGTTATAATGGTTTGGCATATAGCTACGAGCTTTCTTGAACACGAGCAACAATTGCACCAAGATCCAAACTTCAAGGTAGCGACTAACTTGTCCAAATATCTTGCCTATTTGGTGGCATTCGCCCCAATATTTTTACCTGATCACCTTTATGACATGGAGAACATATTCGACCAAGTCATCCTTGAAGCGCGGGAGGAGCTTAAGGTGTGCAAGACAGATCGAGAAAGAATCAACAAACTGAAGGAGATCGGGGAAACACTAGAAAATATGGAAACACAAGAAAATACGGTTATGAAGCAGGGCGCTTGGTTGGGGGTTCTACTCCTGAAGGAGGAGCCGCAGCGCCCACAGCGCGTTTGGAAGATCCTGGCTGAGTTTTGGGCCGAACTAATGGTGTATGTGGCTCCATCGGACAAAGCAAAAGCGCACATCGAGCACTTGGCAAAGGGAGGAGAGTTTGTGACTCACTTGTGGGCTTTGGTCTCTCATGCTGGCACAGAGCGAGAGCATTCGCAAACTCTCAAGCAAAGCCAAAGCTGGCCCTGGCGATGCAAATATGATATAGCTAGGGGAGCTCAGTCGTGGCAGCTACCTTAAGTGTACTTTCAACCTACGCAACATTTCTTCGATTACTCGCATTCAGGAAGATTTCTTGAGTAGATGGGAAACAATTCGAATGTGGGATTACATCTTGTCTAGCTGACTTTGTTGTTTTCTCGGAGTTAGTTTCAGATAACCAGCTTGCAATGATCGTTTCCGAGATCTTGAGAATTAATTGTATAAGCAAGTAGTAATATTGAGTGGTTCTAGAGAGCAGTTTGAATTTGGTCAGCAGGGTCTGTGTACCGTATGTAATTTAGATGACATTGCTTGCTAGTATTCCACGGAGTGATATATCAACAAATTCTTCTTGTGTATCTAAAGTCCCCAGCTTGTCAGCCACTTTCTTTTTCCTTTCAACTATGGCGTTTAGGGTTGAGAAAAATAGGTGTTCCATCCCCTATTCTTCTTTGTGAACTTGAGTTCTTCAATGTGCTAAGCGACAGAGCACAACGAAGAAAAACTTCCGCTTCAAAATCAAGGAAAAAATAAATCTTGACTTCTGGGTATGAGTAACAGTTGGCTGTCTCTTTAGCTTAAGCAAACGAGACACGCGGTGAATAATGAATACCAGTCACAGACAGGAGAAATTATTGTGTAGACAATGGCATAAGGGAGTCAAGCTAGCCACTTCAGAGCTACTCGAGTTCGACTGGCAAATATTATTTGCCTTCGGCTCGATTTTTTGTCAATTCAATTTGAGTTCCAAACCTAGAAAAGAAAAGAGGAAGAGCCACTAAGACAAGATTAGGTAATAAGCAAGCAAGAAAGAGAGGCAAAAAAAGGCGAGGCTAGGGGCTCTCCATCTCTAGGAAGGTTGTGTCGAGAATCTTGTAATCTAGCCTTCCTTCTTCTAGTGAATACTTTCAACCAGTTAGTCATCCCCCCTCTCCACCTGGGGCATTCTTTTAGTCTTTTCAATGGTACTTGAACCTTAAGTCGCGGCTAGGACTCTCCCAAGTATAATGATCAGTTCCATCTTTCCCCCGAATTTCATCAGTTCCGAGCACAAGTGCCTTCTCATCTATCTTCATTCCAAAGGCGAAATTTTCTTAGAGCGATTGTAACTGCTATGGCCAGTAGCTTAAATATTTAATCAAGTCAAACTTGTGTTATAATGTGTTTTCAAAATTCGCTTTGACTAAAATTTATTGGTTAATCAAGTTGAGCTCAAACTCGTTGGGAAGTTTTTTGAGTCAGAAATGAGCTTGAAAGATCAAAGCTTAATCAAGCTCAAGTCAAGTACTTCAAGCCTTGCATATCCACATCGATTCGAGCTCTAGACCTACGTTGGCTCGACTCTGTTACTCCCTCATCATAGAGTATGGCTCGATTTATGCCTATCTCTTGTAAAGCAACTTTTGAATTTCTCTTTTGAAGAAAAATCGTAATCAATACACTTTGGAGATTTCAACTTTCAAAAGTTGCAATAAAAGAATAAGAAATAATAAATTCACTACAAAACCTATCTATATACTAAGTCAATAATTTGCATGAAATAACGAAACCGATATTGAGACTTATATTACATTGTTTACTACATTGTGTCGGCAGTACATGCATGATGTGAACAGTGTACTACACTACAGTGAAAGCCACCTTGTATAGTGCCATCACTGCTATAGTGTTGTTACGGTGCCTTCCAAAGGGATAGTTACCAAAACAAAGTCATAAATTTATCATGCGGATGCCAATTGAATCATAAACTTTTCAATCTTACTATTTGAGTTACAAATCTTTTGATGATTTGGTAATGTAGTCAATTTGGCCAATTTGGACTAGCAATTGCTGATGTTGATGCCGACTATCTTATGTAGGATAACCAGTGCTGACATGGACAATTTTTACTGTTTTTTGTTTATTATTTTTTCATAACTTTTTCTTCTTTTTTTCTTTTTTTTTCCTTTTTTTCCTACTAAGACCGAGATATACTATCGCAATGTCACCACAAATTGACAATGAGATAGATCATATTTCCCATGTTCCATAATCCAGTGCTGTTGGTAGAATCATGTATGCTATGATTTCATTGATTTGTACTCATCCTAATTTTGCACATGCTATTAGTGTTGTGAGTCACCATATTGTAAACCCTAGAAAGCAGCATTTCAGAAGACCATTGATACCTTCATTCATAGCAATGAGCAAATACGAGTGAGTAAACATGCTAACTGTTCCCAAATTTCCTTTGCACATTCACAAGTAGAGATTCAATTGAATTTTGCCTCTAAAGCACAATGTAGCAAATTCATAGCCTTAGCATTTGATCGGACTTGCTTAGTATCATTTGTATTCTATTCTTCTTCACATTTTGGCATCTTTACCCCATTTACATTCTTAGTTGGTGCATGCAGACCATTCATATTAACATGCCGCAAATCATTATCTTGAGAATCAAAAAGCTTCTCATCCTAGCTTTCCACAATTTATAGTATGTAGTTGTTGACACCTAAAAATTTTGGTTAAACATTCGGTGATAAATTGAATAGAAAATTAGGGATTGAAATTCTGCCTCTAAAAAAGATAATATAATTAAATTGCATAGCATATAGACATTAGGAGCATTTGCATTGATAGTGATAGAATTTATTGAAACATATTTCCTTAAAGAAGAAGGAGGGGCGAGCAGGGCCGGGCCAACCCGGTCCCTCCTTCCTTTCCTCCCCACCTGGGCCGGGCCCCTTCTTTCTCTTTCCCCTTTCTCTACGGCCCAGCCCTTTCTTTTTTCCTCTCCTTCTTGGCCTAGCCCCCTCCCCACGTCTCTCTCTCTCTCTCTCTCTCTCTCCCGCGCGAACAAAAGCAACAAAGCAAAAGAAGGATCTGCAACGCGGAGGGCGGCAGCCACGATTTCAGAAAGCTCCAGTCTCCCTGCAACGTCCTCAAGCGACGTCCAGCACTAGCCCCTGCCCGGCGTTGAAGTCTCACCACCATTTCCAGCAACTATTGGTGTCGGTGGTCAGCAGCCTCAGTCTAGATTGTCATCCATACACGTAAGAGAAAAAGGACTGTTCATCATTCTTGGGGTTCTCCGGTCCCACCCGAGATTCCTTGTCCTTGTTCACTGGTGTGGTTTAACTTCTCGGCATTGTTGCTGCTCTTGTCCAGCGGTCTGGTTTGCCTTCTCATTGGTATTCTCGAGGCCTTATTGCGGTGTTGATCTCTGGCTACTGTCCTTTTACGAACCCCATCGCTGCCACCCTCACTGGTCCCTACGCTTGCTGCCGACTTGTCCATTGTGTACCCCCCCTACCTCACTTTGCACAGCCCGTCACTTCACATCACTGCCCACTATAGGATGCAAATTACGCAATCCCAAAATCTCCATAACCAGAACAAAAACATGCATAATTGAGTAGAAAGATTAACGCACCTGTTTTGGAATTCATCATTCTTTAAAGCGGAAGAGGAAACACAATGTTCCACGTGCAAGTCCTTCTCCTTCCACGTGCAAGTCCTTCTCCTCTATTGCCCTACGTATCACTGGCTCAATGAGGCGGCCCCCTCACGTTTAGCGTTAGGTAAACGCTCCTTAGGTGAGGATACATGTGAGAATTAGGGTTAGAGGAGAGACTTGAGCACTATTTATAAAGTTTCCAGCCAGGCCCCCTCTTTACGGGCCAGGCTCAACTCGGCTCACACTAGCCAGCCCCATATTAGACTAATTAAGAAACCTTCTATCTCACCTTAGACCAATCCCCGTGAAACGGTAACTGTAAAACGGTAAATTACAATATCAATTAATGTAATCCACATTAGGAAAACTCTTACATTCTCCCACTTGGACTATATTAATTGAAATCATACTGTATGTGCGCACATCGGTCTAGAGATCATTCTTAATAGTTAATCTTATCACATAAAGTCTCAAACACTGAATCATTGCGGTAACTGCATGTATACACATAGAGTCTTCCATGGTCACGAATGTTCTCAACTCTATTGATATGGATCCAATATGGTAGTGTGTCAAATGGACAACATCTCTCATAGAGAGATCCCATTTGTTAGTTATCATTATCTTACCTTAAGCGTCACAAAAACTTGTGCCACTAGAGAATGTCCATTCTCTTACCTTAAACGTCACAAAAAACTTGTGCCACTAGAGAATGTCTTTATGGTCCCATGAACCCACATATGTCTTGTCCTTACGGTTAACCATTCTTTATGTATAATAAGACATATGGATAAGGCTAATAACCTGATGCCCCTAGCCTTCACTCAAGGTTTATACAGTACCTTGAGACTTTATCAATATGTATTCAACATAATAACAACACATTCACAAATATTTTATTAAATGCAAAAGTTGATAAATATCAAACCGTTACTAAATATAACGAACACATATGTAAACTTTATCAGAGTAAAGCCAAAATAGCTCCCACTAAACAACAGTATCCCAGGATAATCCTAGGCCCATGCTAATGACATGTCGCTCAAATACACACGGGCGTAGGGCTTCAGTTAGTGGATCTGCAACCATATCATCTGTGGAAATATATTATATTATAACGTTACCTTTCCGTACCGTTTCTTTATGGTCAAAAAATTTGACCGCCATATATTTAGACCCCTTGAGACCTCTATTGTTAATAAATACTACAAATTTATTGTCTCAAAATAACCGTATAGATCAATCCATAAAATTAAAAACGGTTAACTCCTTAATAAGGTTTGGGAGCCTAATAGCTCAAGTAACAGTCTAAAAGAATGTTACAAACTATGCTTACATAGAACTTTATTTACCGCATTTCCTACTAATATATATTCCGTTATTGATCTCATGTCATCTTAACAGCTAGCAAAGTTTACATCTAAATACCCCACTAGCTGCAAGAATTAAATATGTTTGTAAAACAACATATAATCTTTTGTCCTATTTAAGTTCCTTAAAACCTTCTTAGCAGCAACCCAATATGATTGATTTCTACCTAGAAGTTCCGTCGCAAAGATGATATTTAGTCTAGTGCAAATTTGAGCACTAACACAAGGTACACCATTTAATTAGATTTTCTCAATATCTAAATAAGGACAATGTGATAGATTCAATCCATCACCCTTAACAACAGGAGCAATTCCTGGCTTACAATGATGTATATCGAATATTTCCAAAATACGATCAGCAAACGTCCTCCGAGAAAATCTAATATAAGAATGACAAAAACAATCCTTACGGACCTCAGTACAAAGGATAAAAGATGCAACAAGGTCATTACTTGTAAACAAAATATCATGTACATAGTGTATGAGAAAAATAAATTTCCTCCCACTGACCTTGCAGTATATTGAATTACTTTGTTCTCAATTGAACAAAATAACAACACTATGAAACTTTAATAATATTATTTGGAAACTTGCTTAAAACTATGAATAAGACTTTCTAGTTGCACTATATAGATTTTGTATCTCTTTGACGTAACTCCATATAAAAAATAAACTATTAATACCACGTTCACTCTGAAAGAATCTTTAAAAAATACTATAAAGAAACAATTATTTCTTCACTATAAACTATCCACCCCTCTTTCAGAGTGAAAACTTTACCTACCGGTTTGGCTTTAAATTCCACAATCTTTCTTTAAAAATCCTTTTAGTTTTGTATGCCAATTTGCAGCTAATGAACTTGTGAACTTTAGGCAAATCAGTAAGTTTCCAAACACTATGATGTTTCATAGATTGTATATCGCCTTTTATGGCATCTAATCACATACTTGATTGAGGATAAAAAATAACATTTATTTATGTCACTAAATCAACCATGTAGTGGATATTGCAGCCATGCTCTCACAAATAGATTATATAGTCAAATGGAATAAGTGATCGTCTTTCCTTAACAAATCTCCTAAATAAAGCTATAACCATTTCATTCTGCACTTGAGAGGCTTTAGAAATTTCATCATAACTATATTAAGAATAGTACCTTGAACCTCAACAAGTTTAGTCTATGGTATAGGAGATTCCATAATTGTTTATACCACAATTATATGTATAGGCAAAGACAAAGACATAGTGATTTTCCATTGTACTATTATCCTTAATAGTCTGAAAGCAACTATCCTCTACAATTATGTCGAACTGTAGAAACTTTACAGTATGTGATTCCATAATACATGTACCTTCTTCAGGGTCATAAAATTGATACCCCTTTTAACAATCTGGGTAAGACACAAAATAATTCCGAGTGAATCTAAATTCCAACGCACTTAATATTGGATTAGATAACCTCACTCCTGCATGACACCTTTAAATTTAATATGATTCAATCAATTTATGTCCAGTCCATAACTCAAAAGAAGTTTATGAAACAACTTTGATAAGAAACACTTTTTGTATGTGAAAAAAAAAATGCTTTCAAAATATCAACCCACAGTAAACCGATAAATTAGTCTTATCACCATGTTAATTATAGTGCAATTATGCCTTTTGGTAAAAACATTTTGTTAGGATTTTCAAGCATAGTAAATTACGTTACCACCCCTGAATTGACCAAGTATTTGACAAATGACCCTTTAAGCTATTCCACATTGTCATACTTGCCAAAATACTCACGGTCACTATTAAGCATGACAACCTTTAAGACTAATTCTAACCGATTTATTCTTTATCTCGGTCATTTTCCTTAAATAGAAAACTTTTGGAAACAACCTTTTAACCATATACGAGATGTATATGTCATTAGGACTTAAACACAATCTTTGTAGATGTGTCCTAATTTCGATATTAGACAAGACATAATTTCAAGCAACTAAGGCTTCCATCATCTTATAGCAGTCCGCAGGCAAACCTATTTTCAAGTGTTCTAGAATGGAACGCTTCATGGACAGTAAGCAAATTCTATTGTATTCTCAAGCAACAAATCATATGTTCACAACTTAAAATTTGAAGTAGTAAAAACCTCAATAATAATGGAGTTATTAATTACAGAAAATGTGACTGAAAACAAGCAATGTATATAATTAACATCATGTGAGCACTGTATAACTTGACGTACAAGTACACATCCAGAGAGTTATACGCATAATCATATGATCACCTTTGGGCAGAATACATGATATGCAGTTGTACACTCCCCATATGATAGCGGTTATGAGAATATATTCCAATCTTCGTGAATTCATCACCTTTGGGCATATGAGCCACTAGGATCAGTCACTCCTCCACCACACCATCATGTATCCCTCCATGAACTAATACACAATCACCTCCTTTGAGAGTATGACCACGCATTAGACCAGGAGACATCCCAATTAGCATACGAGATTGAAATTTCTCAAACCCAATCAAGCGTGCCACTTTGGCAGTCACTACTCAATTGAATCCTTGAAACTCTCTCATACTAGGGATATAAACCTTACTTCTCACATACACCATATACATGTGATTTTAACTTTAGTGATAGGGGCAGTAAATCACTAAAATCACATATCATGCTAATTACACTGCTTTATTCATTAATAAAAATTAATCAAACATATATATATATATATATATATATATATATGATCCAAAGAGATCTCCAATGAGATCACGGATCACGGTAACACAAAAAACTTCTCATAACATAGAAGAAAATATCTCTTGTGCACCCCGATTACAGATTACCAGCACATAAAGGAGTATGCTTGAGTAACAAAAGTTTCAAAACTTTTACCGTCTCTCATTACCTCAATACATACTTCAAATGCTATCCCATAATGGTTGTATCTCATTAAGCCACATTCAGTTCACAATAAAGTTTAATTTTATTAATGAATCACACATTTATAATGTCTAAGTGATAACATATCTATAACCCAACACTTGTATTTCCAAAATCACAGAAAAATACAAGAAAAATACACTAAAAATACGCGTATTTAGGGTTCCGTATGTATTTTCACATCCATAAAATTATCAAACATATAAAATAAACATACCACAAGATAGAGGATGAAGATACGAGTCCAACGCCGCAGGCCACACGCGGATCGAAGCCTCCACGCGCCCGCACGCGCCTCTTGAGTGTGCGGTGCGTGGAGCCCACGCGCAGGCAATCTTGACCGGTCAAAACCGGTCCGACCGGCAGCGGTTCGACCGATTCCCGGCTCGACCCCCGGTTCGACCGGTCCGACCGTCCGGTCAAAGTTGACCCGGTCGGTCGGTCAATGGGACGGGTTGGGTCAACGGTCAATGGTTCCTGGTCAACGGTTGCGGGTCGGGTTGGGTCAACGGGTCGGTCGGTCGGGTTCAGTCGTTGACGTCATGATGACGTCAGCCTCCGCGTGTGAGATGCACGCACGAGCCGCGCCCGCGCGTGGGGGCGCGTGAGAGCGTGTGGGGCGCGTGCTCGACGCCTTGGCGGCGCGTGGCCACACATGGGGGCGCGTGCAGCCCCCTCCGGCGACGCGCCGCCACGGATTTGCTCGTCTCGACGAGCCCAGTCCGAATTGTGATTTAATTTTATTTTTATTGAACAAAAAATCTCGAAAATCACAAATTAGGGCAAAAAATTTATGCGTTCGAGTTTTAGGGTTATGATTGCTCTAATACCACATGTAGGATGCAAATTACGCAATCCCAAAATCTCCATAACCAGAACAAAAACATGCATAATTGAGTAGAAAGATTAACGCACCTGTTTTGGAATTCATCGTTCTTTAAAGCGGAAGCGGAAACACAATATTCCACGTGCAAGTCATTCTCCTCTATTGCCCTCCGTATCACTGGCTCAATGAGGCGGCCCCCTCACATTTAGCGTTAGGTAAACACTCCTTAGGTGAGGATACACGTGAGAATTAGGGTTAGAGGAGAGACTTGAGCACTATTTATAGAATTTCCAACCAGGCCCCCTCATTACGGGCCAGGCTCAATTCGGCCCACACTAGCTAGCCCCATATTAGACTAATTAAGAAACATTCTATCTCACCTTAGACCAATCCCCGTAAAACGGTAAATTACAATATCAATTAATGTAGTCCACATTAGGAAAACTCTTACACCCACCACCAATGACTTGTCGCTGCCCCTCATTGTCTGGCGGTCGCGCTCATGGCCAACCCAGCAAAAACAGCCGTGATCAGTCCTCCGCATTCTTAGCATCCTGGAGTAGTATCCAGCACTCCCAGCAATCCCGGCAATCTCCGGCCCTCTTCGTGTCATTGCCGCTGCCCAAAGTTCCCATCCACCATAATCAATATCATATTTCCAGTTATCGGCATCCAACACTCATAAGTAGAGTTCTTCATTCATAGCACGAGAGGTGCTAATCGGTGGCCCAAAAGAAGCAATTGGTCAAAAGGACAAGAAGACCAAAGTGAGCGTGATTGGACCAAGTGGAAAATTCAGCATGCAGTCGGTTCCTTGGGATCTTGTGTAGCACGATAAGCGGGAAGCGACGGAACAAAAACAAGAAAAGACTGACTCGGTGAAAGAGGGATTGGTCCAGCGGAGAGCACAAGTTCTCACCATGAACTACTTGCCATGACGTTTTCCCTCACCGATGGTCACACTGAGAACTTGCAGCCATGACCCCTCGACGATGCCTAGATCTATCAAATAGATGAGTCGGGTTAGATTTGGGTCGGGTCATAATTGGTCCGACCCAAATTGACTCGTGAACCTTTTTATGACCCATTTATCATTAATGTAAATTTATTGACCCATACCCAATTCATATGGCTAAAACACTTCCATTTTAACCAAATATAGAAAAATTTATTTCTTATGATTTAAAAAAAAATTATTGTTAAAATACTCCCATACAATTACAAAATTAATGGATTAATTCTATAATTTATTTTTAAAATTGAGGCTTCATTTATTTCACAAAAAATGTGATATTTATGAAAATGATAATATTTTTCAGTGTTTAGTTGAAATTTGAAAATAAATTAAAAAATATTTTCGATTGGTATAGAAAATCCAATTTAATTTTCTATGCACTCCTTTTAAGTATTTTTATTTTTTTAAAGAGATTTTTTTCTTTTTTCTTTTTTCTCCTTCTTCACCTAGTCGCTAGCCATGACGGCCATGGCTAGCAATAGGCAAGTTCCAGCCTCATCACAAGCTGGTGAGGCTTGAGCTTGCCCAATTCCAGCGAGTTGAGCCTCGCTGGCCTTGGGCAAGGCTCCACCCGGCCAGATCCAGCGAGATTGAGCTCGCCTCGATGCCGATGAGCTCGAAGTCTTGCTAGATCAGTGAGGCTCGAGCCTGAGCCTGAGCCTCGCTTAATCAAACGAGCTCTCAAGCCTTGCCAATCTAGCGAGACTCAGGCTTGCCCTAGGCCAAAAGTTTGTCTCATTGAATTTGGCAAGCTTAAGCTCACCTCAGGCCGATGAGGTATTGGCCTTGCCCGATTGAGCTTGTTGGTGCGATGGGGCGGGGGCCACAAAGCCCTCGCCAACCGGCAAGGGTTGGCCGTCGGACTTCTTAGGGAAAAAAGTAGAAGAAAGAAAGAAATAAAATAAATAAAATAATTAATCAAAAATCAAAAATTAAAAAAAATGATAAAAACTATTCAAAGAGGATGATATCTCCTTAATGGGTTATACAAACCCATTTACAATTATCATTACACTTACATACAACCCAAATCCATTAGCAACCCATTTATTAAAACTTAACTAACCTATATATGACCCATCTTATTGAATATTGGTTCAACCCATTTTGACACCTCTAACGATGCCCGCTTGCCCTAACCTCTTTGTTTTGCCCTATCATCTTGTTGACACCTAACTTTTCTTTTCCCCAAATACATAATTTTTTTTCCTTAAATAAATAATTAAAAAAAAAAAAAAAAAAAGCTAAGAGAGGTTGGGTTGAGCCAAATCCGACCTTGGCTCGGCCCACCTCTCTTTCCCTTCCCCTCGTGTGGGCCTCCTCCTCTTTCTCGCGCAGCCCGGCCTCACCCCCCAACTTGTCTCCTTCCTCTAGCCGTCCTTCACGCAAGACTTGCAAAAAAGGAAAAAAATCGCAGCAGAACAACAAGTGAGAGAGAGGACAGGGCAAGCGTCGCGTGAGCTATGAAGCACAAACACATTGCCGGAACTTCCATGTCATGTCCGACATGTGTCGATGTGTCCAACATGATCGGACATGTGGTCAACTTTTCTTGACACGTTTTGACACGCGTGTTCAAGAGAGAGGAATGATGGAGGTGAGGCCGCGACGGCGAGGGAGGGTTAGAGGAAGAACATATACTAAGGTGATTTAGAGGGCCGCGATTATGACGTTGCAATAGAGGACCGACGGCAAGGCTGCAACTGCGAAAAAGGAATGGCCAGAGGCCCTTCGGCGAGCGACTGGAATGAGGCGACCAAGAGAGAGCTATGCGACGAGGAGGAAGAAGAGGCCGTGGTTAGGGTTTTAGCAAGAAGAGAGGGAGAGTGATGGGGGATGATGGAAAAATCCGGGGCTAGAGAGGGGGTGGCGTGGGGGGGGGGGAAGAGATAAACCGGGGGGAAGAAATTGAGGGGGCGGGGGAGCGGGGGGGGGGGGATGATTGATGGGGGCGGGGGGGGAGCAGGTGGTGGCATGGGTTGGGGATGATTGATGGGGGCGAGGAGCAAGTGCTGTTTTCGAGTCGTGGGGAGGGGGAGAGAAAGAGCAGAGAAAAATCGAGGGGGGGGGATTTTGGGGAGGCGTGGGGTGGTGTCCGGGATGGAGGGGGGAAATGATTTTTGGGAGATGAGAGTTTAAAGAAAAAAGATAGGGAAATATTTTTGGGAGATTTTTAGGGGGAATAACTTTTGAGCTGCAAAGTTATTTTTGTTATAAAAAATGTATAAATGAGTTAAAAAGTGATTTCGAAAAATAAAAATATTGAATGTTTTTTGAGGTAAACCGAGGGGGGGGGAGAGCGGGGGTGGGGGTGGGGGTGATTGATGGGGGCGGGGGGGAGTAAGTGCTGTCGTGAGAGGGGAGGGGGAGGGGGAGAGAAAGACCAGGGAAGAAACCGAGGGGGGGATTTTGGGGTGGCGTGGGGGATAGGGGAGGAAAATGATTTTTGAGGATGAGAATTTATAGAGAAAAAAAGATAGAAAAATAATTTTTGGGATGTTTTTTTAAGGGGAATAACTTTTGAGCGGCAAAGTTATTTTTGTTATAAAAATATATAAATGAGTTCAAAAGTGATTTTGAAAAATAAAAATATGGAATGTTTTTCGAGATAAATCGAGAGGGTGGAGAGAGCAGGGTGGGGGTGATTGATTTGGGGGGGAGCAGGTGGTGGTGTGGGTTGGGGATGATTGATGGGGGTGGGGAAGCAGGTGCTGTCGTGCGGGGGAGGGGGAGGGGGAGGGGGGGAGAGAAAGAGTAGGGAAGAAACCGAGGGGGATTTTGGGGTGGCGTGGGGGATAGGGGGAGGAAAATGATTTTTGGGGGATGAGAGTTTAGAGAGAAAAAGATAGGAAAATAATTTTTGGGAGATTTTTTAGGGAAATAACTTTTAAGCGGCAAAGTTATTTTGTTATAAAAATAAATAATTGAGTTAAAAAGTGATTTTGAAAAATAAAAATATTGAATGTTTTTCAAGATAAACCGAGGGGAGGGAGGGGTGGGGGAAGAAACCGAGGGAGCAGGGGGAGCAAGGGTTGGGGTGATTGATGAGGGCGAAGGAGAAGGTGGTGGCATGGGTTGGGGATGATTGATGGGGGCGGGGAGCAAGTGCTGTCATGGGGGAGGGGGAGGGGGAGGGGGATGGGGAGAGAAAGAGCAGGGAAGAAACCAGGGGGGGATTTTGGGGTGGCATGGGGATGGGGAGGGAAATAATTTTTGGGGATGATAGTTTAGAAAGAAAAAGATAGGGAAATAATTTTTGGGTGTTATAAAATACATGAATAAATAAATATTAATTATATTCATCTTATCTAATGTACTTATTATGATACATTTGCATCAGTTTGCCACATATTCTGAATTAATTTCTGTGCTTCTCACTGCTGAGCAAACTAATGAATTGCTGCTAAAAAATCATGATCTTAGATCTGCTGGCTCAAAAGCATTGCGTGAAGCACATGCTAACTTTGAGAAAAATACTAGCCATTTTAAGAGCTATAAGCGCAGGTAAGAACATAATCCTAGAAGGGATGGCAAGAAATTTAACCGCCCTAGAAAATCAAACTATGGCTTGAATCATAGCAAAGAAAAGAAGTCAAAGAAAGTGATTAATGAAAGTATTTGTCATCGCTATGGCATGACTGGGCATTAGTCACGTACCTGTCGTACGCCAAAACATTTTGTTGATCTATACCAGGCATCTTTAAAGAATACGGGCAAGTGTGGTGAATCTCATGCCATTGAAATCAATTCTACTGCCATAACCATTGTTAAGGCCAACAATATCTCCGTTGGTGGGACTCCTCTTGCTCCTGAAGTAGCAAATGCATCATTGGATGTCTCTGATTTTTTTGAGGACCTCTGATTATTTTGATAAGGCATTAGATTGGTGGATGATAATTTGAACTTCGAATTTTATGTTGTTTCGCTTTAAATGTATTACTCTTTATTGTTCTTTAATATAGTTATAAAATGCTTATGAACCTTATATAATATTTATTTTGAAATTTTATTCGACTATATAACTAATATGCAACTTTTATTATACTTGACACCTGAAGTTGTCAATATAAATGCAAATGGAAAATATCGAGAAAAAGGAAGATATTTGTTTGTTTGATAGTGCAACAACACATACTATATTTCGTAGTAGACACTTTTTCTCGAGTATGACATTACATAAGGCACAAATCCATACAATATCAAGTCCCGTTCCGATTATTGTTGGTTTCGAAATGCCACAATTATTTTGCCAAATGGCACAATCCTACATATTGAAAATGCGTTTCTAAACATTAGATCCAAAAAGAATCTGCTCAGTTTCAAAGATGTACGCCGTAATGGGTACCATATCGAGATTATTTATGAGCAAGATAAATAATATATTGGCATTTCCTCTTATAAAATGGGCCTGAAGACCATCCATGAAAAGCTATAAGCTTCTTCTATGGATTTGTATTGTGTCATGATTAAGGTTGTTGAAACCTACGCCACTACATCCTGGAGATTGGTAAGCCCTGATCAGTTTGGACTGTGGCATGATCGCCTTAGTCATCCCGACGCTTCAATGATGCGTAGGATAATTTAAAATATAAAAGGGCACCCTTTAAAAGATATAAATGTATTGTTGTCCAAATATTATAATTGTGAGGCTTGCTCACAAGGAAAACTCATTATCAAACCTTCTATAACAAAGGTTAATCTTGAATCTCCTTTATTCTTACAAAGAATTCATGGTGATATTTATGGACCAATACAACCATCAAGTGGACCATTTCGATATTTTATGGTACTAGTGGACGCATCCTGTAGATGGTCCCATGTTTGCCTATTGTCTACGTGCAATGTCGCATTTGCACGTTTACTTGCGCAGATTATAAAGTTCCGGGCATAATTCCCTAATTATCCAATTAAGAGCATAAGGATGGATAATGCTAGTGAATTTACATCAAAGAGTTTTGATACATATTGTGCTTCACTCGGAATCGAGATTGAGCACCCGGTTGCATATGCTCATACTCAAAATGGATTGGCAGAATCCTTAATTAAATATATCAAAATCATTGCCTGCATTCTATTATTGAGAACGAATCTCAACGATACAACATGGGATCATGCAATTTTGCATGCGGCAGCTCTAATAAGATTACGCCCCACTGCTAATCTTTTACAATCTCTCTTTCAAATGGTTCTTGGTTATGAACCAGATATTTCACATCTACGCACATTTGGTTGTGCAGTATAGGTGCCTTTAGCACCGCCAAAAATGATGAAAATGGGTCCCCAACGTCGTTTGGGCATTTATGTTGGGTTTAATTCACCATCTATCATTAGGTTCTTGGAACCAACTACTGGTGATCTTTTTACTGCCATATTTGCAGATTATCATTTCGATGAGACTAGGTTTCCATCAATTAGAATACCTACAATTTTCATGACTACAAAACAAAAACCAGTTAAGGTTTTCTCATTGAATGAGAAAAATTTATCTGAATTAGACCCAAGGACTCTTGAATGTGAAAACGAGGTGCAACGTATAATCCATTTACAGGCTATGGCCAATAAACTTCTTGACACATTTAATGATGCTACTAAGGTAACGAAATCTCATGTTCCAACTGTAAATGCTCCAGCTATGATAGCTATTCCTGAAGGACAAGCTAAAATGGATTAAAATCCCTTGCACTTGAAGCATGGTAGACCGATAGGATCAAAAGATACCGCTCCTCGAAAATGAAGGGGAAAGAATCAGGAATCCGCTCCAGAAAAGCCTAGCGTTGTGCTTGCTCTTGAAGAGCTTATTGCCCCTGAAGAGGTGCAAACCCATGAAAAGAACACAAATCCTGGGAATACTGAGAATTCAATTACATATTATAATGAAATTTGGGATTGAAATGAAATCATCATTGATGATGCTTTTACATTCTCAGTTGCTTATAAAATTATGGATGATGATTGTGAGCCGCAATATATTATTGAATGTCGTCAAAGGCAAGATTGGCTTAAGTGAGAGGAAGTAATTAAAGCTGAATTAGCTTCCCTAACTAAATGAGGGGTTTTTGGACCTGTAACTCATATCCCCGATAATATAAAGCCCATTTGATAAAAATGGGTATTTATCCAAAAACGAAATGAAAAAAACGAGGTTGTCAGGTATAAAGCCCGACTCGTTGCCCAAGGATTCTCCCAGAGACCAGAGATTGATTATAATGATACATATTCACTTGTGATGATTACATTTCGTTTTCTCATTAGCCTAGCAATCTTTGAAAGATTGAAAATGCATCTTATGGACGTTGTGACGGCATATTTATATGGCTCATTAGACTCTGATATTTATATAAAAATTCCCGAGGGATTCAAAATGCCGGAAGCATGCATTCCCCGCAATTTATTCTCAATAAAATTGCAAAGATTCTTGTACGGGTTAAAGCAATTCGGTCGCATGTGGTATCAATGCTTAAGTGAGTACCTAATTAAGGAAAGGTACAGGAATAATCCTATCTGCTCATGCGTGTTTATTAAGAAATTAGAAACTGGATTTGCTATTGTAGCAGTTTATGTCGACGATATAAATTTAATTAGAACTCCAAAAGAGTTAGCTGAAATTGCTGAATATTTGAAAAGAGAGTTTGAAGTTAAAGATTTGGGTAAAACCAAACTTTGTCTTGGTCTAGAGCTTGAGCATAAAGCAAATGGAATAATCATCCATCAATCAGCATACGTTGAAAGATTGCTTAAACGCTTCAACATGGACAAAACTCACCCATTGAGCATCCTTATGGTTGTAAGGTCTCTAGATCCTCAAAAGGACCCATTTCGTTCTAGAAAATTAAATGAAGAGATACTTGGTCCTGAAGTACCATATCTCAATGTAATTGAGACTTTGATGTACTTGGTACAATGTACGAGACCAGATATCGATTTTGCGGTAAATTTATTGGCACGTTTTAGTTCTGAGCCAACTCGGAGACACTGGAATGGAGTTAAACATATTTTCCATTATCTCCGAGGAACCATAGATTTGAGATTATATTATTCCATGGATTCCACTAACTCGGTTTAGTTGGATATGCTGATCTTTGGATATAGATCGATCCACATAAGGCTCGCTCTCAAACCGGGTATTTATTTTGTTATAACGGCGCCGCTATTTCTTGGCATTCTACAAAGCAATCGCTAGTAGCTACATCTTCTAACCACTCTGAGATTATTGCTTTATATGAAGCTGGAAGAGAGTGTGTTTGGTTAAGATCCATTATAACACATATTCATAATTCTTGTTGTTTAATACCGGTTACAAATTCTCCCACTATAATTTATGAAGATAATTCTGCTTGTGTTGCATAAGTTAGGGGAGGATATATCAAAAGTGATAAGACCAAGCATATCTCGCCGAAATTTTTCTATACTTATGAACTTCAAAAAAGTCGACAAATTGATTTTAACAGATTCAATCTATAAATAATCTTGCACATCTTTTTATCCAATCATTGCCAACATCAACTTTTGAGAAATTAATATATGGCATTGGTATGCGGCGAGTTCACAAAATGCAAGATTGATTAGCCCCGACAGTGGCTATATGTCTCAATTGAGGGGGAGATATTATGAACTATGCATTGCAGCATTGATATGCGGCGAGTTCACAAGATGCAAGATTGATTAGTCCCTACAGTGGCTATATATGCATTGCACTCTTTTTTTCTTTTTGTCCGGTTTTTTCCCACAAGGTTTTTCCGGCTTAAAGTTTTTAACAAGACAATGAATGCATCTATAAATGGGAGAGATTATAACATTTGTGCTCTGCACTCTTTTTCCATTTTTGTCCGGTTTTTGTTCCACTGGGTTTTTCCGACTTTAGGTTTTTAAAGAGACAGTATCATTTGATGCACATTCGTAATGAATACAATGAATATTCAAGGGGGGTGTTATGAAATACATGAATGAATGAATATTCATTATATTTATCTTATCTAATATACTTATTATGATACATTTGTATGATACATTCTAAATACATCTCCTTATACAATGAATGTTCATCTCCTTATCCAGTACATGTATAATTCGATACATTGATATTAATTATGAATACATTCTTAGTCTCCTATAAATAGGAGTTTAGTTTTGATGTACAATTACAACTATCAGAACAACTGAACAACAGTGAGATATTGGAAGTAAAACTTTCTCCTCTAGCTTTCTCTACTATCTCTAGTGTTCACTTGCTTTCTCTTCTCAATCTCTTCTCTATTATATATTTGCAACGTAATATTTTACAACATTGGGAGGCTTTTTTGAGGGAATAACTTTTGAGCGGCAAAGTTATTTTTGTTATAAAAATAAATGAGTTAAAAAGTGATTTTGAAAAATAACAATATTGAATGTTTTTCGAGATAAATCGAGGGGGATGGATGGGGGAAGAAACCGAGGGGCCGGGGGAGCAAGGTTGGGGATGATTGATGGGGGCGGAGGAGTAGGTGGTGGCGTGGGTTAGGGATGATTGATGGGGGTGAGGAGCAGGTGCTGTCGTGGGAGGAGGGGGAGGGGGAGAAAGAGCAAGGAATAAATCGAGGGAGGGATTTTGGGGGTGGTGTGGGGGATAGGGGGAGGGAAATGATTTTTGGGGGATGAGAGTTTAGAGAGAAAAAAGATAGGAAAATAATTTTTGGGAGGTTTTTAAGGGGAATAACTTTTGAGCGGTAAAGTTATTTTTGTTATAAAAATAAATGAATGAGTTAAAAAGTGATTTCGAGAAATAAAAATATTGAATACTTTTCAAGATAAACCGAGGGGGAAGGATGGGGGAAGAAATCAAGGGGGCGGGGGGGAGCAAGGTTGGGGATGATTGATGGGGCGGGGAGTAGATGCTATCGTGGGGGAGGGGGAGGGGGAGAGAAAGAGCAAGGGAAGAAACCGAGGGGGGGATTTTGGGGGATGAGAGTTTTGAGAGAAAAAAAAAAGATAGAAATAATTTTTGAGAGGTTTTTGAGGGGGAATCACTTTTAAGTAGTAAAATTATTTTTGTTATAAAAACAAATAAATGAATTAAAAAGTGATTTCGAAAAATAAAAATATTGAATGTTTTTCAAGATAAATCGAGAGGGAGGAGGGGTCAAGGAAAAACCGAGGGGATGGGGGAGCATGGGTGGGGGTGATTGATGGGGGTGGGGAAGCAGGTGCTGTCGTGGGGGGGAGAGGGAGGGGGAGAGAGAGCAGGGAAGAAACTAAGGGGGATTTTGGGGGTGGCATGGGGAATAGGGGGAGGAAAATGATTTTTGGGGAATGAGAGTTTAAAGAGAAAAAGATAGGGAAATAATTTTTAAGAGATTTTTGAGGGGGAATAACTTTTGAGCGGTAAAATTATTTTTATTATAAAAATAAATAAATTAGTTAAAAAGTGATTTCGAAAAATAAAAATATTGAATAGTTTCCGAGATAAACTAAGGGGGAAGGGGTGGGGGTGATTGATGGGGTGGGGGGCGAGGTGTTGTCGTGAGGGGAGGGGGAGGGGGAGAGAAAGAGCAATGAAGAAACCGAGGGGGGATTTTGGGGTGGTGTGGGGGATAGGGGGACGGAAATGGTTTTTGGAAGTTTTGAGAGAAATAACTTTTGAGCGATAAAGTTATTTTTGTTATAAAAATAAATAAATGAATTAAAAAGTGATTTAGAAAAATAAAAATATTGAATTTTTTTGAAATAAAACAAGGGGGAGGGGTGGGGGAAGAAATCGAGGGGGCGGGGGAGCAGGGGGTGGGGGTGATTGATGGGCGCGGGAGTAGGTGGTGGCGTGGGTTGGGGATGATTGATGGGAGCGGGAGCAGGTTCTGTCGTGGGGGAAGGGGGAGGGGGAGAGAGAGTAGGGAAGAAACCGAGGGGGGATTTTGGGGTGGCGTGGGGGATAGGTGGAGGGAAATGATTTTGGGGGATAAGAGTTTAGAGAGAAAAATATAGGGAAATAATTTTTGGGAGGTTTTTAAGAGAAATAACTTTTGAGCGGCAAAATTATTTTTGTTGTGAAAATAAATAAACGAGTTAAAAAGTTATTTTGAAAAATAAAAATATTGAATTTTTTTTCGAGATAAACCAAGGGGGAGGGGTGGGGGAAGAAACCGAGGGGACAAGGGTGGGGGTGATTGATGGAGGCGGGGGAGCAAGTGGTGGCGTGGGTTGGGGACGATTGATGGGGGCAGGGAGAAGATGTTGTCATGAGGGGAGGGGGAGGGGGAGAGGAAGAGCAGGGAAGAAATCGAGGGGGATTTTGGGGTGGCACGAGGTAGAGTGGGGGATGAGGGAGAGAGAAATGGAGGAGGGAAATGATTTTTGAGGATGAGAGTTTAGAGAGAAAAAAAGATAAGGAAATAATTTTTGGGAGGTTTTTAGAGTGAATAACTTTTGAGCGGCAAAGTTATTTTTGTTATAAAAATAAATAAATGAGTTAAAAAGTGATTTGAAAAAATAAGAATATTGAATATTAAATAATAATAAATTTTGATGATTATAGAAGATCATAAATTTATTTAAATAAAGTTGATTCTATTTTTTTGTTAGTCATTAGTTTCATCCATAATTTTTGTTAAAGTAAAAAACATGTTCCCAAATATGGATACGCATTAACTATTTAATGTCTTTCAAATTTTCTATGAAAAAATTTATTAATATTATTAGTATAAATTCATTGTAAGCTCTTTTTGTTTATTTATTTATTTGTGAATTTGAATCAAATTAATTAAAAATAAAAATATTTATTTAATAATAACATGTCCCAACGTGTCGAAGTTTTCTATTTTTGAGAAATGACGTATGGGCGTATCGTGTCATGTCACGTGTCCGCGCTACTTAGCGTGTGAGACGTTCTGGGAGTAGGTCGGCAGCGGCGGCCGACATCGCAAGGGTTGCTGCGCGTACCAGCCGAGCATAAGAAAAGGAGGGGGAACGAAAAGAAAATGGGAGAGCTAGCAGGAGGAGAGATTGGGGAGTAGAGAGAGTTTAGAGGGCCCAGAATACGAGGGCCTTATCTAGCGACTCAGCCACACTCCACCACACTACGCCGACCACATCCATAGCCCCAGCCTTGCTCTGGCTCTCGTGAGGTTCCGAGCGCCGTTGCTCCATTTGGCGCCTTAGGCGGACACGGCAGCAATGGCGGCGGCACCACGTTCTTGAGGACATTCTCGCCAGCACACTTTGAGCACGGGGACTGGACCGACGGGGGGAGCTGCCTAAGGACGCGCCCGTTCGGGAGTGACGAGAAGAAGCTGAAGGGCTACTACGACCTGGAGTTCTTCGTGGCGCAGGAAGAGGAGTTCCTGGAGCTAGAGACCGGGGAAGCAGGGAGTGACAAATCCAAGCGACTAAGAGACAAAGAGAGTGGGAGCCTCGGCCAACGCCTCAACCACGCGAGAACCCATTCGACAACGACTTCCTCAAGCTAAATAGGTAAGCTCGGCTTTCCTCGCGTTTGTTTTAGGTTTGCTGGGCCTGGGCTCTTGGCCGTCCGGCTCACACGTGCTCCGGCCATTGTCGCTTTTATATTTTGTTTCCATAGCCATTGTATGTCGTGCGCCGAGGCCTCCGATGCACATTTTTGTTTTGTGTTCTTGTTTTAGCAATACTAGAAACCACTAGCCAGCTAGTGGTCAGCAGCGTTCAGTCCCGACCGACACCAGACAGTGGCTCCGCGCCTCAAAGGCCGGTGAGGGGCTCGTCATAGCGGTGGCGCTAGTTCGGGCAAGAGAGTTGCGGGTGAGTGTTCGGTGAGGAGAGGGGAGTCGTCAAGGAAGAAGGAAGAAGGCCGGCGTAGAGAAAAAAAGAAGAAGAAGAAGAAGAAGAAAAAAATAATGCAGAAAAAGTGAAAAATGGAGAAATAGCAAACAAGAATGGCTTCGGGCCTATGGAGAATGCGTGAGGAAGAAGAAGTCCAAGAGAGAAGAGAAAAAGTAAAAGCAAAAGAAATAAAAAAGAGGTGATGAAAGGAAATGAAAAGACAGAAAGAAAGAAAGGACAATGGATTGAAACCTTCGATGAAGAAGTCGTATAGAGAAGATGGAGCAACAAGAAAAGACAAAATAAGAATAAGACAAAAAGAAAAAAAAGAAAAAAAATATACTTTAGAAAAAACTATAAAAAAAATATTTTTTTAACGAACGTGGGTCGGATTAGGGCTCGGATCGGTCCTACCCGGTCCGAACCCTTTTTCTGAATATTATAATATTAAATATTAAAAATATAGTAAAAAAATCAAAAAATTTTCAAAAAAAAATTTCAAAAAAATTTCCGAAAATTCAAAAACTCAAAAAACATTAAAAATTTCAACATTTTAAAAAAAAATTAAAAATTGCAAAAACTTTTTGGGAAAATTCAAAAATTCATTCAAAAAAATAGAAAAATCCAAAAAAATTCTTTTTTTTTTTTTTTTGAATTTCCTTGAAAAGGTTAAAATGAATCTTTTGAGTAATTTTCTCCTAAAAATAGAAAGCCTTTCAATTTGGAATTATGCTCAAGTTTGACACTACCTTTAGGGTTTTACCTTAGGGTTTCAATTGTCCTTAGGGATAAATACCCTTGATTGTGCAGTATTAGTATATTGATTTTGGCTTCCCTTTAGTCTATTTAAGATTAATATTTACCTCTTCCTTAATGTTAAATTTTTGCTCCCCCATGCAATTTATTTAAACGTTTTCCTTGGTTGCTAATTATTATTTTAATGATTGTGTACCCGCATGATCACCTCACATGTTAGCGGATTGGTCTAAAGTTAATCCAAACTGTATGACAATTTTTTTTTAATAAACAAGATTAGATACCGAAAGGGCACTAATTAATTAATTTGCGTAATCAAGTCCCCAACCATTGATTCTCTGGTTGCGTAGGAAGTGAGGTACACTCCTATGCCTCACTTGGTTTCTAGCTGACCCCAATAAGCTAGTGGTGACTCCTTATTGCGAAATTCTTAAAAACACCCCAATGTCGTGCGAGGTATGGGCTTGAGAGAGTCCATGCCTAATCATGGGGCCTTAGGTCCGTCCTTTAGGCAATACCCCTAAACCTATTCCCTTCCCCGAGAGGTAGGTCGCAACATCTCAATTTTGTAGGTTTCCTAGCAAGGCATCACCAGCAGTCACTCGCGAAACCATCACCACCGTGCCCTCACCGTCTAGCAACCATTGGTCGAGACGCTACCAAGCACCACTATGAGTCCACAATTTAACTCGATTCCATCCCAGATAATGTGCATCCATATTAGGTAACAATGTAATCCGAGTTGATTTGAATATCTAATTGCTAATTTAGGAATGATTTTGTTATCTAATTGTGATATTTAAGATTTTACAAATTATCCAATTAGGGCGTTATTGATAATAGTCAATTTAATTACTAATTTGATTTGTTAAGATTTCAGACCATTTTTTTTCAATTACTTTGACTTAATATTGGATAATTGTTTTGCCTAGAGATTGTGATAATATTTAATTTAACTACATTGGATTATTTTTTAGATTATCATAATCTTTAATTTGAAATCTTTGTGGATTGTGCTTGCGTATTAGGTAGGCCTTTATCTTTAATTTAGTTAACTGTCATATTTTGAAAATATCAAAAACCCAAAACTTGCATTGCATATCATGTAGATTATAATCGATTTCTATATAAGATTGTGTGATAGGGTAATTTTGATATTTTCCTAATTGAATTAAAATTGCATTTTTAGATAATATCTAGGTTAGATCAAATATCTAGATAGAATTGCATGCTACAATGGATTTATAATATAAGATAGGATTTAGGTTAGTTTATTTCCTAACTTAAATTAGATAACATTTCACTTTAGATATATTTTTATTTTTATTACTTTTCAATTAGAAATTCTAATTGAAAATCCCAAAAAAATATCATTTGCATGTCATATAGATTAGTTGCATTACACTCATGTCATATGCCATATCAGTTTAACTCATGTCATATATGTAATGCCCCGAGTCCCACCGTGTAATATTGTCCACTTTGGACACTGAGTCTTCACGGCTTTAAAACGCGTTACACAGGTTAGAGGGACCCAAGCCTTATAAACTAGCCTAGGACTCCCCCCTAAGCGATGTGGGACTTAGGGGTGAGCATCGGTCCAGGGTCAACTCTGGACCGACCCTGGACCGGCCCAACCTTGCCGATCTTGGTCTAGTTCCAAGGGAGACTAGGTCGGTCCTTGATCCTAGAATTCTTGGACCAGCACTGTGCGGGTCAATCCTCGGTCCTGAGAGTTCCGTGTCGGTCCAACCCTAACTATATATATCTAATATATTATTTAAAAAAATTTTATATAAAGAAAACCTTAAAATAAACGGCGTCAACAACATCAAACAGTTTTTTAGTGAGGAATTCAAGTAATTTTGCATTGTTCTTTAATAACTTAGGTTTTTAATGTCTTTTACAACGTCAATAGTCATAATTTATGAAAGAGGAAAATGTTTTTGTGAGGAATCCTCACGGCGTCCAAAAAGGCATCTTATGGCATCCTCCTCTAGTATTCATCCTCTTCTGTCTTATTTGGCCTCTTAGTCTTCAATTTGCTAAAAAAAAAAAAAAACTTCTTCGATCGCCAATCAACACTTGCCTCACTCGCTTTGGGTCACTCGTGCTGCTCGTCGCTCGATGCTCGCTTGGCTTGTTGCTCCTTGCTTGACATTCGATACTCATTCTGTTCGACTCGACGCTCACCTCACTTGACCATCACTACTTGCCTTTCTTAGCTGACCTTGCTCATCATCGAACCCGTTAGGTCAGTACGGTCATCGATTGCCCTTTCAAGGAGTACAAAAAATGAAATAAAAAATTATCAGTTGGTCCTAGGTTGACCCTGGAATCGGACTGAACCCATTGGGTCAGTTTGGTCCTCGGTCCCAAGCTCAATAAGGTCGGTCCTCGGTCCCAAAAATTGAGGACCAGCACTGTGCGGGTTGGTCCTAGGGTTAGGGGGTGGACTGGCCCAACTCGGACCATGCTCACCCCTAGTGGACTAGAGAGGACCCCTCCCCTTCCTTGAGCTGTCACACTCTTCACCCCTTAAGAGCATAGCGTCCTCGCTGTGGCCCTCACACGCGGTCGAGAGTCGGCTCTGATACCATTTGTAATGCCCCAGGTCCCATTGTGTAATATTATCCGCTTTGGACACTGAGTCCTCACGGCTTTAAAACGCGTTACACAGGTTAGAGGGACCCAAGCCTTATAAACTAGCCCATGACTCCCCCCCTAAACGATGTGGGACTAGAGAGGACCCCTCCCCTTCCTTGGGCTATCACAATATATGTATGTCGTTTAATGTTTGCATTTTAAGTTAATTTAATTAAAATCACATGCCATGTTAAGGTAGTCGCCTGTTAAATTTTTCTGTCATTAGAATTGGGATATGTATATCCTCTTTAATCTACGTCATTACATTTAGAATCATTGCATTGCATGCATTACATAAAATGTAGTTTCCATTAAACAAGAGAAAAACCAAAAATAGTTGGTCGAAATCGTGTGTTAATTAGAAATCATATATAGTTTGAATATGCGTTTTCTCTAATTAATCTTGTAGATGCATATGTTGCTTTGAGGTACGTACCATTCCATTTCCTTGCAATTTACTTACTACTTTAATTATTGGGTGTTTCATTAATGTTTACGCACTCGTATGATCACCTCACATATAAGTGAATATGTTAAAATGAATTCAATCTGTCTACTCAATATTTTTTTATAAGAAAAAGGGTAACGAAAGAGTATTAGAGAAATCTATTGTAACTAAATACTCGTGCACACAATTTTTCATTCGTAGAAGTAAAATAATTTTCATGTTATTTTACTTGGGTTTCTAATTGATCTACCGAAAAATAGATTAATGATGACTCCATTTAAGAGCCCTCATAATGTCAATTTGACTTAATATCAAATACCCCAACATCGCGCACAAAGTTGAGGAGAGCCCATGGCTAATCAAGTGCCTTAAGCATTTTAGGCAATATCTTTAAATCTATGGCTTTTCCCCTCCGGACAAAAAATGTAAGTTGTGACAACAATCCAAAATAAAGGAGGTCTAACAATCAATTGACCCTCACCTAGGGCAGTACTGACAAGTAGCCACGACCTTTAGCATGAACAATTCAATCATTCCCAAGCAAATCACACAAGAATTTTTCCAAGGCTCTAATACAAAATGTCTACCCAAAAAACCACATAAAGAAGCACAGTTGATAAGTAATTCATAGAATGCGTGGTGTGTGTAAGAAAAGGGGGTAAGTACCAATAAAAGTTATAAATATATTGCATCTGTGTCAATTCAGCCATAAACCTTTTAATTATGTTAATTAAGTCTTAAACATTTTCATTATTTACCAATTGAGTTCATCCAGGCAAATTTGGCTAGAAATTGCTAATGTGGATGTCAACCATTTTATGTAGCACGGCTAGTGCGAACTTTTGAATACTTACAATTTTTTTATATTTTTATATTTTTTTTTCTTTCTTTTCCTTTTTTCTTCTTCCAAGCCTGGCGAGAGCCATTGGCCAACCCTCGTTGGTCATAAGGAAGGGCTAGCCAACCCTCGCCTATATTTGGCAATGGCTGCGAAGCCCTCATTATTCACAAGGAAGTGTTGCAGCCCTCACTAGTTGACACCGGTGGTTGACGAGAGTCGACCACCCTCGTCGGACTTGGTAGAAAAAAAGGAAAAGAAAGAAAGAAAAATATAATATATTAAAAATCAATTTTTAAAAATTAAAACAGTATAAATAAAAAAATTGTCCACGTAAGGTCAGCCGTCCTGTGTGACACTTTGCCCGAGTCCATGTCAGTAACATACGGGCAAAATAAACTGGAAAGATTATATTGGCAAATCATTAAAAGATCACAAATGTAATAAATTTAGGATTTTTTTGTTTATTTTCTCAAGAGAAAAGAGTTAAGCCATAGAAAAATATCTCTTCAATGGGGAGGTACGGTTCCAAATTGTTGCCTACTCCACTCTTTAAATCTTTTTTGGCGTTGTGTGCCCAATGCACTGGTTGAAAGCCGGATTACAACTATTGGAAGATTTGGAGACCAACTTTACGTACACTCTCAATGCTACAAAGATACTTTATCTCAATTATATCTCTCTAATACAATGTTTTTCACTCTAATAATTTATTGCAAAATTATGACGAGGCTAGAACCAATGTTTGCTTTGGATGTGTGCTTCGGTCACTTTTACTGAAGTAAGAGAGTGTCTTATTGGTGATAATTAAGCTCAATAAAGGGCTATATTTTTCTACCATTATTCCTTCCGGGTGCCTGCTCAAGCTTCTTTGGTCATACGAACAATGGCTAGAATGGACTGATCTTTCCAGGACAAATATTCGACTGCCCGAACTCTGGTTGCAATGCTTCTATTACCTTCAGAATTGCAGACATCTACTTGTAATTAGGGCTGAGCAACAGTCCAATTCCCACCCAAGAATCGGATTGAACTAGTCAGTTCTACGTGGTTCCAATCAGTATTATTCGGTCTGATTCCCATTAGTCGACGTGGGATCTCACATTTATGCTCTATTTATCTTAAAAAGTAAAAAGGCAACATGTTTTCTTCCTTATAGATAGAGATGGAATCTCAAGTTGGACTTGATTTTGTTTTTTTTTTCTTTTTTTTTTTTTCACTTTTAGTTGTCCTCAAAAGATGTTTAACATCGATTTGCAAGGAAAAAGACATACTACCTATTTTGCTTTTAAACCATTAGAGAACAAAAGCTAGATAGTTGTGCTTAGTCATTGTTCTTGAGAACTGGATCGGATTGATCGGTTCTAGAACAATTCCAAAATTTTGGAATCGGAAGCCATAGGTTCCCAGTTCAAGTCAAGGACTGATCCACCCATAAACCGATCACCACTACCTATAATATTTGAAATAAATAACAAATATAGTATATCATAATTAAGGGTGATTTTGGAATCTTCAAAACTAATTTGGCGTCAACAAAGCGTCAGCCATGCCTCGATGTTTGTGAGGAAGAAGTGAGGCATTGATCGTCCGCGGCTCTTAAGAATGATGGTTCAAAAAATAATGAATAGCGCGGGGGCAGAGGTAGTCTTAGAAAGCCACGGTTCAAAAATACTAACAATCAAGCAAGAATAAGGCCTTGAAAATTTCATGACGTTTCCATAGGATATGTCCCTCGAAGTGAATATCATGAGGCAAATCGAGTTGCTCGACTAGCATCGACTATGTTCACGTTAGGCTTAGAGCGGCAAGTAATTAAGAAATTCCTACCTTCTCGAAACCTTTTAGGAGCGAAACATATTGTGGCCATTGAGATGAAATAGATTATGAAACATTGGCGTGAATAATCTCATTCGTTCCCCCAATTTTCATCTCTTGGTGTCAGTGTTAGAGAGTAACAATACATTTATTGTCTTAATAATATTGTTTGTTCAGCATGTCACATTGTCATGGGTGTTCATCCTGAGTCACTAGGATATGTAAATAGGTTAATCTATTCCAAAAACATTCCAAGTTGAGAGGAATGGGATTTGATTGCTTGTACTTTCAGAGAATTCATTAATCCATTTTTTTTCACTTGAAAACAGCTTGTCCGCAAATTATTAAATGCTGGCCATCGCAAGCAAAAGTAATCTATGCTGAAACAGCATTTCAAGAGTAAAATTATTGAAGAAAACGGATGTAGCAAGCGAAATGTCTTGCTAATTATTGAGAATAGTTTAAAATTCTTAATCTTGCATGTAGTTGATTGTATAGGATACTTCATACACTAAAGTCCATAGCCTTCGTAGTTTGCATCCCTTTCCTCTGCCTTATTTTCAGGTGATTTTCTGAATTTGTCGTACACTCTTTGAATTAAGAAGCAGTTGCAACGTGGATTGGCAAAACATGTCATTCGAGTGGACGAAATTTAAGCAAAAAAGATGCTTTTTGAAACATGCAAAATCAAATCGTTGAAGGTATAATTTATCTCTTTGAATATATAGGCCAAAAAAAAAAAATTATCTCTATGGGCAAAAATCTTGAATTGTTCCTAAATGATGGATATTATTTTTGCATTTGACACAATAAATTCTTCATTCTAAATTTATCGTCCTTATGGAAATAAATCTTAAATTATTTCTAAACGAGAAATTATTCACACGCTAATTACAATATATTCTTCATTCTAGTTCCTTTTACATTTTAACCTATAAAACCCGAAAAATTAGATGGACCCTAACCCCTCGGGTCCCACAGGCCACAGGTTTTCGATTTTTCCTTTAATCGTTATTAGGGGTGTGTTTATTTGTGTTTCTGTTTAAAAATTGTTCTAGGGAACAAAATAGAAAAAAGTGTTTTGTTCCTGGGAACAATTTTTGAACAAAAGAACGCGTTTGGTAAATTTGTTCCGGAATAAAAAATGAACAAACACATTTGGTAAATTTGTGTTTTTTTTTTGTTTCTTTTAATTTTTTAATATTTTTATTTTATTTTTTTTTTTTTTTTATTTCTATTTTCTATTTTCTATTTTTCTTCTTTTGGCCGGTTGCCACCCCCCACCATGGCCCGGCGGTGGTCTCGCCGGGCGGCGAGCTTGGCCTCGCCGGATCCGGGCGAGCCCGAGCTCGCCGGCCCCCGGCAAGGCCAAGCCTCGTTGTAATGGGCGAGGCTCGGCCTCGCCGGTGGTTGGGGCGAGCTCGGGCTCGCCCAAATCCCGGTGAGGCCAAGCTCGCCCGCCATCGGCGAGGCTCGGCTCGCCGGATCTGGGCGAGCCCGAGCTCGCCCGGCCAAGGCCCGAGGCCAAGCCTCGCCGGGGGCCGGCGATGCTTGGCCTCGCCGAGGGCCGGCGAGGTCGCCGGTCCTCGACGGCGGCCGCGGCCCTCGACGGCCATGGCCGAGGCCGGCGACCGGTCAAAGAAAAAAGAAGAAGAAAAGAAGAAGAAAAAAAAGAGAAGAAAAGTGTTTCTTGTTTTTGTTCTTTCAATTCTTCAAAAAGTGTTTCTAGAACGAAAAAACAACTTTTTTTTTTTTTTGTTTCTTTCTTTTTTTTTTGTTCTCGAACAAAAAACAGATTTGGAACAAAAACGCAAACAAATGCGTTTCTGTTCTTTTTTTGTTCCCGGGAACAAAAAAACAGAAAATCTGTTTATGAACAAAAAAAAGAAACATAAACAAACACTCCCTAGGTCTTCCAAGCCCATAATAGAACAAATTAAGAAATGAAAAGGCTTTTCCCGCAACTGTATTACAAAATGTTCAGATTTACAAACCCACCCATGAAACTATGAATAAAACGTAATTTTTAATTTATCTTGATGCCTTTCCTAGAAAAATGGTATCGTCACGTCTGGTTTTCAAACCGTCGATTTTGAAGAGAGCAAAAGTATCTTTTGAATTTCTTATTAAAAAAAAAAAAAAAAAAAAAAAAAAAAAAAAACAAGAAGAAGAGCAACAGAAAAAAGGGCAGAAAAGAGGAACAGGATTCCATTGCTAGTACTTTCAGACAATTGATTTATTTCCCTTTTCAATAGAAATAACTTATTAAATTATGTGTCAGGTTGGAACTGAAGGCTCGATCTAATTAGAAGATGTATAGTGTAAAAAGTGATGGTCCAGCAATTAAGAGTAGTATATTGAAGGAAACCCGTAAAATTGTGTCGAGTTGAAACCAAAAACTTGATTTAGTTGCCAGATATATGGTGCAAAAAGTGGTGGTCCAGTAGTTCAAGAGTAGGATTGTCGAAGCAAACCATTAAATTATGCATGGTAATGGTGCAAATAGTAAGAGCTTATTAAATATCTTAGCTGAAACGCCGAGTAGGATTATCGAACTTATTTAATTATGGGTCGAGTTGGAACCGAGATGTTACAGCCTCAAAGGCATGAGAGGCTCGACACCCTTGGCACGCATTGCTTTGGGGCTCCGACAGGCTCGCCCCGCAAAATGCGGGCGAGGGTACACAGTCCCAGATGACATCAATATGTCCCACCGCATTGATGCCGCTACCGGGGTTGCAAGCTCGCATTATAAGGTGGATTTATTCTGAGCTACGATCAAGTGTGGGACTTCTATGCACGGGATGGTTTTCAATGTTTCCCTTCATCACACTTCCCGTCTCTCCGCGCGCAATTCTGAACCCAACGGACTTCCAATTTTTCATCAGCGTCCGCTATTCTTTTCGATAGAGAAGTGGCCGACCAAGTCGAAAGGAACAGGATTCGCTTGCCAGCCCTTTCGGAGAATCGACTCATCCTTTTTTCCACTAGGAACTGCTCGTTCGCAAATTATTAAATGTGGGCCGTCCTGATCGGAAGTAACCGTAGGCTGAAACAGCATTTCAAGAGTTGGATTTATTGACCAAACCAGATGTAGAAAGCGAAAATAAAAACCAAGTAGTAGCAACGGAATCCTTGCTAATTATTGAGTATATAGTTTAGCATTTTTTATTTAGTTGATTGTATGATAGGATAATTCACACGCTAAAGTTGAAAGTTCATAGCCTTTGAAATTCGCAAATCTTTTTTTTTTTTTTTTTTTTTTGGCCTTTTATTTTCGGGCGATGTTCTGAAATTGGTGTCGACTCGCCGGGTTATGAAGCAATTGTAACATGTATAGGGACAATGCCCCTAAGGAAGGTTACCGGTGAATGCAGAGTCAACGAGTTCGGTCAAATAGTGTAAGGAGTCTAAGGTTATAGAAGCGTCGCGTGGACAAAACTTAACAGCAAGTAAATAAACCTGCTGTTTTGCACATGCAAACTCAATGCAACAGTATATCTCCAAAAATATTATCATCTCTTGGGGATGAATCTCGATTTGTTCCTATGCGAAAGAAATTATTCTTCTCAACTTTATTATTTTATACTCTTTACTCTAGTTTAATCATCTCTGTGGGAATAAACCTTGAATTATTCCTAACTGAAAAGAAATTATTCTTGTCATTATTACACTATATTTTTCATTCTTTTCTTACCTTCTCTATGGGAATAATTCTTGAACTATTCCTGAATGAATAGAAAAAATTCTCGTGTTTTTACACTCCATCTCTTCATTTTAGTTCCTTTTTCGGCCTTTTCACTTATGAAACCCAAGAAATTAAATGGACTCAAAAACCCCTCGAGTCCACCGGCTACAGTTTTTCCTTTTTTTTTTTTCTATGATTGTTACCTGGTCTTTCGAACCAAAAATATATAAAGACCAAAAAAAAAAAAAACGACACGAAAATGTCCAAGAGTCCCGAGGATTCGGCCCATTGGGCCATGATGGACCCGAGTGGCACCGGCCCGTTGTCCTTCCATTGCCGGGAGCGGAAGGCTTTCGCTGCTCCGTGAATCCAGCCTCACGCGCGGGATGCCTCGCATCGTTTCCCTTCATCACACCTCATGTCTCTCTCTGGCGCACGATTCTAAATCTCGATGGATTTTGAATTTTTTTCGATGTCCGCTATTCTTTAGATCGATAATCGGTCGATCCATGTCAGAAAGCCTGATCCCGAGTCTCTTGTCCAGTCTTCAAGTCTCTTGTCATGAAAAGATAGGTCCGTGAGGTGGTGCTTTTCTGTTTTCTTGGAAGGGAAGGCCATGAGCAACTCATCTCTCTCTAGTCTGCGAGAAGCCGTACTGAAGAGACGGAAACTGGGCCTGAAGGAAGACCGTAAGATAGAATCCTTTGAACAAAACTAATTAGTATTTCCTTCCAACAATAGATTGTTCCTGGATTATATATAGCATAAGCACACAAACGAATGAGGATTCTTTTGATACTGATCTACACCATTAAAATGTAAATAGTCATTATGAAGAGCGGTTGAACGGACACTGGCTTCTACGTATAAATCAGTTGATTGAAGAATACTAAAACAGAGATCAAACCCACAGATGTTTTGTGGTCTGCTTTTTCAATAAATGATGCAACTGACATTTGGTCACGTTTTGAGTTTGTTTACTGGAGAGTTCCATTCACGAAATTACAACCGCAAGGTGAAGTTTTTAATCTTTAAACTCATTCTGCAGGTTTTCATTTAGTATGGATTGTGTGAGATGCCGAACCGGGAAGCCATCAGATTTCCTCCTAAAGATGGGGAATGGGGATTTGATATTTCTGAGCTAGAAGCCATGCTACCAGCGGGTACTATGGATCATGCAGTAGAAAGAGTGTATAAACAGTTGAAATTTTTTGGACAAACAGTATGCTTTTGCCTGTAAATTATACAACTTGATGCTAATACATCTGCTGGCAATATAATTACGACTTCACTTTGCGTTGATGCAAATTGGCTGCAAATACCACAATTGAAAGAGACTGTATTGGGCGCAAGCAAATTATTGTTGCCCTATTCAATAAATATCCTTCAGCAAACTCGCTGTTTGTCACACATGGTAAGA
Source organism: Eucalyptus marginata (assembly GCA_014182565.1). Taxonomy (NCBI): domain Eukaryota; kingdom Viridiplantae; phylum Streptophyta; class Magnoliopsida; order Myrtales; family Myrtaceae; genus Eucalyptus; species Eucalyptus marginata. The sequence continues at coordinate 31,626,663 of CM024588.1, forward strand.
TTATTATATGTATATGATTATGAAGACACAATCTTCAGAACATCACGTCAGGCAAGCTCAGTTGAATTTTAAGTTCCAGAACTTTATTTCATCGGCTTTTTTTAGCAAATAGGCTTGCTTTTGAATTCAGCTTTATAGCATTATTTATTCAGAGTGCTTCCAGTAAGATGGTTGAGACCCATTGGTAGGTTTAACAGTGAAAATTTCTAAGTAATAGACCATATTTATCTTGGGATATAGTCAAGAAGCACAAAGATTGACTATCAGTTAAAGCACTTCAATGCAGCCTGCAAATTCCATGATATGCTTTTTGCTCATTTGCTGAAATTTCCGAAAGTTGCGCTTCTGTGGAGGGGAAGGAGTTGGAATGTCGGTCTCAGCATTCTTGAAGGATGCAACCGTGTATGAATTATAGAGTATTGTGCGTATTCTAATCTCGGAAGACCAATCTTTCCGAAGGACAAGCCATTTACTGCGGGAAAGTTTGAGTTGCTCACAAATCCAGGCCAAACTGGCATAAGTTACTTGCCCTCTAGCTGGCTCTCTGATGGCATATGAGTGAAAAAGTCAATTGCCGTGCCATGATTGGAGGGAAATAGGATCCAAAACGATACCTCTTTTGAACCTGTAATTGCAGGATGAGAACTTTTAGTGGCGCGATTCTCCGTTTTGTGGTTGTATTGCTTAGACAATTGTTAGAATGACGTCTTTGTTTCTGATTGTTGTTAGTATTGCTTATTTTACAACGGCAAAAGAGCGGCTTTTTCACAAGATGAATGAGCCTCCTTCATGTTTTTCTAGGTAATGCCTACCTATGAAGCACGGACATGTTACATATGCTTCCGTGTCATTTTCGACACGTGTCGGAGCGTGTCGTACACATCAAAACGCTCGGACACGCTCAGACACGCGTTGACCGCGTGTTGGATTTGTCGACACGTGGTCAACTTTTGTCGACACGTTTCGACACACGTGTCCGAAAGACGATGGAGGGTGGAGGCGAGGGTGAGGGAGTAGAGACGAGGCCATGAGTGACGGGCTGACGGAGAGGCCGTGACGGCGAGAGATGGCCAGAGAAAGAGCGGAGACTGAGGCGAGGGCCGCTACTTTGTGATGCTGTGATGGATCGGTGACGAGGCTGCAACTGCGAGGGAGGAAGGGTGAGGACTGAGAGCAAGCAGAGACTGAGAGGAAGAGGAGAGGAAGGGGGTTGTGAGGCGAGGAGGAGGAGAAGGAGGGTGATGCTAGGGTTTTGAGAAGGAAACTAAAAGAATAAAAAAGGGACTTGGCGTGTTGGAGAGAGGGGGAAGTGACAGGGCTAATGTGGGGGAGGGAAAGAAAGTGAAAAAAATTGGGGGTGGGGGAAAGAGACGAGGGAAAAATGAAAAAAATTTGGGGGTGGGGGAAAGAGACGAGGGAAAAGAGAGAGGGGTGTTGCGAGGGGACTTTTTATTTAATCAAAAAAATAATTAAATAAAATTTAAAAGTAATTTCGAAAAATAAAAGTACTAAATGTTGAATGATTAGTGTAAACTAATTGTAGGTTCTTTTCTTAATTAATTAATTATTTATAAATTTGAATCAAATTAATTAAAATATAAAAATATTCATTTTATATATAACGTGTCCCAACGTGTCGGAATTTTCTATTTTTGAGAAATGACATGTCGACGTGTCGTGTTGTGTGTCGATGCTACTTAGATGCCTATTAGATGAATGAGCCTCCTCCTTCATTTTTTTATTTTTTATTTTTTATTTTTATCATTTACTTCCTTGTGAGTACTACAACAATCTCACCTAGATGTTTCTAAGCTACACCTGCTGAAAATTCTCCTACAGAAACATTTCAAGTTGGAAGGAGGAAGATTGGCTTGCTAGGGGTGAGCATGGTTCGGGTTGGGCCGGTTCACCCCTTAACCCTAAGACCAACCCGCACAATGTTTGTTCTCAAATTTTGGGACCGAGGACCGACCTTATTGAGCTTAGGAGTAAAGACCAGACCAACCCAATAAGTTCGGTTTGGTTCCATGGTCAACTTAGGACCAACCAATAATTTCTTTTGTTTCATTTTTTATACTTCTTGAAAAGGCAAATCTGCCATTTCAAATTACATATATATTCGACAATGCAACATTGTGCAATCAAGCTATAAATATCAATACACATTCAACAAATTTAAGATAAAACAACAATAGAAATTTTGCATATGCTAAAAGTAAAAAACCATAAAAACGATTAAAACCACTCATAGAGATATGTGATAAAATGGAAAATTGAATGGCGAGCAGGGAAGTTATTTCTTTCGATTTTGGCAAATTGAAGACTAAAAGAACAAAAAAGACAGGATAGAACGAGTACTAGAGGAAGACGCCGTGAGGAGCCATTTAATGCTATTTACGCCGTTTTGGACCCCATGAGAAGCCATTTAATGTTGTTTATGCAGTTTGACTTAGGGTTTTCTCTTTAGAATATATACAAAAAAATTACAAATAATATATTAGATATATAATATGTATTATACATTATATATTATATACATATATTATACATTATTTATTATATACATATATTATATATTATATATAACATACATAGTCAGGATTGATCCGAGTTGGATCGACTCTCGCTCTCAAGACTAGGACTAACCCACACATTGTTGGTCAAGGAATTCCAATACCAAAGACCGACCCAGTCCCATTGGGAACTGGACCAGGACCGATAGGATTGGGTCTAGTGTTGATCTAGGGTTAATCCTAGACCGATGCTCACCCTTATGGCTTGCTAGTACTTTTAGAGAATCGATTAATCCTTTTTTCACTTGAAAGTTATTGTTGCAAATTATTATATGCTAGCCATCGCTAGTGAAGTAATCTATGATGGAGCAACATTTTGAGAGTAGAATTAATGAAGAAATTGGATACAGCAAGCGGAAAAAAAAAATAGTAACACTGAAATGTCTTGCTAATTGTTGAGTGTAGTTTTGAGCTTTGGATTTAGTTGATTGTATGATAAAATAATTCATACAGCCTTCGCAATTCGCATTTTTTTTCTGCCTTATTTCTAGGTGGTTTTTTGAAATTGTTGTCGACTCTTTGATTTTTTTTTTTTTTTTTTTTTTGGTCAGTCCTATTCTATTCCTACTCTAACTCTCACTCTAAGACTTTTGCCTAGTCTCCATGCAGGGCATGGACAACTCTTCAATTAAGAAGCAATTGAGCATGTATTGGCATAGCATGCCACTCACGTGACGAAACTTAAAAACAAGAAAAGATGCTTTTTGAAACATGCAACATCAAAATGACGAAGGTACAACTTATCCTATTGACTAATATGCAAAAGATATTATTATCCCTATTGGAATAAATCTCGAGTTATTCCCAAATGAAAGATGTTATTCCTGCGTTTGTTACACTATATTCTTTATTCTAGTTAAATAATCTTTATGGGAATAAATCTCAAATTATTCCTAAACAAAAGAAATTATTCTCTTGTTAATCACACTATGTTCTTCGTTCTTTTTCTTTTTGCCTTTTTAACTTATAAAACAAAAACCCCTAAGGTAAAGACAAAGGGAAAAAAGAAAAAAGAAAAAGGTTGCGTCTATGCACTAATGTAAGGAAGACTCACGAAAAAAGGATAAAAAAAGGTGGTACAAAGAATTCAGTCCATTGGGCCATGGTGAACCTGAGCGGTGTTGGGCCATTATCCATGCACTACTTGGAGCCGGAGGTTTTTGTTAGGGGTGTCAAATAGTTTGGTTTCGAATTTTCAAGAAATCCAAGCCAAACCATTTTTGGTGTACATTAGCTTTGAAACAAATCGCGACCCAAATCGGAGATGCGCATTGGTTTGGTTTTTCAATTTTCTTTTATGTAATATTAAGAAGAAGTTTAGTGAAGAGGACAAAAATTGGAATAAATCTCAAATTATTCTTAAACAAAATAAATTATTCTCTCATTAATCACACTACGTTCTTCGTAGTTAAATCATCTTTATGGGAATAAATCTCAAATTATTCCCAAACAAAAGAAATTATTCTCTCCTTAATCACACTACGTTCTTCGTTCTTTTTCTTTTTGCTTTTTTTACTTATAAAAGAAAAACCCCTAAGGTAAAGACAAAGGGAAAAAAGAAAAAGAAAAAGGTTGCACCTACGCACTAAGGTAAGGAAGACTCATGAAAAAATGATAAAAAAAATGGCGGTACAGAGAATTCAGTCCATTGGGCCATGGCAAACCTAAGCGGCGCTAGGCCATTATCCTTGCACTACTAGGAGTCGGAGGTTTTTGTTAGGGGTGTCAAATAGTTTGGTTTCGAATTTTCAAGAAATCCAAACCAAACCATTTTTGGTGTACATTAGCTTTGAAACAAATCGTGAGAGATGCGCTTTGGTTCGGTTTTTCAGTTTTCTTTTTTGTAATATTAAGAAGAAGTTTAGTGAAAAGGAAATAAATTGGAATAAATCTCAAATTATTCTTAAACAAAATAAATTATTCTCTCATTAATCACAATATGTTCTTCATAGTTAATCACACTACGTAGTTAAATCATCTTTATGGGAATAAATCTCAAATTATTCCTAAAGAAAAGAAATTATTCTCTCGTTAATCACACTACGTTCTTCGTTCTTTTTCTTTTTGCCTTTTTTACTTATAAAACAAAAACCCCTAAGGTAAAGACAAAGGGAAAAAAGAAAAAGAAAAAGGTTGCGTCTACGCACTAAGGTAAGGAAGACTCACGAAAAAATGATAAAAAAATGGTGGTACAGAGAATTCAGTCCATTGGGTCATGGTGAACCTGAGTGGCGCCAGGCCATTATCCTTGCACTACTAGGAGCCGGAGGTTTTTGTTAGGGGTGTCAAATAGTTTTGGTTTCGAATTTTCAAGAAATCCAAACCAATCCATTTTTGGTGTACATTAGCTTTGAAACAAATCGTGAGAGATGCACTTTGGTTTGGTTTTTCAGTTTTCTTTTTTGTAATATTAAGAAGAAGTTTAGTGAAGAGGAAAAAAATTGGAATAAATCTCAAATTATTCCTAAAAAAAAAGAAATTATTCTCTCATTAATCACACTACGTTCTTCGTAGTTAAATCATCTTTATGGGAATAAATCTCAAATTATTCCTAAACAAAAGAAATTATTCTCTCGTTAATCACACTACGTTCTTCGTAGTTAAATCATCTTTATGGGAATAAATCTCAAATTATTCCTAAACAAAAGAAATTATTCTCTCCTTTATCACACTACGTTCTTCGTTCTTTTTCTTTTTGCCTTTTTTACTTATAAAACAAAGACCCCTAAGGTAAAGATGAAGGGAAAAAAGAAAAAGAAAAAGGTTGCATCTACGCACTAAGGTAAGGAAGACTCAAGAAAAAATGATAAAAAAATGGCGGTACAGAGAAGTCCATTGGGCCATGGCAAACCTGAGCGGCGCCAGGCCATTATCCTTGCACTACTAGGAGTCGGAGGTTCTTGTTAGGGGTGTCAAATAGTTTGGTTTCGAATTTTCAAGAAATCCAAACCAAACCATTTTTGGTGTACATTAGCTTTGAAACAAATCACGACCCAAATTGGAGATGCGCTTTGGTTTGGTTTTTCAATTTTCTTTTTTGAAATATTAAAAAGAAGTTTAGTGAAGAGGAAAAAAATTGGAATAAATCTCAAATTATTTCTAAACAAAAGAAATTATTCTCTTGTTTATCACATTACGTTCTTCGTAGTTAAATCATCTTTATGAGAATAAATCTCAAATTATTCCTAAACAAAAGAAATTATTCTCTCGTTAATCACACTACGTTATTTGTTCTTTTTCCTTTGGCCTTTTTCACTTATAAAACAAAAACCCCTAAAAAAGAAAAAGAAAAAGGTTGTGTCTACGCACTAAGGTAAGGAAGACTCACGAAAAAAGGATAAAAAAATGGTGGTACAGAGTGTTGGGTATTGCTTATACCCAGAAACCGGATTCGACATTAAATCGAATCCCTAAAAAGAGTGCGGAAGACGAGCCCGGGAAAATCAATCATGAATCACCGATCAAAGTCACACCATGAGTTCGAGCGTACCTTGTATCCACAGACTAAACACCGACGCCGATATGAGAAAGAGAATTTAGCCCTGTTCGATCCGATGACGCCAATTCGCCTTGAAGGGAAGATGGGTGTCGCCTCTTGCGCACTATTCTTTCTTTTGGAGTGTCTTTGAGGGAGAGAGGGAGGAGGAATGTACGTTATGCCAAAAGGTGTGTTCCTCCCTCTCTTTTCTCCCTTAAATACGTCCTTTCCAAAGGACGTGTCCCTTCGGTAAAAGACACTCCCCCAAAAGTTACAACCATTCAACATATCCCTTCATTCATGGGCCCTAATCTTGTGGGCCAGGCTTTTAGGCCCAACATGGGCGGATGGGCCAACTTAGGCCCATCACATTAATTAAATAAAACCATCATCTCCCACTCGCACATGGTGGGCTGAACAGGATCCTCTTTACTTCTCTATAACGTTCATACTGGTGAATAGTCCGTGCGACCAGCATACTTTCAGAGCTCGTTGCCATACATCTGTTAGGAATATATAGAAGCTCATAATGGGCATCACATTCCGAGTAAATTTAGTATGCAGTACCCTAGATCGATCGATCACATTTATATCTCTCTTGATCTCTTTTAAACAATGATATATATATTATATTCACAATTATGATTATCCCAAAGACAGTCATAATTGGTTGACCAGTGAATACAAAACTACAATGTGATTCTCCAAAATCGATCTTCCTCTTTCCTTCAAACTCTCAACTTCAGTTCAACTTGCTTTTCTAGAAATGTCCCATTAGATCGAATCAATTCATGACCATTGGTAACATTCTAAGATAGCAAACACTAAATAGAAATCTTGAGAATAAGTAAAAGTCATGAGGGCACTAAATTGAGGAACTCTTTTCCTCAAGAGTCTCATACGGCATAAAAGTTGAGATCAAACTTTTGCCACTCTTATTGGTCGTCTCACGCATACGTAGTATGAAATACGTATTACGGTATTAACTCCTTTCCCATGGAGCGTATGTCTACACCATCAATACCGTACAGATGATAGTTCGACATACCCAATGTCTAACTTGAGTTCACGTATCTACTCATTCACAAAATTCATCGAACTCACATCGGCATCTTAGACAAATAAAGTAAAATATGTGGGGTATTTTACTTTCGGACATAGTACATATCATGTCCTCATCTTAACACTTAGTTAAGGCGACATATTTATTTTAAGCTTGAGCTCTCGATTATCACCTAGATAATAAGCTTAAAAACCGTCTCATCTCTATTTATCACATAGTAAATAGAGGCGATTACCCGTGTGAGTGGGCTAATCTCTTATCTGTCCGACATACTTTCTCAACTTAATGTAATGCACTGAGTATTAAGATGCATAAAGATCAAACAAAGATTCATAGGTATTAATGATGAAAACACAAATTCATTAAATGTGAACAACTCGGGAAATTACAATATCCAAGACATCGTAGACTCTACGCAATCCTAGAGATTTTACATGACCACAAAACACATCTCTAGGTATTGGCTTTGTCATAGGATCTGCTACCATTCTATGCGTAGATATGTACTGTAAGTTCACATCCTTTCGTGCAATCATATCTTTTATAAAATTATACTTGGTATCTATATGTTTGGTCTTGCCATGATATTTTGGATCTTTGGTGTACGCTATAGCTGCTTGGCTATCACAGTTAACGAATAATGGATTTGCAGCTTTCTCATTAACACCTAAATGATCCAAAAATCTCTTAAGCCAAACTCCTTCTTGTACCGCTGCTGATAATGCCACGAACTCAGCTTCCATCGTGGACAAGGCTATACACGTTGCTTCTTACCGCTCCATGATATGGCGCCATTGTTCAGTAAGAAAGCAAATCCTGATGTAGATTTTCTTTCATCTAAATCTCCTCCCCAATCAGCATTTGAATAGCCTTCAAGTCGCAGATCCTTTCCTTGGTAATTCAACTTGAAATCAGCAGTTCCCTTTAGATACCTCAGTATTCTTTTAACGGCTTTCCAATGTGCTGGACCTGGATTGGATTGGTATCTACTCACCATCCCAACTGCAAAACATATGTCGGGTCTTGTACACATCATAGCGTACATCAAGCTCCCAACAGCACTAGCATAAGGAACATGTTTCATTTGTTCCTTCTCTTGTGGAGTCCTTGGACACAGTCTATGGCTCAATCCTTCACCTTTTGTAATAGGAGTGTCTATGGGTTTACAATCTTGCATACGAAATCGTTCAAGAACCTTATTTATATATGTTTCTTGCGAAAGAGACAACGATCTCTTCGAACGATCTCTTGAAATCTTAACTCCAAGAATGTATGCAGCCTCACCCATATCCTTCATCTCAAAGTTGGAAGACAACCAACTCTTGACAAGGTATTAACAAACTCCATATTGCTTCCGGCAATTAGTATATCATCAACATATAATGATATGATCACAAATTGATCTTTGGATCTTTTGATATATACACAATGATCCTCATCAATCATTGTAAAATCATATGCCATTATGGCATTATGAAAACGTATATACCATTGTCTCGATGACTGCTTTAGGCCGTATATCGATCTCAAAAGTCGACACACCTTTTCTTCTTGGCCTTTCATTATGAAACCAGCAGGTTGTTCCATATATATTTCTTCCTCTAATTCTCCATTGAGGAAAGCAGTCTTTACATCCATTTGATGCAACTCAAGATCCATACTAGCCACTATTGCCAGAATAATGCGAATCGAGGTAAATCTCACTACAGGAGAAAATGTTTCTTCATAATCAATTCATTCCTGTTGATTATACCCCTTCGCCACGAGGCGAGCCTTATGCCTTTCTATCGAGCCATTAGCTTTTCGCTTTATTTTGAGAACCCACTTGTTCCCAATAGCTTTGCGTCCCTTTGGAAGATCAACTAGTTCCCAAACTTGGTTTGACTTCATTGACCCAATCTCCTCTTCCATTACATGAATCCATTTTTCCTTACTAGGGCAATTCAGAGCCTCATTAATATTTCTTGGCTCATCCTCATCTTGTGGGGCAATGATAAAAGTTTCCCCTTCAATGTCAAAACGTCGACGGGGAACACTTTTGCGACTTGTTCGCCGTATGGGAGATTGTACACTTTGCACATCATTCCCCATTACGCTTCCACTAGGATTAGATAATGATGTTGTCGTCTCATCATGTGGTTGTAATTCAGAATGAGTCGAATTCAATTCATCACTTCTCATATTACTCCCACTTGGACGAACTCCATTAATATCATTATCTTGGTCCAAGGTTTCAAATAGGGAGTATTCCTCTCCTATTTCGCCCTTCTTAGGAAATTCATTCTCTAAGAATGTGACATCCCGTGATTCAAATTCAATTATACTCCCACTTTCCTGCTCACCTATGAACACATACCCTTTCGAGTGTTCGGAGTATCTTATGAAAATACTCTTCTTTCCTCTGGGACCCAATTTCCCAAGCTTGTGAGAGGACTCATGAGTATAGGCAGTACAACCCCATGTCTTAAGAAAACTTAAGTCCGGTTTCCTACCTATCCATAACTCATATGGAGTAGAAGTAACTGATTTGGAAGGCACTCGGTTAAGTATATAGGCAGCAGTTAACAACGCATCACTCCAAAAGGTGATAGGTAAGTTAGCATGCGCCATCATTGACCTAACCATTTCCAGTAGGGTTCTATTTCTTCTCTCCGCAACACCATTTTGTTGAGGAGTATATGGAATAGACAACTGTCTTTCTATTCCTTTTTCATCACATAATTTTCTGAACTCATCGATAAATATTCTCGACCTCGATCGAGATCTTAATACTTTTATTTTCTTGTCTAATTGATTTTCTACCAAGTTCATAAACCTTTTGAAACAACTTAATGCTTCAGATTTATGAGAAATCAAATAGACATATCCGAATCGAGTATAATCATCTATAAAAGTGATGAAATAAACAGCCCCATGCCTTCCTCTCACATTCATTGGACCACAGACGTCATAATGGATTAAATACAGAGGAAATTCAGCTCTTTTACCTTTTCCAAATGGTTTCCTTGTCGTTTTTCCTACCAGGCAATGCTCACATATGGGCAAATCGACTTTTTCAATATTGCCTAACAAGCCCTCTTTGGCTAGTCTATTCATACTTTGTTGGCCAATATGACCAAGTCTAGCATGCCACACATTCACATCATTATCATATGAATTAGGAGACGTGAGAAGGGAATAACAAACATTTGCATTAACATAGTCAATATCTAATACAATGAAACCATCCAGAAAATAACCACAACCATAGTAGTTTGTATCCAAATACAAATCTACACCTCTTTTATGGAAGTTCACATTAAAACCAAACTTAACCAACACTAAAATAGACACTAAATTTCGACGAATCTCCGGAGCATACAACACATCATGTAGGAATAAAGTGCGCCCACCACGCATGTTCAGTTGGCATGTGTCAATTCCTTTTACTTCAGCTCGAGTTGTTTCTCACATAGATCCACTTAGTTCCAGTCGGAACTCGTCGAAATTCTACGAAGGATTCTCTATCCTTCGCTACATGGTCTGTCCGCTCCCGAATCTACAGTCCACGAGGATTAGATTCAGTTAAGAATATAGAACTTGACACATATGCAAAGTTCCCAATAGTACAAAGGGTGTGTACCTTCTTTGGCTCGCGACAATCGCGAGCATAGTGACCCCTCTGGTCACAGTTGTAACATTTCACCCTTGAAATATTCTTCACATGAGGACGTTTTCTTCTCCTCACACGAGGACGTTTTCCTCTCTTTTGTTGGTTAATTCTTGGTTTCTTGCAAGAAGGACTTGATCCCTTGCTTTCCCACATATTGAACAAATCAATGCGCTTGCGCTTAGAGCTTGAAGCCCCTTCGAGCTTAAAGCAACACAGCAAATATCTCGTATCCCGCTCAAATACCTTGAGACGATGATCGCTAGCTCAAGGTGGCGCACAAAGATCCTCAAGATCTTCCATAACATGGTCAAGAGCTTTTAGTGCTTCTTGCTTTTCCAGCACATATTGAATTCTCATATTCAATATTTCACAATTCACGCCGTTCAATTTGACCTCTTTATTCAAATCAGCAATTATGTTCTTAGTTGCTGAAGCCATTGATCTGAACATATCAGACACATATGCACGAAATATTAATGCCTATCACTTATGCATCTATTTTGCACAAACCCATCATATTAATTAATAATTTTAAGTAAGGTTTTAGAATCAAAAGGTCACCGGGTTTCCAATCATCCTCCAAAAATCCTATCTTAAAACTATCATTAATATAATTGTCCATGCAAAGTAAATTCTATGAAGCTACAAAAACTTCTATGAACTACCCACAGCAGTTATCAACAACAGAAAGCAAATGATATCTAACATCCAATAATGATATAATAATAATGCTTTCACATAATACAACTAACATATTAGTTGCTACATCAACAACAATCAGGTAGAAAACATAAAATAAAATGTTCACAAAGAACACTAAATAAAGACCAGCCATAACATCTAAAACCAAGGCATCATACTACTAATAGGAAAAGCGGCTACTTGGTTCAACTTCTTTTTCTTTTTATCTGTAAAACTTTCAGGCATTCTCGACAGCCACGGAAAAACAGACGAATATCCCTTAGGATTTCTCCTATGCACATTCACTCATGGCCTAATCGAAGTCATTCCTTGGGTTGCAGTCTTTGTGGCTCCAACCCGATGATATTCATCTACAAATTCCATTACTAGATCCTTATATCTAGTAAATCCTTTGACCTCCCATAGGCGATTCAACACTCCTTGCCATTCTGATGGAAGAGTGTTCATAAAGAATCGCACCATCTGAATATCTGGCATGGGATGACCGTTCCAAATGACTTCTTGAATTTTGTTGTTGACCTCTATGACATGATCAATTATGTCGTCACTCTCCCATCGATAACCATTCAAATCGGCTATCAACCTTGAAAGCCTTTCCTTTTGTTCATCTGACATTGTGCGCACAGATGCGCGTGGCTTACGGGGAGGCATTGTTCCTGCAACAAATGCAGAACAAAAAAAAAATGGATTACATATAATCCACATAGACATAATTGAAAAAGAAACACATTCTTTTCCCTTTTTTTTTTTTTTTTTTTTTTGGGTCAACGGTCGACGGTCAACGGTCAACGGGGTCGGTTGCCGGGTCGGGTCGGACCGGTCGGGTCGGACGGGCGGACCGGTCGACCGGTTGGGCCGGTCGGACGAACCGACCGGCACGTGCGCGGCACGCGTGCAGCTGACGTCACGATGACGTCAGCTGGCGCGTGCCTCACACGCGCCAGCAACCGCGAACGCGCACGTGCGTCGCACGTGCGCGCGTCGGTCTCGCGCGCACGTGCGACGCACGCGCCGAAGACGCCGGTTCGTTCCGGCTGCGCGTGGGGGCGCGTCCGGCGGCCTTTGGTGGCGTTCCACCACTCGTCGCGATCGTCTCGACGAGACCTTCCATCCAGAGCCTTCAGAAATGGATTTCGACTTACAGAAACTCGGAAAAATGGATGAACAGTGCTCGGGTATCGGGATTTTTCTGTCCCGATTGGTGTCGGTCGATTAATTTCACGAAAAATCAATAAGAAATCATCCATAAACAAGAAAGGGGTTGGGAATAACATGAACGGGGCTCTGATACCAATGTTGGGTATTGCTTATACCCAGAAACCGGATTCGACACTAAATCGAATCCCTAAAAAGAGTGCGGAAGACGAGCCCGGGAAAATCAATCATGAATCACCGATCAAAGGCACACCACGAGTTCGAGCGTACTTTGTATCCACAGACTAAACACCGACGCCGATATGAGAAAGAGAATTTAGCCCTGTTCGATCCGATGACGCCAATTCGCCTTGAAGGGAAGATGGGTGTCGCCTCTTGCGCACTATTCTTTCTTTTGGAGTGTCTTTGAGGGAGAGAGGGAGGAGGAACGTACGTTATGCCAAAAGGTGTGTTCCTCCCTCTCTTTTCTCCCTTAAATACGTCCTCTTCAAATGACGTGTCCCTTCGGTAAAAGACACTCCCCCAAAAGTTACAACCCTTCAACATATCCCTTCATTCATGGGCCCTAATCTTGTGGGCCAGGCTTTTAGGCCCAACATGGGCGGATGGGCCAACTTAGGCCCATCACATTAATTAAATAAAACCATCACAGAGAATTCAGTCCATTGGGCCATGGCAAACGTGAGCAGTGCCAGGCCATTATCCTTGCACTACTAGGAGCAGGAGTTTTGTGTTAGGGGTGTCAAATAGTTTGGTTTTGAATTTTCAAGAAATCCAAACCAAACCATTTTTGGTGTACATTAGCTTTGAAACAAATCGCGAACCAAATTCGCGAACCAAATCGGAGATGCGCTTTGGTTCGGTTTTTCAGTTTTCCTTTTTGTAATATTAAGAAGAAGTTTAGTGAAAAGGAAAAAAATTGCGTAAATTATAATATTAAGAATTCGGTTTTATTAACTAAACTGAATCGAAATTATCCAGACTGGGAAAAAAAATTATTATCTAAACTGAACTAGAACTTTCGGTCCACTTTTTGATACCCTAGTTTTCGCGGCTCAGTGAAGCTAGCCTCACGCTAACCCCTGACTCTAGCCTTCGCTCTGCCTGTACATTGTGCAACCTTCGGCTTGCAATGGCGGGAGCAGATGTTTGCCACAACTGAGCCAATCTGCAAAAAATTGAACCCATGTCCCACCACATCCATGCCCCACCCTAGGTTACAAGTCCGCACAACTTAGCTCGGCGGGCGGCACTGACAGCTATGCCTCCAATAAAGTGTGTATCGCCCTGATATATGCCCAATGTGGGACTTCTATGCACATTGCATTGTTACCTTTGTCACACTTCATATTTCTCTACGTACAATTCAGAACTCAATGGATTTCGAATTTTCTTCAATGTCCACTGTTCTTTGGATCGAGAAGCCGCCAATCCACGGCAGAAAGCGAAATCTCGACTAAAATCATGATCAAAAAGCACCGCAAAAGATGGACTGAGCATGCTTTTCTTAAAAGAACTTATTTATCAACCAAAGGAGAAGAATTTGGACATGACAATCAAAATGACAAGCGGATTCTTGAAGAAATTAAAATCAAAGGATTGGCAGCTCTTATAATATAACGCTCTTTTTTATTTGTTATTTGTATTGTCATAATATTTTCTTATGAAGTATAACACATTGTAACATCCTTATATAATGGACATCATCCCAATAAATTGTACGTTGAGATCAACAATCAAACACTTTTCTTCTTTTTACGATATCAGAGCAAGAGTCATAAGTTCAAATATTTTCAGGTCTCTATTTACATCCCCAATTACATTTCCATGCCTTAGGCATAGGACAAAGTCGAGCTTATGTGTGAGTGAGAGTTTTAGAGTAAATAAATACTATACCACGTTTTCATTTATGGCTTAAGTTTTTTGAGTAGTTCATAGTGGTCTCATAAAATCTAACATAATGATATCGAAAAAACCAATACGAAATTCAATTTGATAGTTTAAGGCACTGTTTGGTAATCATCCAAACAGTGCCTGATTCTGATTTTTTGTTTTCAGAATCAGTTTGAGAACAGAATCGCATTTTGTAAAACTTTTGTTCTCGGGAACAGTTTTGGACAAGAATTGAGAATAAAAAAAATGTGATTCTTGTTCCGAGAACAAAACTGAGAATCAAAACTCTTCTTCTTCTCTTTTCTTCTTCTTCATCGACCGCCATCCCGCGACCGCCGCCCGCCGCCGCCTGCTGCTGTCCGCCGCCACCGATCACCGGCAACCGGTCCGGCGAGCTCGCCGGAGGCTCGCCAAGCCAAGGTGAGGTTCGGCGAGCTCACTGGAGGCAAGCCTAGCCATCGGTGAGGCTCGCCTAGCCTCGGTGAGGCCCGCCTGGCCACCGGTGAGGCTCGGCCGACGAGGGCCGGCAACGCTTCGGTGAGGTCGCCGGCCCTCGTAACGCTGGCCAGTCGCCGGTCCGGCGACCGGCTTGAAGAAGAAGAAGAATAGGAGAAAAAAAAAAAAAAGAAAAGAGAAAAAGGAAAAAATTATAAAAATTATTTTAAAATTAAAAGAAATTGATTTGGAACAGAATCAATGAGCATGGTACCAAACACAATTCTATTCCACAATTAGAAATTTTGTAAAGTTACCAAACGTATTCTTTTACTCAGAATCAGTTCCCGGGAACAATAAAAAAAAAAATCATTTTTGATCAGAATTTGTTTTAGGGAATAGAATCGTTGCCAAACACACCCTAAAAGTAAAGATAGTGAATGCATCTTAATTATATTTCCCTAGTAAATGACTAGAGAAAAGCAAAAAGACTGGGAGAAAATTGATGTAAATACTCCGAATAAAAATATAAGAATTTTGAAAAAAAAAAAAGGTCATGCAGAAGAGATCGCTATTCTTTGTCTCTATTTGATTATCCCCAAATGAAAGGTATTATTCTTGCGTCTGTTTCACTGTAGTCTTTATGGGAATAATCTTGAATTGTTCCTAAAGGAAAGAATTATTCTCGCATTAATTACACCATATTCTTCATTCTTGTGCTTTTTACCTTTTTACTTATAAACATAAATAGTTTAATGGACTCAAAAGCCCCTCCTCACATGGTCATGAATCAACCCTCAGGCTTGGAATGGGCGGGCCAGGTGAGAGCCACAAGAAGCCCGACCTGCAAGAATTGAACCCATGTGCGACCACATTGATGCCCCAACCTGGGCTACAAGCCCTCACAACTGAGCTCGGGAAACGGCGGTGATAAATGTGCCTCTTTACAAAAGAGTGTATTTTTGTGAAACATGCCCAATGTGGGACTTCTACGCACACGGTTGCTTGCATTGTTCCTCTTCGTCACACTTCATATCTCTCTATGCACGATAAAAAATCAATGGATATTTTCTTCAATGTCCACTATATTTTGGATTGAGGAGTGACCAATCCATGGCAGAAAGCAAAATCCCGAGTAAAATCAAAATCGACAAGCATTGGTCTTAAAGGTAGTGATTTATCAATTAAGGGAAAAGAATATGAATATATCAATCAAAATCACAAGCAGACTTTTGAAGATACTAAAATAAAAAAAAAATTGAAGGGATATTTTCTGTTTTTATTTCCATTATTGCATTGTTTCCTTATGAAGCGCAACACTCTATAATAACTTTACGTAGTGGGCATAATCTCAACAAATTGTGCGTTTAGATTAACATTCAAACACTGCTGTTATTTTATAGTATTAGAGAATGAGTCCTGAGTTCGAATCTTTTAAGATTCCTATTTACCTCCCAATTACATGTACACACTTTAGGCTTAAGCTAAAGTTAACTTGCATGTGAAGGGAAGTGTTAGAGTAATTAAATATTACCACGCTTTCATTTTAATGGCTGGAGTTTTTTATATTTTCCCTAGTAAATGAATAGAGAAAAGCAAGAAGAGAAATGGGAGAAGAGATTGCTGTATATCCTCCAAAAATCATGGAAAAGTGCAAGGATTTTGGAAAAAAAAAAGGTCAACAAGAAGAGATCGCAAGAGAAAAGAGAGAAGAAGAAAACTCAAACTGGGCCGGATGCCACCTTCTTCAATCATTTAATAACCAATTTTTTTTTGTCAGTATTTAATAACCAAGTTGAGTGCTCTCTTTTTGACCTCTTTTTGTGAAATGTTTTATCGAAGAAAGAATAGGGCAATATAGTCAAAAGAAGTTCTTTTTCTAGGGCTGGTACTATAAAAAATCATAAACCAGTGGCCCATGATATATTTAATCAAAATTAATTTTCCTCTCGTTAAAAATAATTCAAACCGATAGATGTAGCACATTTATCTTAAAGTAATTTCCATTTGATGAAAAGTCTCAAATTAGTACCCTTAACCACAATCTATCCCCCGTTAACAGTTTAGGATTTAACATGGAGGGTGAATTTAGGTGAGAGGCACTACTTTGAGAGCTTTTGTGAGACGAAACTTAGCTTAGTATATATGTCATTGGTTTGAGACTTTTGTAAAAGTAAAATTAATTTTGAATAAATATGTCATCGTACCAATTTAAGATTTTTAACAAAATTAACTTTATTGATTGATACTTTAGTTATGGAGGTAAGTAAGGAATGCCCTTTTGCCCAAAGGACGGATGGAAAGACAATTCCTTATGTGGGTAGCAAGTATAAACCCCTTTGAACGATAATTGGACGTTGCTTACTAAATAAAGGAACACGTGTCGCGCGGGGGAAATCAAAATTAAAGCCTGGACCGACTCCGGACATCAGAGTTGATATCAATAAAGGCAGGTTTCCTCTTTGGTCTCCGCGCACACAGGAAACGAACTCTCAAAGCTCTTAAACTTCTTGGCTCTCTCTAACACTCACCAAGAACACGATCTGTCTTTATTCACCAAACGAATAAAAAATAAAAACATGAGGGACTTGCAAGGTAGCCAAATGGCGTCGCGGAACCAAACCATCACCGAGGCCAGCGTTGTCGTGAAGAGGCTCCAAACCCCGGAGGGCATGCTCGCACTAATAGAGCTCTACGTGGGCTCAGTCGCCTTCCTGCTCCTCTTCCTTGTGGCTTTCGGCTCATTGAGGCGTCGGAACAACAATCCGATGCTCAATGTTGTCCTGTGGGCCGCGTACACTCTCTCGGGCTACTTGATAACGTACACGCTCGGGCTAATGCGCGAATCCCCGTTCCACAACCCACTGTTCCCGCTGTGGGCGACTTTCTTGATGATCTTTCTTGGAAGCTCAAACTCTTTCTCTGCATATAGTCTTGAGGACAACGAGCAGTGGAAGAATTATGCTTGTCAAGACGTGGTCACGTTCATAGGGTTACTAACATTGTGGACACTCTATCTGACCACCTTGCCGTCAAGGCTGGCGGTTTTCCTGCTCTATTTCGTCATCCTAGCGCTTAAGACCACAGAGAGAGCACTATCACTCGTGTCAGTAAGCGCATTTGGCCGGGATCGAATGACAAAATGGGTCGCGGATCATATGAGCTCCAAGCATCGTTGCCTGGATCCCTGCGCCGATCCCAAAACTATGAAAGGATACAAATATGTGGTGAAAGTGAGTCGGACCGTACTCGAGAAAGTCTTTGGTGAAGTCGCAGCACCAAAGGAAAATTTTGAAACGGTCCCAGGAAACTCTGAGGAAGTCATCACCGTAGAAAGGGTGTGGGAGTGCAAAGGGCCTCTTCTGAGCTCAAGCGGGGGAGACCGGGATGGCAAGTTCAAGGATATTTGTCTCTCTTACGCGTTCTACCTGCTTCTCCGTTTGAAATTTTTGAGCTACTCATTGCCGGAAGAAGCTCATCAGAAGGCGTGGCACTTGATTCGAGATGGAATTCTTCAGAAAGAAAATGGGTATGAGAGAGCATTTCGAATCGCTGAAGTCGAGCTTACTTTTTTTCACGATTTTTTCTACACCAATTACCCCATCATTTTCCAAGCGCGCCTTTGGCAGCTGAAAGTGGTGGAGCTTTTGTGTTTGATCACAGGCACCATGGTAACAGTTGTATTCCTGATGCCCAAAACCACAAAGCCCCAAGATGTTGTTGTCCAATTGGTGACATCCAGTGGGTGGAGGGTCGACGTTCTCGTGACTGCGGTCGTTCTCATGGTATTCATATGTGTTGAGCTTGTTCAGCTCTTTCTGATGGCTATCTCCGACTGGGCGAAAGTTGAATGGCTTTGCAACTACGTGCAAAAGCAGTCGTGGCAAGGGAGCAAGCGCATCGAGAAGCTGATAGGACTAATATGCGGGGTACATTTGAAGCCTTGGGAAAGGAAACTTCGCCAATACTCTTTTCTCGAATCGTACAATCACGTCCCTTCCAGATTTCTCTTCCATTTCTGCAAAATCAATTTCGTCGATGTCCATGGGAGAGGTAAAAAACAAAGCGCTCCCGTTAGATTGTCCGCTGATGTGAAGAAGGCTGTGTTTGATTCTCTGATGAAGAGCAACGGGAAATTGGCGAATGGACAAGCTTCTTTGATGCTAAACAACATGTCGGATGAGCTATCTTGGGCGTGTAGGCTCGAGACACAAACTGAAGTTATAATGGTTTGGCATATAGCTACGAGCTTTCTTGAGTATAAGCAGCCGTTGAATCACAATCCAAACTTCAACATAGCGACTAACTTGTCCAAATATCTTGCCTATTTGGTGGCATTCGCCCCGAGATTGTTACCTGATCACCTTTATGACACGGAGAACATCTTCAACCAAGTCATCCTTGAATTGCGGGAAGAGCTTAAGATGTGCAAGACATATGGAGAAAGAATCCACAGACTGAAGGACATCGGGGAAATACCAGAAGATACGGAAACACCAGAAAATATGGTTATACATCGGGGCGCCCGGTTGGGGGTTCAATTGCTGAAAGAGAACCAGCAGCGCATTTGGAAGATCCTGGCCGAGTTTTGGGCCGAACTAATATTGTATGTGGCTCCATCAGACAAAGCAAAAGCGCACGTCGAGCACTTAGCAAAGGGAGGGGAGTTTGTGACTCATTTGTGGGCTTTGGTCTCTCATGCTGGCATGGAGCGAGACCCTCATTGCCAAATTTGGACAATTGATATTACCAATGCAAATATATGGTGTAGCTAGGTGTTGGGAATAACGGATCCCCGAAAACCGGATTCGACACTAAATCGAATCCCTAAAAGGAGTGCGGAAGACAAGCCCGGGAAAAATCACGTATCACCGATCGTAAAGCACACCACGGATTCGAGCGTACCTTGTTAGCCACAGATTAGACACCGACGCTGAAATGAGGAAGAGAAACTAATCCTGTTCGATCCGATGACGTCAATTTGCCTTGAAGAGAAGATGGGTGTCGCCTCTTGCGCACAATTCTTTCTTTAGGAGTGTCTTTGAGGGAGAGAGGAAGGAGGAACGTACGTTATGCCAAAAGGTGTGTTCTCCCTCTCTCTCATCCCTTTTATACGTCCCTCCATCCACGGACCTTATTCCTGTGGGCCGGGCTTTTAGGCCCAACATGGGCGGACGGGCCTTAAGCCCATCACTAATAAAACCATCATCTCCCACTCGCACATGGTGGGCCGAACAGATTCTCTTTACCTCTTCAACATTCATACCGGTGAATAATCCGTGTGACCAGCATACTTTGAAAGCTCGTTGCTATACATCCGTAGGAATATATAGCAGCTCATATTGGGCGTCACACTCGAGTAGATTTAGTATGCAGTACCCTAAATCGATCGATCACATTTATATCTCTCTTGATCTCTTTTAAACAATAATTATATATATATATATATATATATATATTTGTATTCACAATTATGATTATCCCAAAGACAGTCATAATTGGTTGACCAAAATAATACAAAACTACAATGTGATTCTCCAAAATCGATCTTCCTCTTTCCTTCAAACTCTCAACTTCAGTTCAACTTGCTTTTCTAGAAATGTCCCATTAGATCGAATCAATTCATGACCATTGGTAACATTCTAAGATAGCAAACACTAAATAGAAATCTTGAGAATAAGTAAAAGTCATGAGGGCACTAAATTGAGGAACTCTTTTCCTCAAGAGTCTCATACGGCATAAAAGTTGAGATCAAACTTTTGCCACTCTTATTGGTCGTCTCACGCATACGTAGTATGAAATACGTATTACGGTATTAACTCCTTTCCCATGGAGCGTATGTCTACACCATCAATACCGTACAGATGATAGTTCGACATACCCAATGTCTAACTTGAGTTCACGTATCTACTCATTCACAAAATTCATCGAACTCACATCGGCATCTTAGACAAATAAAGTAAAATATGTGGGGTATTTTACTTTCGGACATAGTACATATCATGTCCTCATCTTAACACTTAGTTAAGGCGACATATTTATTTTAAGCTTGAGCTCTCGATTATCACCTAGATAATAAGCTTAAAAACCGTCTCATCTCTATTTATCATATAGTAAATAGAGGCGATTACCCGTGTGAGTGGGCTAATCTCTTATCTCGTCCGACATACTTTCTCAACTTAATGTAATGCACTGAGTATTAAGATGCATAAAGATCAAACAAAGATTCATAGGTATTAATGATGAAAACACAAATTCATTAAATGTGAACAACTCAGGAAATTACAATATCCAACATATCGACTCTACGCAATCCTAGAGATTTTACATGACCACAAAACACATCTCTAGGTATTGGCTTTGTCATAGGATCTGCTACCATTCTATGCGTAGATATGTACTGTAAGTTCACATCCTTTCGTGCAATCATATCTTTTATAAAATTATACTTGGTATCTATATGTTTGGTCTTGCCATGATATTTTGGATCTTTGGTGTACGCTATAGCTGCTTGGCTATCACAAGTTAACCAATAATGGATTTGCAGCTTTCTCATTAACACCTAAATGATCCAAAATCTCTTAAGCCAAACTCCTTCTTGTACCGCTGCTGATAATGCCACGAACTCAGCTTCCATCGTGGACAAGGCTATACACGTTTGCTTCTTACTGCTCCATGATATGGCGCCATTGTTCGCAAGAAAGCAAATCCCGATGTAGATTTTCTTTCATCTAAATCTCCTCCCCAATCAGCATTTGAATAGCCTTCAAGTCGCGAGATCCTTTCCTTGGTAATTCAACTTGAAATCAGCAGTTCCCTTTAGATACCTCGGTATTCTTTTAACGGCTTTCCAATGTGCTTGGACCCGGATTGGATTGGTATCTACTCACCATCCCAACTGCAAAACATATGTCGGGTCTTGTACACATCATAGCGTACATCAAGCTCCCAACTGCACTAGCATAAGGAACATGTTTCATTTGTTCCTTCTCTTGTGGAGTCCTTGGACACAATCTATGGCTCAATCCTTCACCTTTTGTAATAGGAGTGTCTATGGGTTTACAATCTTGCATACGAAATCGTTCAAGAACCTTATTTATATATGTTTCTTGCGAAAGAGACAACGATCTCTTCGAACGATCTCTTGAAATCTTAACTCCAAGAATGTATGCAGCCTCACCCATATCCTTCATCTCAAAGTTGGAAGACAACCAACTCTTGACAATATTAACAAACTCCATATTACTTCCGGCAATTAGTATATCATCAACATATAATGATATGATCACAAATTGATCTTTGGATCTTTTGATATATACACAATGATCCTCATCAATCATTGTAAAATCATATGCCATTATGGCATTATGAAAACGTATATACCATTGTCTTGATGATCGTTTAGGCCGTATATCGATCTCAAAAGTCGACATACTTTTTCTTCTTGGCCTTTCACTATGAAACCAGCGGTTGTTCCATGTATATTTCTTCCTCTAATTCTCCATTGAGGAAATCGGTCTTTACATCCATCTGATGTAACTCAAAATCCATACTAGCTACTATTGCCAGAATAATGCGAATCGAGGTAAATCTCACTACAGGAGAAAACGTATCTTCATAATCAATTCCTTCCTGTAGATTATACCCCTTCGCCACAAGGCGAGGCTTATGCCTTTCTATTGAGCCATCAGCCTTTCGCTTTATTTTGAGAACCCACTTGTTCCCAATAGCTCTGCGTCCTTTTGGAAGATCAACCAGTTCCTAGACTTGGTTTGATTTCATTGACTCCATTTCCTCTTCCATTGCACGAATCCATTTTTCCTTACGAGGGCAATTCAGAGCCTCATTAATATTTCTTGGCTCATCCTCATCTTGTGGAGCAACTATAAAAGTTTCCCCTTCAATGTCAAAACATCGACGGGGAATACTTTGGCGACTTGTTCGCCGTATGGGAGATTGTTTACACTTTGCACATCATTCCCCATTATGCTCCCACTTGGATTAGATAATGATGATGCCGTCTCATTATGTGGTTGCAATTGAGAATGAGTTGAATTCAATTCATCACTTCTCATATTACTCCCACTTGGACGAACTCCACTAAGATCATTATCTTGATCCAAGGTTTCAAATAGGGAGTGATCTTCCCTTATTTCGCCCTTCTTAGGAAATTCATCCTCTAAGAATGTGACATCCCGTGATTCAAATTCAGTTATATTCCCACTTTCCTACTCACCTATGAACACATACCCTTTTGAGTGTTCCGAATATCTTATGAAAATACTCTTCTTTCCTTTGGGACCCAATTTCCCAAACTTGTGAGAGGACTCATGTGTATAGGCAGCACAACCCCATGGCTTAAGAAAACTTAAGTCCGGTTTTCTACCTGTCCATAACTCATATGGAGTGGAAGTAACGATTTGGAAGGCACACGGTTAAGTATATAGGCAGCAGTTAACAACGCATCACTCCAAAAGGTAATAGGTAAGTTAGCATGCGCCATCATGGACCTAACCATTTCCGGTAGGGTTCTGTTTCTTCTCTCCGCAACACCGTTTTTGTTGAGGAGTATATGGAATAGACAACTGTCTTTCTATTCCTTTTTCATCACATAATTTTCTGAACTCATCGATAAATATTCTCGACCTCGATCGTATCTCAATGCTTTTATTTTCTTGTCTAATTGATTCTCTACCAGGTTCATAAACCTTTTGAAACAACTTATTGCTTCAGATTTATGAGAAATCAAATAGACATATCCGAATCGAGTATAATCATCTATAAAAGTGATGAAATAAACAGCCCCATGCCTTCCTCTCACATTCATTGGACCACGTACATCGAATGGATTAAATGCGAGAGGAAGTTCAGCTCTTTTACCTTTTCCAAATGGTTTCCTTGTCGTTTTCCCTTCTAGGCAATGCTTACATATGGGCAAATCGACTTTTTCAATGTTGCCCAACAAGCCCTCTTTGGCTAGTCTATTCATACGCCGTTAGCCAATGTGACCAAGTCTAGCATGCCATACATTCACATCATTATCATATGTATTAGGAGACGTGAGAAGGGAATAACAAACATTTGCATTAACATAATCAATATCTAATACAATGAAACCATCCAGAAAATAACCACAACCATAGTAATTTGTATTCAAAAACAAATCCACACCTCTATTATAGAAGTTCATATTAAAACCTAATTTAACCAACACTAAAACAGACACTAAATTCCGACGAATCTCCGGAGCATACAACACATCATGTAGGAACAAAGTGCGTCCACCACGCATATTCGCTTGGCATGTGCCAATTCCTTTCACTTCAGCTCGGAGTTGTTTCCCACATAGATCCACTTAGTTCCGGTTGGTACTCATCGGAATTCCACGAAGGATCCTCTATCCTTCGCTACATGGTCTGTCGATCCCGAATCCACAGTCCACAAAGGATTAGACTCGATTAAGAATACGAACTCGACACAAAAGCAAAGTTCTGAAAAATACAAGGGGTGCATACCTTCTTTGGCTCACGACAGTCGCGAGCATAGTGACCCTTCTTGTCACGGTTGTAGCATTTCACCCTTGCAAGCTTTTTTCATGCGAGGACGCTTTCCTCTTTCATGTTGGTTAAACTTGGGTTTCTTCCCCGAAGGACCTCGTTTCCTTGCCTTTCCCTTTATCAAACCGGTTAGGGCGCTTGCGCTTGGAGCTCGAAGCTCCATTTGAGCTAGAACTAGCATGATAGAGTTCAAGATCCGGCTTAGCCGCCAACAAGGTCCTCTTCCAGCTCAAGATGACGCATTGCATCCTCGAAGGTTTTGATATTTTCATTATGAGTCGGGTGCACCTTCATATACTCCCAACTCGAGGCAAGGAACGAATCACTGCTTGCACTTGCTGCTCATCATGTCGAGGACATGGCCAGCATCTTTCAGCTCATTTATCATGTTTGACATCTTTCTAAGATGTTGCTTCATGGTCTCGACCATGAGGCTTCTTATAAGAGTCAAACCTAATAGTGAGCTGTCTCATTCTGGTCACCGAAGTATGACCAAATCTTGCCGCCAATGCTTCCCACATTTCTTTGGCATTTTCAAAACGCCTAAACTCTCGCATGACGTCATTTTCCATGCTTTGCTCGCAACGTGATGCGAGCAAGAGAGTTCTTTCTTTTCCACGCAGCAAAAGCTTCCTTGTCTCTCTTGTGTTGTGCAGTGTTTCCATCTTCAGGTTCTACATTGGTCAGGTTAAGAGCCTCAAGTGCTTCTTGCTCTTCCAGCACATACTGGATTTTCATTTGCCAAATTTCATAGTTGTCACCATTGAGCTTTTCACCTTTGTTCAGCTCGGCAACTATGCTCTTTGTGGCTGAAGCCATTGATCTGAACACATCAGACATATATGCACGAGTTATTAATGCCTATTATTTATGCATCCCTTTTGCACAGACCCATCATATTAATGAGTAATTTCAAGTAAGGTTTTAGAATCAAAAGGTCACTACGTTTCCAATCATCCTCCAAAAAATCCTAACTTAAAACTATCATTAATATGATTGTCATATGCAAAATCAATTCTATGAAGCTACAAAAACTTCTATAACTACCCACACTAACTACCCACAAGAACCGGCAAGAATAACAAAAAGCAAATGATAATTGACATACAATATAATAATAATGCTTTCACATAATACAACTAACATATAGGTTGCTACATCAACAACAATCAGGTAGTAAACATTACATAAGATGTCCACTAAGCACACTAAATAAAGACCAGCCAAAAACAACTAACACAACTTCATAAAGTGAACAACAGGGAAAGATCCTTTTTGTTCAATTTCTTGATCTTTTCCCTTGTAATAATGCAGTAATATTCTTTTACAAAATCCATCACAATTTTCTTATATGAAGCAGCTCCGTTGACATCCCATATGCGATTGAACACATCTTGCCATTCGGTGGAAGAGTGTTAATGAAAAATCGCACCATCTCGACCGTGGCATGGGACGACCATTCCATATGACCGTTTGTATCTTCCCGTTGACTTCAAGAACATGATCAATTAAGTCACCACTCTCCCATCGATAATCGGTCGAGCGCCTATCAACTCGAAAGCCTTTCCTTTTGTTTATCGGTAATTACGCGAATAGGCGTGCGTAGCGAAGGGGAGGCATTGTTCCTGCAACAAATGTAGAACAAACTAGGGATTACATATAATCCACATAAACTTAATTGAAAAAAAAAAAAAAAAGAAACAAATCCTTTTTTTTTTTGGTCAATGGTCAACGGTCAACGGTCAACGGTCGTCGGTCAACGGTCAACGGTAAACGGGTCAACGGTCAGGTCGTCGGTCGTCGGACCGGTCGGACCGGTCAGACCGGACGGGCCGGTCGGACCGGTCGGCCCGGCGGACCGGGCGATGGGCCGGGCCGGTCGGCCGCCCGGGCCGGACGGCACCGACCGCACGTCTTTGCCGCACGTGTCATCGATGACGTCATCCCAGTAGTTACCGACCATTGGGTGACGTCATGCCGACGTCAGCACGCGTCGGTCCGTCGACCGGCGCGTGTCGGTTCGCCGGCCGGCGGCGCGCACGTGCCGGTTCGCCGACCGGCGTGTGTGCCGCACGCGCTGGGCGAACCAGCGCTTCCTGGCGCGTCGCGCCCATGCGCAGCGGCTTCTGGCCGCGCGTGTGGGCGCGTGCGGCATCTCCCGGCGACGGTCGGCATATCGCCAGACTCGTCTCGACGACCCCTTTCTCCCTATGCCATCAGAATTCGATTTCGACTTACGAAAACTCGAAAAAATGGGCGAACAACGCTCGGGTGTCGGGATTTCTCGCCCCGATCCGTACGGCCGAATTACTTTCGCGAAAAATCAATCAAAAAACATCAATCAAGTCGGGAAAAACGTGAACTAGGGCTCTGATACCAATGTTGGGAATAACGGATCCCCGAAAAACCGGATTCGACACTAAATCGAATCCCTAAAAGGAGTGCGGAAGACAAGCCCGGGAAAAATCACGTATCACCGATCGTAAAGCACACCACGGATTCGAGCGTACCTTGTTAGCCACAGATTAGACATCGACGCCGAAATGAGGAAGAGAAACTAATCCCGTTCGATCCGATGACGTCAATTTGCCTTGAAGAGAAGATGGGTGTCGTCTCTTGCGCACAATTCTTTCTTTAGGAGTGTCTTTGAGGGAGAGAGGGAGGAGGAACGTACGTTATGCCAAAAGGTGTGTTCTCCCTCTCTCTCATCCCTTTTATACGTCCCTCCATCCACAGACCTTATTCCTGTGGGCCGGGCTTTTAGGCCCAACATGGGCGGACGGGCCTTAAGCCCATCAGTAATAAAACCATCACTAGGGGAGCCCATCCTCGGCAGCTGCGTTTAAGTGTACTTTCGACCTACGCAACATTTCTTCATTTACTCGTCTTTAGGAAGATTTCTTGAGCGAAAACAATTTGAACGCAGGATTACATCTTGTATAGCTGACTTTGTTGTTTTACTAGAGTTATTTTTAGATGACCAGCTCGCAATGATCGTTTCTGAGATCTTGAGAATTGATTGTATCAGCAAATACTAATATTGTGTGGGTTCTAGAGAGCAGTTCGAATTGGGTTAGGAGGGTCCATGTACTTTATGTAAATCGGATGACATGGCTGGCCAATATCTCATGGAGTGATATATCAATAAATTCTTCTTGCATATCTAATTTCTTTGGCTTGTCAGACACTTTTATTTTTTGGGTTAATACCTTGAAAAGTCCTAAATCGGTATATCTATGATAAATTTATCCCAAACTAATTTTTTGACCACGAAGAATCCCAAACTCGGTACATTTGTAAAAACATTTATCCCAAATGACCATAAAAAACTCCAAACTGATATACTTGCGACAAATTTATGTTCGATCGTAAAAATCACAAACTGGTATATTTATGACAAATATATCCTCCGTTAAATTGGATTAATATCACCAAAAATCACAAAAATGATACAACTATGACAAATATATAGTAAAATCCCAAACCGGTATATTATTCAAATGTCACATGTCATCTAATTCAATAATTTGACAGTAAAATTTAACGAAATCTAATAAAGGATAAATTTGTCACAGGTATACCATTTTTGGGTTAATTTATCAAAGGTGTATTAGTTTAGAGTGTTTGGTAGTCAAAAAATTAATTTGAGATAAATTTGTCACGAGTGTATCAGTTTGGGGTTCTTTATAGTATTAATTTTTTTTTTTCACTTTCAACTATGGTGTTTAGGGTTGAATAAATTAGGTGTTCCATGCCTTGTTCTTATTTGTGAACTTTAGTTCTTCAATGTGCTAAGTGACAGAGCATAATAAAGAAAAACTTCCGCTCCAAAATTAAGAGAAAAATAAATCTCGACTTCTGGGTGGGAGTAACAGTTGGCTGTCTCTTTAGCTTAAGTAAAACAAGACTCTAGGTGAATGGTGAATACCAATCACAGATAGGAGAAATTATTGTGTAGACAATAGCATAAGTGAGTTGAGCTATTCACTTTAGAGCTACTCGAGTTCGACTCTTAAATATTATTCGCATTCAGCTCAATTCTTTTGGATTCAAGTCGAGTTCCAAACCTAGAAAAGAACAGAGAAAGAGTCACTAAGACAAGAGCTAGGCAAGCAAGAAGTCAAGGGTAGAAAAGTTGAGGCAAGGGGCCCTCCATCTCTAGGATAGCTTGAATAATTAACAAGTCAAACTCAAGCTTCAAAATATTTTACTTGAGTAACAATATTCTATTCATTTTAAGGGTTAATATTCTAAAAACCTTAAACTAGTATATTTGTGACAAATTTACCAAAAACTAATTTTTTTACCACCAAAAGCCCAAAACTGATATACTTTTGATAAATTTACTCAAAATTAGTATACTTGTAATAAATTTACCCTATGTTAATTTTCATTAAATTTTACTGTCAAATTACTAATTTGAATGAGATGTGACAGTTGACTAGTGTATCAATTTGAGATTTTACTCTCCGTTTGTTATAGTTATACAATTTTTGTGAATTTTTTTTTGTATTAAACTAATTTAATTGAGGGTATATTTGTCACAAATGTGCCAGTTTATGGTTTTTTAAGATCGAATAAATTATTTTTGAGTAAATTTGTCAAAAGTGTATTGGTTTGGCATTTTTTATGATCGGCTAGGGTAAATTTGTCACAAGTGTACTAGTTTGGGATTTTCCATGGTAAAAAATTAGTTGTGGGTAAATTTATCACACGTGTACCAATTTGAGATTTTTCAGAGTATTAATCCTTAGTTTAATTACTTCCATACATTTACAATATATAAAATTACTAGTTTTGTTTTATAATGTATTTTCAAAATTTGTGCTAGCGCATGACCTTGAAATGGCTTTGACTAAAATTTATTGGTTAATCGAGTTGAGCTCAAACTCATTGAGAACTCATTTGAGTCGGACACAAGCTTGAAAGATCAAAGCTTAATCAAGCTCGAGTCGAGTATTTCAAGCCTTGCATATCCACGTCGATTCGAGCTCTAGAACTATATTGGCTCGACTAGGTTACTCCCTTATTGTAGAGTATGGCTCGTTTTATCCTTATCTCTCATAAAGCAACTTTTGAATTTGCCTTTTGAAGAAAAATCGTAATTACTGCACTTGCGCGATTTCAATTTTCAAAAGTTGCAATAAAGGAAATGGTTAATATCACGAAAAACTACAACTGGTAAACCTGGAATAAATTTACCTAAAACTAATTTTTGGCCATAAAAAATCCTAAACCGGTACATTTGTGATAAATTTACTCTCCATTATTTTTTGTTAAATTTTACAATTAAATTGCTAAATTGAATTACACGTGGCAACTAACGGATATAACAATTTGGGGTTTTATCCTCCATTTATCTTAGATATACACGTTTGTAGTTTTTTCAAGGTATTAATTAAATTTAACAAAAACTAATGAAGGGTAAAGTTGTTATAAATGTACAAATTTGGAGTTTTTGGAGGTCAAAGAATTAATTTTGAGTAAATTTGTCACAGATGTACCGGCTTAAAGTTTTTCATGGCCACCCATTCCCTTGTCCATTTCCCATCTTGCCCTTTCATCTTTAGTCCAATGGTAGGGCATTTTGGTCAATTCACCAAAATCTTATAGTATTCATGCACTATTCATGCATTTAATGCCAAGATCTTTTCACAAGTGGGCTTGATGGGCTTGAAGGCCCATGAGCCTCCCTTGGCCACCCACCCCTTGGGCATGTGGGCCTTGGGCCGTCCACTTGGGCTCGGGCCCAATGGGTCCTCACCTATGGCATGTTTCCACTTTCCGCACTCATAAGCCCTTATCGAAGAAAGACTGAGTTTTCACCCTTAAATGGCCTTTCCCGATGTCCTTGTGACCTATTGATCATCAAGACACTCTCATCCAACGATCATATGCCGGAATAATTCCGTTCTAAAAAACCGGGTAATGAGGATGTCAAAATTTGGTGGCGAATTCAACATTGTCACCTAACACAACCAACATACACATCCAAATCTATCAACTTTATTCTAATGCCATGGGCTCTTAGCAATCTAGTGGAGGAAATTATCCTAAATAATAATATTGGCTATAGGGGAAAATCTGAACGTCACATTATTTCCCTTCGTCACACTTCATATCTCTTTATGCACAATTTATAACTCAATGGATTTCAAATTTTCTTTAGTGTCCATTATTCTTGGATCGAGAAGCAGCCAATCCATGGCAAAAAGCGAAATCTTGACTAAAATTATGATCGAATAGCACTACAAAAGATGGACTGAGCATGTTCTTTCTTAAAAGCATTGATTTATCAATCAATAGAGAAGAGTTCGGATATGTTAATCAAAATCACAAGCAGATTTTTGAAAATACTAAAATCAAAGGATTGACAGCTCTTATAATAGAATGATTCTTTCCATTTGTTATTTCCATTGTTGTATTATTTTCTTATGAGGTGTAACACTTTGCAATATATTTATATGATGGACATCAACCCAACAAATTGTATGTTGAGATCAACAATCAAACATCATTGTTCTTTTATGCTATTAGAGCAAGAGTCACGAGTTCAAAATTTTTTAGGTCTCTATTTACATACCCAATTACATTTCTATGCTTTAGACTTAGGACAAAATCTAGCCTACATGTGAGGAAATGTTTTAGAGTAATTAAATATTATGCCAAGTCTTCATCTACAACTTAAGCTTTAAAACAGTTAATAGTAGTCTCACAAAATCTAACAGAATGATGTTGAAGAAAACCAATACGATAATTCAATTTAATAGTTTAAAAATAAATATGATGAATGCATCTTAGTTATACTAGTACATGAATAGAGAAAAGCAAGATGACAAGTTGGAGAAAATTGATGTAAATCCTCCAAAAATTATGTAAAAATATAAGAATTTTGAAAAATAAAACAAGTCACCAAGAAGAGATCTCTATTCTTTGTCTCTATTAGGAATAAATCTCAAATTATTTCCAAATGAAAGATATTATTCTTGCGTTTGTTGCACTATAGTCCTTATGGGAATAAATCTTGCATCGTTCCTGAAGAAAAGAAATTATTCTCGCTTTAAATAGTTGATAGTGATCTCACAAAATATAACAGAATGATATTGAAGAAAACCAATACGATAATTCAATTTAATAGCTTAAAGTAGAGATAGTGAATGCATCTTAATTATATTTCCCCTTAGAAAATGAATAGAGAAAAGCAAGAAGACAAATGGGAGAAAATTGATATAAATCCTCCAAAAATCATGTAAAATTTTATATAAGAATTAAAAAAGAAGTCATCAAGAGGAGATTGCTATTCTCTCAATTTTTTTCCCAAACGAAAGGTATTATTCTTTCATCCGTTGCAATATAGTTTTTACAGGATTAAATCTTGAATTGTTCCTAAAGAAAAGAAATTATTCTCGCTTTAAGTAGTTCATAGTGATCCCACAAAATCTAAAAGAATGATGTTGAAGAAAACCAATACAATAATTCAATTTGATAGTTTAAAGGTAGAGATAGTGAATGTATCTTAATTATATGTCTCTTAGTAAATGAATATAGAAAAGAAAAGACAAATGGGAGAAAATTGATTTAAATCCTCCAAAAATCATGTAAAAATATAAGAATTTTGAAAAGAAAAAAGTCACCAAGAAGAGATCGCTTTTCTTTGTCTCTATTGGGAATAAATCTCAAATTAGTCCCAAATGAAAGGCATTATTCTTGCATCTGTTACACTATAATCTTTACGGGAATAAATCTTAAATTGTTCCTAAAGGAAATAAATTATTCTCGCGTTAATTACACTATATTCCTCATTCTGGTTCTTTTTGCCCTTTTTACTTATAAACATAAATAGTTCAAGGGACTGAAGAACCCCTCCTCACATAGTCATGAATCAACTCTCGGCTTGCAACGGGCGAGCAAGGTGAGAGCCACTACAAGCCCGACCTGCAAGGATTGAACCCATTTCCAACCACATTGACACCCCCATCCGGGTCACAAGCCCTCGCAACTAAGCTCTGCAAACGATAGAGATAGATGTGCCTCTTATAAAGTGTGTGTTGTCATGATATATGCCCAATGTGGGATTTCTATTTATAGGATTGCCTGCATTGTTCCCCTTCGTCACATTTCATGTCTCTCTGTGCAATTCAAAAATCAATGGATATTTTCTGCAATGTAAACTGTTTTTTGGATTGAGAAGTGACCAATCGGGGGCAAAAAGCAAAATCACGAGTAAAATCGTGATCGAAAAGCACTATCTTAAAGGCATTGATTTATCAATTAAGGGAGAAATTTTGAATATGTCAATCAAAATCACAAACATATTTTTGAAGATACTAAAATCAAGGGATTGATAGCTCTTGTGATATAATAATATTTTCTTTATTTTTACATTGTTGTATTGTTTCATGCAACACTATATAATATCTTTATATAGTAGGTATCGTCTCAACAAATTGTGTGTTGAGATCAACATTCAAACATTATTGTTCTTTTATAGTATTAGAGTTCAAATCTTTTTAGGTCCCTATTTACCTCCCAATTAAATTTCCATGCTTTAAGTTTAGGCCAAAGTCCAACCTACATGTGAAGGGGATGGTTAAAGTAATTAAATATTAAACAATGCATTCATTTAATAACTTGAGCTTTTAGAATAGGTGGTAGTAATCTCACATAATCTCACAGGATAATATCGAATAAAACTAATACAAAAATTCCAAAAATCATGGAGAAGTGTAAAAATCTTGAAAAATAAAAAATAAAAAGTCAACGAGAAGAGATCGCAAGAGGATAGAGAGAGCGAAAGAAGAAAAACTCAAACTGGGCCGGATGCCTCTCATTGGCTCCTTCTTCAATCTTTTGATAACCAAAGATGAGCGCTCTCCTTTTTCGCTTTTTTTTTTTTTTTTGGAAATGTCTTCACGAAGAATTGATGGCAGGACAATATGGTCGATAGATGTTCTCTTTTAGGGCTGACACCGCCAAAAATTATGAACTAGTAGCCCATGATATATTTAACTAAAATCAATTTTCCTCTCATTAAAAATAACTCAAACTGATACCCATAGCACATTTATCTTAAAATAATTTTTATTTCATGGAAAACCTCAAATTAGTATCCTTAACCCCAATCTACCCTTTGTTAGCAGTTTAGAATTTAACCTGGAGGGTAAATTTGGGTGAGACGCACTAGCTTGAGAATTTTCGGTAGAAGAAAATTAATTTGGTATAAATGTGTCATCAGTTTAGATTTTTTTGTAGAAGAAAAATTAATTTTGAATCAATATATCATCGTACCAATTAAAGATATTTAATAATATTAACATTTCTAATCGATACTTTAGTTATCGATGCAAGCAAAGAATGATCTATTCCCGTGGCCGTAAAGGACGGAGGGGAAGACAATTCCTTATGTGGGCAGCAATTATAATTCCTTTTGAACGAGAATTGGACGTTGTTTAACACATTAAGGAACTTGTGTCGGGCGGGGCGAATCAAAATTAACGCCTGCCCGGACTCCGTATATGAGGATACGAACATGAGGAATCAATAGAGGCGGGTTTCCTCTTTCGTCTCCGCACACAGGAAGCGAGCTCTCAAAGCTTTTAGACTTCTTGGCTCTCTCTTAACTGTCTTTGTTCACCCAGAGAAAAAAAAAAAAAAAAAAAAAAAAGAGCATGAGAAACTTGCAAGGAAGCCGAATGGTGACGGTGAACCAAACTATTACCAAGGCCACCGTGGTTGTGAAGAGGCTCCAGTCCCGGGAAGGCACGCTCCTGCAGATAGAGCTATACGTGGCTTCAGTTGCCTTCCTGCTTCTCTTCCTTGCGGCTTTCGGCTCATTGAGGCGTCGGAGAAAAAATACCATGCTCAATGTCATGCTGTGGGCGGCGTACACTCTCTCGGGCTACTTGATAACGTACACGCTCGGGCTAATGCGCAATTTCCCGTTCAGCAACCCACTTTTCCCGCTGTGGGCGACTTTCTTGATGATCTTTCTTGGATGCTCAAACTCTTTCTCTGCATATAGTCTTGAGGACAACGAGCAGTGGAAGAAATATGTTTGTCAACACGTGGTCACGTTCATAGGGTTACTAACATTGTGGACACTCTATCTGACCACCTTGCCTTTAAGACTGGCGGTTTTCCTGCTTTATTTCGTCGTCCTAGCGCTTAAGACTGCAGAGAGAGCACTATCGCTCGTGTCAGTGAGCGCGTTTGGCCGGGATCGAATGACAAAATGGGTCGCGGATCATATGAGCTCCAAGCAATCTTGTTCCCCGGATCAGGTGAGCTCCAAGCATTGTTGTTGCCGGGATCATATGAGCTCCAAGCATTGTTGCTGGGACTGCGAAGTTGATCCCATCACTATGAAAGGATACAAATACGCGGTGAAAGTGAGTCGGACCGCACTTGAGAAAGCCTTGGGCGAAGTCGCAGCACCAAAGGCAAGTTCCAAGACGGTTTCAAGAGACCACGGGGAGGAATTCATCACCATAGAAAAGGTGTGGGCGTGCAAAGGGCCTCTTTTGAGCTCAAGCGGGGGAGACCAGGATGGCAAGTTCAAGGATATCTGTCTTTCTTACGCGCTCTACCTCCTTCTCCGTTTGAAATTTTTGAACTACCGATTGCCAAAAGAAGCTCATCAAAAGGCGTGGCGCTTGATTCGAGATGGAATTCTTGATAAAGAAAATGGGCATGAGCGAGCATTTCGAGTCGCCGAAGTTGAGCTTACCTTTTTTCACGATTTTCACTACACCAATTACCCGATCATTTTCCAAGCGAGCCTTTGGCAGCTGAAAGTGGTGGAGCTTTTCTGTTTGATCACAGGCACCCTGCTAACAATTGTATTCCTGATGCCCAAGACCACAAAGCCCCCAGATGTTGTTGTCCAATTGGTGACATCCAACGGGTTGAGCATCGACGTTCTTGTGACGGCGGTCGTTGTCATGGTATTCATATGTGTTGAGCTTGTTCAGCTCTTTCTGATGGCTATCTCCGATTGGGCGAAAGTTACATGGCTTTGCAACTACGTGCAAAAGGGGTCGTGGCA
Organism: Eucalyptus marginata; assembly: GCA_014182565.1. Taxonomy (NCBI): domain Eukaryota; kingdom Viridiplantae; phylum Streptophyta; class Magnoliopsida; order Myrtales; family Myrtaceae; genus Eucalyptus; species Eucalyptus marginata. The sequence goes on from CM024588.1 coordinate 31,662,215, forward strand.
CGGGTGCAAGCGCATCGAGAAGCTGATAGGACTAATATGCCGGGTACATTTGAAGCCTTGGGAAAGGAAACTTCGCCAATACTCTGTTCTCAAATCGTACAATTACTTCCCTTCCAGATTTCTCCACGATTTCTGCAAAATCAATGTCATCGATGTCATTGGCAGAGGTCATCAACAGAGCACTGCCGTTACATTGTCCGCTGATGTGAAGAAGGCTGTGTTTCATTCTCTGAAGAACAGCAGCAGGAAATTGAAGAATGGACAAGCTTCTTTGAGACAAAACGAGGTGTCGGATGACCTCTCTTGGGCGTGTGGGTTCGATACACAAACTGAAGTTATAATGGTTTGGCATATAGCTACGAGCTTTCTTGAGCACCAGCGGCCGTTGCATCAAGATCCAAACTTCAAAGTAGCTACAAACTTGTCCAAATATCTTGCCTATTTGGTGGCATTCGCCCCGAAATTGTTACCTGATCACTCTTATGACACGGAGAACAAGTTCGAACAAGTCATCCTTGAAGCGCGGGAGGAGCTCGAGGGGTGCAAGACAGATCAAGAAAGAATCAACAAACTGAAGGGCATCGGGGAAACGCCAGAAAATACGGAAACACCAAAAAATACGGTTATACATGGGGGCGCTCGGTTGGGGGTTCAATTGCTGAAAGAGAACCAGCAGCGCATTTGGAAGATCCTGGCCGAGTTTTGGGCGGAACTAATATTGTATGTGGCTCCATCGGACAAAGCAAAAGTGCATGTCGAGCGCTTGGCAGAGGGAGGGGAGTTTGTGACTCTCTTGTGGGCTTTGGTCTCTCATGCCGGAATAGAGCGAGAGCCTTCTAATAAGTGGCAAACTCTCGGACGAAGCCAAAGCTGGCCCCAGCGATGCATATGTGGTATAGCTAGGGAAGCTCATTCATGGCAGCTACCTTCTCCACCCTCGCTAGACCCCCATCTCTGTCCGCTCACACTATTTGCTCAGTCATCACATGCTTGCGGCAACCATGGCCATGGCCAGTTAGAGCTTTGCGCTTGCTGTGGCCAGGAACTTGGAGATTGAGCAACCATAGCCGCAAGGAGCTCAGAGCTTGAGCGGCCATTCCCCCTCCCCCTCTTTCTCTCTCTTAGTTCTTTTCCTTTTCACTACTTTCCCTATAATTTTTATTTTCATTTTCATTTATGTTTTCTGATGTGTCAATACACATGGATGTCACGTTGGATAACTAATAGTGATTTAGACAACGAGAATAGTCTTGAGACTCAAAATAAAAGTTGAAGAACAAAAAAAGTTTAAGATAAATTTGAAATTAAATTTAAAGTTGGGAATTTTTGTTAGGAAATTAGACTTTCTATTTTCATCCATGTCGCATTTTGTACTTCTAACTTCATGCTCAAGTTGAAACATAAACAAGGTTTGGTTTTGATTGATCGAGTAGTGAGTAGGGCACCTAATCAACTAAGAATACACCAGCTCCTCCGCACTGTCGAGGTCACGTGTCAAATTTCATGATTTGATCCATATCTAGTACTGTATTAGAGGGTTCTTAGTATCCGCTTGGCAAATGAATATGCACTTGAAGTAATGGATTTATGGTTCCCAAAATTAGGAACCAGGGAGCCAGTCCAATCAATTTTGGTCCGATCTAATAGAACTTATCACTTTTTTTTTTCCTGCTAAAGAGTGTCCATGCACAACGAGAGAGTAACAAATCTTAAAATATCGACGAAAGCAACGATGAATGAAGAGTCATCATGCTGTAACTTATGGTTTCTCTAGACGAGATAGTGCATAGTTCACATTTTACTAATTTTTTGAGGAAATTAAAAAAAAAGGATATGTAGTCGTTTTGGACCAGACCAATTAGATATCGGTTCCAGTTTTAGGAATCAAGAATCAGATCGATATTCTGAATAACTAGACCCAACTGACTAGTTCAGTCCAGTCTGGGTAATTCCTGATTTGGGCAATCTATTCAACACACCTCTAATATGCACAACCATTTGTTCGAAAATTTTTAAGGTAGTATATTAAGGCATGTTTAATGTTTACAACTTTTTTATTTTGTGAAATATATTTTTTCTTTTGTAAAATTCTGTCCGGGGTGAATGATTTCTTTTGGGTATGATTGACTCGCTTCGAGTATGATTTTAACCTTAGTTGGCCTCACCCAAGTTTCGACAGCGAAGGGTGGTTTCTTTGCAACTAAGTTTAGAACATCTGAAAAGAAACCAGGTTAACGGAAATTATGCATGCGCTCTAATTTACATAACGAAAATTAAAGGATGGTATCGACTTTGTTTACTGAGTGGCTAGGTAATTTCTATTTAAGGGTATTTTTGGAAACTATAGGCTTCATTTATTTTGTAAAAAATAATTTTTGAGAAAATATTTTTCTCACTTTTCGGCGTCTAGATCACTTAGGAAAATGAATTAATAGAAAATATTTTCCTGATTAATAAAAAAAATTTATACTTAAATTCAGAAAAATAATTTCCTATTTAAAAAATCAAAAATATATTTTTTCAAAATATGATTAAATATCGGCATGAAGAGCGGAAACCGTATGCTTAGGCAAGGGAACCCTAATGCTCATTCTAGGTCTCGGCATATATGACAGGATCCATTAAGGCTGAATCCTCGCCGCTTATGCCTAAGTCCATCAAGACTGAGCTCGAGATCCTAATAAAAATGCTCGAGTTACAACACCCACGCCTAGTTCCATCAAGGGCGAGCTCGTTGCCTTGACACCAGGATTGGGTCCACAAAGGTTGAGTGTAAGATCGTGGTACCCGTGCTTGGATCCCCACACCCACACCTTGGGTCCACAAAGGCAGTGTACAGGTCTTTGGTGATTGAGCCCAAGTCCATTGAGGTTGAGACTTGGTCCTTAGTGCTCATACTTGGGTTTTTGACACCTATACTCTAGTCCATCAAGGTTGGGCTTGTGCTTGTGCCTGGATCCCCACGTTTGAGCCTCGTTCCAATGAGTCCAAGGCTTGAGATCCTAGTGTCTATGCTTGGGTCCGCAAAGGCTAGGCTCAAGATTTTTGTGCTTGTGCCTAGATCCCCTTGCTCAAGCGTGTGTCCATTGAGGCCGAGGCTAGGGACATTGGTGAAAGTGATAATATTATCACCTAGAGGGGGGTGAATAAGTGTAAAAATAAATTAAGCTGATAAAAGCAGTAAAGGTTATTTTCTTCAAACTAAATTTGACTGACACCAGACTTTTGATATAAATTTAGACTCAAATAAGATGTTTTGGAAATTAACAAAACTTAGAAAAATTGCAACAAACAAATCAAAAGAGTTAAGGGAAGAGAAAATTGGACACAAGATTTATAGTGGTTTGGCTCAAATCAAGCTTACGTTCATTCTCCCACGTTGACAGCCTTCTAACTTAATTTCACTAAAGAATTAATAGAGAATTACAATGATTTGAGTATGATCACTAAGTGAAGAGTTTCTTTTTCTCTCATTAAGTCACTCCTTTTGTGTTTTTCCCTCTTGATTACAACTTGTAAGCATTATCGATGAAGAACAAGTGATTGGAAAGGCCTCGGACTTTGGACTTTTTAATTCTCACGCACTATCTTAAATGGATCGAATGACCTCCTTAAATACTCCTCTACGCCTTTCTAACTGTTGGCACTTTCTAGAGGAATTTCTTCCAATCAAACCGTTGGACAGAATTGATTAAGGAAATTTTGTAGCCGTTTGAAGATTGAGGTGAAAATCCGATGATTCTGGTCGCACATACAATCAGAATCTAGGTTTCCATAAGTAGATGCTTCACAAAAAGGAACTTGTCTTCGAAATTGATTTTATCAATCCGTGATTGATTTCATCGATATATTTAGAAAATGTAAGTGAGATTCTTCGCCAGAAAGCCAGATATTAAGGATAAATCTTGCAAGTACTTAATCCTTGTTGAAAGATCAATAATCCTAAGTCTGATTATATCTCCATTCTTGTCTTGGAAAACAACACTTTAGCAGCACATGATAATTTATAAAGAGAAGAGATAGTAATTGTAATAAATACACACGTAGTAGTCTGCATCCATAAAACACAGCAGTCTTATCAATTCTACAAAACAAACCAACAAAGGTTCCAACACAAATTCAAACACCACGAGTTTAAAACACAACCATGACCACAAATCAAAAATAAGATTCAAAAGATTCAATATGCATAGTCTCTCCCCCTTTTTGTTAGCAACAAAAAGATAAAATCAAGTAGGCATAAAAAGAGGTCGAGTTGAAAAACGATCAGGGTTGTTTGGGAACACGAACAAGTCGGAAATCCTCTAAGGACTGCATGGTCTCCTCAAGCACTAATGATAAACATTCTCCACTTTCGCCAAATTATGCAATGCCTGCTGATTCAAAGTTTGAACATGAGTATCAAGAGATTGTACCTTGCCTATAAGGAATTCTGAGGTAGTACCAAGAGTAGCATGCAACTTCTAAATTTCAAACTTTATTGCATATTGTTGTGCCTTAATCTCCGAGAGGAGTTCTACTATCCAAGGATAGGTTGATTCTGATTCTGTTTGGGTACTAGCTTCAGTAAATTGTACCTGTGGAGTATCCAGAAGTGAAGGTGTTGGAGAAAACTCCTACGATGTTTTTAAGCTGAAAAAACTTATTTAAGTTATATTCTGAAGATTGCCAGACTTCTGTGTCAAAGTCTATCTTACATCAGAAGTCTACCCACTCTAACAAGTTTCAGACTGAATGGAAGAATGAAGACTTAATCAAACTTGGGATTATTTTCTTCAAGGTTTCAGTACATACAAGATATATCAGGCTTTCTGGTTGGAAATATCACTTACCATATTGGTTATCTTAATTGGAATCAATTTCGAAAAAGCAAATCATTCTAGGAAGGCAAGCTTATTTAGAAAGAATCTACTTATGGAAACCAAGATCCTGATTGTATGGGCGAACATGATTGACGGGCTTTCATCTCAATCTTCAAACGGCTCGAGATCTCATTGATTGATTCTGTCAAACAGGTTAATTAGAAGAATTCCTCTGGAAAGTGCCAACAGTCGACGAGGCATAGAGGAGTATTTAAGGGGATAAGATAGCATGAAAGAAGAATTCCAAAGTCTGAAGCTTTCAATTCTCTTGTCCTTCATTTTTTGTGCTTAAACTTGTATTCGAAAATGAGAAACTCTGGAGAGTGATCTTGTGAGAACAGTAGAGACATCTCATTGAATATTTGAGATCACAGTCCTGAAACATTCTCTTTCGATTCATAGTGGAAACCAGCCAGAAGGCTGTCAGCGTGGGAGAGTGGACATAGGCTTGATCTAAGCCGAACTACTATAAACCTTGTGTTTATTTTTCTCTTCCCCGAACTCTTTTACTTTATTTGCTGTGATATACTCCCGTGTTTTGAAATATTTGTCAAAGTCTGTTTTTACACCTATTCACCCCTTCTAGGTGTTTTACTAGCCCTTTCAATTGGTATCAGAGCTTATGTGCTTATTTTGTTGAAGTGTTTTTACTTCTAAAGCTAAAGATCTTCTATAGCTAGTATTTTGGCTCCAAGATTGGTTGAGGGACAGAGCAACACCAGACCTCCTTATTTCGATGGAAATGAGTACAACATGTGGAAAAACAAGATGAAGGCATTTCTCAGATCCAGAGATCCCCTAGAGTGGAATGTTGTTGAAAAAGGAATCAATCCTAAAGCAACATCAACTTCAGACAAAGGGAAATAAGTGATTGATGCTGATGAATCAACACGAGTTGAATTTACCTAGAGACAGGCTCTTGATGCAAAAGCAATTTACTCTTTATACTGTGCTTTGTCTCCCATAGAATATAACCGAATTTCTTCTTGTGAAACAGTAAAAGAAGTTTGGGACATACTTCATGTTACCTATGAGGGGACTGACTGTGTGAAGGAAACAAAATAAACATTTTTCTTGGACAATATGAAGCATTCAGAATGAAGCCTGGAGAATTTATCTCTGATATGTTTAGTCGCTTTACAGAGATTGTGAATGGCCTGGTTTATCAAGGCCAACCAATTTCTGGATCAATGAAAGTCAACAAACTACTGCGTGGACTTTCAAAGGACTAGAATCATGTGAAGACTTCAATTAGAGAGACTCAAAGGATTATGCCTCTATCAGTAGATGAACTAATAGGCACACTTCAGTCATACGAAGTGGAATAGATCAATGATGAGAAAGATCCAAAAGATAAGAAATCAATTGCTTTAAAATCTAATATTGATTCGATGATACGATTCGAAGAGGATATGGATGATGAAGAGCTGACCCTTATGATAAAAAAATTCAGAAGACTAAACTGGAAAAGGTAGAAGGTTCAATCGGAAGAAGTAAGGCTGGCAGAATTTCCAGAAGAAACCTATAGAAGAAGTTGAAACTAATAGGGAAGTAATATGCTTCGAATGTAAGAAAAATGGGCATATCAGACCAAACTATCCCTTGTTGAAAAAGAAGAAAAGGAAGACTGAGAAATACAAAAAGGCTCTCAAAGCAGAAACTTGGAGTAACACTGAATGTGAAGAAAGCGAAGAAGAATTCGCAAACATATGTCTAATGGTTTACTCAAAGTCAGACTTAGAATCAGAGACAAACATTGATTCAGACTCTAACAAAGAAATTGAGGTTAGTAACTCTGAAATTCCTGTTAAAGTCTTTATGTATATAGAATAACTATGCCTCAATCTTAAATCTTCCCTTAAAAGGATCTCCGAACTGAAGAAGCAAAATTCTAAGCTTAGGCAACAGGAAGTTTCTTAGAAAGAAAAGTTTGAAACTTTGAAAAGAAGTTTTGATGATTTGAAACAAAATTCTGATTCTCTCTCAAAAGAAAATGTGTTTTTAAAAATGGAAATCTCAAATATTTCAAAAAGGTTTTCAAATGGATCAAAAAAATTAGAGAAAATTCTTACAGCTAAAATACCCTATTTTAACAAGTCCGGTTTGGGTATGAGTAATGAGACTCTTCCTTTAATTGATTTTTCTAAGGTAAAAGAAAGACTTAAACAAAAACCTGCAAAAATATTTTATAAAAATCATTTTCAAAAGGTGTTTGTAAAATCTGTTGGCCGAACTGCTCTCGGATGTTCTAAGTGTAACAGTCGATCATTTCGAGAAGAATTGCCCCAAGGTTTGGAGACTAGTTAAGAAAGATTGGGCAAGAACTGTTTTTAATACTAACACTCCTGAACCCAAGAAAATCTGAGTACCAAAGAAAGTTTGAGTTTTTCTTCTGATTGCAAGTCACTATCAAAAGAAAAATCAAATGACATTTGGATAGTGGCTGCTCGAGGCATATGACAGGAGACTCAAGCTGTTTCGAAAAGCTTGACGGGTTAAAAGGAGGAAAAGTTTCTTTTGGAGGAAATGGTAAAGGAAAGATAATAGGCTGTGGAACTGTGAAGATTGGAAGCTTGACTATCAACAATGTTTCCCTGGTGAAAGGTTTAAACTACAATCTTTTGAGCATAAGTCAGCTTTATGATACTGGTTTCAGAATAAACTTCCAAGAAGGCATTTGTTCTGGGATAAGTCAAGACTTCTCTCAATCCTTTACTAGGCGAAGAAATGGCAATATATACCTTTCTAGATGTAAATCCAGAAAGTTCACAGTGTCTTATTTCCATTCCAGATGAAGCAAGTCTTTGGCATCGAAAGCTCGGTCATGTAAATATGAAGTAGATTGCCAAGATTTCTTCTAAGAAGCCAGATCGAGGGCTTCCTAATCTGAGTTATCAGAAGATTGAGTTATGCACTCCCTGTGTCTTGGGAAAACAGCTCATAAGTTCTTTTAAACTAATAAATCTGGTTTCTACCAGTCGAGTGTTGCAGCTTCTTCATATGGATCTCTTTAGGCCAACAATAACTCAGAGTCTGGGTGGAAAGAAATATTGTCTGGTAATCGTGGATGATTATTCTCGTTTCACTTGGGTGTTTTTCTTAGCAAATAAATCTGAGGCTTTTGCGTACTTCTCAAACTTTGCGAAGAAAGTTCAGGACGAGAAAGGTTATGCAATTTCAAGCATAAAGATAGATCATGGAGGTGAATTTGAAAATCAAGATTTCGCAGACTTCTGTAATGAATATGGTTTATAGCATGTTTTCTCCTCTCCATATACTCCAGAACAAAATGGGGTCGTGGAAAGGAAAAACAGATCTCTACCGGAGATGGCCAGAACTCTTTTGATAGGAAAGCAAAATACCTTCTCGCTTTTGGGCAGAAGCAGTTTCTACTGCATGCTATATTATCAACAGGGTGTTTTTAAGGCCTATCCTAGAGAAGACTCCCTATGAAGCATTCAAAGGGAAGAAGCCAAATGTTTCCTACTTTCATGTCTTTGGCTGTAAATGCTTTATTTTGAAGAATGCAAATGATCGATTTGGAAAGTTTGAAGAAAAATCAGACGAATGAATTTTTCTTGGCTATTCAACTTCAAGCAAAGCTTACAGGGTCTTTAACAAGAAGACTCAATCTGTGGAAGAATCTATGAACGTCAGATTTTAGGAAAATATGCAGATTCAACCAAATTAGGTTCAAATTGAAGAGTTTGAACTAGTTCCAGACTTAACAAAGTCTGTCTCTAATGGAGAAAACTCCTTCATTGTTTTGAAGTTGATAAAACTTATCCAAAGTTTATTTTGAAGACTTCCAGACTTTAGGGTCAAAGTCTGAAGACTGCCAGACTTTAGGTTCAAAGTCTGCCCACACTGACATATTCCAAACTGAACGCTATTTAAGAATGAAGACTTATCCAAATGCAATATTATCTTTGAGAGTTCGATTCATATGGTTTATGGATTGCTTTCTGGTTGGATATAGCACCTACATGATTGGCTATCTTTATTGGAATCAATCTCGATAACCAAATCTTTTGGAAGGCAAGTAAACTTGAAAAGTTCTACTTATGGAAACCAAGATCATGATTGTATGGGTGAACAGGATTGACGGGCTTTCATCTCAATCATCAAATGGCTCGAGATCTCCTTAATTGATTCTATCCAATGGGTTGATTGGAAGAATTCCTTTGGAAAGTGCCAACGGTCGAGAAGGCATGAAGGAGTATTTAAGGTGGACTCTCCAGTTGTTCGAGTGTGTGCGTGAAAGAAAATTTTCAAAGTTTGAAGCTTTCTAGTTCCTTGCTATTTCATTCACTAAGCTCAAATTTGTACTCAAAAAAGAGAAAACTTTATAGTGTGACTTTGTGAAAGAGAAGCAGACTCTTCACTGTGAAGTTGAGATCACCAAGCTATAAAATCTCTTTTGTAATTCATAGTGGAATCCAGCCAGTGGGCTGTTAGTGTGGGAGAGTGGACGTAGGCTTGATCTAAGCCGAACTACTATAAATCTTGTGTTCTCATTCTCTTCCTTAAACTCTTTACTTTGTTCGTAGTTTTATCTGACTATTTAAAGTTTGAATTCGTTTAAAGTATGTCATATTCTAAAAGGAAATTATCTCTATTAAACCTTACAAAAATTTTTGTTCACACCTATTCACCCCCCTCTAGGTGTTGTTACTAGCCCTTTCAATTGGTATCAGAGCCTGTGTACTTATTTTATTGAAGTGTTTTACTTCTAAAGCTAAAGATCTATGGCTAGAATTTTGGCTCCAAGTTTGGTTGAAGGCCAAAGAAACACCAGAGCTCCTTACTTTGATGGGAAGGAGTATAATGTGTGGAAAAACAAGATGAAGGCATTTATGAGATCGAAAGATCCCCTAGAATGGGATGTAGTAGAAAAATGGATCAATCCCAAAGCTACATCAACCTCAGAAAGAGGAAAGGAAGCTGTAGATGCTGGCGAATTAACACAAGCAGAAATAACCAATAGACAAGCTCTTGATGCTAAAGCCATCTACCCTCTATACTGTGCTTTATCTCCCACTGAGTATAACCGAATTTCTTCTTGTGAAACGGCTAAAGAAGTTTGGGATAGGTTACATGTCACCTACGAAGGAACTGATCGAGCAAAGGAAACGAAAATCAATATTCTAGTAAGACAATATGAAGCCTTCAAGATGAAGCCAGGAGAATCCATCACTTATATGTTCAGTCTTTTCACTAAATTGTGAATGGATTAGCATATCAAGGACAGCTAATCTCAGGACCAATGAAGGTCAATAAACTGCTACGTGGGTTTTTCAAATATTAGAATCACGTAAAGACGTCAATTAGAGAAACCCAGAGGATCATGCCTCTTTCAGTAGACGAACTAGTAGGCACACTTCAATCATATGAAGTGGAGCAAATCAATGAGGAAGAAGATTCTAAAGGTAAGAAGTCAATTGCTTTAAAATCTAATGATGATTTTGATGATACAGATTCAAAAGATGACATGGACGATGAAGAGCTAGCACTCATGATTAAGAAGTTTAGGAAGTTGAATAGAAATGGAAGAAGATTCAACTGGAAGAAGCAGAGCACTCAAAAATTCCAGAAGAAACCAACTGAGGACAAAGAAACCAACAAAGATGTGATATGCTTCAAATGCAAGAAAAAGTGGCACATCAGACCTAACTGTCCTCTATTGAAGAAAAAGAATGGAAGAACTGAGAGATACAAAAAGGCTCTCAAAGTAGAAACATGGAGCGATACCGAATGTGAGGAAAGTGATGAAGAATATGCCAACATATGTTTAATGGCCAATTCAAAATCAGACTCAAACTTTGAAACATATTCTGATTCAAACTCAGACAAAGAAGTTGAGGTTAGCAATTCAAAAATTCCTATTAAAGTTTCAATGTATATAGATGAACTCTATCTCGGTTTCAAAACATCTCTTAAAAGGATTTCCAACTAAAAATGGAAATTTTAAACTGAGGCAACAAGGAAACATCTTGGAAAGAAAAGTTTGAAAATCTAGGTAAAAGTTTTGTTGATTTAAAAGTAAATTCTGATTCTCTTTCAAAGGAAAATGCATTTTTGAAGGAAGATATTTCAAATATCACAAAATGATTTTCAAAAGGATATGAGAAGTTGGAGAAAATTCTTTCAATACAAAGACCTTATTTTTAAAAAATTTATTTAGGTATGACCTCAGAAACTATTCATTTAATTGATTTTCCCAAAGTTAAAGAAAGAATCAAACAAAGACCTACAAGGGCATTTTACAAAAATCACTTTCAAAAAGTTTTTGTAAAACTTGTTGGCCAAAGTGCTCTCAAATGTTCAAAGTGTAACAGCTCAGAACATTTCGAGAAGGAATGTCCCAAGGTTTGGAGACATGTTAAGAAGAGTTGGGCAAAGACTATTTTCAATACTAACTCCCCTAAACCCAAGAAAATATGGGTACCAAAGAAAGCTTGAGTTCTTCTTTTGATCATAGGTCACTATCAAGAAGAAGATCAAATGGTATTTGAATAGTGGCTATTCGAGACACATGACAGGAGATTCGAGTTGTTTTATAAAACTTGTTCAAATGAATGGTGGAAAAGTTTCCTTTAGTGGAAATAGCAAAGGAAGAATTGTTGGATGTGGAACCGTGAAGATTGGAAGCTTGACTATCAACATGTCTCCTTGGTAGAAGGTCTAAATTACAATCTACTCAGCATAAGTCAGCTTTGTGATACAGGATTCAAAATAAATTTCCAAGAAGGCATTTGTTGGGGAATGAGTAAAGATTACTCTCAATCTTTCACTAGACGAAGGCATGGGAATATTTACCTTCTGGTTATAAAATCAGAAAGTTCTTGGTGTCTCATATCTATTCAAGATGAAGTAAATCTATGCCATCAAAAGCTTGGTCATGTTAACATGAAGCTGATTGCCAAGATTTCTTCCAAGAAGCTTGTTCATGGTCTTCCCAATTTGACTTATCAAAAGTCTGAATTATGCACTCCATGTGTTTTGGAAAAAATAGGTTAGAAGTTCTTTTAAATCGGTAAATCAAGTTTCTACTAATCGAGTTTTGCAACTTCTGCATATGGACCTCTTTGGACCAACCAGAACTCAAAGTATTGGTGGAAAGAGATACTATCTAGTAATCATGGATGATTACTCTCGCTTTACTTGGGTTTACTTTCTAGCAAATAAGTCTGAAGCCTTCTCTCACTTCTCAAAGTTTGCTAAGAAAATTCATAATGAAAAAGGATATGTTATTTCAAGCATATGAACAGATCATGGAGGTGAATTTGAAAATCAAGATTTTGCAAAGTTCTGTGATGAATTTGGTTTCTAGCATGTTTTCTCTTCTCCATATACTCCAGAACAAAATGGGGTAGTGGAAAAGAAGAATAGATCCTTGTAGGAGATGGCCAGAACCCTCTTAATTGAGAGCAATATTTCCTCTCGATTTTGGGCTGAAGCAGTTTCTACAGCTTGCTACATCATCAACAGAGTGTTCTTGAGGCATATTCTAGATAAAACTCCTTATGAAGTGTATAAAGGGAAGAAGCGGTTTTCATGTGTTTGGTTGTAAGTGTTATGTTTTGAAAAATGCAAATGATTGAACCGAGAAGTTTGAAGAAAAATCAGACGAAGGAATTTTCCTTGGCTACTCAACCTCAAGCAAATCATATAGAATCTTTAACAAGAAGACTTAATCTGTGGAAGAATCTATTAATGTCAAGTTTCAAGATTTTGTGCAGAATCAGCTAGATCAGACTCAATTTGAAGAATCTGAACCTGTTCAAGACTTTACAAAGTCTACCTCCCTCGAAATGGTTCAGACTTTTGGAGATCAAGATCAAGTAGAATTAGAAAATTCAACTGAAGTAGAGGATCAACGGACTTTTAGACCAACTAGCAACCGGAAGCATAAGTCAAGTCATCCCAAAGAACTCATCATTGGCAACATTGATGATGGATTTCGCACCAGATCCAAAAGGCAAGAAGAGTCTAGTGCCCTTGCACTTGTTTCTGAGATAAAACCCAAAAGTGTGGAAGAAGCCCTGTCTGATGAAAGCTGGATCAAAACTATGCAATAAGAGCTCAGACAGTTCAGTATCAACGATGTTTAGGAGCTAATTCCTAAACTTAAAGGTAAGTCTAGTATTGGAACAAAATGAGTTTTCAGGAACAAGATGGATGAGAAATGAAAAATGGTAAGGAATAAAGCAAGACTTATGGCCAAAGGATATACGCAAGAAGAAGGGATAGACTATGACAAAACCTATGTACCGGTAGCGAGGTTAGAAGCAATTAGACTATTACTTGCTTTTGTTTGCTATAAAAATTTCAGGTTATTCCAAATGGACGTCAAAAGTGCATTCCTCAATAGATTCATCCAAGAAGTAGTCTATGTGGAACAACCACCAGGATTTGAAGATCCAAGAAAGCCAGACTCAGTTTACAAACTGAAAAAGGCCTTGTATGGACTGAAGCAAGCACCTCGAGCTTGGTATGAAAGGTTAAGTAAATTCCTAACCCAAAATGATTTTGTTAAGGGAAAGGTAGATACTACTTTCTTCATAAAAAGAGAGGGTAAAGACTTTCTGTTGGTTCAAATTTATATTGATGATATTATCTTTGGATCCCCTAATGAAATTCTATGCAAGCAATTCTCTAAATGTACGCAGGATGAATTCGAAATGAGTATGATGGGTGAGTTAACTTTCTTTCTAGGATTGCAAGTTAGACAATTGAAGAAATGTATCTTTGTTCACCAAGAAAAATACGCAAAAGATCTCATCAAGAAATTCGGATTGGAGAATTGCAAGAAGATAGAGACACCAATGTCAAGTTCTTCGAAGTTGGACAAAGATGAAGGAAGAAAGAAAGTAGACCAGAAACTTTATAGGAGCATTATCGGTTCTCTTCTTTACCTTACTACATCTAAACCTGACATTTTGTTTAGTGTTTGCATTTGTGCTAGATTCCAATTTGATCCCAAAGAATCTCATTTAAGTGCTACAAAACGCATCATCAAATATGTTGCAACTACTCCAAAGTTAGGTCTGTGGTATCCCAAAGAATGAGACTTTACTCTTCTTGGATATTTAGACGTGGATTTAGCAAGTTGTAAAGTCGATAGAAATAGTACTTTTGGTACTTGTCAACTGCTAGGCAACATGCTGGTGTCTTGGTTCTCAAGGAAGCAAAGTACTATGGCTCTATCAACAGCAGAAACAGAGTATGTGGCTTTTGGAAGCTATTGTTCTCAAATTTTATGGATAAGACAACAGCTAAGAGACTTTGGAATTGAAGAATCTTGTACCAAAATCAAATGTGACACCATTAGTGCTATTAATCTCACGAAGAACCCAATTCTTCATTCAATGGCAAAACATATAGAGATTCGACACTATTTTATAAGAGATCATGTCCAAAATCGGGAGATTATGATTCAGTTCATTGACTCGAAGAATCAATTGGTAGACATATTTACAAAGCCACTGGAAAAAAATCTATTTGAATTTATTTGCACCAGATTGAATATTTTACCTCCTACTAGTTAAAGTCTGAAGCTGGTAAGACTCAGACTTTCCAGACTATACCTCAGTAAAAGAAAGTCTCGAATTCAGGTATTTTATTTTTGGAATGAAAAGGTATGTTTAATCGAATCATCGTTTACCTATTTTATTTTTGGAAGTTATCTTTTTTGAATTTTGAATCTTTAGTAGTTTTTATTTTTGAAAAATGTAGTTTTTATTTTCAATTATTTCGAAAAAGGTAATTTTCTTTGTGACGGTTTATTTTCTTTTATTCGTGACCATTCATTTTCTTTATTTACATCGTATTCCTTTCAAGCATTTTTACCAAACCCTAGCATATAGACTTGCTACTATTTCATTTCTACTCTCTCTCTTTTCTACTCTCAAGTTTGCTCTACAAAGTTTTCATCTTTTTCGCTCGAACGTGTTCGTGAAATCCTCAAAGATTGTGAAGATGTCTTTCCAAAGGAAGTCATCTCGGATCGCAAGCAGGGGACCATGGAATATGCCTAAGGGTCCTACACATTTTGATTTGACCAAGGAAGAAGAGTTTCAACAACACACTCCATAGTGTCCTACTCAGAATCCTTCGCGCCAACCAGAGGAAGAGGAAATCTTGGAAGATGTGGAACCTCTCAAAACCATGAGACCCCAAGTTGTTTATAAACTTTACAAACTTTTAAAGGAAGGGAGGTACTGCCATGACTACTATTGATGAATTTTTGAAAGAAAATGGATATAAGAATGAGACTTTGTTCTTGCGAACGATGGAGAGATTGAGAATAGTGCCTAAAGGAGAGGCAGATAGAGCAATTCGTAAGTTTCCTATTGATCCCCGTTTTGGTTCTTTCAATCACCTAGAGATCAAACATGATGATGAGAGAATGTACTCGAATTTTCAGCCGAGAATGGGCATTGCTGCTGAAGTGCGTGGTGATGGAACGAGTTTATTTCGTTCTAAAGATCATAGAAAGGTTTATTCCAAATTGCTGAAAAGAAGGGTGATGAACCCTCAATTGGTCGACTTTGATTTCTTGGATTCGATAAAGGTGAACTTGAGGGAGAAGTTGACTCTCCTTCAACTTGAAAAATTTTGCTCTAAAACTTCTATTGCTTATCCTGAATTAACTGCATATTTCTATTCGAACCCGTCTTTTCTTGACATAAATAGATTTCGATTTACTAGTGAGGGAAAAAGATTACGTGGTGGATGTTGACACGTTGGCTGATGTTATTAGTATGGAAAGAGGTGGTTTCCAACCAATAAATGTCTTTGTTGGTCATGCAACAAGTTCTCTTGTTAGGGACAGACTTGCTGAAGGCAGCATTACTTATTCTAGACTGTCTGCCTCAAATATTTTGCTGCACAAAGTCGTGATCAACTGCATCCGACCAAAATCAACTTCAAAGACAGATGTTTCTCGATCTGAAGCCAAATTGATGTTTGCCATCAATAATGGAATAAAGTTCTCTTTGCCTCATACAATCCTAATGCATATGTACAAGACTATTGTAAATGATAAGGGATAGCTCCCTTACTCAGTGCTGGTCACACAACTATTCAGACATTTTCACATTCAATTTCCAGCCTCTCTTTATGTTCGAACTATTGCTCCTATGGTTATAGGATTGAAGATGGTATCCAAGATAAGGTTGAAAAAACTGAACAATGCCATAGAGCGCTTGAAGGAAGTTTCCCCCAGCAAAACCAAGCAAGACTCTGCTGCAAAAAGGAAAGGCAAGGAAATTATGCATGAACCTTCCAAGAAGAGAAGATCTCTTATCCTGCAAGATGAGGAGGATGAGGATGATCTCACTATCTCTACATTTGCCTTGAAGAATCTTCAGAGTTTTGTAAGTTTTGAGCAGCAACAAGACAGAGAAGAAACAGAAAAAGGAGAAACATAGTAGAGAAAAGAAGGAAGAACAGACAATGAAAGAGGAGAGGAAAGAGAAGAAGTAGGCGAAGAAGCTAGAGAAGAAGGAAGAGCAGCTGAAGAGGAAGATGATCAGGATGACTCATTTGAACCAACTTTTGCAGTATCCTTATCTGAGGATTCAGAGAAGACAAGGAGTGGAACTGTAGGAGTTCAAACTAAAAAAGAACATCATTTCGGCGCTGAAATTGAGAAGGAACAAGAAGAAGAGTTCTTTTCTCCACCTATAGCCACAGAAACAGGGGGAGTTCGTGAAAAAATAGGTACTTCTTCTTCTCCTCTTTTTACAAGTGATGATGTTAGTAGATCTCCTGCCAATCCAGAGGATGTCTATGTCTCCCATTTCCTTGAAGCGACATTGAGGAATCCTCTCCAAGTCATGGTGTTCGACGTGCTGATGTTCCCTCAAATGTCATTACTCCTAGAATGAATGTGGCTAAAGCTAGTGCACAAAGAGAAGCTACTATAGACTTTCAAAGGCTACTAGAGCTCCTTTTGGAGTTAAAAGCACAACAATATGTTATGGAGTTTGATATGAAAAACCTCCAATCTGCATTAAAATCTACTTCAGATTCTCTCCATGAGAAGGTACAGGCTCTTACTATTCAAGTTCAAGCTTTACAAGTGCAAGTTAAAGAGACTGCCAAAGTTGAAGATGTTGAGAAGCTGAAGGAGTCAGTTAGAAAGCTGGAGGAGACAGTTCAGTCGATGGGGGATTTCCAGATCGTTCGAATTCCAAAACAAACCTGATTTCATTTGACTCTTATTTATTTTTTACTTTCTCCACTTTTTGATGTTGACAAAAATGGGGCGAGAATGTGCAGATTTGACTTTCTTTAACTTTTGTTGGACCTTTACCTTTATTATTTATTTTGTTATTTGACCTTTGCAAGGAATTTACTTTTGTGGTAATGATTATGGATGTATAATTGTTTAAGCACTAATGTTTACCTTATCTTTTCAAGATTAACATATTTTCTGTGGTTGCAAAATCGATGCTATCCATTTCCTAATTAACTTATTTTTATAAGATATCATGTACTGCTTAAGAGTTGTTTTGCAGGTCAAAAGTTTTTAATTCTGAATGAAAGTTTTGTCACCATAAAAAAATGGGAAGATTGTTGGAGAAAACTCATTCATTGTTTTGAAGTTGACAAAACTTATCCAAAGTTTATTCTGAAGACTTTCAGACTTTAGTGTCAAAGTCTGAAGACTGCCAGACTTTAGGTTCAAAGTCTGCCCACACTGACATATTCCAGACTAAACGCTACTGAAGAATGAAGACTTATCCAAATGTAAGATTATCTTTGAGAGTTCGATTCGTATAGCTTATGGATTGCTTTCTGGTTGGATATAGCACCTACATGATTGACTATCTTTATTGGAATCAATCTGGATATCCAAATCTTTTGGAAAGGCAAGTAAACTTGGAAAGTTCTACTTATGGAAACCAAGATCTTGATTATATGGGCGAATAGGATTGACGGGCTTTCATCTCAATCATCAAACGACTCAAGATCTCCTTGATTGATTCTGTCCAACGGGTTGATTGAAAGAATTTCTTTGGAAAGTGCCAACAGTCGAGAAGGCATGAAGGAGTATTTAAGGTGGACTCTCTAGCTGTTCGAGTGTGTGCGTGAAAGAAAATTTTCAAAGTCTAAAACTTTCTAGTTCCTTGCTATTTCATTCACCGAGCTCAAATTTGTACTCAAAAGAGAGAAAAACATATAGTGTGACTTCGTGAAAGAGAAGCAGACGCTTCACTATGAAGTTGAGATCACCAAGCTGTAAATTCTCTCTTAATTCATAGTGGAATCCAACTAGTGGGCTGTCAGCGTGGGAGAGTGGACGTAGGCTTGATCTAAGCCAAATCATTATAAATCTTGTGTTCTCATTCTCTTCCTTAAACTCTTTACTTTGTTCGTAGTTTTATCTGACTGTTTGAAGTTTGAATTCGTTTAAAGTCTGTCATATTCTAAAAGCAAATTATCTCTACTGAACCTTACGAAAAATTTTGTTCACACCTATTCACCACCATCTAGGTGTTGTTACTAGCCCTTTCAGTCTCCCCCAATAAAGTTCAGACTTCGGGAGTATATCAACAAGATCAAGAAGATTCAAACGGAACAGAGGATCAACAGACTCTCAAGCCAAATAGCAATTGGAAGCACAAGTCAAGTCATCCCAAAGAATTCATCATTGGTAACATTGATGAAGGAATTCGCACTAGATCCAAAGCAAGAGAAGACTCTAGTGCCTTAGCGCTTGTTTCTGAAATAGAACCAAAAAGTGTAGAAGAAGTATTGTCTGATGAAAGCTGGATAGAAGCTATGTAGGAAGAACTTAGACAATTCAACATTAATGATGTATGGGAGCTGATTCCAAAACCCAAAGGCAAATCTGTTATTGGAACGAAGTGGGTCTTCAAAAACAAGATGGATGAGAGAGGAAAAGTAGTTAGAAATAAAGTAAGACTTGTGGCAAAAGGATACACTCAGGAAGAAGGGATTGACTATGACGAGATCTATCCACCTGTAGTAAGGTTAGAAGTAATTAGATTATTGCTTTTGCCTTCCTCAATGAAATCATACTCAGTCTACAGACTGAAAAATGCTTTATATGGTCTGAAGCAGGCTCCATGAGCCTAGTATGAAAGGTTGAGTAAGTTTCTAACTCAGAATGGTTTTGAAAAAGGAAAGGTTAATACTACTTTGTTTATAAAAAGGGAAGGAAAAGATTTTCTACCTGTACAAATTTATGTAGATGATATAATCTTTGGTTCTCCTAACGAAAGTCTCTACAAGAAATTTTCAAGATCTATGCAGGATGAATTCAAAATGAGTATGATGGGTGAATTGACCTTCTTTCTAGGATTACAAGTCAGACAATCAAAGAAAGGTATATTCATTCACCAAGAAAAATATGCCAAAGATCTCATCAAGAAATTTGGATTGGAGAATTGCAAAAGGACAAAAACTCCTATGTCGAGTTCATCAAAACTGGACAAGGATGAAGGAGGAAAGAAAGTGGATCAGAAACTATACAGAAGTATGATCGGATCTCTTCTTTATCTCACTACTTCTAGACCTGACATTTTATTCAGTGTGTGCTTATGCACTAGATTTCAGTCTAATCCAAAGGAATCTCATCTTAGTGCTGTTAAACGCATCTAAATATGTTGCGACTTTTCCAAAACTGGGTCTATGGTATCCAAAAGAAAAAAGACTTTACTCTTCTTGGTTACTCTGACGCTGATTTAGCCAGTTGTAGAATCGACAAGAAGAGCACATCTGGCACTCGTCAACTGTTGGGATAAATGCTTTGGTATCTTGGTTCTTAAGGAAACAAAGTACGGTGGCTTTATCAACATCAGAAGTAGAATATGTTGCTCTTTGAAGTTGTTGTTTTCAAATTCTTTGGATAAGACAACTACTAAGAGACTTTAAAAAGAAGAATCATGCACAGAGATTAGATGCAACAACACAAGTGCTATCAATCTCACCAGAAACCCCATTCTTCATTCAAGGGCGAAGCATATAGAAATTCGACACCATTTTATAAGAGATCATGTCCAAAATGGCGAGATTATGGTTCAAATTATTTATTCAAAGAATCAGTTGGTAGACATCTTTACAAAACCATTGGAGAAAAACTTATTTGAGGTTATTCGCAGCAAGCTAAATATTATCTCTCCTCTCGATTAAAGTCTGAAGTTGGTCAGACTCATAACTTCAAGAAGCCACTTCAGTTGAGAATCTCTCAAATCCAGGTATTTTATTTTTGGTATGAAAATGTAGGATTATCTTAATCGTCGCTTGCCTATTTTATTTTTAGAAATTACTATTTTATTGGTAATTTTCGGTTTTCAAATTTTTAGCAGTTACCTTTTTAAATTTTGTTTCAAAAAAGCATTTTTTGGTGACGTTTCGAATACCCCCTTTCGATTACGTCCTTTCAACTTTAAATACCGATTTTTTCAAAACCCTAAAATACCGATTCTCTTTCACTCTTGACTTTTACTCTCAAACTTTCTCTACAAGTTTCCATCTTTTTCACTCGAATATGTCTACGAAATCTTCCAAGTTTGCATCCATGTTGCACCAAAGGAAATCTTCTCGGATCATGAGTCAAGGGCCTCGGAATGTACCAAAAGGGCCGACTCATTTTGATCTTACTGGTGAAGACTCTCCTCAAAACTCTCCTCGTCAACCTTTGGAAGAAGAATTTGAACAAGATGATGTTCCTCTCAAAGTTTTGACACCCCAGGTTCTTTATAAGCATTATGGTTATCTAAAACAAGGTGGTTCTCCAATGTCCTTTATCACGATTTCTGAAAAGACATGGGCATGGGAATAAAACTCTATTCTTAAGAGCCATGGAGAGAATAGGAGTGGCGCCGAAAGGATCGGCAGAAAAGGCTTTTCTTCATTTTCCTTTTGATCCTAGATTTAGTTCTTAGAATCAGCTAGAAAATAAGAATGATGATGAGCGGATCTTTTCGAATTTTCAACCCAAGATAGGTGTGGCTGCTGATGTCCCTGGTGAAAGAACGAAACTGTTTCATTCTAAGGAGCATAAAAGGGTTTATGCTCAAATGTTGAACAAAAGGGTGATAAACCCTCGAACAGTAGATTTTGACTTTTTGGACTCGATAAAGGTTAACTTGAGGGAAAAGTTGGCATTTCTTCAACTTGAGAAGTTCTGTGCTGAGACGGCTATGGCTTATCCAGAATTGACAACATACTTCTACTCAAATCTGTCTTTCCTTGATCAGAATCACATTCAGTTTACTGTTTGTGATAAAGCCTTTGTTGTGGATGTTGACATTTTGGCTGATATTCTAGGAGTGGAAATGTGACATCCTGAATTTTCAGTACTATTTTCAATTGAATAAATCGGGCCTTTATTCAACGCGTCTATAGTGCTATTCTCAGAGCCGATCACTCGTGAGATAACTAGACTATCTGAGGAAAACCATTAAGGGATTTTAATACAATAGACTTGAGAATTTGATCACAAATCGACTGCTCGACCATGTTAGTTTGTAAGGGTCATTACGGCACTATCGAAATCGATCAGAGACCGGAGATAGGTCGATTTGACTAAGATATGTGATCAGAGTGTGGGTGATTCCACTTGATTGCAAAATACTTGTTGATCGGCACTAGACCGATTTTTCTATCATTTTGGTACTCGGTGCTCATAATTGAAACCTCGAGATTTTCACGACAATCGAGAGTCGCCAATGTGTCGAAGATGCACTATGTGACTTGAGATAAATCGATCATGGGTCAATTGCACCAAAAATTTATAAAAGCTACCCGGTAGACTAGGTCACGCTAAAAGCGCATCGGATTGAAATTAACCGTGAATTTGAACCCGATTTCAGAAATTAAAAGTTCTGTAGTGTCACGATCTATTTTAGGAACGTCGACTCATCCTCCGAAAAATTTTCTTAGATTCTAGGATTTTTACGAAAAATTGGTTCGGACGTTACGGAAAATTAACGAAAATTGAGATGGGCCAAATTAAATGAAACTTGGACTTCCAAGCCAAGCCTTTGAGTGTCAGGGACTTGCAGAAAATTGTATGGGATTTTTCTTCAACGAAATCGAACCTTGATTTGGATAATCGGAGAGGAAATTGAAGCTTATATGGTGAAATTTGGAATTAGGCAAGGGGCTAGAATTTTTTGCTTCAATTGGTTTATTTTGTGAGAAATAAAATGCAAGAAAGAATTGGGGAGACAAGGGGGATATTCATGAGGACTTTAGGGGGGACAAACACTTAATGGGATGGATAAAGACTTTTGACTTCAAGCTTCCCAAGCTTGCCAAGCACACCATGCCACCAGCTGCTTCCTTCTCGTAGCCGTCCTTCTTTCACGCCTCTGTTCCATTTTGCTTTCATGTTCCTTCGCGTCTCACCCCCTCCCCGTTTGCCCATTTCCTCATTCGAAGCCCAGCAGCGTCAACAGAAGCAACTTCGCTGTTGACCACCTTTGTTGTCTCCTTGCCACACGTCCGAAGTCTCCAATTCTTTGCTCCACCAGCGCGTTCTTCCCTGCAGCTCAACCCACTGAATAATCCCATTCGGTCAACCTAGCAAGATCTCTAGCTGAACTCCTCCCAATCGTTGACTCCTCTTCATGCGCCTCTCCACGCGGCGTTGAAGCTGCTGCCATCTATTGCTCCACCATCGAAGACTCCACCGATTTCCATCCATGCGGCTTCCTGTCCAGCGGTAAAATGGAGTCAACTAGCTGGTGAAAGTCCTTCCCAAAGTTGACCACAAATCCCCACAATCGAACCCACAATTGAAGACTCTAGTAGCTGATTCCCTCCTACTTCACCGATCCACACGTCTTCACCATCAGCTGACTCGAAGACCTCTTGCCGCACGCCAGCATCTTCATGCAGCTCCATCCAGTGACTTTCGTGGTCTAGCTGCCAACAAAGCTGAAGCCCAACAAGCCCGCAATTGTCCTAGAACAGCCCACAAGAATGTCATCTTCAAGCCCAGCATCTTCAATCTTTCAAACCCAGCAAAGCCCAGTTCAGCAACCCACAAATCAGTGAAATTCAGCCTAACTTCGGCCCATGTTCAGTAGTCCAGTCCAACCCAACTCAGCCAAGTTTTGGGCCCAACAGCTTGCTCAGTTCAACCCATCTTGGGCTCGCGAAGCTCACCACCAACAGCCCTGCAGAAGCCCAAGGTTGAAGCTCAGCTTTACTGAGATTTGTTGGGCCAAGTTTAGGCCCGGTCCAAGCCCGTTGGCGCCGCCGCAATTCGGAATTCGGCCACTGTTGCGCCGTCGTCGCGGTGATCCAATCTTCGCTAAACAAGTGAGTTTTATTCACTAATCCTCTATTAGTCGGTTAATGATGCTTATGGGTTGATTAGATTTAATTAAGTGCAATTAGGTGGTTAGATTATATTAGAATAATTAAATTAGGGATTTACCTATGCATGTTAGGCAAATGGCTAGTGCTATTAGCTAGTGAATAATCCCTAATATTTATTGAACGAATCTTGGAAATTTTCCGGATCCATCTCGGCTTCCAATTAGGCAATACAAGCCCAAGTTGGATTTATTGCTATTTATATAATAATTTTCATAATTATTTAATTAAATTATTTATTTTCGGAAATTAGACCGGGATGGACGACGATCGGAATTTTATGTTGATTATTGTGGTGCGGTTCGTTTATTTAATTGATCTTTATTTTGTGTTGAAATGAATTATTTGTGATTATAGGATTATTATCCTAAATTAATTAAATTTGGTAATTAAGTGGAAAATTACCGGGCGTCGGTCTACAACGCCAAAAATCTATTTTGGGAGTGCTGAAAATAGTGGAGGTTCAAAAGTGAAAATTTTATATTTTGGCTAAGGCCGACCGTGTACCCACGCACTGGTATTTTTATCAGGAAGGATAAAAATGGTGAATTGATTTAAATGATCAATTATCAACATGCTATGAAAGTATGGCTGGTAGCTTCTGGCGAGCATATATACATTTATCAGCATGCTATGAAAGTATGGCTGGCAGGTTTTGGCGAGCATATATACATTATCAGCATACTATGAAAGTATGGCTAGCAGCTTCTGGTGAGCATATATAGAATAGCGAATCAATGGATCTGGCAGCTTCTGGTGAGCATACATAATTCTCAACATACTATGAAAGTATGTCTGGTAGATTCGGGCAAGCATATATAATATACTATATCAGAAATTAAGGTAGCTCTTGGCGAGCATAGATATATAGTATATTATCTCAGTAATTGAGGCAGCTTCTGGCAAGCTATACTATCTATTATTGGCATAGAGTAAGCAGTCATAGACTATGGTCGGACTCATAGATAGTATTGATGGAGATGACTGGAGAATTGTCATGTTAACATGTAATCGACTAGATCGATTGATCAGTGATTTGATCTGGTACTATGAATTGATGTGGTTCCTATATATCAGATATATACTGACTTGCAGGAAGGAACAGAGGCCAAGGTAAGTCCTCTGACTTGGTGTGCTTAGCAGCCTCTAGAGTGTATTGGCTTCCTAATCGGGTCTTAGGGAGTAGAACTCGCTGAGACGTTGTCTCATTGGTTATTGTATAACCATTTTTAGGTCCATAGATGACGTTGGTGAAGGACCAGAGACCCGAAGAATAGAAGGTGAAGCCTGAAGAATTGACAGTCCTGTCCGACTAGTTAGTCATAGGATAATTCTCTTTTGATGGAAGTTGATTTCCTTTCTGCGGACTTTGTTTTATGAACCGGTGGTTTAAAACTAGATTTAACAATTCACCTTATATATATTTGCACTATGATTTGCAATGTGTATAAGTGTGGTTGCTTTTAAAGTGTGAAAATTTGGAGTCCTACTTTCCTATCCCATTGTTTTATTGTCTGGGGATTTTTATCTACTTCCGCATGCGTATTAAAAGAAAGGGTTGGTGATGCATCCTGGGACGTCACTATTAATCAACCAAGGTGAGGGATGGGCATATGCCTGAGGATCGGGGCGTGACAAGAAATAAGTGGTTTTCAACCAATCAATATCTCCATAGGTCAAGCCACTAGATTTCTAGTAAATGATAGACTGCCAAGTGGATGTATCACATACTCTCGACTGCCAGCCTCCAACATTTTGTTGCACAAAATTGTCATCAACTGCATTAGTCCCAAGGCAGCCTCCAAAACTGATGTTTCCATATTTGAGGCAAGATTAATGTGGGCAATCTGCAATGTGATGCGTTTCTCACTTCCTCATACTATCCTACTGCATATGTACAGGACAGTCATGAAAGAAAAAGGCCAATTGTCCTACTCTGCCCTAGTTACAAAGTTGTTCTGCCATTTTTAGATTCAATTTCCCGCTCCGCTTTGTTCACAAACTGTTGCTCCTATGGAAATAGGAATAAAAATGATCTAAAAAATGAGGCTGAAGGAACTGACTAAGGCCATTGAGCTTTTGAAGAAGGAATCCTCGAGCAAAGTCAAGGAAGGATCTACTGCTGCAAGAAAGCGCAAAAGCAAGGAAGTTGTGCAAGAAACTGCTAAGAAAAGGAGATCACTTATCCTGCAGGATAAAGAGGATGAAGATGATCTGACCATTTCTGCCATTGCCTTAAGAAATTTTCAAGGCTTTGTTGATTTTGAGAAATCAAAGGAAAGAGAAGGAGCAGGCAAAGAAAATGAAGAAGAAGAAGAAGAAGCAGAAGAAGACGAAGCAGGAGCTGAAGATGAAGAAGAAGAAGATAATTCTGAAGAGAAGGGTGAGGATGATTCTAATGGAGAGACTGTTGCAATAACATTATCGGAGGATGCGTTTCTCACTTCCTCATACTATCCTGTTGCATATGTACAGGACAGTCATGAAAGAAAAAGGCCAATTGCCCTACTCTACCCTGGTTACAAAGCTGTTCCACCATTTTCAGATTCAGTTTCCCGCTCCGCTTTGTTCACGAACTGTTGCTCTTATAGAAATATGAATAAAAATGATCTAAAAAATGAGGCTGAAGGAACTGACTAAGGCCATTAAGCTTTTGAAGAAGGAATCCTCGAGCAAAGTTAAGGAAGGATCTACTGCTGCAAGAAAGCACAAAGGCAAGGAAGTTGTGCAAGAAACTGCAAAGAAAAGGAGATCACTTATCTTGCAGGATGAAAAGGATGAAGATGATCTGACCATTTCTGCCATTGCTTTAAGAAATCTTCAAGGCTTTGTTGATTTTGAGAAATCAAAGGAAAGAGAAGGAGCAGGAGGTAGAGAAAATGAAGAGAGGAAGAAGAAGCAGAGCAAGAAGAAGAAGTAGAAGAAGATGAAGTAGGAGGCGAAGAAGAAGAAGAAGAAGAAGAAGAAGAAGAAGAAGAAGAAGAAGAAGATAATTCTGAAGAGAAGGGTGAGGATGATTCTGATGGAGAGACTGTTGCAATAACATTATCGGAGGACTCTGAAGCAACCAGGGATGATCTTGAAAGAGTACGAACAGAGATAGGACATCACTCTCGTTCTGGAAATGAAAATGGACAAGAAGAATGAATCTTTTCTCCACCTGTAAGCACAGAAACGGGGGGAGCTAATGAGAAAATAGGGACTTCTTCTCCACATAATGTGAGTGATGGAATAAGTAGATCTCCTGCAAACCCCGAAGATGTTTTTGCTTCTCGGTTTCCTGAAGCTAAGGTTGAAGAGTCTACTCCAAGTCAGGGTGCAAAACAAACTACCCTCAATCAAGTTGATGTTCCCTCATCTCTCAATTCTCCACGAATTCAATTCGCTGAAGCTAGTGCTCAGACTGAACCTAATTAAGACTATCCAAGGATAGTATAGCTCCTTTTGGAGCTTAAAGCTCAGCGATATACAATGGAGGTTGAGATCCAGAAGTTTCACACTGCCTTGAGATCTACTTCAGATTTTCTCACTGGGAAGGTACAATCTCTAGACACTCAAGTTTAGACCTTGAATCAACAAGTTTCACAGACTGTAGCCAAGGTCGAGAATGTTTATCAACAGTGCCAAGAGAAACTTGAGGAGGCAGTACAGTCGCTGGGGGATTTCTGACTCGTTCGAGTTCCTAGATAACCCTGATTGCATTTATCTTTTATCTTTCTATTTTGACTTTCTCTTTCTTTTTGCTGTTGACAAAAAGGGGGAGAATGAGTGTAGATTTGAACTTTTGTTTTTTGTTTGCAGATTTGATTTGTTTGAACTTGTTTGAAATGTTTGTGTTGGAACTTTTATTTTGCAGTAACCTTTTGTGGTTGTGATTATGGATTTGGATTGAATCTTTGTCTAAATGGTCAAGATTAATGTGTTTTATGTGGTTGCAAAATCGATATTATCCAGATCTATAACAATCTATTTTTATAAGTTATCATATACTGCTAAAGTGTTGTTTTGCAGGATATAAGTTTTTAAATCTGCAGGAAAGTTTTGTCATCATAAAAAATGAGGAGATTGTTGGAGAAAACTCCTATGATGTTTTAAAGTTGACAAAACTTATCTAAGTTATATTTTGAAGATTCCCAGACTTCTGTTTCAAATTCTATCTTACATAAGAAGTCTACCCACTCTGACAAGTTTCAGACTCAACGCAAGAATGAAGACTTAATCAAACTCGGGATTATTTTCTTAAAGGTTTCAGTATGTACAGGATATATCAGGCTTTCTGGTTGGAAATATCACTTACCATATTGGTTATCTTAATTGAAATCAATTTTGAAGAAGCAAATCATTTTAGGAAGGTAAGCTTATTTGGAAAGAATCTACTTATGGAAACCAAGATCCTAATTGTATGGGCAAACAGGATTGATGGGCTTTCATCTCAATCTTCAAACGGCTCGAGATCTCCTTGATTGATTCTGTCCAATGGGTTGATTGGAAGAATTCCTCTGGAAAGTGCCAACGGTCGACAAGGCATGGAGGATTCCTCAAGTTATTCGAAGAGAGCATGAAAGAATAATTCCAAAGTCTGAAGCTTTCAATTCTCTTGTCCTTCATTTTCTATGCTTAAACTTGTATTTGAAAGTGAGAAACTCTAGAGAGTGATCTTGTGAGAACAGCAGAGACATCTCATTGAATATTCGAGATCATGGTGCTGTAACGTTCTCTTTCGATTCATAGTAGAAACCAGCTAAAATGTTGTCAGCGTAGGAGAGTAGACGTAGGCTTAATCTAAGCCGAACCATTATAAACCTTGTGTTTATTTTTCTCTTCCCCGAACTCTTTTACTTTATTTGCTACAATATACTCATGTGTTTTGAAATATTTGTCAAAGTCTGTTTTTACACCTATTCACCCCCCTTTAGGTGTTCAACTAGCCCTTTCAGAAGGAACATCAATTTGAACATGTGTAGTTCTTTGCTCCCCTTGAACATTAGTTTCTTTTTGTAGACCTTCAGGTGAGACTTCAGGGAAATGGAATGCAAAAATATCTTCAGCATTTGGAGGAGATTGACTGATGCCATCACTAATAGTAGGTTTAGTAATGGGAGTTTTCTCACCTACTCCCCCTATTTTGGTGCCTTTAGTATGAGAAGTAACTTCTTCCTCATGAACCTTTTCTTTTCCAGCACGGGTTTGTTTATCAGTTCCTGTCTCCTCAACATCTGGGGCATCAATTTCCATAGTATCTTCTCCTTCCTTGTCAGTCTCAACCTGTTCCTGGTTCACATCAGCATCACCATCTGAGTCATCATTCTCCATCTCTTTCACTTTAGTTTCTTCACCATCACTCTCTTCTTCCAATTCTTTCTCGCTTTCATCTTCTTCTTCCTCCTCAGAATCAGCGAAACATTAAAGATTACACAAGGTAATAGCAGAGATTGTCTCATCATCATCTTCATCTTCATCTTCATCATCCTAGAGAAGAATATGTCTATTCCTTTTTGGTGTTTTCAAGACAACACTCTGTTGGAAAAATTCTCTTAAGGTATTTTGAAGTCGACAAAACATTTCCATTAGTCTAGTCTGAAGACTTGCAGACTCTACTGGCAAAGTCTGAAGATCAAAGTCTGACGATATCAAGACTCAAGTTTCAAAATCTACTCTCATGGATAGTTTCCAGACCGAAAGAGTTAAAACTTCTACTCTGATTTTATCTAATATGGTTTTGACTCCAACGACTAAGGAATATCTCTCGACTGGAATCAGTACTACAAGAGCTTATACTCGTATTCGAATAATCTAGATTCTCTAGATTCGCAACTTATATTTGGAAGGTTCTACTTATGGAAACCAATATCCTGATTGTATGGGCGAACAGGATTGATGGGCTATCAACACTTGCCTTAAAGAGCTCGAGATCTCTCTAAATTGATTCTATCCGACAGGTTGATTGGAAGAACTTCTTTGGAAGGTGCCAACGGTAATGAAGGCATGAAGAAGTATTTAAGGGAGACGCTCAAATTGTTGAAGGGTGCCAGATAGAAGAATTCCAAAGTCTGAATCTCCTTGATATGTTGTGATCTTATTCTTCGAGCTATACATGTAATCAAAAGAGAGACTAAAGTGTGGTGGGGCCTTGAGGAAGTGTAGTAGAGTCTCTACACTGTGGAATCAAGGGCGTGAGATTGTAAATTCTCTTTTTGATTCTTAGTGAAATCCAGCCAGAAGGCTGTCCGTGCGGGAGAGTGGACGTAGGCTTGGTCTAAACCGAACCACTATAAATCTGGAGTCTTGATTCTCTATCCCTAATAATTTTACTTTTCATTACTTTCATTTGCAGCAATTATTGTTTTTAATTCCTTAATCTCTCATCAAAGAAATTGCTTATACATTTGGTTAATTTTTTAAAATCGTCTTAGTCACCTATTCACCCCCCTCTAGGTTCTCGTTCTAGTCCTAACACACTCTTCCCTTTGCGTTTCTTCTCAGCAGCAGATCCTGGCTTGACTTTGCTAACAGATTCTTTCTTTAGAAGATCCAGGGCTCCAGAGAGATCTTTCAATTGCATTTTTGAAATCATTTTCAATCCAATTTGCATCAGAGCAAGAGTTCTGGAGCGAAGCTGAGATGGTGGTTGAATCTAAAAGTGTCTGAAGAGTCTGGTTATCAATGCAAAGTATGGCAGTTGTCATTTTCCTTTCACAACAGTCTTGTACATGTGCAGAATGATAGTGTGAGGGAGTGAAAAGGCAACATAATTGCAAATGGCCCACATCATCTTTACTTCGAATCTGGAAACATCAGTCTTGGAAGCAGCCTTGGGTCTGCTGTAGTTGATGACTATCTTATGTAGCAAGATATTGAAAGTAGACATTCGAGAGTAAATGATACTCCCACTAGGAATTCTGTCTCTTACTGGAAACTTGGTGACCTGTGCATTAGACACATTAATGGGCATGAATCTACTCCTTTCTACTCCCAGAATGTCAGCCAACAGATTCATGTCTACATCAAATACTCTATCACACATAGTAAACCAAATATGAGTGGGATCCAAAACAGATAGGTTGGAATAAAAGTATGCCGTCAATTCAGGGTAAGCTTTCCTTAAGTTAACCTTGATGGAATTCAGAAAATCAAAATCCACAATGCGAGGGTTGATGACCCCTCTGTTTAGCATTTGAGCGAAATCCTTCTTATAATCTTTCGAACGAAACAATTTTGTCTTTTCTCTAGTAATTTTAGCCGCAACACTAATCTTTGGTTGAAAATTCTTAAAAATCCTCTCGTCATTATCCTTATTTTCGAGCTGACTTTCTACCCCAAAGTAAGGATTAGAAGGAAAGTTTGAAAATTCCTTTTCGGCAGTTCCAGCCTCTACCAATCCTAACTTCTCCATGGCTCTCAAAAATAGGGTTTCATTCCCATAGTCATTTTCTTTCAAAAAATTACTTATGAAGTCCATAGGGCTTCCTACCAACTTCAAAAGTTATAATGTTTAAGAAGTACCTCAGGCCTTCTCACGGAAATAGGAGTTGCTTCCTAAGTGACTTCTTCATCTGCAAAGCGATGAGGAGAATTTCGAGGTGAATCTTCACCGATTAGATCGAAGTGCATCGGACCTTCAAGAACAATCCGAGGCCTACAACTAGCAATACGAGAAGATTTCCTTTGGTATGACATTGAAGTAGACTTGGAGGATTTTGACAAGGGTTTGAGAGTTAGGGTTTGAAGACTGTCTGTAATCCTAAAAGAAAATTATGAGAGATTTAAAGAAAATGAAGTATGGCGATTGAGCCATTATAAAAGGAAAATGCCTTTTCAAAAAATTTTAAAAAGTAACTGTCAATAATTTTTGAAATTAGATCCGAAAAATCAGCAAAGATAATACAATTTCCAAAAATATAAAAGGCAAGTGATAAATTAAGAATAAACGTACCCGTTCAATAAGGAAGGAAACTTATGTGCCAAAAATTTAAAATAAAATTACCTTAGTCTGGAAGACTTTCAGACGGATGCATTTCCCACATGTTGATCTATTGAGTCTACTCATCCATAAACTTTAGTAAGATGGAAGGGTGATATTTAGCTTTCCATGAATGGACTCGAATAAGCCTTTCTCCAATGGCATGGTAAACATATCTGCCAATGAATTGAACATTGATTTTGCCATTTTGCACATGATCTATTATGAAGTGATGGCGAATTTCGATGTGCTTTGCCCTTGAGTGAAGAATGGGATTTCTAGTAAGATTGATCGCACTTGTGTTGTCACATATGATTTCGGTGCAGGATTCTTTTATTCCAAAATCTCTTAATTGTTGCCTAATCCATAAGATTTGTGAGCAGCAACTTCCAAGAGCAACATACTATGTTTCTATTGTTGAGAGAGCCACAATATTCTGCTTTCTTGAGAACCAAGACACTAACATTTGTCCCAACAGTTGATACATTCCTGAAGTACTTTTCCTATCAACTTTACAACCAGCCAGATCAGCATCAGAATAACCAAGTAAAGTCTCTTCTTTTTGGATACCACAGACCTAGCTTCGGATTAGTCGCAATTTATTTGATAATACGTTTAACAGCACTAAGGTGTGACTCTTTGAGATTACATTGGAATTTAGCACATATACACACACTGAATAGAGTATCAGGTCGAGAGGCAGTGAGACAAAGAAGAGAACCAATCATGCTTCTATATAACTTTTGGTCAACTTTCTTTCCTCCTTCATCCTTGTCAAACTTTGAAGAACTTGACATGGGAGTTTTTGTTTTCATGCAGTTTTCCATTCCAAACTATTGATAACATCTCTGGCATATTTCTCTTGATAAATGAATGTCCCTTTCTTCGATTGTTTGACTTATAGACCTATAAAGAAGGTTAATTTTCCCATTATACTCATTTCAAATTCTTCCTGCACAGACTTCGAGAACTTTTTGCACAGATTTTTTGTTAGAAAATCCAAAGATTATATCATTTACATATATTTGAACATGTAAAAAATCTTTTTCTTCCTTTTTGATAAATAAGGTAATGTCGACATTTTCTTTCTCAAAACCATTACTTATTAAGAACTTACTCAGCCTCTCAAACCAAGCTCGAGATGCCTATTTCAGACCGTACAACGCCTTCTTCAGTGTATAGACAAAGTCTAGTTTTCTGGGATCTTCAAATCCTGCCGGTTGTTACACATAGACTTCTTCTTGTATAAATCCATTTAGGAAAGCACTTTTGATGTCTATTTGGAATAACCTGAAATTATGAAAACACACATATGCAAGTAGTAGTTTAATTGATTCTAACCTGGCTGCAGGTGCATAAGTCTCATTGTAGTCTATTCATTCCTCTTGTGTGTAACATTTTGCTACGAGCCTTGTTTTGTTCCTGGTTATTTTGCCCTTTTCATCCATCTTGTTTCTGAACACCCATTTCGTTCCAATCACAGATTTACCTTTCGATTTAAGAACCAGCTCTCAGACATTATTGATACTGAATTGTCTGAGTTCTTTCTACATTGCTTCTATCTAACTTTCGTCAGACAGTGTTTCTTCTACTCCTTTTGGTTCTATTTCTAAGATAAGTGCTAATGCACTGAATTTTTTTTTTGCCTTGGATCTGGTGCGGATTCCTTCTTCTAAATTGCCAATGATGAGTTCTTTGGGATGACTTGATTTGTGCTTCCAGTTGCTGTTTGATTTGTCGTTTCCTGTTGAGATCTATTTATCGTCTGTTTTCTTTGATTCTTCTGGCTTATATTCTACTTGACCTTGATCTCCAGAAGACTAAAGTCCTTCGAGGGAATCAGACTTTATTAAGTTTGAAACTGGTTCAGACTCTTCAAGTTGAGTCTGATCTGGTTGGTTCTGAATACTTTCTTGAACTCTAACATTCATAGATTCTTTGACAATTTGAGTGTTCTTGTTGAAGACCATATAAGCTTTGCTTGATATAGAATAACCACGAAATATTCCTTCATCTGATCTTTCTTCAAATTTTCCATATCGATTATTTGCATTCTTCAAGATAAAACACTTGCAGCCAAATATATGAAAGTAAGAGATGTTTGGCTTCTTCCCTTTATACATTTCATAGGGAGTCTTCTCTAGAATGGGCCTTAAAAATACCATGTTAATTATATAACAGGTGATAGAAACTGTTTCTGCCCAGAAGCGATAAGAGATTTTACTTTCTATTAGTAGAGTTCTGGCCATCTCCTGTAACGATATATTTTTCCTTTCCACAACTCTATTTTGTTCTGGGGTATATGGAGAGGAGAAAACATGTTGAAGACCACATTCGTCATAGAAATTTGCAAAATCTTAATTTTCAAATTCTCCTTCATTATTAGTCCTTATGCTTGAGATGATATAACATTTCTCGTTTTGAACTTTCTTAGCAAATTTTGAAAAGTAAGAGAAGGTTTCAGACTTATTTGCCAAGAAGAAAACCCAAGTGAATCGTGAATAATTATCCATAATCACTAAACAGTATTTCTTTCCACTAATACTTTGTTTTCTTATAGGTCTAAAAAGATCCATATGAAGAAGCTGCAAGACACGATTGATAGAAACTTGATTTACTAGTTTAAAAGAACTTCTGACCTATTTTCTCAAAATACATGGAGTACACAATTCATACTTTTGGTAAGCCATATTGGGAAGACCTCGAACTAGCTTCTTAGAAGAAAGTTTAGCAATCTGTTTCATATTCATATGTCCAAGCTTGCGATGCTAGAGATAAGTTTCATCTTGAATTGAAATGAGGCACTGAGAACCCTCTAGACTTATGTCCAGAAGATAAATATTGTCATGTCTTCGCTTAGTAAAGGATTGAGACAAATCTCGGCTGACTTCAAAACAAATATCTTCTTGAAAATTAATTCTAAATCTTGTATCACATAGCTGATTTATACTCAAAAGATTATAATTCAAACCCTTTACCAGTGAAACATTGTTGATGATTAAGCTGCAAATATTCACTATTCTATGTCCGATAATCTTTCCTTTGTTGTTCCCACCAAAAGAGACATTTCCTCATTTTTGTGTTTCTAGCTTCATGAAACTACTTGAATCTCCAGTCATATGCCTAGAACAGCAACTGTCCAAGTACCATTTGCTTTTTCTTTTAATAATAACCTGCAGTCAGACGAGAATCTCAAACTTTCTTTGGTACCCAAATTTTCTTGGGTCTAGAAGAGTTAGTTCTAAAAATAGCCTTTCCCCAATCATTCTTAACAGGTCTCTAAACTTTAGGACATTCATTCTCAAAATGTTCTGAGCGGTTACACTTAGAACATTTAAGAGCATTTCGGCCAACAGGTTTTACTAAAACTTTTTGAAAGTAATTTTTGTAAAAAGACTTTGGGGGTCTTTGTCTAAGTCTTTCCTTTACTTTAGGAAAATCAATCAAAGGAGTTATTTCATTGTTCATACCCAAACCAGATTTGTTAAAATAGGGTATTTGAGCTGAAAGAATTTTTTCTAACTTTTATGATCCTTTGGAAAACTTTTTAGAAATATTTGAAATCTCATTTTTCAAACAGTCATTTTCTTTTGAGAGAGAATCAGCATTTCCTTTCAAACCATCAAAATCATTTTTTAGATTCTCAAACTTTTCTCTCCAAGAATCATCCTGTTAATTTTCAATTTTCCTTTTTCAGTTCGAAAATCCTATTAAGAGAAGATTTTAGGTTGAGGCAAATCTATATACTTAAAAACTTTAACAGGAATTTCTGAATGACTTACCTCGATTTCCTTGTCATAAACTGAATCTATGTCAGATTCTAAATTTGAGTCTGATTCTGCGTGAGCCATCAACAGATATTTGCAAATTCCTCTTCGCTTTCCTCATATTTAGTGTCACTCTAGGTTTATGTTTTGAGAGCTTTATTGCACTTCCCATATTTCCCTTTCTTCTTTTTTAGCAATGGACAGTTAGGCTTGATGTGTCCCCTTTTTTTTGCACTCAAAGCATATTACATCTTTGTTTTTTTCAACATCTTCCACTGATCTCTTTTGGGAATTTTGCTTGCTTTGCTTCTTCCAATTCAATGTTCTTCCTTTCCTATTCAGCTTTCTGAATTTCTTTATTATTAGGGCTAGCTCCTCGTCATCCATGTCATCGTCAGTATCTGTGTCATCAAAATCAACATTAGACTTAAGTACAATTGACTTCTTACCTTTTGGATTCTCCTCATCATTGATCTGTTCCACTTCATATGATTGACGAGTGCCTATCAGCTTGTCAACAGAAAGAGGCATGATCCTTTGAGTCTCCCTAATTGAAGTCTTCACATGGTTTTAGTCCTTTGAAAGTCCTCGCAGTAATTTGTTAACCTTCATTGAACCAAAAATTGGTTGACCTTGATAAGCCAATCCATTTACAATTTCAGTAAAGCGACTGAACATATCACCAATAGACTCTCTAGGCTTCATTTTGAAGGACTCATATTGTCCAAGTAGAATGTTTATCTTTGTCTCCTTTACGCAATCAGTCCCCTCATAAGTGATGTGAAGTCTTAGACTTCTTTAGCTGTTTTACATGAAGAGATTCTGTTGTTTTCAGTAGGAAACAAAGCACAGTATAAGGAATAAATAACTTTAGCATCAAGAGCCCGTCTCTTGGTAATTTCAGCTTGAATGGATTCCTTAGCATCTTTTTCTATCACTTCTTTTCCTTTGTCTAAAGCTGATGTTGCCTTTGGATTGATTCCTCTTTCCATAACATCCCATTCCAGAGGATCTCTGGATCTTAGGAACGCCTTCATTTTATTCTTCAACATATTATACTATTTTCTATCGAAATAAGGTGGTCTGGTGTTACTCTATCCTTCAACCAATCTTAGAGCCAACATACTAGCCATAGAAAATCTTTAGTTTAGAAGTAAAAACATTTCAATAAGATAAGCATCACAGCTTTGATACCAATTGAAAGTGCTAATATTATCACCTAGAGGGGAGGTAAATAGGTGTAAAAACAAATTAAGATTAAAAAAAAAAAAGCAGTAAAGGTTATTTTCTTCAAACAAAGTCTGACTGACACTAGACTTCTGATATGAATTCAGACTCAAATAAGATATTTTGGAAATTAGTAGAACTCAGAAAAATATTGCGACAAACAAATCAAAAAAGTTAAGGGAAGAGAAAATTGGACACAAGATTTATAGTGGTTCAGCTTAGATCAAGCCTACGTCCACTCTCCCACGCTGACAGCCTTCTGGCTGAATTTCACTAAGGAATCAACGGAGCATTACGATGATTTGAGTACGATTACTCAGTGAAGAGTTTCTTTTCCTCTCACTAAGTCACTCCTTTTGTGTTTTTCTCTCTTGATTACAACTTGTAAGCATTATTGATGAAGAACAAGTAATTAGAAAGGCCTCAGACTTTGGAATTTTTAATTCTCATACACTATCTCAAATGGACCGAATGACTTCCTTAATTACCCATCTACGTCTTTCTAACCGTTGGCACTTTCTAGATGAATTTCTTCCAGTCAACCCGTTGGACAGAATCGATTAAGGAAATCTTGTAACCATTTAAAGATTGAGGTGAAAATCTGATGATTCTGGTCGCTCATATAATTATAATCTAGGTTTTCATAAGTAGATGCTTCCCAAAAAAAAACTTGTATTCGAAATTTATTTTATCAATCTGTGATTGATTTCATCAATATATTTAGAAAATGTAAGTGAGATTCTCTGCTAGAAAGCCAGATATTAAGGATAAATCTTGCAAGTATTGAATCCTTGTTGAAAGATCAATAATCTTAAGTCTAATTATATCTATGTTCTTGTTTTGAGTTCAGTCTGGATCTTCGTTAGAATGGGAAAGACTTCTGAAGTAAAATAGACTTTGACAGCATTCAATGATATAACACAAAAGTCTAGTATCCTTCAGAGTAAGAGTAAGAATAAGTGAAGGAAAATTTTGTCAATTTCAAAACCTAATAGGAGTTTTTCAACAATTGGTGTCGGTGCTCATGCTTAGGTCCATCGAGATCTGAGCCTCTATGGACCTAGGAGCCTCATGCCCTTGCTTGGGTCCTCGGCACTTGAGCTCGAGTCCACAAAGGTGGGGCACAAGTTCTTAAAGGCCTAGTTTGGGACCTAGTGCTTCTGCTCAAATCCCCTACACTAAGCTTGAGTCCATTAAGGTCAAGGCCTAAGACCCCAATGCCTACGCATAGGTTTTTGGTGTTTGGGCTTGAGTCCATTTAGGTCGAAGCCTAGGATCTCGGTGCATGTGTCTTGTTCCCTTTCCCTAGGTGCCCGTGCCTTGTTCCATAGTTGCCTATGCATAACTCACCAGCACCCAAATGGTGTATGTACATTTAAGAAAATTACATAAGATTTTTCTTTCAAACGACAAAAAACATTTTTCATTTCTTTTTTAGATTTTAGCAAAATATAGGAAAATAGTACTCTTTCTTTAAAAAAAATGATTTCTTAAAACATTTTTCAAAGATGTAATATTTTCCTTAAAACAAACAAATGGAGTAAAAAAATTATTTGACGAAAAATTTGATAAGAACTCTTTCAATGAATAGGTAGGTTTTTCTATAGAAAAAGGAGAAAAAGGCATGTTAACTTGTTGGTTTAGTAATAGTGGCGTAAGGCATGTTAACTCAGCAATGGGTCTTTCACCCACCCTCACTCATTCCAAACGCGTGTGGCTACTATACCAGCCTACCTAGTTGTAGCTAGAACTTTCGTCCTGACCTGGTGTTTACCTTATCATCAGGGGGCCCCCTAATTTCCCATCTATCTTTGTCTTCTCAATAGAGAAGGAATACATGAATGACATTGCGGGATCTCCTAACTCATGGCGGATTTCTTGCCTATTTCTTTCCCTTAAGCCTTTTAAGGACCTGCTCAGGTCCAAGGTAAGTTTGATAGAAAAAGGAGAAAAATGATTAATTCAAGACCTCCACTTTCGCATGTGTGGTTTAGCGGAAGAGTACGTGTACAAAACCTCAACCCATGGGGACTGGGGTGGATTTTACAGTCTTTGTTGTACTTTAGCTAGTACGTCCATGATGGGGTGCGATTGGAACACACCGTTTGGCCTATGATGGGGTGCGATTGGAACGTACCATTTGGACTTGATAAGCTACGATGGAAAGGCACCTCTTTGAAAGGGTATGAAGGGTGTCGTATATAAGTTTTTAGTAGACAACCATTGGTATCGGTTGGTAGATCAT
Source organism: Eucalyptus marginata (assembly GCA_014182565.1). NCBI lineage: Eukaryota > Viridiplantae > Streptophyta > Magnoliopsida > Myrtales > Myrtaceae > Eucalyptus > Eucalyptus marginata. The sequence goes on from CM024588.1 coordinate 31,700,642, forward strand.
TTGCACCAAAATCTCTCTCCCTTTCCATCAAAGAAGAAGAAGGCATTCCATTTCATCCTTTACAAGAACGGTTTGCATTTACGCCGTGGAAATCGGGTGTTTTCCTTGTGATTGCATTCAGACCAAAGTGAAGTAATTTTGTTCGTGATTCATCCACAATTCAATGTTCGTTCCGGGGTTAATTGTTTGCGCATCGGATAAAGGTAAGTCGTCTTCCGCCGACTTGAATTCCAACATTGGTATCAAAGCCCAATCATGGTTTCTGCCTTGTTTTTCATCGATTTTTCTAGTTTACCATTTGATATCAAGATCAAGAGTATGATATCTACACTGGTTGGATGTTTATTAATCGAAATTGATATATGAATCGTCGAAAAATCAAACCAAAGCGAAGAACGGGTTCGGGGTCGCGTGCATCCATGCGGTTTTGGCCAATTTTCAAAATATTTTTTTGGCCAAAATCAAATTTTAAATATACAGGGTGAAAGTACTTGTCGAGACGAGTCCAACGGTGGGTCGAGTGCCGATAGAAGACGCTGGACGCGCCCACATGCGCGGCCAGAAGCCGCGGCACGTGGGCGCCACGCGCTCCGCGTGCTGGGCACGCCAGTGAACCGGCGCGTGACATCACACGCTGCGTAGGTGAACCGGCGCGTGACGTCACGCGCGCGTCGGCGAACCGACGCGTGCTGACGTCACGGATGACCTCATGGATGACGTCGCCCGACGGTAGTTGGCCGGCCAGTCATCGGCCGGCGACCCGACCCGACCCGTGACCCGACTCGTTGACCCGACCGACGACCCGACCCATTGACCGTTGATCGGTCAACGGTCGGACTGGTCGGACCGGCCAGGAGCCTTTGGGCTCGCTAGTGCATGCGCCACACGCACACTCAGGCGGTGCGTGGGGGCGCGTGCGAGCTTCGATTGGAGCGTGGTCGGTGGCGTTTGGTTCATATGGATGTCCGCTACACCGTGGTATAATTAATTTTCAATTTTGAATTTTATAAATGTATGAAAATGTGTAAGGAACCCCAAGTAAGCATATTTTGGTGGTTTAAATGCACTATTCTTTCATTTTTTGGCTTGTATTTCTTAAGGTTTTGGAAATACAATAGCTTACCTACATGGAAAATGATATAATCTATGCTGTGTAGAGGTTGGTTCAATGATAGCATGTATATAATTTGAATATACTTGCAATTTTCTAGTTCCATGAGAATTTGAACAATGGTAGGAAATCCTAGTTTTTCTATTACATGTTGAATTGTGGTTTTGATTGGAGTTGCTGCATGATTGTTATTTATACGTTGATTTATATCATGCTATGCTTTTGTGTTAATGGAAAAATGTAGAAATTACATAAGGTCATGTAATTATTTTTCCTAGTGGGAGTTCGTAGGTTGGTAGAATTCGAAGGAGTTCTCACCTAGAACTTAAAATTTGTGCAAATTAAACTAATTAATGATAATAGAACAATCGTACATAGAAGTTGATTGGGAACATAGTGAACTTTTGTTTTACGTGTCTTTTGTTGAATTTTCATTAATTTTGTTTGTTTTTGCTGCAAATTAAATGTGTTACTCTAAAAAAAAAAAATGTGCTAGTATTGATTCTGCGTCTATTATGTCAATGTGTTATATCAATTGATTATGGCATCGGCATCCAAGACCATTGTGACTGACCTCAATAAGGGTGAGAAGCTGAACGGTGACAATTATGATATTTGGCACCGAAAGGTTCAGTACATCCTTGAGGAGCAAGAGGTTTTGGAAACTCTCAACCACACCATGGATGAACCTGAGCATGGAACTTCAGCTCAACACAAGAGAGATCTAGAAGCTTATCAAGCTTGGAAAAAGAAGAATAGCATTGCTTGCATCACGTTGCTGAGCTGTATGCAAGATGATCTCATGTGTGAGTTTGAAAGTTATGATAAAGCTCAGACAATGTGGGTTGCCTTGAAAGATAAGTTTAGGAGTACATCTGCTACTAAGCTGAGGAAACTCACCATCAAGTTTGACACATACCGAAAGCGCCCAAATATAACGATGAGGCAGCATCTTCGGGAGATGTCAAATATGATTCGTGAGCTGAAGTCGGCAGGTCACTCCCTTACTGATGAACAAAGAGGTTCAGGCTGTTATAAGGTCTCTTCCTGACAATTGGGAGCATATGAAGATCAATATGATGCATAATGAGAATATTGTCATTTTTGATGATATAGCTTGTCATTTGGAATTAGAGGATAAGCGCCTAGAGGCTGCGAGATCCTCTACTCATGCTTATGTTGCTGAATCGAGTTCGCACAAAGCTTCGGGCTTCAAGCGCAAAAGGAATTCTCAATTCAACAACAAAGGGAAGAAGACTGATCAGGCACCTAAAAGGGCTAAGACCTTTCAACGCAAGAAACGTGGTGGGAAGAAGGAGTAGGCCAAGATGAAGTGCTACAATTGTGGCAAGATGGGTCACTTTGCTCGAGAATGCACTGAGCCGAAAGACGTACCCTATTACTCCATTACTTTAAGTAATGCTTTTATTTCTAGTATTGTAATGCTTGTTGAATCTCATCCAATGTGGACTGTAGACTCAGGAGCAACAGACCATGTAGCTAGAGACCGAGAAGCATTTGTGGAGTATCATCGGATATAGCCTCGAAGAAGATGGATATATGTTGGGAATAACTCGAGAGTTGAAATGAAGGGTATCGGCACATGTAAATTAATTTTACGTGGTGGTCGAAACCTATTCCTACATGATGTTCTCTATGCTCCGGATATTCGACGAAACTTGGTCTCCGTAGTTGTTCTTCTTAGCCTAGGTTATGTATTAAATTTTCATGGTGATTGTGTTGATATTTTGTATGGAACAGTTTATTATGGTTCGGGTTATGTATCGAATGGTTTTATGGTGTTAGACATTGACTATGATCAGTACAATGGTAATGTTAATGGTTGTTTTTCTTTAATTGCATCTTCTAGTAATGTTGAGATTGATGCAAGTACTTGGCATGCTAGATTAGGTCACATTGGGTTGTAAATAATGCAAAGATTAGCTAGAGAAGGCCTTTTAGGGTCACTCACTAATGTTGATCTACCCGTATGTGAACATTGTCTAGCGGGAAAAGCAACTAGAAAACCATTTGGTAAAGGGACTAGAGCTGAATTTCCATTGCAACTCATACATTCTGAGATGCATTATTGACTACTGCCTATGTACTTAACCGAGTGCCCTCAAAATCGGTCACTTCCACCCCTTATGAATTATGGACTGGTAGAAAACCAGACTTAAGTAGTCTACGTTCATGGGGATGTGCAGCTTATGTTCATGAATCTTCCCATAAATATGGCAAATTAGGCTCTAGAGGGAAGAAATATATCTTTATAAGATATTCTGAACACTCCAAATGGTACGTGTTCATAGGTGAACAAGTTGATGGGAGTGTGACCGAAAAGGAGTCACGAGATGTCACGTTCTTGGTGAACGATTTTCCTAGTAGAGGTGAGATTGATAAGGATTTCCAATTATATGAGATGGAAGATCCTAATAACACACCCACTAATGTTGTAGAGGGAAATGAAGATTTACCTCAATATGCAAGACCTAGTGGGAGTGTTGCATCGTCTGGCGAATTGAATTCAAGAGAAATTCAGTTGCGTAAAAGTAATTGTAAAAGTATTCCTCGTCGTCATTTTGAGATTGAAGGGGAAGCATTTATGATTGCTCAGAAAGATGATGCTGAGCCTAAGACTGTTCAAGAGGCTCTCTCATCCTCTGATAAGGAAGAATTGAGAAAAGCTTTGGAAAATGAGATGGAGTCAATGAGGAATCATGTCTGGGATTTGGTTGATCTACCACCTAATCGTAAGGCTATTGGAAACAAATGGGTCTTTAAGATTAAGCAAAGGGCGAATGGATCCATTGAAAAGTATAAGGCTCGTCTTGTAGCGAAAGGTTATACTCAACAAGTGGATATAGACTATGAGGAAACTTTTTCACCAGTTGTAAGGTTTGCCTCAATACGCCTTATTCTAGCTATTGTTGCACATTTGGACCTTGAATTACATCAAATGGATGTAAAGACGACATTTCTCAATGGAGAACTAGATGAGGAAATCTATATGAAACAACCAATAGGTTTCATAGCTAAAGGTCAAGAGTATAAAGTTTGCAAACTTCATCGCTCAATATATGGCCTTAAGCAATCATCTAGATAGTGGTATCTTCGTTTTCATCTAGCCATAACAACTTTTGGTTTCATGATGATCGAAGAAGATCACTGTGTATATGTCAAGCGGTCCGAAGATAAATTTGTGATTTTATCACTTTATGTGGACGGTATTCTGTTGGCTGGAAATGACAAGGTTTTGATTATCACCATAAAAAAAAATGGTTATCCTCCAATTTTGAAATGAATGACATGGGAGAAGCTGCTTATATATTAGGAGTTAAGATCGAAAGAGATCAATCAAGGAAACTCCTTACTTTATCACAAGAGTCTTATATTATAAATATTCTTGATCATTTCAATATGCAGCATTGTAATTCCATTGATACCCCCATCATGCAAGGTGAAGGCCTAAGTACTGAGATGTGTCCTAAGACTCCAGAACAAATTAAAATGATGGAAATTGTTCCTTACGCTAGTGCAATCGGAAGTTTGATGTATACTATGATGTGTACTCGACCTGACATATGTTATGCTGTGGGATTGGTGAGCCGATATCAATCAAATCCCGGTCAAGCACACCGAAAGCGTGAAGAGGATCTGAGATACTTGAAGGGCACTATGGAATATCGACTTTGTTACCAAGGGAATGATTTACGCCTATTAGGTTATTCAGATGTTGATTGGGGTGGAGACCTGGATGAGCGTAAATCGACTTCTGAATATGCGTTCTTGCTCAATGGAGGTGCAATTTCTTGGAATAGCAAGAAACAGACATGCACAGCCTTGTCCACTATGGAGGCTGAATTTATTGCGTGTTCTTCCGCAGTGCAAGAAGCAATATGGCTAAAACGTTTCTTGGAAAATTTAGCCACTATCACTGAGGTTCCAAGACCGGTGACAGTTTATTGCGATAGTCAAGCAGCCATTGCTTATGTGAAAGATCCCAAGTATCATGGAAGGACGAAACACATTGACATAAAGAACAACTTCATCAGAGATATTATAGCGCCGAAAGAAGTGATCCTACAATACATTTCAACCAATAGAATGATTGCTGATCCATTTACGAAGGCTATTCCTAGAGACATATTCTTAACTCACAGGATGTCACTAGGATTGTGTAGAATGTGATATGTGTTATTGTAGAGGATAATTGTTTTATGTATTTGTAGACATATGTATTGTACTTATTTGTTTATTAATGACTTGATGTTTTATCAAAAAGTACAAATCCATTATGAGACTAGCATAAGCACACATATATTATTGGAAAGTATGTCAGCAGGCAATGATTGGCTCACTCACACGAGCAATCGCCTCAAGTACTATAGTTAGAACGTTGAGATGAGACGTTATGTACAAATAAATGCTGAAGAGCAAGTCTGGTACATAAAATATGTCGCCTTGATTGGAGTCAAGATGAGGTTTGTGATTTGTTTATAATAAGACCGAATATGATAGTCCCACAATCATGTTTGCCTGTAAGATGCCGGATGCAAGTACTTAATTGGGTGCTATAAAAAGCGATGATATAGCACTCAAGCTAAATATGAGTACATGAGAAGCACGTGACTATGTTTAGGCAAAGATCCGTATAGTGGATATATTTAAGAAATGACATACGCTCTTATAGAAAGAGAAATCCACTATAGCATGTAATTCATACTACATGTGCATTGTTCGACCGACAGGAGAAGGTCAGTAAAATTATTCCTATTTACTTATTGTGTGAGCCCTTGAGGTAATTTATAATTTACCTCAATTTGTGCTCTATGTTACTTCTGACTATGTTCTCGAAGTGAAAGATCAATGTTGCTACTTTAGCATGTTACCGGCGGTCATGAATAGATATGGCCTTATGGGACGTGTCTAGGAAAGCAGTTGTTCTGAAATTGAGAGAGACATGAGTGCGAAGGAAGACTATTGTTGTTTTACATCTATCACATGTATTTACTGGTCAACCAATTATATCACCCTCTGTGGTTACGACTATAATTGTAAATACATGGTGTTTTGAGAATAATCAAGTATAGCTTTTATGGGATAGGTATATTTGAATTGATGTAACAAAATATGTCTGGGGCACTATGAGACATCAATTGTTTATTTCTTTTTCGGGGTTATAGCCATTATATCATCCCTAACAGGTGCATAATTTAAGCTCCCAAGTGCAGGTGTACTCACTGGTCGCATAGCTTACTTGCCAATATGAATTGTTTTGTAAAGTTGATGAATATTGAATGCTTTATATTCTTGATAGAGCGCTATCAAGCCCATCATGTCCGAGTGAGAGATGTTGTACTTTAGCTAGTACGTCCATGATGGGGTGCGATTGGAACGCACCGTTTGGCCTATGATGGGGTGCGATTGGAACGCACCGTTTGACCTATGATGGGGTGCAATTGGAACGCACCGTTTGGACTTGATAAGCTACGATGGAAAGGCACCTCTTTGAAAGGGTATGAAGGGTGTCGTATATAAGTTTTTTGTAGACAACCACTGGTATCGGTTGGCAGATCATTTGCACCAAAATCTCTCTCCCTTTCCATCAAAGAAGAAGAAGGCATTCCATTTCATCCTTTACAAGAACGGTTTGCATTTACGCCGTGGAAATCGAGTGTTTTCCCTGTGATTGCATTCAGACCAAAGTGAAGTAATTTTGTTCGTGATTCATCCGCAATTCAACGTCGTTCCGGGGTTAATTGTTGCTTGCGCATCGGATAAAGGTAAGTCGTCTTCCGCCGACTTGAATTCCAACAGTCTTCCTTCCTCCTCCTCCTCCTTCTTCCTTGTCGATCTTGCAAAAAAATTCTTCCTGGGTTCGGAATCTTTTTAGTTCGAGTCAACCCATTCTTCTGAAAAACCCTTAATTCGATCGAGAAGAAGGTCGTGGCAGAAGAAAGCGACGAGGGAACGACCGCTAACCGTATTTAAGATGCAGCATGTAAAGAGATCGGCCGCGTGTCTCAACGTTCGATGGACCAGTTTGATGAGATTGAGCGACCATAGCCGAAGGGAGCTTAGAGCTTGAGCAGCCATTGTAAGAGTTTTCCTAATGTGGACTATATTAATTGATATTGTAATTTACCGTTTAACGTTTACCGTTTTACGGGGATTGGTCTAAGGTGAGATAGAAGGTTTCTTAATTAGTCTAATATGGGCTGGCTAGTGTGGGCCGAGTTAAGCCTGGCCCGTAATGAGGGGGCCTAGCTGGAAACTCTATAAATAGTGCTAAAGTCTCTCCTCTAACCCTAATTTTCACACGTATCCTCACCTAAGGGACGTTTACCTAACGCTAAACATGAGGGGGGCCGCCTCATTGAGCCAGTGATACGGAGGGCAATAGAGGAGAAGGACTTGATGCGTGAATCCCCTTGATATGTGGGAAATCCCTTTTTCTGCTTCCGCTTAAGATTTGATGGATCCCAAAACAAGTGCGTTAATCTTCCTACTCAATTATGCATGTTCTTGTTCTGGTTATGGAGATCTTGGGGTTGCGCAATTTGTGTCCAACATGTGGTATCGAGCCTCCATAACCCTAGAACTCGAACGCATAAGTTTTTTTGCTCTAATTTGTGATTTTCGAGATTTTTTGTTCAATAAAAATAAAATTAAATCACAAATTCAGACTGGGCTCGACGTGACGAGCAAGAAGGTCGGCAGCGCGTCGCCGGGGGAGGCCTCACGCGCCCCCACGTGCGGCCAAGCGCCGCCAGGGCGTCGGAGACGCACCCCACGCGCCCTCACGCGCGCCCACGCGCGGGACGGGGCTCGCGCGTGTGCTCCACGCGCCGCGCACTCAGGCAGCGCGTGCGGGCGCGTGGAGCGTTGGATCGGCACGTGGTTGGCAACGTTGGACTCGTATCTTCATCCTCTATCTTGTGGTATATTTATTTTATATTTTTGATGATTTTATGGATGTGAAAATACATACAAAGCCCTAAATACGCGTATTTTTAGTGTATTTTTGCGTATTTTTCTTGTATTTTTCTGTGATTTTGGAAATACAAGTGTTGGGTTACTGATATGCTATCACATAAACATTATAATGGTGTGATTCATTAATAAAAATTAAACTTTATTGTGAATTGAAGTTGTCTTAATGAGATACAACCATTATGAGATAGTATTTGAAGTATGTATTGAGGTAATGAGAGACAGTAAAAGTTATGAAACTTTTGTTACTCATGCATACTCATTTACATGCTAGTAACCTTTGCATGATGAACGTTTTAAGAACCTGTGACCATGATTGTTCTAATTAACACATTTGCTGAATGTGGGTAATGCATGTTAGTTAAGTCATTGCATATTGTACCTAAACTCATCTGGTCACTAGTTAATGTCCATTAAGTTGAATATATATATATATATATATATATATATATATATATTATGATTAAGGAGTATGACAACCTTTACGCAGCAATAGTACATATTGTTAAAGTTTAGATATTTGGTTCTCTGGTTTGACTCAATTAATAGGCCATTGGTTGATAACAACGATAATTTTGTTACTTTAAAAAAAAAAAAAATTGGCTAATATATTAGCTTGTTGGCCTTGGAGTCATGTTTTGCCTTATGAACTCATGAGTGATAATGGATCATTTGTCAAGCTTGTCGATTTGGTGTACCTTGTATTACTATTGATGTTAATTTGTGTGAGATATTCAAGATCAGCATTCTTTTAATGTTGTTCTAGTAATCGGTAATTGGGGTACATAAGAGATAATTGCTTCTATGTTATGTGAAGTTTATTGTGTTACTGTGTTCCGTGATCTCATTGGAGTCTATCTTTCAGATCATTTATATATATATATATATATATATATATCTGTATAATAAAGATTTTATTAATAAAACAAAGCAATGTAATTAGCATAATATGTGATTTTGGTGATTTGTTGCCCCTATCACTAAAGTTAAAATCACATGTATATGGTGTATGTGAGGAGTAAAATTTATATCCCTGGTATGAGAGAGTTTCAAGAATTCAATTGAGTAGTGACCGCCAAAGTGGCACGCTTGATTGGGTTTGAGAAATTTCGGTCTCGTATATTGATTGGGATGTCTCCTGGTCTAATGTGTAATCATACTCCCAAAGGAGGTGATTGTGTATTAGTTCATGGAGGGATGCATGATGGTATGGTGGAGGAGTGACTGATTCTAGTGGTTCATATGCCCAAAGGTGATGAATTCACGAAGATTGGAATAAATTCTCATAACCGCTATCATGTGGGGAGTGTACAATTGCATGTTATGTATTCTGCCCAAAGGTGATTATATGATTTTGCATGTAACTCTCTGGATGTGTACTTGTACGTCAAGTTACACAAAGTGCTCACATGATGCTAATTATATACATTGCTTGTTATTTTAGTCACTTTTTCTGTAATTAATAACTCCACTGTTATTGAGGTTTTTACTGCTTCAAATTTTAAGTTGTGGACATATGATTTGTTGCTTGAGAATGTAATAAAATTTGCTTATCGTCCATGAAGCGTTCCATTCGGAACACTTGAAAAGAGGTTTGCCTGCGGACTGCACTGCTATAATATGATGGAAGCATTAGTTGCTTGAAATTATGTTTTGTATAATATTGAAATTAGGACATATCTGCAAAGATTATGTTTAAGATTAAATGACATATACATCTCGTATATTGTTAAAAGGTTGTTTCCAAAAGTTTTTTATTTAAGGAAAATGACCGAGATAAAGAATAAACTGGTTAAAATTAGTCTTGAAGGTTGTCGGCCTAATTGCAGCGTAAGTATTTTGGCAAGTATGACAATATTGAATTGCTTAAAGGGTCATTTGTCAAATACTTGGTAAATTATGGGGTGGTAATTTAATTATTATGCCTGAAATTCCTGACAAAAAGATTTGCCAAAAGGCATAATTGTACCATAATTAACATGGTAATGAGTAAGACTAATTTATCGGTCTACTGTGGGTTGATATTTTGAAAGCAATTTTTTCACATACAAAACATATTTCTTATCAAAGTTGGTTCATAAACTTCTTTTGAGTTATGGACTGGACGTAAATTGATTGAATCATATTAAATTTAGAGGTGTCATGCAGGAGTGAGGTTATCTAATCCAATATTAAGTACGTTGGAATTTAGATCCACTCGTTATTATTTTGTATCTTATCCAGATTGTTAAAGGGGTATTAATCTTATGACCCTAAAGAATATACAAGAATTATGGAATCACATACTCTAAAGTTTATTAAGATCGACGTAATTGTAGAGGATAGCTGCTCTAAGACTATTAAAGATAAAAGTATGGTGGGGGTTACTGTGTTTTTGTCTTTACCTATACAGATAATTATGGAATCTCTTGTACCATAGACTAAACTTGTTGAGGTTTAAGGTACTATTCTTGATATAGTTTATAATGAAATTTCTTAAACCTCTCAAGTGTAGAATGAAGTGGTTGCAGCTTTATTAAGAAGATTTGTTAGGGAAAGACGATCAGTTATACCATTAGACTATATGGTCTATTTGTGAGAGCATGATTACAATATCCATTACATGGTTGTTTTAGCAACTTTTATAAATGTCGTTTCTTGTTCTTAATTAAGTATGTGATTAGATGCCATAAAAAAAGGATAATAATATTTTTACTCGAAAGAGGGGTGGATAGTTAGTGAAGAAATAATTATTTCTTTATAGATTCTTTCAGAGTGAACATGGCATTGATAGTTTATTTTTTATATGGAGTTACGTCAAAGAGATACAAAATCTATATAAATGCAACTGGAGAATTTTGCAGCAGATTTAAGTAAACTTGTGTATAGACTGAAAAGTCTTAAGCAAGTTTCTAGACAATATTATTAAAGTTTCATAGTGTTGTTATTTTGTTCAATTGGGAACAAAGTAATTCAATATACTGCAAGGTCAGTGGGAGGAAATTTATTTTTTCTCATACTCTATGTACATGATATTTTGTTTACAAGTAATGACCTTGAGGCATCTTTTTATCCTTTGTACTAAGGTCTGTAAGGATTGTTTTTGCCATATTATATTAGATTTTCTTGAAGTACATTTGCTGATTGTATATTGAAAATATTCAATATACATCATTGCAAGCCAAGAATTGCTCATGTTGTTAAGGGTGATGAACTGAATCTATCACATTGTCCTTATTTAGATATTGAGAAAATCTAATTAAAGGGTGTACCTTGTGTCAGTGCATTTAAAAGTATAATGTATGCTCGAATTTGCACTAGATTAAATATCGTCTTTGTGACGGGACTTCTAGGCAGACATCAATCAAATTCAGGACGCGATCATTGCGTTGTTGCCAAGAAGGTTTTAAGGTACTTAAAGAGGATAAGAGATTATATGTTAATATGTGGATATGTTCAATTCTTGCAGTTAGTAGGGTATTTAGATGTAAACTTTGCTAGCTGTTATGATGACATGAGATTAATAACAGAATACATATTTATGTTAGCATGAAGTACGGTAAATAAAGTTCTATGTCTACTATGTAAGTAGAGTTTATAACATTCTTTTAGACCTTGCACCTGGCTATTAGGCTCCGAAACCTCATGAAAGAGTTGACCGTTTTAAATTTTATGGATTGACCCATATGGTTGTATTGAGACAATAAATTTGTTGTATTTTTATTAACAACGGAGGTCTCAATGGGTCTAAATATATGGCAGTCAAATTCTTTGACTATAAAGAAACGGTACAGAAAAGTGACGTTTTAATATAACATATTTCCATAGATGATATGGTAATAGATCCACTAACTAAAGGTCTACGCCCATGTGTATTTTAAGCGACATGTCATTAGCATGGGCCTAGGAGCATCATGAGATGCTGTTGTTTAGTGGGAGCTATTTTGACTTTACTTTGATAAAGGTTTCATCTGTGTTCGTTACATTTGGTAACAATTTGATATGTATCAACTTTTGCATTCAATAAAGTAATTTTGAATGTATTGTTATTACGTTGAATACATATTGATAAAGTCTCAAGGTATTGTATAAACCTTGAGTGAAGGCTAGGAGCATTAGGTTATTAGCCTTGTCCATATGTCTTGTTATACATAAAGAATGGTTAACCGTAAGGACAAGACATATGTAGGTTCATGGAACCATAAATGCATTCTCTAGTGGCACAAGTTTTTTGTAATGCTTAAGGTAAGAGAATGGACATTCTCTAGTGGCACAAGTTTTTGTGACGCTTAAGGTAAGAGAATGGTGACTGACAAATGAGATCTCTCTATGAGAGATGTTGTCCATTTAACACACTACCATATTGGATCCATATCAATAGAGTTGAGAACATTCGTGACCATGGAAGGCTCGTGTGTGTATACATGCGAATTACCGCCATGATTCGGTGTTTGAGACTTTATGGGATAGGATTGACTATTAAGAATTATCTCTAGACCAATGTGCCAATTAATATAGTCCAAGTGGGAGAATGTAAGAGTTTTCCTAATGTGGACTACATTAATTGATATTGTAATTTACCGTTTAACGTTTACCGTTTTACGGGGATTGGTCTAAGGTGAGATAGAATGTTTCTTAATTAGTCGATAACGCTTGGCTGGCCGTAATGGGGGCTGGCTGCACGGCTCTATAAATAGTCTGAAGTCTCTCCCTCTAACCCTAATTTTTCACACGTATCCTCACCTAAGGGACGTTTACCTAACGCTAAACGTGAGGGGGCCGCCTCATTGAGCGTGATACGGAGGGCAATAGGGATAAGGACTTGATGCGTGAATCCCCTTGATATGTGGGAAATCCCTTTTACGCTTCCGCTTAAGATTTGATGGATCCCAAAACAGGTGCGTTAATCTTCCTACTCAATTATGCATGTTCTTGTTCTGGTTATGGAGATCTTGGGGTTGCGCAATTTGTGTCCAACAGCCATGCCCCTCCCCTCTCTCTTCAAGTTCTTTTCCTTTTCTTTACTTTCTCCATCTCTCTCTCAAATTTTCTTTTCCTTTTCATTTATGTTGTCTGATGTGTCGGTACACGTAGATGCCGCATTTTGTCCTTCTAACATCATGCTCAAGTCAGAACATAGCCAAGGCTTGGTTTTGATTGATAGGGCAGTGAGTAAGGCATCAAATCAACTAAGAGTACATCAAGTCCTCCGCAATGTTGAGGTCACATGTCAAATTTCATAATTTGATCCATATTTAGTATTGAATTAGTAGGGTGTTAGTATTTGCTTCACTAATGAATATGCGCAAACATTTGCTCTGAATTTTTAAGGTATTAGATTTTTTTTTTTTTTTGTTAGGATTTAAGGTAGTAGATTAATGCTTGAAATTTTTAAAATTTTTATTTTCCTTTATAAAATCCTGATTTGGGATGAATGACTTTCTCTTGGGTATGATTGACTCGCTTCAAGAACAACTACGACCTTAGTTTTTTTCTTTTGGTCAGAAATTTTGACCTTAGCTGGCCTCACCCAAGTTTTGACAGCGAAGGATAGCTTTTTTGCAACTAAGTTTACAATATCTAATAAGAGAGACTGGATTAACTGAAATTATGTGTGCGCTCTAACTTGCTTAACGAAAATTAAAGGACGATATCGACTTTTTAATATTGAGTGGATAAATAAATTCTAAGGGGTATTTTGGAAAATATAGGTTTCGTTTGTTTTGTAAACAATATTTTTCGAAAATATATTTTCTTAATTTTTCAGAGTTTGGATCATTTATGTAAATGAGTTAATGAGAAATATTATCTTGATTAATAGATAATTTATGTTTAAATTCAGGAAATATAATTTCCTATTTAAAAAGTAAAAACTAATTTTGAAAATATGATTAAATATCGGCTCTTGGATCGAAACTCTATATTTGGGCATGGAATCCTAACAATCATTCCCACGTCCTCGACATCTAGGACTGAGTCTATTAAAGCCAAGTTCTTAGCATCTGTGCCTAGGTACATTGAGATTGAGCTCTAGACCTTGATTGCGAATGTCTAGGTCTCCAGCACCTAGTCTTGAGCCAATTTGTAAAGGCTAAGTGTAGGATTGTGGTACTTGTGCGTGGATCTCATGCACCCTAGTCCTGGATGCTCGAGGCCAAGTCCATTAAGGCCATGATTCGAGACCTTAGTGTCTATACTTAGAGTCATCCTTTATTCTCAGGTTGTCATGCGCAATTCACTAACTCTCAAATAATGTATGTGCATTTAGGAATATCAAATTAAAATTTTCTTTCCAAAGAGCAAAATATATTTTCTGGTTCTATTTTAGATTTCAGCCAACATTTTTCTAAAAAATCACTTCTTAAAAATATTTCTTATAAATAAAATATTTTCCGCAAAAACAGCCAGAATTAAGATGTAAAAAATTATTTGATAAGGACTCATTTAACGAATAGGTAGGTCTGTCGAGGAGAAAAAGGATGAAATCAAGACCTCCACTTTCGCACGTGTGGTTAGCGGAAGCGTATATGCACAAAACCTCGACTCGTGGGGACTGGGGTTGGGTTTTACAGTCCCCCTTCCTCCTCCTCCTCCTCCCACCTCGTCGATTCCTGCAATTTTTTTTTTTTTTTTTCTGGGTTGGAATCTCTTGAGTCCGAGTCAACCCATTCTTCTGAAAACCCTAATTCGATCGAGAAGAAGGTCGTGGCAGAAGAAAGCGACGAGCGAGCGACTGATGACCGTAGTTACGATGCAGCATGTGAAGCGATCGGCCGCGTCTCTCAACGTTCGATGGACCGGTTTGATGGGACTGCGGAATGGGTTCTCTTCTCTCTCGGAGCTCAAGCGTTCGAGTTCAGTCTCCGAGGCGGGCCTGTCTTCGGCCTCCTCGGCGGTCGCCGCGAGCAGTCGCAGCAATCCGGCCGAATCCGTGAGAGCCCTTTTACTTCTCAAGTTCATTACGCGTAATGCTCACTGTGATGAGAAATGCGGGTGCTGGAGACTGTAAATTTTTTTATTTTTTGATTTATAAATTTCTGGGGCCGAGGTGTTCGGTTCGCGTTTCTGATTGTTCAGTCTTGTTAGTTGAGAATGTTGCGTGTTGCTTTCCTGCTGCTTGTTGATGATTCGACCAGAGAATGTAAAGTTTCAGTTTTTGTTTTGTGTTAGCTGTAGAAGAGGATCTCTGTTTTCATTCAATTTTGGGTCATAAGCCCGTTGGAGCGGATAAGATATATGTTCTGGGAGATTCGCGTTATGTTCGAATTGAAAGCATCACTTATCGTTTCTGTAAATTGCTCAGCCTCCTTGGAAGTACTGGTTGATTTGGAAAGTTGCTAGTATGATAACGTATGCTTTGTTAGTAATAGTGTCGAGTTTTTTTGACATTCCAAGTAAAATTCATGCTCTTCCTTGTTGACCATCTGAATTTACTAGCTTGATGTTCCATGGCTGGTCATCTTTCGTTTTCTCTTCCTTTGTAGTGCTAAATAAATTATTAGCTTGTAGGCAAAAACTTTGCTGATGCTTCGTCTCTGATGCAATTTTTCGTGGGACATAGTCTTCAGAATGATTGTTGAGTACGGTCATTATGCAAACTCTGTACGGGTTGATCCTCGTGGCATCCTTTGTCTATCTGACTGTTTTCAAGGATTGTACTCTCTGATTTGTCCAAGATAGTTACTTGTCATGGTGATATCAGGTCCATAGAAAGCTTGATCATTGTTGGGATCTTTTCGTTGCTCATTAGGATTTCCAATTTACTCGCCACTTATGGAGCCTTGACTTCAATTGTCCTTTCTTGTTTATAGAAGGAAGAAATTATGTAGGATTTTATCTAATGATTGAATCAAGGGAATTATTTCATTTCCGTGATAATACTGATTTGTTTAAATATGGTTCACTTGGTTTCTGAAAACATCGGTTATTTAGATCCACGAATTGAAGGTGCTATATTACTAGTTCTGCCATTCTCATGGTGTCTTTTTTCATGGTATTAATTGTGGATGATCAAAACTATGGTACTTATGTCCAGTTCTTTCACCAAGAGGAAGCCTTGCTCATTATTAATGACTGGTTGAATTTCCTTGTATCCATCTTTCTCAGCTTATTTCCTTTATGTTTGGTATGTATCACCTGATGGGAATTTAATTTAGATGTGTGACTGGGATTTGCTCTACTGTTCAATTTCAGGTTGTATTTAAGTCACGTCATGTGAGAAGTACATCTCATGCTGAACCTATGACTAAGGTAATGTAGTGGTCTGGTCACTGTTGTAGTGTTTGGTCAAATTTGAAAACTGAAGTACCTTTCTTTATTGTGATGCAGGAGATACTTGGGGCCAAAGGTTAGCCACTGACATATGAATTTCTCATCATGCTGCTTCTGCTCAAAATATGTGTTGTTTGTTGCCAGTTGAACTTGTTGAGCCATGCTATAATTTATTGTTGTATATGTGTGTGTTCAGTTTTGATGGCATGTGGGTGGCAGTTGTGCTTCCATGCTCGAAATCTTCGGATGTGGAACCGCAATACTAACTAATCGCTGTAATTTGAAAATGTTATATGCGAATGTTAGGCTATATGCTGATAAATTTGGATAATTAACAGTTTGGAGCATGAACATTGAACTTGATTTAGAAATCGACAATGCTTATATTCCTAAATTGGGAGAAAAGAGATTATCCTCATGCTGTACAATTCAGTGAAACAAGGATTCATTCTTTAGTTCAGAAACTAACAATTCTTTGGTTTTTATAGGTAGTTGTGATTGCCTATAAGATGAATGCTTGTTTATCCAACAATAATGATTTCTTGTTCTAAATGTTATTTTCAGGATTCCATGTGCCCTTAAGAGTGCTCCACAATAGGAAAGGTATGAGGCTATCCCCATTACAGCTCCTGTATACAGGAGCCAACGTAGATAGTAGAATTTCTTCGTTATCCAGATCCTTTGCGTCCAGATCTTCAGAGAAAAAGGGAGACACTGCATCAGAGGTTTGGAACTTTCGAGCCTTTTCTTAAGCAAAGTCTGCTTAGCATATATAGTAGTCCAAGCTGTTGTTTTTTTTTTCCAGAGAACATGCTTTATTTCCTAGTTGTTTTGCTATCTGCACCTGCATACCTATGTTCTCAATAGCATATTTTTGCACTTTATACATTTTCAATTGAGTGAAAGTGAGTAAATCATTTGACCAAACAAATAAGTCAGTAAATTTGACTTTGGATTATAATTGAGATACCAAAAACTTCTAGTAAAGCTTGTTTACTAAGGGATGTGACAAAAATCTTGTTGGAGATTGAACATAGGCCCACCTGTTTAGATACTAGTTTAGAGTATCATATTCTCGTATTGGTCTCTGACTTTGGTCCCATTAGAAGTAGGAACTACTTCTGATTCAGCTTCTCTGTTTTTGAGCTTTTTAAGTTTGTCAATTATTCCGGTTAGTCCCTCACTTTTGTTTGCTTAATAATTGTTGACTTAAATGCAACTGCATTATTGTAGGATGAGATCAAGTAGGTAAATCATTGAAAAGCTTAGCGTTATGTGTGAGAATTTGCAGATTCTTCGTACTATTATATTCGTAACTCGATTTTAGTTTGAGAAAGTATGGGTAATCAGTGTCTGCTCTATTTGTTTTTGGTAATGGTTAGCCATGTTGGAATATCGCTGGATATTCTTGAGAGATCCATTCTAGTTGTAAACAACCATTGCAATTTTCCCTATTTTCTGTCTGCAAACTTTCTCGATCCATTTCACTTCTTATGCATGATGACTGAATCAGTAGATGTGGGAAGTCATGGTAAAGTGCTCATTCAAATTGTTTGAAGAAATTTGTTGTTGTTTTACAGACTAAGAAGGATGTATCTACAATTGAAGATCCCTTTGATGCTCCTACCTATAACATACCAGAAAAACCTGTCACGTTTGTAGAGGGGGCTTCATACAGTCTCATTATTCTTGCGGGGCTTGGCATTGCAGCTGCTGCAGCATATGCTGTTTTCAATGAGCTCATATTCCAACCAAAAGAGTAGGAAATATTTTCTCTTTCTGAATATGGATGTCGGGTTTGGAATTTAGAGAACTGACTTCTTACTACGTTGTTTGTGACAATAATGCTCTCCTCTGGCAGATACAAGATTTTCAACATGGCTCTGAAAAGGATTCAAGATGACAGTCAGGTTTGTACATATATAAATGAGAGTAAAAACCCTTCATGCCTTTACTGGTACCTGTTGTGGCAGGCCCAGAAGATGATTGGTTTTGGCTTTGGGGGGCATTACTCAAGTTGGTTAGTTGTGGCTATGCTGCCCCATAATCAATTATTAACCACTTAATGAGCTCAGGTAGCGCCTTTGAGCAGACTAATTGAAACGAGGATTCAGGAAAATTCCTTTTATGAGTACCTTGCCTAAGATGTCATCTCTGCCTATGTCATCCGTTGAGGATATATGAAGTGCAAAAATGGTGATGAGATATGGATTTTCAAAAGATTAGCACTCCTAGTAGCTTTTACTTAGATTTGGAAAAGCAACGACTTAAAATGCATGGCTGTGGACAAGAATTTCTGAGGAAATAAATGAACCCTCGCATCATATTAAGACCTAAATTACTGGCACAATCTAGTCTATGTTTGCTTGGTGCAAAATTTAAGCTGAAAGCCACCCATGTGCTTTTGAGAGTTAACTTTTCATGACAGCCTTGTGGTTTTAGTCACCTGAGCAGACTTATGATCTTGCAGATTCTTTCTATCTAGCATTTTCTCTAAGAAATATTTCTTGTGCTTTAATCATCTTGAATCAGGTTAGGATAAGGATTGGATCTCCAATTACTGGATATGGTCAAGAAAGTAGGAATCGAGCTGCACGCCAACGTATTCCACACAGGGCCTGGACTGATGAAGATGGTGTAGAGCATATTGAGGTGACTCAGAATTATGAAAAAAATACGATCTTTGGTTATATTTTACCGTTTGTATCCATGAAATTAATGCTGAGATTTTTCCAATTTTTAATTTTAATGGTCACTATTAGCAGGCTATTTTATCTTCTGTTTGTATCTTTTTTTTTTTTACATTGTGGACTAGAAAAATCGTTCATGCTTTTCGTTTTGACCAACACCTTCTGAAAACCTTTCTGTGTTTTCTTGCCAACTATTCTTACACAGGTCAATTTCTATATTCGTGGGCCCCATGGAGCTGGAAAGGTTTTCTGTCGAATGTTTAAAGACAAAGTGGAGAAGCAGTGGAAGTTCACAAGTTTGATTGTCCAAATCATGTCACCTTCCCCTGCACAATTGTTATTGGAGTCCTATGTGCCAGCTTAAATAATCTGACGGAGTCATTTGACCGAGATAAAGCTCTCTTCTGCCTTATTTATTGCAGAGTAGATCTCAGACCGAGTTAAGTTAAAGGTATTTTTTAGGACAGTAAAATTGTCGTTTCTTTTTTCTCTGTCATTTTCATGTTTTGATATCATGGGCAAGAGCTCGAGGGGAGTTTTGTAGCATCTCCTTTTTGGTTTTGTTTTTAAAATTCTTTTCCTATTTTCAATCTGACGAGGAAACTCCTTTCAATTTCTTCATAATGAATGTGGTTCTTCTGCTGATTCAATCACACTGTAGATGCTTCTACAATGCGGGCATGGAGGTTTTACTTATTAGTTCATGCTTGCTGATTTGCAATGTGCAACTAGCATAAATCCTTGAGTTTGTTGTGTATTGGTCTCAGTTCTGATTCATCAAGATTTGGCATACAATCCTCTTATTTGTTGTTGGCTTGTTGTAAACTGCTATTTGATAATTATTTTTGCAGGGAAACCAGTGTTCAGCTCTCACTGGACATCTTGCTAGTTTCTTTGGCATTTACTATGTGTTATTGGCATAATAATTGTATCACAGTTTGGAGTCTGGTTTGATTGTCTTTCTTTTGCTTTATGTTAGTCAATTCATAAAGCTGGTGGAGTTAGATCTCCCTCACTGTGTTAACAGATTTGGTGCCACAGCCCATTGTGAATTTTTCCTCCCAGTTAATCTCTGCATCTTGCCGCTTCTCTATTGGTTTTGATATATTGTAAGCCCTGATAGGACCTTAGTACTTTGTGGTATATTTCCAGGCCATCTCAGTAGCCTCGGGAAATTGAGTTTCCAATTTCTTCAGATCGAGGTACTTAGTATGATCACTATTTTCGTTGCCAGTGCTCAGATAATTTGCTTCCAGCGCCTTGCTTTTTCGGTTGGTCCGTAATGGATATATGAGGGTAGCTGTCCATATTAATAAGTTATTTGGATTTATCAAATGTTATGAGATACAAGGTTATAATGTCTGCTTAGCACATTGCAGTGGATGAGTGTGGGAAGGCTGTTTGTAAGAGTTGGTCGATGAACTGCAATTGTGGTTGATCTCTATACAATGCCATGCTTGTTTGAGTCTGTCATTATACGATGCCGGTCCATTTTGTGGTTGTTTATGCATATGATGCTATCCTTAGCATTTAGGTTGGTGTCGACCATGCATTTGCAAAATCACCTTACATGAATTCTTCCACCAGATGGTTATCTTGTCGACCCATGATAAAATCCAATGAGTCGGATGGACCACATATATTGCACCGGCCATAACTTTTCACCGGATTAGTTTAATTCATCACCAATTGCTAGCTCTTTTTGGCCAACGGTGACCGTCGGCATGAGCTCTCAATTAGAGAGAATATAGGAATCCAAGTTAATCTTTAGTATAGAGATAATATAGGAATTCAAGTCAATCTACTTCCTATTTTAATTATATATATAATAAAAAGCATTGTAAAACAAACGGTGTACAAAATACAGAGAATATAAAAAGCTATATGCGTTTCTTCAAGGTATTAGACGACCTCGATCCTAGGACCTGATCTCACCATGGCTGAATGCATTTATTTAACTTTTCCACAATCAACTGATGTGGGCTCTTAGGCAACGGCAATCCTTGAAAATCTGACAACAGGAATGAAGCAACTTCTGAGTGAGTGTCATGGTCGTCTTCTCAAGTTGAGGCACCGGCTCCACCTATTGCTATCATGTTGGATGGCAAAAATTATGGTCTTTGGTCCCAAGTTGAGATGTACATCTCAAATAAAAACAAGTTGGGATACATTAATGGGGATCTTCCCCAACCTCATTCAACCGATCTTGGCTTTCGGAAGTGGAGGATTCCATAGTGAAGGGATGGATAATCAATTCCATGGAACCGACGTTGTTTGGCAATTTTATCCGATTCCCAACCGCAAAAGTAGTTTGAGATTCGGTGGCTACCACATTTTGTTTTTTGTTTTTTACAGCAATGATGTCTCGATTTGAAGTATCGAGTTACTCAGTTGAAGTAGGCAAGAGGCCCTATTGAAAAATACTACAATGATCTTCAAGGACTCTCGCCGGAGATTGATTTTCGCCATCTTAACCCTATAGTGTGTTCCAATGATATTGGTTGCTACAATACGGTTGTCCAAGAAGATCGTGTCTACACATTCCTTGATGGTCTTGATGATTGACTTGACAAGGTCGGGCGGATGTCTTATAGATGCAACCGTTTCCTATGGTTGAACAAGCTTATGCACGGGTCCAGTGGGAATATGTGCATCAAGCTATGATGTTGACTAACACGAACACTCCCACTGTTACTACAATGGTGTCATGTAGGGGAACAATGGGCTTGTAGTTTCTTAAGGATAGCTTAGAATCACAGACTCTACATATGACCTCCACGGGTGCTGTGACAGGAAGGGGTAGGTTCAATGCAAGTTTGAAGCACAAGCTACAACCAGCAGAAAAATACACCCATTTTAGATATATTTTTTTTAGAATTTTTTTTTTTGTTTCGTATTTCTTTTTATTATAATTTTTATTAAATAAAATAGTAATAGAAAATGTTTATTCAGGGTAGGTATTATATAAATTAAATGGGCCAAGCAGGAATTTTAGGAAAAAGATCTTTTAGATCTCTTTCCTTTTTTTTTACAATTCCCTAAAATAGAAATATCATAATCTTTTTTCCTATTCCTGTCGATCGTATATACCTTATTTGTCTATTTTTATCTTGCCTAAGTAGATTATCTTGAGTTACACATACATTACCTTGGGCTAAACTAAAAAACGACTATCTTAAACATACCAAGGAAACCTGTTTCAAGTTACATGGGTACCTCGATTGATGGAAAGATGTTCAAGGCAAGAAAAAGACTAAGATTGTAATAAGTAGGGGTAAAGAACAAGCGTCATTGGCAACTGGGGACTCACCTCTCTCCTTAATTCCGTAGGTAGACTCTACTGGTACTTCCATCTTGGCTTTTGAAGGTAAATATGGTTGTGTGTTTGTCAATACTTATCAGGGTGAGGACAATAAGTGGAATGTTGATTTTGGCGTTACCGATCACATGACACCCAATCTTGGTGACCTTACATGCTATACCACTCCACGTAGACAAAGTATCTATAATGCAAATGGCCATAGTTGTCCAATGATCACGGCTAGAAGTGTTGTTCTCACGCATTCCCTCTCCTTATCACACACTTTACTTGTGCCCTCTTTATATAATCGATAGCTGTCTATTGGGCATAATACTGATGAATTAAATTGCAGTATTCTTATGTATCCCAACTTTTGTTTATTTTAGGATATCCTGATGAAAGAGATTATTAGATGTGGTACTAAGAGGGAGGGGCTGTACTACATGGATGATTTTAACATTAGCATAGTGAATCACACCCGCGGTCAATCGACTGGTAAAGAAAAAGACATCTGGCTACGGCGTTGTCAATTAGAGCACTCGTCTTTTGGATATTTGAAACACTTATTTCCTGGGTTGTTAAGTAGTTTATCAGATTCTATATTCTAGCGTGGGACATGCATCTTGGCAAAGAGTCATTGTGTTTCTTTTCCATTGAGTTTCAATAAAAGTACAACATCTTTTTCATTAGTCCATTCTAATGTGTGGAGTGCTTTACCTATTACAACCATTTTTGGAATTCGCTAGTTTATGACTTTTGTGGATGATTGTATATGGATGACATGGTTGTATTTGACGAAGCACAAGGATGGGGTCTCTAAAATGTTTCTTGTGTTTAGGTTGCAACACAATTTGGGGCATAAATCCACATCCTTCATATTGATAATGGGGGTGAATATATTAATCAATATCTCACAACTTACTTTCAAGAATATGACATTATCTATGAGACGTCATGCACCTAGACCTTTTTGAATCATTATCAAACATGTTGTTCTCAATCGTTTTTCGAATGCTGCCATTGTTACTGCAATCCACTTGATGAACCAGATGTCCTCCCATGTGCTAAAATTTTAAACCCTATAAGTTCTTTTTAAATTGATTTTTGTTTCCTAAAATGTTCAAGTCATAGCATGTTTATCTAAAGAACCAACTAACATCCTTGTGTTGTGTGGTATGTCCCACTATTACTATGGATTTAGTCACTGAGCACATGAAAACATTTACGTTTCTTTATTTCTCTGTTTTTTTGTTCCTTGGAATAGGTTTGGACAGAAATCTGTTTGATAACACAATTTTATTTTTCTATTTTTGGAACAGATTTCTATTCCGAATTTAGAGCAGAAATTAGAAGTTAAAATTTTTAATTTTTTTTTAGAATAAAAATGAAAAATCAAAATTTTCCATTTCACTCATCACCACTCGTCGTCCACCCGTTGCTCGTGGGACATCGCCCACCCGTCGCCCGCCATCGAAGCCCTCGGCCATCCGTTGGCCACTAGACTTACCGCCCATCGCCAACCGGCCATTGGATGCCGAACACCTTTCCCGTCGGGGCGCCTCATTGCCAATCGTTGGACACGACTCATGGTAGGCCGTTTGCCACCGAGCATCGAATGCTCGGCCGTGGTGTCGTTGAGATGCTGGACTCCGGACGTCGAACGTTGGCCACCAATCACTGGACGCTGGACTCCGAACGTTCATGTTGTGACAAGACGGCTGACGACAGCCACCCGACGGCCGGCCGTCGCTGCTCCTAGAAATTTTTATTATGTTATCAAATGAATCTTTATTTCAGGAGGAATCATTATCAAACATGTCCCAATGGAATAGAAATTGTCATGCATGTCCTAAAAAGACATATGTCACTATGGATGTGACAATTGTCGAGTCCGAATTCTTCTACCCGAATGCCAATTACCATTTTCAAGGGGTGCACACAAAGGGAAAATTTAGGGGCTAGCCTTCTCTTGAGGCCCTAATTGTCCCATCTTTGTGACAAGGCCGACGTACCCGACCAATCTCCCAATAGAGGATACTCTTATTGGTAGATAAAACAACTTTAAGATCTCCTACCAATCTCCTTGATAAGATCTTATGATAATTTTGATGTGGTTGTTGGATATAAATTACCTGACAGGCACAATTATGGTAAGCCCCCTAATCGGTACTCATCAGACGTGCAAAAATGGAAATCAAAGTACCTTATTGCAAATTATGTTTCGACAGGGAGATTGTTAGAACCATTGAAGGCATTTGTATCAAATGTTTCTGCAACCTGAATTCCTAGTGTGGTGCAAGAGGCTTTGAGGGATCCCAAATGGGTTGAAGCAATAAAAGAGAAGATGTAAACATTACAAAAAAATAAGACTTGGAGACTTGTAAAATTACCAAAGGGAAACATAGCAGTGGGGTGTAAGTGGGTTTTTACCATTAAATACAAAGTAGGTGGCTCCATTGAGAGATATAAGGCACAGATGGTAGCAAAGGGGTATACACAGACTTATGGTATATATTATCAAGAAACGTTTTCTCCCGTGGTGAAGCTTAATACTATGAGAGTTTTATTGTCTCTTACAATGAATTAGGACTAGCCGTTGCATCAATTTGATATGAAGAATGCATTTCTTCTTGGGGATTTGAAGCAAGAAAGCTACATGGAAGTTTCACCTAGGTATTGTTGTGTCACTCGACCCATCATAGTGTGCAAGCTAGAACATTCATTGTCTGGGTCAAAGCAGTCACCCTATGCTTGGTTTGGTCACTTAAGCTCAGCAATGAGAGGATATGGGTATTTTCAAAGCAACTCAGATCATACGTTGTTCCTAAGGCGACGTCTAGGAAAGGTAACGGCCTTAATCATAGATGTGGATGACATGACAGGAAATGATCAAGAAGAGATTTCGAAACTCTAATAGAAGCTACCAAAAGAGTTTGAGATGAAGAATCTAGGAAGTGGCCAAATCGAAAGGAGTCATTTTTTTGTTTCAAAGTAAACATGCACTGGACTTGTTAGTCGAAGTTGCAATGTTGGAGTGTAAGTCTACCGACACCCCTATAGTTCAAAATCATAAACTTGAGGAGTATTCGGATAAGGTGCCGACCAATAAAGGTAGATATTAAAGGTTAGTAGGGAAATTGATCTATTCGTCACATATTCACCCTAACATCGTATATGTTGTAAGTATCGTGAGTTAATTTATGCATGCCCCAAGTGAAGATCATACGAATGCGATGAGTCGAATTCTACGCTACTTGAAGTCGGCTCCAAGAAAAGGTATGTTCTTTGTGAAGAACGGTCATCTTGAGGTGGAGAGATTTACGAATGCGTATTGGGCAAGTAGCATCTTGGATAGGAGGTCCACGTCGAGGTATATCACCTTTGTGCAAGGAAACTTGGTTATACAGAGCGAGAAACATAAGGTAGTTGCATTGTCCAGTGCTGAGGCAAGGTTTCGAGGGCTGGCTAAAGGATTGTGTGAGATACTGTAACTTAAGAGGTTGATGACAGAACTTGGTTTCCCATCGAAGTATGAGATGAGATTGTTCTATGATAATAAAGTAACAATTGATATTTCCCACAATCCAGTTCAGCCTGATTGGACCAAGCATATTAAGGTTGATAGACATTTTGTCAAGCAAAATTTAGAGGTTAAGGTGGTTTGGTTTCCTTTTGTCAGGTTTGAAGATTAGTTGGTGAACATACTAAGGCTATGTTAAGCAGGGCCTTTCACCGTTCAACTGTTAAGTTGGGTATCGAAGATGTCTTTTCATCCACTTGAGGGGAAGTGTTGGCATGAGTTATCGATTAGAGATAATATAGGAATTTAAGTCAATCTTTGGTATGAGTTGTTAATTAGAGATAAGATAGGAATCCAAGTCAATCTACTTCTTATTTTGTCTCCTGATTAAGAGGACCATTAGGATTGATTCTCTTTTATATTATATATTCAAAAGCATTATAAAACAAATGATGTATAAAATATAGAGAATATGATTACTTTCCCCAAAAAGCTATATACATTTCTTCATTGACAAGGCCGCAGAGTTAAAAAGGAATTTGAAGCAAGTTGCCCAACCGCGATTACGTGATTGGTCTTGTTTAGTATTAATCGTTCATTGGGAGAATTACCAAAAAAGTCCTAAACCTATTGCAATTGTGCCAATTTAGTTCTAAACTTTTTTTTTGCCAATTTATTCCTAATCCTTTTATAATTATGCCAATTCAGTCCATCCGAGCCAACGACGTGGACGCCGATCGAGATAGCTGGCTCATGAATGCTAATGTGGCAATTTTTAAATATTTCTTTTCAATTTTTAAATATATTTTTGAATTTTTGAATTATTTTTTCCTTTTTTTTTTCCCCACCTTCTCCTTCCTCTCGGCCGGCAAGGTCGGCCTCGCCCACCCTTGCCGAGGCTCGCCCTCGCCAGCCACTAGCAAGCGAGCCTTGCCCGGCGATGGCGGGCCGCCGTTGCCACATCTAGTGAGGCTCGGCCTCGCCCAGCCATGGCGAGGTCGAGCCTGCGTCGACCACTAGCAAGGTCGACCCTTGCCTTGGCCGGGCGAGGCCCCACCAAATTTGGTGAGGCTCGGCCTCGCCCGGCCAAGGCAGGGGGTCGACCTCGCCGTGGTTGGCGAGGCTCCTCGCCCAAGGACCCGGCAAGGCTCGACCTCGCCATGGATCGCGGCAGCGGCCTCGGCCTCGGCTGGCCGGCGAGGTCGACCCTCGCTTTGGCCGAGGGAGGCCGAGCCTCGCTAGATGCAGCGGGGCCTCGCTCGGCCAAGGTGAGGGTCAACCTCACTAGTGGCCAGCGAGGCTCCTTGCCCGAGGGATGGTGAGGCTTGACCTCGCCATGGGCCGGGTGAGGCCGAGCCTCGCCAAATGTGGCGACGGCGGCCTTGTCCATGGGCGAGGCTCGCCTTCGCCAGTGGCCGGCAAGGTTGACCTCGCCAGCCCTCGTCTCTCACCGGCACCGGCCGGCCAGAGGAAGGAGACGGTGGGGGAAAAAACAAAGAAAAATAAATTAAAAAATTCAAAGAAAAATAAAAAATTCGAAAAAAAATATTAGAAAATTGCCACATCGGCGTTCGCCGACCAGCTGTCCCCGGCTGGCGTCCACGTCAGTGTCGGTCAGCCAATTTTGATCGGATGGACTGAATTGGCAAAATTGTAAAAGGTTTAGGACTAAATTGGCAAAAAAAAAATGTTTAGGACTGAATTGGCACAATTACAATAGGTTTAGGACTTTTATGGTAATTCCCCCTTATATATTGAGTTAATGTTCACGGACTACATTGAACAAATTAAAAGTTCATGGATCATATTGTATATTAGGTCAAAGTTCAAGAACCATTTGTATTATCATCCCTCGTTCATATTTAACCTATGAATAAGATCTTATCTTTGATACTTTGTTAAGTATCTATATTGCGCATTCTTGATACTACATTTGTAATAAAATTTCTAGATAATTGTGCACAAAGTAATACAAAATTATATTAGGCCAAATCTTGATCTAACATATACTTACACATTCGCAACTGCATGATTTCATTTTATTTTTTGGTCGAAGCTACTGGAAGATTCATATGTTGACTAATTTATTACAAAACTAACTTCAAACACATATATCATTTATCCAACGGTGAGTGTGTAAATATCTTTTTAAACTGACAGTGGACCTAACAATAATTTATAAAGTTACAACCATGTACCTTCAACATTAAATGTGTAAATAATTCTACTATAAATGCATTATCTAACTTATCGTAGAAAATGTAGATTTTAACTTTGAAAGTTAATCATCACAAAAATTCTACTAAATATATCTCCATCTATTGCATAAGCAATTACATAAACATATTTATATTTGAAACTTGTATTATCATGAAACACAAATTTCTAAACCTTATTTTATATTTAATGAACTTCTTGAAACTTATCAATCATCTTTTATTTCTCGTACATTGATGGGAAATTTATTATTAAACTATACATATGAGGTAGAGATTTGCTAGGATTATAGATTTTCTAAAGTGACCAGGGAATTAAATTGCTAGGATTTATTAACAAAATAAACATCGAGATTAGTAAAAAAATGGACAAAAATTAGAGCTTTGCTATGATTTTAATTATTATGAAAACATGCACACCTCTATTATTTCTTGTACATCGATTAGAGATTTAATATTAAAACATGCACGTTGAAATGTGTCTGTTGATTGTGTGGAGATTCAGTTGAAGTGACCGCTGATTCCTTCTGAAACATTTACATTTGATTACTAATGAGTTCGTCGATGATACTATAGAGATTACAACTTTGCCAATCCTAACGTAGAAAGGGTGGTAAGGGACTAGGACTGTCGGGTTTGTTTTAAAAAAACAAAGTTGATAGTTTCTCTTTTTCTTTTGTGGAGAAAATGAAAGTTAATTCTGAAAAATGTTCGCTAGTCAATTGCAGATTCTTCAGGAAAAGAATTCCCAAAATTTGAAGAACGTTCGCCTGTTTGAAACAAACAAAAAGTCATGCAAACAGAAAAATTTATGAAGAATTTGGAACTTTAGATAGCGAAACGCGGTATGCTTCACGGTTCCATTGATGAAAAGAGCAGTTTCTTGGGAAATTCTCAGCATAAAACGAAAACTAGAAAGTTTGTCCAGAGGAACAAAGCGTTGGCTTCAATACTTGGAACGTTATAATCTAGCTACTGCATATGGATAATATATGACCCGCAATAGATTTCCTTGAGAAATGCAACATCAACATATCGGACCATAGTGTTTTATTAATATTGGATGAACCTTGGACGCAAGCGGGAATGCCTAAAAAGAGCAATTTAAATCTCACGAAACAACAAAACTGACGTATCAAGGCAAGTTATAGATATTCAGACATGATACAAGACAAATCAGTTTTTATTTAAACTGTCGATGGAGTTTAATATATAGGGTCGGCAGGCTTTGATCCGACACTGGTTGCCTAATTTCAGTTGTTTCCAGGTCCTGGCTGATACCCTCCAGGTGAATAATCGCGCGCTCGAGCTGCATTCTCCAAGTATAACACATAAATGGCAAAGTTTATGCCAAAACAACTTAGATTAAGCCAAGTGCAATGTTTTAATTCTCTTAGTACCCGGTGACCTCAGAATTATTAAAACTATCTGAGTTCAAGTTGTGGAATAATCCATTATACTATGGAGCAAAACAAAATAGATTGAGGAATCGAAAAGAGCAGGAACAATGATAAGATTTTTGGGACTTCAGCAGCAAAGTGTCATCACCACTTGCTGGAGAGTACGTTTCTGTTGATCACAAAGCGCCGCACGCTAAAACCTCCATCACTTTCGATATTTCCATGTCTATAGGGAAGTCCATTTCAGGGTTTAGATGCTTCATATTCTTAGTGTCTACAATGGTTTCAATTCAGTCGTGTCGGACTCAACAAGAGTAATTACTTAAAATTCATACACGGTTACCGTGGTTGATCTTTGCCAGCATACACAAGGTGGACATCCATAAATTCATTTCACCCCTATTGTTTCCCTCAAAAATTTCGTGTTACGTTACCTCACTGATGGTGCCCATGTGCAGACGCAGAACATGGTACACATGTCAGATGCGACGCAATGCCATGTAACACCTGCTTAATGAGCATCTAGGGAAGTCAATGAACTTCATCGTTAAGATATTGAACATAAGTCAGCATGTCAATATTTCCCTCGTCGGTCGCTAAGAGAGACACTTCCAAGGGAAACGTGACTCGACGAAGGCATTTCCTCTTTCTCGCCCATTAACGTAAAAGAAGAACAGTTCTAAGATGTCGATGGAATCGGGTTGTCCTTCGCATGTAGAAAGTATCCACTTACCCTTCCCTAGAGGGAGTGTCAAAGTCATCCGGCAAATCGTCAACGGCAAGCCCCAGTGCACAAGCACCAATTCTGGAACACTCGTTTAAAAAAAGTTAGCAGACCTAAGATATTGATGTTGTTGCTATGATTGGGTATCGCTCTGATATAATCGAGCAGGATAGTACGAGAAGATTAACCGATACGACATGACATTAATCAGATGGTCTGGACAACTCGAGCGGAAAAAACACAATTAGCATTACTAAACTAGTGAGGGGGTATTACAGCAGACTAAGCACTTCCTTTGATCTGTTGATCATGACATGTGAGATATTGACCTTAATGCGGACAAAGAATGTCTAGATTTTAACTTTTGAGGTGAGAGTTGAGGTCATTAAAGCATAGAATCGTACAGCGATGACTTTATGACAAACAACATATGATCTTTTTAATTCTAATGAGAAAATAGGGCAATATTCTTCATCTACCATGAACTCTAGCAGTTCCATTGGGTATGTTTTAAGTAAAAAATGTTGAGTTGGATGTGCGAACAAAGAACCTTCTAATATCACAAAAGTTCATATATGATACTGAAAGGGAAATCAGTCACCTGAAATTGGTAGTTTCCAATTGTAATGCCTAACAGAAACGACTATCAAGACTTGAAAAGGTAATGTAATGTGTGTTCTAATTTGAGACCCAAATAAATATAAGATCTGCAAATCTTGATCTGAACGTTCATTAGAGATAACCCTCTCCGGACATCTTAAAAAGGTAAACAATTGGTGAACAAAATTATAAGGAAAACCAAATAAGTAATCAGGCACCAATTTTTCACGGAGGCACCACGTGTACCTTATAAAGTTACCGCGGCAAAAGAC
This sequence comes from Eucalyptus marginata, assembly GCA_014182565.1. Lineage (NCBI taxonomy): Eukaryota > Viridiplantae > Streptophyta > Magnoliopsida > Myrtales > Myrtaceae > Eucalyptus > Eucalyptus marginata. Next base: position 31,731,722 of record CM024588.1, read on the forward strand.
TTTACATTTAAAGCCGTCAATCGTTCATATTTACTGCTATAGACCTGATACAAGTAATGAAGCTCCATTTGTTTTTCAAGAAACGCCACATTTAAGTTACATCCATTACAGACGCAAAGGATCTTACGTTTAAAAGCCACTGAAAGCCTATTTATTCTGCCATAACAAGTAAAGGAGGTAACCATTGTAAGATTGATGCATGGCCACCGGAACAGTGTCTTACCTTCTTGTTCTTTCTTTGATCCTTAGATAGCGCTTGAACATATAGTCATAGTCAACAGCCGGGAGTTCCCTATTATAAATCAACAGATAAAACAAGATTCAGTCTTAAATAAGCACAAGAGAACAAGTGAGATAGAAGTACATCACCAAGAGGAATGTAGCATAGATATACAATGCAAGAACCAGCTCTCTTAGCGCTACTTCAATGTTGTTGCAGAAAAGCGGGACCAAGTCCGGGAAAAACATGGAGCCATGCGGTTTCATTTGATAAACGCTCGCAAAATTGCTGTTCAACAGGCCCTAGAAAAGATAAAAGCAAGATTGATATATTAGAATTCGGTGAAGCTGGTATTAAACAAAGTCATATGAATTATGATAAGTCCAGGAAATACATGGAGCCATGCGGTTTTGTTTGATAAGCACTAGCAAAATTGCTGTTCAACAGGCCCTAGAAAAGATAAAAGCAAGACTGATATATTAGAATTCAGTGAAGCTGGTATTTAACAAAGTCATATGGATTATGATAAGTCCGGGAAATACATGGAGCCATGTGGTGTAATTTGATAAGCACTCGCAAAATTGCTGTTCAACAGGCCTCAGAAAAGATAAAAGCAAGGTTGATATATCAGAATTCAGTATAGCTGGTATTTAACAAAGTCATATGGAGTATGATAACATTTTACTACACTACTAATAAAGAAAATTAGGGTCCTCCCCCAAAAAAGTCCATCTGTCCATGTTTCACTAAAAACCAAAAGCTTCTAAAGAAGGCCACCTCTGTCTTAAATTGGAGCTAGTAAATGTAAAACCATATCAAACCTCACCAGACTAAAAGTGTTTTGCCTTTTTTTCCGTGCATATTAAAAACTTCAAAGTAAGGTGGATAAGTGGATACTTGTTCCTCCAGGTTGCTGATGAGTGTATAAAGGCCGTGCACCAGAGCATCCCTCTCAGAAGCCATTGCTCAGACAGAGAACCTGAGAAATCTCACACACATGGATAGAAGAGAAATGTTATAGAGAGAGCATCTGTACGAGGGGTGCATGGATTGCGTGAGTGAACCCAAGAGGTAACGGCTATCACGCCCCGAGCTTCGAGCGCACGAATATCCCTTGACGATCGATTAAAAATGCGAGACACGTCGCCAACCCATTCTTTTTATCTTTCGATTAAACGCATGTGGAAGCGAATTAAATAAACTCCCAGTCAATCAACAAAACGGGGATAGTAAAACACACCAAACGATGTCCAAAAGCCGCACCTTTATTTGTCCACTTGTTAATCCAGGGAGTTTAACATTTACATGCCTACGACAAAATGCAACTCCTACACGACCTATGAGCAAAAAGGGTCAGAGAGGTCATGGTTAACTCTAGCTTCACTAACGGCAAGGCCAACCAAAAAATGTCGCATCTCGCGCCCACCACAACCACACTTAGCAGTTTCCCCACGCTACGGCCTTGAAAATAGTTAACGGCATACAATCTTACCTCGCCTTGGCATACCTCTGCCTATTAATATACTTCACATGATAATAATAGTGCAACATGTATAAATAATAATCAGAACACAATCCATAATAGCCAAGTGCACTGTCAAACATAGATGTTCCAATTATTATGACCCCACGGGCCATGGCCAACACAAGAGTTGGTGGTTTTCCGACATGACTGGGCATGTCCCACCCCATCGGGCACAATATCGTCTAGAACCCCCGCCTAGACAGCATTCCATAAAAGAGCATCGGTCTAGCCTCAATCGCAACTCAGCATCCGAACCCCCGCTGGGCATCCAATAAAAATCGGGCATTGCCCCCAAACTCCCGTTGGGTGATGAGTTCGATTAAATGACCACTCAAGCACATCAACAATTAAGCCGATTCTTATTACCATTAATTAGCCAAGAACAGAGGTCATTTTTAAATAATTAACTTGGGCAAATTTTCATATTTAAAAATCCCACTAAAATATTCGTACGTGGTCACTTATTTGAAATCAACCTGTCAAACTTTGCACACTTCTATTTTAAAAGCCCATGGTTTTATTTAACACGTAAAATTTGGCATCTAAACCCGACACCTCATATTTTTCTATTTTCTTGCCCAAAACCCTTTTTGAAAATATTAGATAAAATTTACAATTGTGCAATCAATAGCATGACATCATACATGCAAACAACCAAAATTACGCACAATCTCATTGAGGAAAACGAACATAAAATTCTACTTAACGGCTAATCCGTCATTAATTACACTAATTATGATTAATTAATTAAATCACGATTAATAAAACTAAACTCAATTAATTAATCTAACCACGATTAATTAACCTAATCGAAATTATTTAAACTAATCGTAATTAAATTTAATCTAAACCATCCTTAATTGCAATTAATAATAAACTAAGATTAACTAATACTAACCGTCGTTAATACTAAACTAACCACCCCTAAACGTAATTAACACCCTAATCCATGATTAGGAAATTAACTCACGGATTTTCGGCAATGGCGTCGAGAACGTGACGCTCGCGGCTCAAACGGACGCTCGACGGTGGCGGCGGCGGCTCCTCAAGCTCATGGCCACCTAGGGTGGTTCGGCTTGGTGGTGGCCTCGGTGGTGACTTAGGCGGACGGTGGTGGTGATGGCGAAGCAACGGCGGCAAGGGGCAGTGATGGTGGTGCGGCCAAAGGTGGTGGTGGTGATGGAGGCGTGGGTAGCAAAATGAAAAGAAAAAAGAACAAGAAGAAGAAGAAGAAGAGAAGATGGGGTTGGCGCGGTGGTGGAGATGTGGTGAAAGATGATGATAATGGTGAACGTGGGGGAAGAATGGGAGGAAGGAAATGAAGGGGTGCAGGGGAAATGGGCGTGGGCAGAGAAAAGAGAAGAAGAAGGGGGAAGGAAAGGCAAATAGGAGGAGAGAAAGAAGAATGGTGAGGGTGGCGTCTGCAGAGGGAGGAGACGTGAAGGAAGGGAGAAGAAAGAGAGAGAAGAAAAACAAAAGGGATTTCTAAAATATTATCCCCAAAACTCATCATAACATTCATCCCACTTGTCCCTGAAGTCCTCTTAGCATAGTATTATGTCCCCAATTATCATCTTAATTCTAATTTCTTAAAAATAATCATTTTTGGTAGCAAAATTCCAATTTTGCTTCTTCATTCGAATTTCTTTTCCCTTTTTTTTTGTCCGATAATTCCTTTTTTTTGAAAAAAAAAAAAAATTCAGACTCGTCGATAATTTGACGAACAATGAGACGATATCCAACAATTAAATCTCGAAACCCTCAAAAGTTTGGTACCCGAAATCAAATTAAATTTCGTGGTTAAAAATCGATCGAACGCGACTTTAATATGACCTAATCTATCGGGTACCTTTTAGGGATTCTCGTGCGTTTGACCCGTGGTCGATAATTTTCGACCCACGTTTGTGCATCTTCGAATCGTGGACGACCCTTGGTTGTCATGTAATTGAGAGGGTTCAATTACGTACCCTAAATATAATATCTATAGAAAATTGATTTATTGTCATTCGACGTGAATATCGTAATCATGCGGAATCATCCGCGAATTGACTACGTACTTCTATTGAATCGGCTTATATCCATTCGCTAATTGATTTATAATAGTGTAGTATTGACCTTTGTCGATCATTATGGTTGAGCAGTCGATTTCTGATCGAATTCTCTAGTCTTTTGCGTTTATAACCCTTTACGGCATCACCTAATAGATTAGTTAACTCGTGAGTGATCAATTCAGAATAAAATAATCATTTCATATATTTCGAAAGAGGGGCCAAATTTCGGGACATCACAACGGCTCTCTCATCTCTGGTTTTGAGCTGGTTACAAGAGGGAATGTACAATTGCTTTGAAGAAATCAAGGATTAATTTTTTGATAGAAATATGTTTCTTACATGATTGATAGTTCCGATTAAATTTTGACAGAGGACTTCTCATTAAAATTTTGCATAGATTGATTTGATCTTAACAGCTTCTAAGCTCATAACCCTGTAACGATAGTAGAAATTTGATGGCCTACTACAGTATAGAAATGATCAAAAATCTAGAAATGATCAAAAATCAACTTGTTGCAGTGCAATGCCTTCTATGGCATTAAGGCCTCATTCTCACGTCTTCCTGACAAAATAGATTATTCAACTGCCTACTAAGCAAGAATTCCCCCCTCTGTCTGCACTAACTAATTACTTGGCCATGCTATACGAGTAGGAGTTGCTTTGCGATAAGCGACATCCTTAATATAACAAAGGTAAAAAGGGGCAAAAAAAAAAAAACAAAAACAAAAAACAAAAAACAAAAACAAAACAAAACAAAACAAAGAAAATTGGGCTAAACGGACAACAGAATAGGAGCATTTGTTAGGTCCGCACAGGTGAAGAAAACAATCTTCACATGTAATTTCGTGATGTGGACATAAGTGCAGCAACATATGACAAATATACACATCCAAATTTTCAAAGAGATGAAAACTAGCAGCTTCCATACAGAAAATTTTCCGGTTTAAAACCCCACCTACGAGCATGAGACCCAATGTAATGAAGAACATAGAAATTCAGATAGTGAAACGATGCAAAGCACAGAATCTCATTGGTGCGAAAAAACCAAAATCCTAGAAAGCTTGTCGAGATCAGCAACCCAACTTTTAGATTCAGCATATTCTTAACATCAAAATCCAGTTAATGCGTGTGTAGAACATTATAAGACACGCAGCAATAAAGCAACTTCAAAAAACTGGACCATAGCGTTTTATTTATAGGATAGCAACACCAACAAAGAGAAGTTCAGCCAGTCAAGGCGCGACGGACATTAGTTATACAAAAGAGCAAGTCTGGATGCTCCGACACAAAACAACAGAACAACAAAAATAGAGCAAGTTCCGATGCTCAGACCCAATACAAATAAAGTAGAGGAAGTTCATATTCTCAGACCCGATACGAAGACAATATAGTATTTGTTGAACTCTTATACTTCTCCACAACCAAGATTACTTCATGACCTAGGTTGAGGGCCTTAATGAGACAACAATCATCCAGTTTTACTCGTCGTCATTGAAATCTCCTGTGAGGGTACGCTCAACGTAGATAATCCTGCGCTCGAGCTGCATGTCAGAATTCTCCAAGTAAGAATAAATGGCAGATGGCAATGCTCTGTTTTTTTTTTTTTTTTTTTTTTTTTTTTTTTCTGGTTGGATCGAAAGATTGCATTAACAAGTTCATGCATCCACCAAATTAAAAACAGACTCATGTTACCCTGGTGATGGCCCTCAAGTGTGGACGCAGATTCTGGAACCCCTGATGCAACATATGATGTGCCAAGATGCACCTGCATGATGAGAATCGTTAGTAACTAATCCGGTGGATCCAATAAACTTCACTTTATGTCGTTGTCACCCGAAGCAGCGCTTCCACGGGGATCAATTAATCGCATAATACGACGGTTTATTTGCCTTTAACTTGTTTATTAGTCATACTATAATCTTTCCTGTGCTCGTAAAACACAAGTAACCACTTACTCTCTTCTGGAGGTTTCTAAAATACCGCGGAAGAGTGCTTCAAGCCCCCGCCTCATAGCCGAAACACCAACGCTGGAATAACCGGCTAGAATAATTAGCATATCATAATGATATGATTGAGTAGGATACTATGAGAAGATTAAATAATATATTCTGACAGTATGACGTTTATACAATAGGGTCAAGCAGAAAATTTGAAGAAATAAACAAGAGATGGCGTAATTACAGCAGCATGTGCTTCCTTTGATCTATTGATGACACTTTGAGACTTTGACATATTTACAGACAAATGAGATTTTAGCATGGAGATTAAAAAACACTTAATCATTACAAGTTATTGCATGAAATCCAATAAAAAGGTGATCTAGTTTAGCTCCAACACGGAAATAGTTTTTCATATATAAGCTAAGTAACTGCAATATACTTTATCTGTATCTTACTCTTTAGAGATTCAATCAGTGTCTTTTGAGGAAAATATGCTGCATGTTCCACCTTCCAATATTGTAAAAATGAATATCTGATTTACAATGGTAAAGTAGCCGTGAAAATCACTACTGACCAATTTTCTCATAGATAGGTTGTGCAATGCCTAAGGCAACGACTTGAAACATAAAAAATGGTAACTTATTGCGATCCCTAAATCGAGACATGACTAAATTCAGTATGTGTTGGCTTTACCGAAAAAAACTTATGAAAGTCCGAAAACGGAAAAATAACGATTTCCCATCAATCAACATCATAAAATGGTAATCATATGGTGCCGAAAGTATAAAGACAACAATCTAAGTAGTCAGCCTGCTAACAAAAACACCACGCATCACGTTAGAGCCGCAAAAAGTCTTACCTTAAAATGCCATTCACCATGCATATTCTCTACTATAGACCTAATCAAGATGTAACAATTTTGGCTAAAAGTTTGCTAGAAGTTTGAAAAAGCAAAAATAACGGTTTCCGAACAATCAACATCATAAAATGGTACTCATACCACGACAAAAAATATAGAGACAACAATCTAAGTAATCAGCCTCTTGAACACCATGTCACTTATCTGTGTTACAATTTCAAAACGTCTTGTCTTAAAATGCCATTGATCATGCATATAGACCTAATAAGATGTGTTAATCTAGGCTAAAAGTTTGAAAATGCAATTGCAACACCTATCAACATCATAAAAAGGGAAAACCGAGCATCAACAAAATTATAAAGAGAATAATCTAAGTAATCAGCCTCCAATTTTGTCACGGAAATACCCTCTATGACTAATATGTGTCACAGCTGCAAAAGATCTTAAATTAAAAGCCATCGATCGTGCATAGTCTCAACTGCAATCCTACATTAGCGAAAGATCAATCATGAAATTGAAGCGAGGCCACGTGAACAGGATTACTGTTGTCTTACCATTCTATAATCTGTTTGAGCTTTAAATAGTGGAGATACATCTCATCATAGCACAAAAAATGGTCCTCCCTATTAAAAGAATCAGGAAAAAAAAAAGGAATTAAAAGAGAAGTGTGAGAGCGAGTGAGATAGGAGTCAGGTCATTAGGAAGGTAATAGAGAATTACAGAGTAGAACCCAGATCTCTCATTGCATCTTGAACTTCTTCGCAGAATTTTTCAACCAACTCCAGGAAAAAGGTGGAGTCATGAACCAATTTCAAAGTATAATTATTCATGAAACGGGTGTCCAGCAGGTCCTAAGAAAAGATTAACACAAGACAGATCTCTTAGAATTTGGTGAACTTAGACACAACAAGGATTAGATGGACTTTGTGGTGAAAATTTTAGAAGACCATTCACAGTGAAAATTGTAAAAACTTTCACTAAATAGGTTAAATCTGTCCACTTGCGATGAAAACCAAACGCTAGGTTCCAGTAAGGGGCCACCATTTTCTCAGATTGGAACTAGTAAAACACTATCAAACCTTTGAAGAACGGAAAAATTCTACTATTTTCCCTACAAATTAATTAAAACCATGAAAAGGCAATCCTTTCAATCTTGAATTAATCAATAAACAACTTCATTGATTTTTCAGATGCGAAATTTCAAAAGGAAAATGGGTAATGGGATACTTCATCCTCCAAGGAGATGGTGAGTTCAAAAAGCTTATCAAGAAGCTCATCCCTCTCTACAGCCATTGCTCCGACAAAAACAACCCTAAAAACTCCACACACAACCAAGAGCAGAGAGAGTGTATAGGGAGACAATATTTTATGAAATGTGTGTGGATATAGTGAGTGAACCCAAAAGAGGTTTATATAGTGGTTGCATCGGTAAAGGTTGGTCATAATTGAGCTTTGCCTGAAGTAGAAAATGAGAAAAAAGGATAAAATGAGAGTAATGACAAAGTGAAGGCCATGCCATATTTTGAGGGAGTATGTTGAACTGGAATTTGCTGTCTTTCCATAGTTGGATTATGTGTTAAGGCTGGTTTCATACCGCCTCTCTTCTTTTGTTTTGCTAGTTTGTAATACCGTCGTATAGTATATAAGAATGAGTCTATCGAAATAAAATAAAGGGGATCAGAATGAATTACAAAGGGATGGCAACTAATTTATCAAAATTTATGCATTTGTTAACACACCGAAATGGGAAAAATGTCCTTTTCTGGCTTGCATTTTATTGTTTGGAATTGTTGTACATAACAGCATATTCAGAAATTCTACTTATCATATCAAATCATTTCTATAGAAAAATTATCAAAAAACCTAAGATAAAACTCATTTATGTGCTAACCTTTTTTATTGACCCAATTTCCAATTCACTCATTCTCACATTCCCAAGAAATCCCAATTTCCATTTTAAATCTATCTCATTTCAACTTGCCAAATTATATATCAAATAAGGGAATAAAATTTCCATTCCCATTCTCAATATCCAAACATATCAACCCATAAATGTTGGTTGCATCAATAATGTGGTGCAACTAGTCAATAGTAATGTGTACATCATTTGAACCTTAGATAATTGTATTAAGACAAATCTCATTTTCAGTTAACTAACTTTTCATATGTCATTGCCACGTGCTTTATAAACTATACATTAAATGCTTTCTTAATGATATACATTTTCTTACTCCCAAATCACAGTGAATAAATGATTAGAGCCTTCATAAATAGTGAGTCTTACATATAGCTCAAATTTTCCTTCTTTTTTTTTTTTTTTCATTTCCATAATCTAGAGACACCAATTCATAAGCCCAGCTATCTAAAGACTGATGGAACACTTAAATTAGGCATTTGGCTTAATTGTTGTGCATAACAAAATATTCGGAAATTCTACTTATCACATCAAATCATTTCTATAGAGAAGTTATTAAAAAACCTAAAATAAAACTCATTTGTGTGCTAACTTTTTTTATTGACCCAATTCCCAACTTGTTGACACCTGATTTTTAGTTGATACATCATTAAAAGAGATGAGTCTTAATTTGGGGTCAATTTTGGGAGATTTGTTCGGATGCTTTCTAATTTAGTCGATTTGGCGTGTTCAAAGATTAGAAAGCCTGGCTAAGGTGGTTCAATCCACGTAATTCGACTTGGCTCATTTTAGACTAGAGTGCAATTGAAGTAATTGAGCTTCAATTTGGCCAATTGAGATTCAATTGAAGATGTGAGACTAGCTTGTGACCTCGCTTCAATAAGAATTCAATGAATTTGAATATTTTGTGCACAATTTTCGACTTGAGATAGTTCAATTGCATCTCATTTGACCCGATTCATATAGAAATATTTGATTTCGTTTAAATCGGGCAAAACCAAAAGAAAAATATAACAAAATTCAGACAAAAGGTCAACTCGGTCAATCCGGCATTGACCAGATTTGACCGGCGTTGACCAGTGAATTTTTCCAACCATCTTTTGGCCGAAAACCACCATCTGCTGACCCATTTCATGGCCAATGCATCCACGCCCTTTAATTTTCAAAATTCCGAGTTTGTTACAAATTTTACGAAATTCGCAAATCGACCCCGCATGTTATGAAAATTTTTAAAAAAAAAAATAGAGAGAAGACCCCAATTAGTTCAAAATTGATCATCGTCGTTCATCAAGAATGCATCGTGGCCATTGAAATGGGCATGTGCTCAATTAGGGGTGCTCTTAACAAATTCAACAAAGCAATTAGTTAGGAAGATCAAATCCTAGCCCTTGGATTAATCCAAGGGCTAAGATTTGATCTTGACTTAAACTATATAACAAATTTTCCCTCCAAAATTGAGGGGGTGGTCATTTTTAAATCTACTTTCTCTCACTAAAACTCTTTCTCTCTACATTTGTCTCTCTCGATCTCTCCAAACTCAGTCGAGCAAGGAAAAAGCGAAGCAATTCTTGGTCCGTGTTCTGGCCCAAAAGAAGGATCCGCGTTGATTCCCTCTCTAGATAAAAGCTTCTCCATTAACTCTCTCTCTCTTCAAGGATTTTCTCTGTTTGATTTCTGCAAGTTTTGCTGAGATTCTCCACCCACTCTCTCTCCTTCATGGATTCCCACGAGCACATATAGAAACAAGCTCGAGCAGTGATCTCAAAATACCATGATAGTTTCTTCTCATATGGTGCTTTGATCATGATCGTTTTCATTCCAGTAGCTGTGGAATCTCATTTTCTCAGCTTTACTCGAAGTTATTTCAATGATCAGAGAGTTCTAGAATCCAGTTGTAGATTGAAGCTTGGCATTCTTGATGTTCCAAAGGCTCCAATAATGAAATCAAAGCTAACAGCTTCAACGTCGTTGAAAGGTGGATGTCTCCGGAAGTTGATTCTTTGTCGGTTCAATCGAAGTAAGCGAAATGAAACTCCTTTTAATAACGTCCAATTTCAGACCTATTGCCGATACTAAGTAATGTGCGCATTATTCGAATCTTAAGTAATTGTATTAAGACAAATCTTATTTTCAGTTGATTAACTATTCATATGTCATTGCCACATGATTTATAAACTTTTCAATAAATACTTTCTCAATAATATACATTTTTCTACTCCTAAATCACAGTAAACAGATAATTAGAGCCTTCATAAATAGTGGATCTCACATGCAACTCAAATTTTCCTCTTTTTTTTTTTTTTTCCTTTTTCATAATATTGAGACACCAATCCATAAGCCTAGCTATTTAAAGGCTCATGGAACACTCTCAAATTAGGCAATTTGCCTAATTATTGTGTATAACAGTACATTCAAAAATTCTACTTACCATATCAAATCTTTTCTATAGAGAAGTTATTAAAAAATCTAAAATAAAACTCATTTGTGTGCTAGCCTTTTTTATTAACCAAATTCCTAACTCGCTCATTCTCACCTTCCCAAATAATTCTAATTTCCATTTTAAATCCGTCTCAATTTAACTTGCCAAATTATATATCAAATAAGGAAATAAGGTTTTCATTATCGTTCTCAATATCCAAACATTTCAATCTATAAATGTTGGTTGCATCACTAATGTGGTACAAAGAGTCAACAGCAATGTGCACATCATTCGAATCTTACGTAATTGTATTAAGAAAAATCTCATTTTCAGTTGACTAACTTTTCATATGTCATTACCACGTAATTTATAAACTATTCATTAAATACATTTTCAATGATATACATTTTCCTACACCCCAATCACGGTGAAATTAGGCATTTGACCTAATTGTTGTGCATAATAGCATATTCGAAAATTATACTTACCATATCAAATCATTTCTATATATAAGTTATCAAAAAATCTAAGATAAAACTCATTTGTGTGCTAGCATTGTCAAGCAATCCCAGTAAAACTCATTAACTCAATTCCCAACTCACTCATTCTCACATTGCCAAGCAATCCCAATTTCCATTTTAAATTTGTCTCATCTCAACTGGACAAATTATATATCAAATAAGGGAATGAGGCTTCCATTCTCATTCTCAATATCCTAACATTTCAACCCATAAATGTTGATTGCGTCACTAATGTGGTGCGATGAGTCAATAGTAATGTGCAAATCATTTGAACCTTAGGTAATTGTATTAAGACAAATCTAATTTTCGGTTGATTAACATTTCATATGTCATTGCCACGTGATTTATAAACTTTTCATTAAATACTTTCTTAATAATATACATTTTTCTACTTCTAAATCACGGTAAACAGATTATTAGAGCCTTCATAAATAGTGGATCTCACATGCAACTCATTTTCTTATTTTTTTTCTTTTTCATAATCTTGAGACACCAATCCATAAACCTAGCTATTTAAAGGCTCATGGAACACTCTCAAATTAGGCATTTGGCCTAATTGTTATGCATAATAGCACATACAGAAATTCTACTTACTATATTAAATCATTTCTATAGAGAAATTATTAAAAAGCTTAAAATAAAACTCATTTGTGTGCTAGCTTTTTTTATTGACCCAATTCTCAACTAATTCATTATTATCTTCCCAAGCAATCCCAATTTCCATTTTAAATCTACCTCATTTCAACTTGCCAAAGTATATATCAAATAAGGAAAAAAAAAAAAAAAGCTTCTATTCCCACTCTTAATATCCAAACATTTAGACACATAAATATTGGTTGCGTCACTAACGTGGTGCGAGACTCAATAGTAATGTGTACATCATTCGAATCTTATGTAATTGTATTAAGAGAAATCTCATTTTCAGTTGACTAACTTTTAATTTGTCATTGTCACGTGATTTATAAACTATTCATTAAATGTTTTCTCAATGATATAATTTTCCTACTCCTAAATTACGGTAAACAGATTATTAGAGCCTTCATAAATAGTGGATCTCACATACAGCTCAAATTTTCCTATGTTTTTTTCTTTTTCATAATCTAAGGATACCAATCCATAAGCTCAGCTATCTAAAGGCTCATGGAACACTATCAAATTAGGCATCTGGCCTAATTGTTATACATAACAACACATCCAGAATTTCTACTTACCAAAAAATCTAAGATAAAACTCATTTATGTGCTAGTTTTTTTTTTTTATTGACCAAATTCCCAACTCATTCATTCTCACATTTCCAAGCAATCCTAATTTCCATTATAAATCTACCTTATTTCAACTTACAAAATTTTATATCAAATAAGAGAATAATGCTTTCATTCTTATTCTCAATATCCAAATATTTCAACCTATAAATGTTAGTTGCGTCACTAATATGGTACGACGAGTCAATAATAATGTTCACATCATTCGAATCTTACGTAATTGTATTAAAACAAATCTCATTTTCAATTGACTAACTTTTCATATGTCATTACCACGTGATTTATAAATTATTCATTAAATACTTTCTCAATGATATATATTTTCCTACACCTTAATCACGGTGAATAGATAATTAGAGCCTTCATATATGGTGGGTCTCACATACATCTCAAATTTTCCTTTTTTTTTTCATAATTTAGGGATACTAATCAATAAGCCCAACTATCTAAAGGCTCGTGGAACACTCTCAAATTAGGCATTTAGCTTAATTGTTGTGCATAACAACACATTCAAAAATTCTACTTACCATATTAAATCATTTATATAAAGAAGTTATCAAAAAACCTAAGATAAAACTCATTTGTGTGTTAGCATTTTTTATTAACCCAATTCCCAACTCACTCATTCCCACTTTCCCAAGCAATCACAATTTCCATTTTAAATCTGTCTCATTTTAACTTGCCAAATTATATATCAAATAAGGGAATAAAGCTTCCATTCCCATTCTCAATATCCAAACATTTTAACCCATAAATGTTGGTTACGTCACTAATGTGATGTGACGAGTCAATAGTTATGTACACATCATTCGAACCTTAGGTAATTGTAATAAGACAAATCTCATTTTCAGTTGACTAACTTTTCATATGTTATTGCCACGTGATTTATAAACTATTCATTAAATGCTTTCTCAATGATATAGATTTTCCTACTCTCAAATCACGATAAATAGATTATTAGAGCCTTCATAAATAGTGGGTCTCACATATAGCTCAAATTTTCCTATTTTTTTTTCTTTTTCATAATTTAGGGATATAAATCCATAAAACCAGCTATCTAAAGGCTCATGGAATATCCTCAAATTAGGTATTTGGCCTGTGCAGGTGACCGAAACCCTGAGAAATTTATACGCAGTTGGTGGGATTCAAATAAGGGCATGTTTGGTAACCATCCCAATAGTGCCAGATTCTGATTTTTTGTTTCCAGAATCAGTTTGGGACGAGAATCGCGTTTGGTAAAATTTTTGTTCCCAGGAACAAATTTGTTCCCAGAATCAATTTGGGACAAGAATCAAGAATTAAAAAAAAAAAAAGTTGATTCTTGTTTCGAGAACAAAATTGAGAATTAAAACTCTTATTCTTCTTTTTTTTTCTTCTTCTTCATCGACCGCCATCCCGCGATCGCCGCCCCCGCCGCCACCCGCTGCCATCCGTCGGTTGCCTCCGCCTGCCGCCGCCATCTGCTGCCGCCGCTCGCCGCCGTCCGCCGCCACCGCCGCCCGCCGCCGTCGATCACCGGCGACCAGTTTGACGAGCTCGCCGAAGGCAAGCCTAGCCATCGCCGAGGCTCGCCTAACCCTACCGATGGCCGGGCGAGCCTCGCCCACTGCCAATGAGGCTAAGTAGGCGGGGGCCGGCAACCGGGCTGAAGAAGAATTAGAATAGGAGAAAAAAGGAAAAAAAAAAAGGGAAAAATTATAAAAATTATTTAAAAATTAAAATAAATTGATTTGGAACAGAATCAATGAACACGGTACCAAACGCAATTCTATTCCAGAATCAGAAATTTTGTATAGTTACCAAACGCGTTTTTTTACTCAGAATTAGTTCTCAGGAACAAAATAAAAAATAATCATTTCTGATAAGAATTTGTTCCCAGGAACAGAATCGTTACCAAACGCGCCCTAAGTGACTTCCGGTTCTCACTAGGTGTTTTATAATTACCAAAATATCCATAAACCTATTATTTATTGTACATTGATTAAAGATTTTTACTAAAATATGCATAAGAATTAGAGATTCATTAGGATAAAAAAAAAAATTCTTAAAGTGACCACAAAAATATTTGCTTGGTAGAGCTTGCATGAGAGTGTGTCACATGGCTCAACCTCACTTGAGTTTTACCAACTTTGAAAAATGTATGATAATTGTGTGTGGAGATTTAATTAAATTATAATTGATTCTTTCTTAAGCCTTTGCATTTGATTGCTAATGAGTTGATCAATGATACTATATAGATTATACCTTTGCTAAACCTAATGAAGAGAGGGTGGTGAGGAACTCTGGGACTGAGGTTAGTTTAAAAAAAAAAAAACAAATTGAATTTATGCTTTTCATTTGGAGTGAAAACGAAAGCTACTTTTGCAAAATGTTCGATAGTCAACTACAGATGCTTTCGGAAAATGATTTCCCAAATTTGAAGAATGTTTGCCTATTTGAAACAAACTAAAAATCATTGAGACAGTAATTTTATGAAGAATTAGGGACTCCACATATGAAACTCAGGTAGTTCTTTTTTGGGAAATTCTCAATAGAAAATGAAGATAGAAAGCTTGTCCAAAACAAACAAAGCATTTGAACATTATAATCTAGCTACGACATATGGATAATTTTTTATGTGCAACAGAAAACTTAAAGAAATGCAATATCAACATGGGGAACCATAGGGTTTTATTATTGGATGAAGGGCTGTCTTAGATGAAAGCCGTAACGCCAATGCAGAGCAATTTATACTCTCAAGACCCAAAATAACGACATATCAAGATAGGGAGAATTACCAAAAAAGTCCTAAATCTATTGTAATTGTGCCAATTCAGTCCTAAACTTTTTTTGTTTTGCCAATTTAGTCCTAAATCATTTATAATTATGCCAATTTAGTCCATCTAGCCAAAATTGGCCGGTTGACGCCGACGTGGACGCCGGGCAAGGACAAAGTAGCCGCCGAACGCTAATGTGGCAATCTTTTAATATTTTTTTTGAATTTTTAAATATTTTTTTGAATTTTTGATTTCTTTTTTTTTTTTTTTTCCCTACCTTCTCCTTTCTCTGGCCGACCAGAGGCGAGGGCCTGTGAGGTCAACCTCGCCAGCCATTGGCGAGGCTCACACCCGCCGACCACCGGCAAAGGCGAGCCTCGCCCAACGACGGCGGCGAGGCCGCCGCCGCCGCCGCCTAGCGGGGCCTCGCCTAGCCAAGAAGAGGGTCGACCTCCTTGGTGGCCAGCGAGGCTCCTCGCCTAGGGACGGTGAGGCTCGACCTCGCCATGGATGGGCGAGGTTGAGCCTCGCCGACCACCGGCGTGGTCGACCCTCACCTTGGTCGGGTGAAATCGAGCCTTGCCGGATCCGGCGAGGCCTCGCCCAACCAAGGCGAGGGTCAACCTCGCTAGTGGCCGGCGAGGCTCCTCGCCTAGGGACTGCGAGGCTCGACCTCACCAAATGTGGCGACGGCAGCCTCGCCGTCCTTAGGCAAGGCTCGCCTTCGCTAGTGGCCGGTGGGGGCAAACCTTGCCCGTGGCCGACGAGGATGACCTCGCCGGCCCTAGCCTCTAGAGAAAAGAAAAATAAATAAATAATTCAAAAAATAATAAAAAAATTTATTAAAAAATTGCAACATCAACGTTCGTCGGCTAACTATCCCCGGGCAAGGCGTCCACATCAAGATCGGCCGGTCAATTTTGACCGGATGGATTGAATTGTCACAATTGTAAAAGGTTTAGGACTAAATTGGCTAAAAAAAAAGTTTATGACGGAATTGGCACAATTGCAATAGGTTTATGACTTTTTTGGTAATTCTCCCATCGTTCATTATATACAACTAGGTAATGCTTTCACACGTACGATGTACTTCTCATATGATTGTTTTCGGGCTCCAGAATGTCCCTAACTACTGGATGTCGAGACTCGTGTTTCAGCTCAAGTGTTAAGTCTCTAATTATTGTAAAAAGGACCAACGCTGCGGGGGGGAAAAACAGAAGAAAACCGCTCTAATCAACCTTTGTCCACCGGTCATGACACGACTGGGAAAGAGACGACGTACGATAATTCTGTAAGGATGGTCACTAAAACCATGGCCATGGATGCAGTTTACGCATATCCTACTCTTTCACCATCGATGTTCTGCAGCCTTCTACGAGAACTTCTCACAAAAATAAATAAATGAATGAATAAATAAATAAATAAACAAAAAGAGAGAAAAGGAAAGTCAGAGCTATGAATTAGTGAGTGTAAGAATTTGAAGAAACTTCAAATTCAAATTTATAATAACAGCTGATGGGGATAACCACGTGACAATATTGAAAAATTTCTAAACTTGTTGCATTTACATTAATTCAATCATAGACCTTTCAATAATACTCATTTAGTCCTAAACATTTTTCCATACTTTAACAAGTTCCGATCAATTTAAAATAAATTGATATAATTAAAATATTTAGAACTGAATTCATACAAATGCAATAAATTTATAACCCTTTTGATAATTTTCCTAGATAATCACTTGCACTACTCTGCTTGCCAAACTTAAGGGTTTTCGCTACTTCTCGTATACATTCATCCAATGTTTGTTACAAGTATTTAGTCCATGTACCAGTGCTAATCTATATTAAAAGATTAAGGAGAAATCTTACTGCATTTTAGCTGTTTACCTTTAATTTTATGTAGCATTTTATTTGACTTTTTGGATGGGTAATATATTTGTTGGGATTTGATTGTCTTTGGCCGGTTGAAGAGGGGGACAGACATCGGGGGAAAAGTACCAAAATAATCCTAAACCTTTTGCATTGGTACCAATTTAGTCCTAAACTTTTCAATTGGACCAATTTAGTCTTAAACCTTTTTTATATTGGTATCAATTCAGTCCATTCGGCTAATTTAAGCCGGAAATTGCCGATGTGGCCGTCGGCGGTCTTATATGGCGCCACGTTGACACATTTTACAATTTTGATAATTTTTTTTCGGATTTTTTATATTTTTTCCTCTTTTTTCTTTTTTTTTTCCTTTTTTTTTCTCCTTATCCCTTGGCCGGCGAGGTCACCGGCCAGCCGACCATCGCCAGCCACAGGCTGGCCGAGGCGAGGGGCCCCGCGCCCTTGCCGGCCACAAGCGAGGGCATCGGCCCCTGCCTAGATCCAAGCGAGGGCCGAAACCCTCGCCCATTGGTTGACGAGGGCCTCTGCGCCCTTGCCCGCCATGAGCGAGAGCCGCCGTGGCCCTCGCCTGGATCTGGGCAAGGGCCGCCGCGCCCTCGCCCGCCACGAGCGAGGCCGCCGTGCCCTCGCCGTGGTCGATGAGGGCGTAGAGGCCCTCACCGGCCAACGGGGAGGGCGCCCTCGTCAGCCATAAGCGAGAGCGCGGCGGCCCTCACCTGGATCTTGGCGGGGCCGACGCCCGCTTATGGCCGGCGGGCGCGGCGGCCCTCGCCATTGGCCGATGAGGACGCGGGGCCCCCTCGCCCTGCCAGCTTGTGGCCGGTAATGGTCGGCCGGCCGGCGACCTCGCCGGCCAAGGGATAAGGAGAAAAAAAAAAAAAAAAAAAAAAAAAAGGAAAAAATATATAAAAAAATCTAAAAAGAATTATAAAAAATTATGAAATTTGTCCACGTGGCGCCACATAAGACCGCCGGCGGTCATCAACAATTTCCGGCTTAAATTAGCCGGATGAACTGAATTGGTACCAATATAAAAATGTTTAGGACTAAATTGGTCCAATTAAAAAGTTTAGGACTAAATTGGTACCAATGCAAAAGGTTTAGGACTATTTTGGTACTTTTCCCCAGACATCGGAGTACCAGTTTTTGAAGAGCTTTAGAAGTTTAGTCTTGTTTAAGAAATTTTTTGTATCTTAGTTTCTTCTTATGTTGTAGTAGTTTTAACATCGTAAGAGTACTCCTCTTCCTTTTGATAACCAAAAATTGTTGTAAATGTCTATCTTTGTTGGTTTTACATACTAATGATCTGGCTATAATATAAATTCATTTTGAAATTTGGTGCTGGTTACATGACTCGATCCAAATTAAATTAATAGGTATATCTTTTTGTTCAAGGTATAATGTGAAAATATGTCGTACTTGGAAAAGCAAGTAATTTCATGTGAAGGGTTTTAGAAAGAGTTATTAGTGACGGGCAAGCGTCCCCATTACAAATCTTCGGGACGACAAACTTTTATCATTCTTAAAATCCCGGCGGCGGGCCTCACAAAACCATCCCTACTTTTCATCAGCGGCAAGCCCGTTGGCAACAAAAGGCGCCCGGATTCGTGCTGTCGCTTATAGTCATTAGGGGTTGGAATTTTGGGTTTTAGGGACGGTTTCACCCTTTTTTTTTTTCCTTTGGTAGTGTGATTGCAAATGGGTAAGCCATGTCTTGACCACAATCGATAGAGGCTTTTCGGGAGACTTGTTTTTAGAACATGGAATTCCATCTTAGCTAGATGTATCCCCGATCCCACGATATCTCATTACTCTCATATATCATCTGAACTACGGGTAGAAACTCAAATGGACCGCTTAAAGATGAGACATTTTTTTACTTTAGATGGTCCGAAGAATGGAACCTGTACGGTATACCTCGTAAACCTCTACGCCAAACTCCATGGAGTTGGTTCACATTTTGCTTGATAAAGGAGAAATTTGTACGAAATTGAATACAGAAAATGAGATATAAACCACGCCCTTGTCAGGTTAGACTATACACGCGTCGCCAATGTTTGCATGCAAACGGTGGGGGCTTCTCTCTTGAAGTCACACAGTGAAAACTTGGGTGGTGTGTCTTGTGCACCAGCTTCAAGCTCATGCATGTAGGATGTTTGTGGTTCCGTTTAGATGGGGAAATACTTATGATGTACTGTTGCGAAACAATACCAAAAGATTGCACCAATTGAAACATAAATAGCAAAAGATGAAAGCAAAATCGAAACCACGCGAGACATAAAATATACATGGAAGATAAGAAAACTATGGAAAGAGAGAGGGGTTTTACTATCTTCAACAACAAGTATATAAGTACAATCCAAAAAGTTCAAAAAAATTACTTTATGAGCCATAAAATCTAAAAATCTAACAAGAAGCTAGGATGGACAAAGAAGGGAGAGAATGCGGAAGCTATCTTCTTAAGATGTGTTGTGCAAACATAACCCTTTTACAGTCCCCTTCAAAAAAGCCCTAAGACAATTGCGTATGGTCAAATTGCCCACAAATTTGAAAGTCGAAACTTAACAGATATTTAGAAAGCTAGACATAAGGAAGAGCGTAGTAATCACGAGCAAAGCAAGCGAGAAGTACTTAAGGGAGCTGCAAATGAGCGTAGATCCTCAAGGGACAGAGGTTGTTAGATGGTTAGCCAGAAGATGGCTGTCGATTTAATGCAAAAGCTTGCTTGTTTTTCACCTACCAATTTCCTAATCCTACGCGTAATACCCTTCTCTAATCGGTATTAATTAGGAAGATGATAAGACCATTGTGAAACGATATTTTTCTCGCAATCGAGCCTCTAATGATTTTTGGTACAAGTAAATCGCTGACAAGATATCATGGTTGCCGAAACCCGCGCAACTCACTGCTGTAGAAATGTTCAGCACGAATATCGTGAGTATTACCGCCAACTGGTCTACTCGACGATGCGTCCTAATTGCTGAACATCCACGTCCTTTCGGTCATAACATGGAGCAGAAATGGAGCTGCACAGTACTGACGGTTGAGCAGTGATGGAAAGTAACGACTAGAGTATATAAAATGTGGAAGGAAGGAGACACATTCCTATTGTTACAGGTCGATTTGGTGGCATGGCCATTATCATGAGAATTTAGAGTAGATGGATCATTGCGGACTATGCGTGGAAACAATTATGTAGGTTCCGGTTGGAGAACGTAAACCACATGGTTGTAGAAGGTGTGCATGATCGGTGGATTCAATACATAGGTATTACAGAATGAGTTATCTTCACCACAGAGAGTGAGAGGGAGAGGGAGAAGAAGAGAGAGGGAGGTGTGTCATCCCAAATTTTCAATTCTGTTTTCTTCTGAATGAATCGGGCGTTTCATTGACGTGTCTATAGGGCTATTCTTAGAACTGATCATTTTTTAAATAACTAGACTATCTGGGGAAATTATTAGGAATTTTAAAGCAATAGACTTGAGAATTCGACCAGGAATCGACTTTTCGATCGTGTCCATCTTTAGAGGCAATTACGGCACAGTTAAAAAATCGATTTGAAATCAAAGATAGACTGGATCGACATAGATGTGTGGCTAATTGTGGGTGACACCACTAAATTAGAAAATTCATGTCGACTCGGCACTAGACTGATTTTCTTATTGTTTTGGTACCCTGTGTTTGTATTTGGATCCTCGGGATTTTCACGACAACCAAGAGTCGCCAATGTGTCGAGTGGGTTTATAGTGGCTCGAAGAAAATTGATCACGAGTCAATTGCATTTAAAAATATCTGAAAATTACCCGGTAGCCTAGGTCACGCTAAAAACACGCCGAATAGAAATTAACTGTCAATTCAAGTCCGATTTCAGAAATTGGAATTTCTGTCATGTCACAATAAATTTTAGGAGTATCGACTCAGTCTCAAAAAAATTTTCTGACACCCGACACATTTTTGGGAAAAAGTTATCGTGTGGCCATTTTCGTTCGATTGAAGCCGGGAATTATTTCGATGGTGAAATTGAAGAGCATGAGGGATTCTTGGATAAAGAAAATAATCAATTTGATAAAGGAAATATCAATTGATTTTTGGGAGAGTTATTTGAGAGAAATTTAAGAGGGAATTTGAATGCAAATTGCAAGTGGGGATCAAGAACTCTAAGTTGGAAAATCCTTTTGAGAATCTATGAGCTTATTTAAAAGAAATTGGGATTAGGATTTTTCTATTTGAGGAAATCCTTTTATTTTTGTGATCTTCCCATTTCTTTTCCATTTGTAGCCAAACACTCTTTTTTTTCCCTTCTCTCTCTCTCTCTCTCTCTCTCTCTCTCTCTTTCCCCCTCTCCCTTCCCCTTCGTGCGAACCCCCTCCCCCTCCACTGAAATGTTGGCTGGCTTCCACCTTATTTCCCCTTTTTCTCTTCTTTTGACTTTTCAAACCTAATCTATCTTCTCTCTCTACTCCCCCCACTCCCTTGTGACCGAACCCTTCTTCTTCTTTCTTCTTTGTGCGAACCAGCCAAAACCAGCAAAGCAGAACAGTAGCTCGCCTAAAGACCTCGCTGTCGCCGCCGCACGTCGCCAGGCCGCCGTCCGCACCACTCGCGTGATGCTGCGCGTTCAGCCGCCCGCCCCTCACGCCTAGGCATCCTCCCCCATGCGAATCCGCCTCTGCCCAACCCTGTTCCGCCCCTATCCGACCACCTCCGGCCGCTGTTCGACCCCGCCGGACCACCACCGGCCCTCCCCCGCACCTTGCCGCCCTTACTGTTGTAGTTTGTTGCTGTTTTGTGGTCTTTTTCAGCCAACTCAGCCACCCCGCCTTGTGGGTATCCAGCCGGCTCGTGGGTCGCTTTGGGCCATTTACGGGCCCCGAACCTGAGCCGTACTTTGGGAGGAATCGATCCTCGCGCCGTCCCCGTCAAATTGATCCGAGTTACCCGCGATTTCGGTGAGTAATCTCACTGATCCTTGCTTAGTGGAATAATTACACTTAAGGTTGTTTAGTTTTAATTAATTAGGTTTAGGTGGTTAGATTAGTATAAATTAGTGTTTATTAGTCAATTGTGATGCGAATTAGACAAATTGAGTGTGCATTTAGCAAGTAGATGTGGTCTACTATTTATTGAGGGTAGCTCGGGATTTTTCCGACCCTTATCGGGCTTCAATTTCGAAATTCGGGCCTAAGTGGAATTTTTAGTAATTAATATTATTTTTTTAAATTAATTTAATTAATTAATTATTTTCCGGAAATTCAATCGGGATGGCCGATGACCGGAATTTTATGTTGATGACTGTGGTGCAGCCCGTTTATTTAATTGGGCTTTATTTTGAGCTAAATTGAATTTTTAATATTTATTAATTAATTTTCCAAATTAATTATTTATTTATTTATTTTTTTCGGAAATTAAGGCTAAGATGGCCGACGACCGAAATCTCGTGCTAATTGTCGTGGCGCAGTCCGTTTATTTATTTGAGCTCTACGTTGTATGGAATTATATAAATTGTGATATTTTAGGGATTTACCCTAAATTAATTGAAATTGAGTGAAATTGAATTATTGATTAGTAGATGGCCGAGTATGGCTATTTAGCATTTGTAATGCCTTGTTGAGCTGTAAGTGGAGAGAGTAGTGAGAGCTAACTGAAAATTCTATTGGCTGAGACCGATCAAGTACGAAGTATAGATAGGCGTGGTTCGGTGATTAAGGATATCACTGTGCGAAAACGGCACCTTAAAGAACGCACGTAGACTATCTGTGATCTATGACGGGCGTGGTTCGGTGATGAGAAATATCATTGTGCGAAAACGGCGCCTTAAAGAACGCACGTAGACCGTCTATTACTTATGTCACCTTGGCAAAAACGACGCCCGAGAGTATTAATGGAGCTTTGTGACTAAGTGTACTATTGGAGGTTATATGGGATGAAACGAATGACCTAGGAATGGTCCGATTGACATGTAATCGACTAGCTCGATTGATCAATGATTTGATTTGATTGTCGTGATTTGATTAATTGTTCATTGTGATTTATGAAGCGTCTATATATAACCTTGAATTGCAGGTTGAGACTGAGACCAAGATAAGTCTTCTAACTCGTGCTATGCTTAGGTAACCATGTGGTGTATTGGTTCCCTAATTGAGTCTTAGTGGGGTAGAACTTGCTAAGACGTAGTTTCATCCCGGTTGTGGGACAACATTTCAGGACCCCGATGAGAAGGAATCTGAGGTGAAACCTGAGGAGAAGGATTTTTGGAAGAAGAAGATAACACCGAGAGGGATCTTGAGTACGACCCGGATGGACTGAGATCCCATCCTCTTTTGTGAACCCTATTTTGATGTGAATAGAGTTAGAGTAGAAAGTTGTGAATAGTTGTAAAGTACTCTGGTTTGTGTTTTGAATAAAAGTTTTATTATGAGTTTCAATATGAAAAATATGGCCTGCTTTTCTATCCCATTGTTTTATTGTCTAGGGATTTTCTATACGCTTCCACATGCGCTTATTAAATGAACAGAGTCGGCGATGCGTCCTGAGACGTCGCTATTAATTGACCAGGTGAGGGATGGGCACGCGATCGAGGATCGGGGTGTGACAAGAGGGGTGCATTTTAGGATTTGGTCTGTAATTTATATGTAGTGCCCAACCATACAGTACAATATATGATCATGTTTCACTAGATGCACGGGACGTCAGATGGAGACAGGCTAAGGGACGGTGGGTCTATATTTTTGCAAACTGCATCTAATGTATAACCAATGATGCCTTTAAGAAGAATTCTTGAACTCATTTCGACATCATTCTCAAGTTTGTAACTGACAATAGAGAACTCGATTGGAGGTTAGATGACTCCGCTTTGCGCACTGTTTTTTCAATTAAAACAAGGCTTTGGAATCTTTCTTATGCTCCGTTCTTCCACTCACTTCATTGGTTGACGTCGTCAAGACCGTAATAAGAAGAACAGAGTCTTCATCTTAAGTAAACAAAAGCAGCAAATTAAGGCTTGGAGATTCTAACATTTTAGAAGAAGTTTGCCGCGATGTTGCTGTGGACATGTTGTCTCAAAGTGTGCATATAGGTTGCAATTTACATATTGAAAGAATCTCCCTGAAGGATAGCTTTTAAACACCAAGTGTTGTGACAGATACTTACAAAAGATATAGCAGAAGAAGTGAAACATAGAACGAGCAGGAGAGACACACACAAGATGTTTTGATCACACCAAATGCAACATATCTGTTGGATAAATTCTCCTCAGAGATTTTGAAGTTGACAAAACATTTCTCTCGCCTAGTCTCAAGACTTGCGACTCTCTTGGGCAAAGTCTGAAAATCAAAGTCTGACGCTAACAAGACTCAAGTTTCAAAGTCTACTCTCATGGACAGATTCCAGACCGACAAGATAAAAATTTCTATTCTGATTCTATATAGTTTTTATCTCAACGGCTAAGGAATATCTTTCGACTGGATTCAGCACTACAAGATTTCATATTCGTATCTGAATTGATATAGATTCTCTAAAGATTCACAACTTATTTGGAAAGTTCTACTTATAGAAACCAAGATCCTGATTGTATGGGCGAGCAGGATTGATGGGTTATCTACACTTACCTTAAAGAGCTCGAGATCTCTCCAAATTGATTATGTCCAATGGGTTGATTGGAAGAACTTCTTTGGAAGGTGCCAACGGTAATGAAGGCATGAAGAAGTGTATAAAGAGAGACGCTCAAGTTGTTGAAGTGTGCTTTGGATAGAAGAATTCCAAAGTCTGAATCTCCATGTTATATTTGTGATCTTATTCTTCGAGCAATACATGTAATCAAAAGAGAGACCATAGTGTGGTAAGACCTTGAGGAAGTGTAGTAGAGTTACTACACCGTGGACTCAAGAGCGTGAGACCGTAAACACTCTTTTTGATTCTTAGTGAAATCCAGCCGAAGGGCTGTCCGTGCGGGAGTGGACGTAGGCTTGATCTAAGCCGAACCACTATAAATCTGAGTCTGATTCTCTATCCCTAATCCTTTTATCTTTCATTATTTTCACTTACAGCGATTGTTGTTTTTAATTCATTAATCTCTTATTCGGATTAGATTGTTAAAATTGCTTTAGTCACCTATTCACCCCCCCTCTAGGTGCTAATTCTAGTCCTAACAATTGGTATCAGAGCTTGTGTACTCGTTTATAAGAAGTGTCTTTACTTCTGAGTAAAAGATCTATGGCTAGTATGTTACCTACAGGGTTGGTTGAAGGTCAAAGCAATACCGCACCTCCATACTTTGATGGAAAAGACTACAAAGATATGGAAAAACAAGATGAAAGCATTCCTAAGATCGAAAGATCCTTTGGAATGGGAAGTGGTAGATAAAGGAATCACTCCTGCTGCTGCATCAGGATCAGAGAGAGGAAAAGAAGTCGATGATCCCATTCAAATGACTCAAGAAGAAATCACCAAGAGATAGACTCTTGACGCTAAAGCCATTTACTCCTTATATTGTGCTTTATCTCCTACTGAGTATAACAGAATATCTTCTTGTGATACAGCAAAAGAAGTCCGGGATAGGCTTCACATTACCTATGAAGGGACTGATCGAGTGAAAGAGACAAGGATCAATATTCTTTTGGGACAATATGAAGTCTTTAAGATGAGATCGGAGAATCAATAACCGACATGTTTAGTCGCTTTCTGAAATTGTGAATGGTCTTGAATATCAGGGACATCCAATCTCAGGACATATGAAGGTCAACAAACTCCTACGAGGACTCTCTAAAGACTGGAATTACATAAAAACCTCAATAAGAGAGACACAGAGGATTGCTCCACTCTCTGTAGACGAACTGGTTGGGACTCTTCAATCTTATGAAGTAGAGCAAACCAACGAAGAGGAAGATTCAAAAGGTAAGAAATCTATTGCCTTAAAGTCTAATGACTATTCTGATGCTGCTGATTCCTCAAGAAGATCTAGATGATGAAGAACCGACACTCATGATAAAGAGATTCGAAAGTTGAACAAAAGGAAGAAAATTCAACCGGAAGAAACAAAGCTCACAAAGGTTTCAAAACAAATCAACAGAGGAAGATGACTCTAACAAAGAAGTAACTTGCTTTGAATGCAAGAAAAAGGGACACATCGAATCTAACCGTCCTCTCGTTAAAGAAGAGAAAAGGAAAGACCGAGAAATACAGGAAGGCACTAAAAGCGAGACCCACAGTGATACGAATGTGAAGAAAGTGATGATGATTATGCCAATATCTGTTTAATGGCAAAATCTGATTCGGACTCGCACTTGATTCGATAAAGACTCGGACAAAGTGAACTCGAGGTTGGTAATCCAAGAATTCCTGTCAAAGTTTCGAAATATATTGATGAACTTTGTCTTAGTCTAAAAACTTCTCTTAAGAGGATCTCCGAATTGAAAAAGGAAAATTCTACTTTGAAGCAACAGGAAAAACTTTGGAAAGAGAAGTTTGAAAAATTAGAAAACAACTTTACTGTCTTGAAAGAAAACTCAGACTGTGTTTCCAAAGAAAATAATCTTTTGAAAATGATATTTCTAATATATCAAAAAGATTTTCAAATGGTTCTGAAAAGTTGGATAAGATTCTTTCAATACAAAGACCCTACTTTGATAAGATAGGTCTTGGTATGACTTTTGAAACTATTCCTCTAATTGATTTCCCAAAGGTGAAGGAAAGAATCAAACAAAGACCAACTAGAAGTGTTTATAAAAATCATTTTCAGAAAGTCTTTGTAAAACCTGTTGGCGTAAATGCTTTGAAATGTTCCAAGTGTCAAAGCTCGAACATTTTGAGAAAGAATGTCCTTTGGTTTGGAGACCCGTTAAAAGGAATTGGGCAAAGACTGCGTTATTGCTCTAACTCTTCTGGACCCAAGATGATATGGGTACCAAAGAAAGCTTGAATTCTCTTTAATTGCAGATCACTATCAAAAAGAAGATTAAATGGTATCTAGATAGTGGCTGCTCAAGACATATGACAGAGACTCAAGTTGCTTCATAAAACTTGACCAGATGGATGGAGGAAAAGTTTCCTTTGGAGGTAACAACAAAGGAAGAATCATTGGTCGTGGAACAAAGTAAAGATTGGAAGTCTCAATAAAGAATGTTTCCTTAGTTGAAGGATTAAATTACAACTTGCTTAGCATAAGCCGCTTGTGTGATACTGGGATTCAAGATCAATTTCCGGAAGGAACGTGCTCAGGAATCAGTAAAGACTTTACTCAATCTTTTACTAGATGAAGACATGGAAATATCTATCTTCTGGATGTGAATCATGAAAGATCACAGTGCTTGATATCAGTACAAGATGAAGCTAATCTATGGCACAGAAAACTTGGCCATACCAATATGAAGCAAATCAGCAAGATCTCCTCCAAGAAACTTGTTCGAGGATTGCCTACTCTCAATTACTTAAAGTCTGATCTATGCACACCATGCGTACTGGGTAAACAAGTTAGAAACTCTTACAAACCAATAAATAAAGTTTCCACTAATCGTGTACTATGACTTCGCATATGGATTTATTTGGACCTACTAGAACGCAAAGCATTGGTGGAAAAAGGTTACGCCTAGTAATAGTGGATGATTATTCACGATTTACTTGGGTCTACTTTCTTTCAAGTAAGTCTCGAGACTTTCTCTCTTTTTCAAAGTTTGCTAAGAAGGTGCAGAATGAGAAAGGTCACACTATCTCAAGCATTCATACAGACCATGGAGATGAGTTTGAAAATCAAGACTTTACTAAATTACGTGATGATTCTGGTTTTCAGCACAAATTCTCCTCTCCATACACACCGAACGTAATGGGGTTGTGGAAAGGAAGAATAGGTCTTTACAAGAAATGGCAAGAACTCTTTTAATTGAAAGTAATATTTCTTCAAGGTTTTGGGCTGAAGTCGTTTCGACCGCTTGCTATATTATTACCAGTAGTATTTTTAAGACCAATTCTTGAGAAAACCCCTTATGAAATTTTTAAAGAAAAGAAACCAATTGTTTCTTATTTTCAAGTATTTGGTTGTAAATGCTTTATTCGAAGAATGCAAATGATCGAGTTGGTAAGTTTGAAGAAAATCGATGAAGGATTCTTTCTTGGTTACTCAACCGCAAGCAAAGCTTATAGAGTATTCAACAAGAAGACTCGACGTGGAAGAATCAATGAACGTCAAATTTCAAGACTCTCCACAAGTTCAGCCAATACATGACAAGAATCGAATGCCCAGACTCTACTAGATCTATCTCCCATAAAGCAGTTCAAAATTCAGATGCAGTACAACAAGTTGTTGATGAACAATCAACTCAAGAAAATGATCAACATCTTATCAAACCATCCAGTAACTGGAAGCACAAGTCCAGTCATCCCGAAGAACTCATTATTGGAAACGTTAATGAGGGAATTCGTACAAGATCCAAAAGGCGAGAAGAGTCTAGTGCCGTTGCACTTATTTCTGAAATAGAACCCAAAAACATTGAAGAAGCCTTAGCTGATGAAAGCTGGATTGAAGCAATGCAAGAAGAGCTCGAGACAATTCAGTATTAACGACGTTTGGGAATTAACTCCTAAACCAAAAGGTAAATCGTTAGTGGAGCTAAATGGGTTTTCGAACAAAGTTGATGAAAAGGCAAAGTGACAAGAAACAAAGCAAGACTCGTGGCTAAAGGATACACGCAAGAAGAAGGGATAGACTATGATGAGACTTATGCTCCAAGTAGCAAGGTTAGAAGCAATCGATTACTACTTGCTTTTGCATGTTATAAGAATTTCAGGTTATTTCAAATGGATGTCAAAAGCGCATTCTGAACGGATTTATTCAAGAAGAAGTCTATGTGGAACAACCTCCTGGATTTGAAGACTCAAAGAAACCAGCCTCAGTGTTCGACTGAAGAAAGCTTTATATGGATTAAAACAAGCTCCTCGAGCTTGGTATGAAAGGCTAAGTAATTTCTTAATTCAAAGTGATTTCTCTAAAGGAAAGGTAGACACTACTTTGTTTATTAAAAAGGAAGGCAAAAGCTTTCTACTTGTTCAGATTTATGTTGATGACATTATATTCGGATCATCTAATGAAACCTTGTGCAAGAAATTTTCTAAGTCTATGCAGGATGAATTTGAGATGAGCATGATGGGTGAACTATCCTTCTTCCTTGGTCTACAAGTGAAACAACTTAAAGAAGGAATCTTTATTCATCAAGAAAAATATTCAAAAGAACTTGTTAAAAAGTTCGGTCCGAGAATTGCAAAAAGACGACATTCCTATGTCAAGTTCTTTGAAGATAGACAAAGACGAAGCAGGGAAGAAAGTCGACCAAAAATTATACAGGAGTATCATTGGTTCACTTCTTTATCTTACTGCATTTAGACCTGACATATTATTTAGTGTTTGCATATGTGCTAGGTTTCAATCATATCCTAAAGAATCTCATTTAAGTGCTGCTAAACGTATCATTAAATATGTTGCAACTACTGCTAAGATTGGTCTGTGGTATCCCAAGGTAGGAGACTTTACCCTTCTTGGATATTCGAGACGCAGATCTTGCGTGGTTGTAGAGTTGAAAGAAAAAGCACTTCGGAACTTGTCAATTACTTGGTAACGGGGGCATATCTTGGTTTTCAAGAAAACAAAGTACCGTGGCTCTTTCAACAGCCGAAGGAATACGTAGCACTTGGAAATTGCTGTTCTCAAATACTATGGATAAAACAACAACTACGAGACTTTGGTATTGAAGACTCTTGCACAGTAGATCAAATGTGACAATACCAAAATCAATCAATTTTACAAAGAATCCTATCCTACATTCAAGAGCCAAACATATTGAGATTCGACATCATTTTATAAGAGATCATGTTCGAACAAAGAAGTCTTGATACAATTCATTGACTCGAAGAATCAACCGGCGACATCTTCACAAAGCCACTTGAGAAAAGCTTATTTAAGTCTATTCGCTCAAGACTCAATATTTTATCTCTTGAAGACTGTTGAAGCTCAGACTCAGAATCTAAAAGTCTGACAGCGTATCAAATTCAAAAGTTGTAGACTTGGAATACCAATCGACACGACTGTAAGTTCATTTACTTAAACTATTATCTCGAAAAGGTAAATTTGTCTGTTTATTTACATACAATCATGTTTATTAAGGCAGTTTATCTTAAAAAGGGTGGTTATCGATTTATTAAGGCGGTTATTTTTCAAAAAGGAATTTCTTTTGCGACGATTCAGTTACCACGATTCAATTACCTTTTATACTTCTTCTCCTTCCTCGTTTCAAACTTTACCCAGAAACCCTAGTTCAAAAGCTTTTCACTCTCTGGAATTTCTCTCCTCAATTTCTACTTCTCAAGTTTTTAACTTTCTTGCGACACAAGTGTGAAAGTTCCATCCAAGAAAGCGACAATGTCTTTCCAAAGGAAATCTTCAAGAATAGCGAGCAGGGGACCACAGGGCTCTGGTGAGGGGCCTACGCATTTTGATCTCACAGAAGAAAGTGACTTTCCAAGAGAACAGAAGCACCAACAATCTCAACAGCGCACCTCATCGACTAGATCACAAGTTCGTCATCCTCAACATGCGTAAGAAATCATTGAAGATGTTGAACCTGTAAGATCCCTTAAGCCTGCATTTGTTTATGGGCTCTATTCTGCGTTGAAAGAAGGAGGTTCTGCGATGACCTTCATTGATGAATTTTTGAAAGAAAAATGTTATAAAAATGAGACACACTTTCTCACTGTGATGGAGCGTTCGGGCGTTGTTCTGTTGGAACGGCTGCAAAGTCTTTGCAAATTTTCCCAGTGACCCTCGATTTGGTGCTGTAAATCAACCTGAGGGAAAGGATGATGATGAGAAAATGTTTATCCATTTTAAACCTTGGATGGGTGTGGCTGCAAATCTTCGAGGAAAGAAGGATGATTTGTTTCGCTCAAAGGAAACCAGGAAAAGGAATCCTTGCAGAAAGAAAAAGAGAAAGAGAAAGAGGAAGAAGAAGAGGAAAAAGAGAAAGAGAAAGAGGAAGAAAAAGAGGAAAAAGAGAAAGAGAAAGAGGAAGAAAAAGATGAAGAGGAAGAGTCAGCAAAGACAGACTCTTAGCATCAACCAAATGAGACTCACAAGCCCAATCGATTCTCCAGCGAAAAGGAGGATCAAGAACATCTTGTCACCGAGAAACTCCTCGTAAAGAAGAGTATTTCTCCCCGCGTAAGGCATTGAAACAGGGGGAGATATCCAAAGAGAAAGTACTCCTCTTCTCTTGACATTTACCAGTGCAAGTGTGAGTAGATCGCCACCGATGCGAAGATGTTCATGCTGCTCATAATCCTGAGGGAGAGGCATCATCTCCAAACATTGATCTCCCTGCTGATATTCACACTGGCTTAACTCCACCATCAGACCGAGTTGACACAAGCACACAGACTGACAATTCAGGAGATTTCAAAAGGTTGCTTGATATCATTTTGGAGCTCAAAGGCCAAATATATGCTCTGGGGTGTGAATTTCAGACTCTTCAGAATGAGAATCATGCTATGTTCATCTCCTTGCATGATCAGCTTAAAGATGTTCAACGTCAGGTTTAGGACACAGCAAAAGGCACAGCTCTCGCTCAACTTCAAGAAGACTTAAGGAAGCTGGAAGGAACTGTCAAGTCTATGGAGGACTTTCAACTTGTTCGCATTGCTCGTGCTCCTTGATTTTCTTACTTTTTAATGCCGACAAAAAGGGGGAGAAGACTTTGCGGGCGCGATTTTCACTCTATTCTCATTCCAAACCCAAACCTTCATTTCTAAACATTTTTTGTGGATTTAATAGTTTGTTTGTGATTGACATTTTGACTTTATCTTGAGTTTTTTGAATGATTGCTTACTACTGCATTACTTTAAGCTGTTAAAATTAGATAAAGATAGTAATGTCTACACATGACTAATGAGGTTTCGTGGATGCAGATCTCGTACAGGGCAAGTCTACGTGTACAGGACATCTCGTAATGCGGGACATCTTATACTATTCTTATTCTAATCCTTTATGAGATAACTTTGCAAGCTTAAAAGTTGTTTTGCAGGGCAATAGTATTCAAATCTGCAGAAAAGTTTTGTCACCATAAAAAAGGGGGAGATTGTTGGATAAATTCTCCTAAGAGATTTTGAAGTTGACAAAACATTTCTCTCAGTCTAGTCGAAGACTTGCACTCTACCGGCAAAGTCCAAGATCAAAGTCTCGACGCTAACAAGACTCAAGTTTCAAAGTCTACTCTCATGGACAGATTCCCTCCGCACCGACAAGATAAAAACTTCTATTCGATTCTATATAGTTTTTATCTCAACGGCTAAGGAATATCTTTCGACTGGATTCAGCACTACAAGATTTCATATTCGTATCCGAATTTATATAGATTCTCTAAAGATTCACAACTTATTTGGAAAGTTCTACTTATGGAAACCAAGATCCTGATTGTATGGGCGAGCAGAATTGATGGGCTATCTACACTTACCTTAAAGAGCTCGAGATCTCTCCAAATTGATTCTGTCCAACGGGTTGATTGGAAGAACTTCTTTGGAATGTGCCAACGGTAATGAAGGCATGAAGAAGTGTATAAAGAGAGACGCTCAAGTTGTTGAAGTGTGCTGGATAGAAGAATTCCAAAGTCTGAATCTCCATGTTATATTTGTGATCTTATTCTTCGAGCAATACATGTAATCAAAAGAGAGACCATAGTGTGGTGAGACCTTGAGGAAGTGTAGTAGAGTTACTACACTGTGGACTCAAGAGCGTGAGACTGTAAACACTCTTTTTGATTCTTAGTGAAATCCAGCCAGAAGGGCTGTCCGTGCGGGAGAGTGGACGTAGGCTTGATCTAAGCCGAACCACTATAAATCTGAAGTCTGATTCTCTATCCCTAATCCTTTTATCTTTCATTATTTTCACTTGCAGCGATTGTTGTTTTTAATTCATTAATCTCTTATTCGGATTAGATTGTTAAAATTGCTTTAGTCACCTATTCACCCCCCTCTAGGTGCTAATTCTAGTCCTAACAATATCTAACTACCAATCCCATCTCAACTACATAAAGCACAAACCCTCCTATTTACAGACTTGTACATAGTAAAACCACTCATATAAAAGACTAGCTACTTGCTTCTTCTTACTTTTTATTTTTTTCTAACAAGGTATCCGAACCTTTCATCTGAACTATCCTATGAAGACACACTAATAACCCTGTCGACATGCAGTATCACAATCAATTACTCCAGCTTTGCAATCTTTTGAGAATAGGTCACCCAACAGGAGGTTCTCGCTTGATGTTGGCATGAGAGACCAAAGCCCAAAAGTGAGTCACGAACTCTCCACCCATGGCCAAGTTCTCTGAGTGTGCTTTCACATCATCCGACGGAGCTTCATACACCATAAGCTCTGTCCAAAACTCGGCCAATACCTTCCAAATGAAGGTCGGGTCTTCTTTGTCTTTCAGCAATTGCTGGTCTAATCGCGCGCCCAAATTTATCACGCTACTGGTATCATCCACTGCCTTACCAATCCCTTTCAATTTCCGAATTCTTTCTTCTCCTGTCTTGCACCCTTCGAGCAAGTCTCTTGATTGGAGAATGGTTTGGTCAAAAACATACTCCATGTCATCAGGGCAATCGGGTAACAATTTTAGACAGAATGCTACCAAGCAAGCAAGATCTTTGGATAAAGTGGTCACCACCAGGAAATTTAATTCTGAAATTTGCATCTCGTGCTCGCAAATACTGGTGGTGATATGCCGCACAATTATGACTCGAGTCCGCATCTCGAGCCTACACGCCCACGAGAGCTTACCTACCGCTTTGTTTAGTCTCAAAGAAGCTTCTCCAATCTCCGGTACCCCAGCATGTGACTTCAAAAAACGAAAATCGGCTTGTTTCACTTCCGAGGACAGTTTGGCTGGAGGGCTTTGTTTTTTACCCTCCCGCACGCGATATGCATATCCACCTCGGAGGGCTGTAACCATGTGACTCGAGAAGCGAGTATTGGCGATGTTGGGAATAACGGATCCCCGAAAATCGGATTCGACACTAAATCGAATCCCTAAAACGAATGCGGAAGATAAGCCCGGGAATAAACACGTATCACCGATCGTAAAGCACACCACGGATTCGAGCGTACCTTGTTAGCCACAGATTAGACACCGACGCCGATATGAAGAAGAGAAACTGATCCTGTTTGTTCCGATGATGACAATTCGCCTTGGAATGAAGATGGTGTCGCCTCTTGAAGAAATCTTTCTTCTTGGGAGTGTTCTTGAGAGAGAGTAGGAGGAAGAATGAAATTATGCCAAAAGGTACGTTCCTCTCTCTCTCTCATCCCTTTTATAGGTCCCTCCATCCACGGGCCTTATTCTCGTGGGCCGGGCCCTTAGGCCCATCATGGGCGGACGGGCCTTAAGCCCATCACTACCTTAAGCCCAACATAGGCGGACGGGCCTTAAGCCCATCTCTAATAAAACCATCATCTCCCACTCGCACATGGTGGGCCGAACAGTATTCTCTTTACCTTTCTTCAACATTCATACCGGTGAATAATCCGTGCGACCATCATACTTTGAGAGCTCGTTGCTATACATCTGTTAGGAATATATAGCAGCTCATATTGGGCGTCACACTGCGAGTAGATTTTGTATGCGGTACCCTAGATCGATCGATCACATTTATATCTCTCTTGATCTCTTTTAAACAACGATATATATATTGTATTCACAATTATGATTATCCCAAAGACAGTCATAATTGGTCGACCAAGGAATACAAAACTACAATATGATTCTCCAAAATCGATCTTCCTCTTTCCTTCAAACTCTCAACTTCAGTTCAACTTGCTTTTCTAGAAATGTCCCATTAGATCGAATCAACTCATGACCATTGGCAACAATCTAAGATAGCAAACACTAAATAGAAATCTTGAGAATAAGTAAAAGTCATGAGGGCACTAAAAATTGAGGAAATCTTTTCCTCAAGAGTCTCATACGGCATAAAAGTTAAGATCAAACTTTTGCCACTCTTTATTGGTCGTCTCATGCATACGTAGTATGAAATACGTATTACGGTATTAACTCCTTTCCCATGGAGCGTATGTCTACACCATCAATACCGTACAGATGATAGTTCGACATACCCAATGTCTAACTTGAGTTCACGTATCTACTCATTCACAAAATTCATCAGAACTCACATCTGGCATCTTAGACAGATAAAGTAAAATATGTGGGGTATTTTACTTTCGGACATAGTAAGTATTATGTCCTCATCTTAACACTTAGTTAAGGCGACATATTTATTTTAAGCTTGAGCTCTCGATTATCACCTAGATAATAAGCTTAAAAACCGTCTCATCTCTATTTATCACATAGTAAATAGAAGCGATTACCCGTGTGAGTGGGCTAATCTCTTATATGTCCGACATACTTTCTCAACATAATATAATGCACTGAGCATTAAGATGCATAAAGATCAAACAAAGATTCATAGGCATTAATGATGAAAACACAAATTCATTAAATGTGAACAACTCAGGGAAATTACAATATCCAGTACATCAGACTCTACACAATCCTAGAGATTTTACATGACCACAAAACACATCTCTAGGTATTGGCTTTGTCATAGGATCTGCTACCATTCTATGCGTAGATATGTACTTGTAAGTTCACATCCTTTCATGCAACCATATCTTTGATAAAGTTATACTTGGTATCTATATGTTTGGTCTTGCCATGATATTTTGGATCTTTGGTGTACGCTATAGCTGCTTGGCTATCACAGTTAACCAATAATGGATGTGCAGCTTTCTCATTAACACCTAAATGATCCAAAAATCTCTTAAGCCAAACTCCTTCTTGTACCGCTGCTGATAATGCCACGAACTCAGCTTCCATCGTGGACAAGGCTATACACGTTTGCTTCTTACTGCTCCATGATATGGCGCCATTGTTCGGTAAGAAAGCAAATCCCGATGTAGATTTTCTTTCATCTAAATCTCCTCCCCAATCAGCATCTCGAATAGCCTTCAAGTCGCAGATCCTTTCCTTGATAATTCAACTTGAAATCAGCAGCGGTTCCCTTCAGATACCTCAGTATTCTCTTCACGGCTTTCCAATGTGCTGGACCTGGATTGGATTGGTATCTACTCACCATCCCAACTGCAAAACATATGTCGGGTCTTGTACACATCATAGCGTACATCAAGCTCCCAACTGCACTAGCATAAGGAACATGTTTCATTTGTTCCTTCTCTTGTGGAGTCCTCGGACACGCCTCGTGGCTCAATCCTTCACCTTTCGCAATAGGAGTGTCTATGGGTTTACAATCTTGCATACGAAATCGTTCAAGAACTTTATTTATATATGTTTCTTGCGAAAGAGACAACGATCTCTTCGAACGATCTCTTGAAATCTTAACTCCAAGAATGTATGCAGCCTCACCCATATCCTTCATCTCAAAGTTGGAAGACAACCAACTCTTGACAAAAGTATTAACAAACTCCATATTGCTTCCGGCAATTAGTATATCATCAACATATAATGATATGATCACAAATTGATCTTTGGATCTTTTGATATATACACAATGATCCTCATCAATCATTGTAAAATCATATGCCATTATGGCATTATGAAAACGTATATACCATAGTCTTGATGATCGCTTTAGGCCGTATATCGATCTCAAAAGTCGACATACTTTTTCTTCTTGGCCTTTCACTATGAAACCAGTAGGTTGTTCCATGTATATTTCTTCCTCTAATTCTCCATTGAGGAAAGCGGTCTTTATATCCATCTGATGTAACTCAAGATCCATACTAGTTACTATTGCCGAATAATGCGAATCGAGGTAAATCTCACTACGAGAAAACGTATCTTCATAATCAATTCCTTCCCGTTGATTATACCCCTTCGCCACAAGGCGAGCCTTATGCCTTTCTATCGAGCTATCAGCCTTTCGCTTTATATTGAGAACCCACTTGTTCCCAATAGCTCAAGGTCCTTTTGGAAGATCAACCGGTTCCCAGACTTGGTTTGATTTCATTGACTCCATTTCCTCTTCCATTGCATGAATCCATTTTTCCTTACTAGGGCAATTCGAGCCTCATTAATATTTCTTGGCTCATCCTCATCTTGTGGAGCAATCATAAAAGTTTCCCCTTCAATGTCAAAACGTCGACGGGGAATACTTTGGCGACTTGTTCGCCTTATGGGAGGTTGTACACTTTGCACATCATTCCCCATTATGCTCCCACTTGGATTAGGTAATGATGATGTCATCTCATTATGTGGTTGCAATTGAGAATGAGTTGAATTCAATTCATCACTTCTCAAATTACTCCCACTTGGACGAACTCCATTAATATCATTATCTTGGTCCAAGGTTTCAAATAGGGAGTATTCTTCACCTATTTCGCCCTTCTTAGGAAATTCATCCTCTAAGAATGTGACATCCCGTGATTCAAATTCAGTTATACTCCCACTTTCCTGCTCACCTATGAACACATACCCTTTTGAGTGTTCCGAGTATCTTATGAAAATACTCTTCTTTCCTCTGGGACCCAATTTTCCAAACTTGTGAGAGGACTCATGTGTATAGGCAGCACAACCCCATGGCTTAAGAAAACTTAAGTCCGGTTTTCTACCTGTCCATAACTCATATGGAGTGGAAGTAACTGATTTGGAAGGCACACGGTTAAGTATATAGGCAGCGATTAACAACGCATCACTCCAAAAGGTAATAGGTAAGTTAGCATGCGCCATCATGGACCTAACCATTTCCGGTAGGGTTCTGTTTCTTCTCTCCGCAACACCATTTTGTTGAGGAGTATATGGAATAGACAACTGTCTTTCTATTCCTTTTTCATCACATAATTTTCTGAACTCATCGATAAATATTCTCGACCTCGATCGGATCTCAATGCTTTTATTTTCTTGTCTAATTGATTTTCTACCAAGTTCATAAACCTTTTGAAACAACTTATTGCTTCAGATTTATGAGAAATCAAATAGACATATCCGAATCGAGTATAATCATCTATAAAAGTGATGAAATAAACAGCCCCATGCCTTCCTCTCACATTCATTGGACCACAGACGTCAGTATGGATTAAATGCAGAGGAAATTCAGCTCTTTTACCTTTTCCAAATGGTTTCCTTGTCGTTTTCCCTTCTAGGCAATGCTTACAGATGGGCAAATCGACTTTTTCAATATTGCCCAACAAGCCCTCTTTGGCTAGTCTATTCATACGCTGTTGGCCAATGTGACCAAGTCTAGCATGCCACACATTCACATCATTATCATATGAATTAGGAGATGTGAGAAGGGAATAACAAACATTTGCATTAACATAATCAATATCTAATACAATGAAACCATCCAGAAAATAACCACGACCATAGTAGTTTGTATCCATATACAAATCTACACCTCTTTTATGGAAGTTCACATTAAAACCAAACTTAACCAACACTAAAACAGACACTAAATTTCGACGAATCTCCGGAGCATACAACACATCATGAAGGAATAATGTGCGTCCACCACGCATATTCGGTTGTGTGCCAATTCCTTTCACTTCAGCTGGAGTTGTTTCCCACATAGATCCACTTAGTTCTAGTCGGAACTCGTCGAAATTCTACAAAGGATTCTCTATCCTTCGCTACATGGTCCAAGTCGCTCCCGAATCTACAACCACGAGAGGATTAGATTCAGTCAAGAATATAGAACTTGACACATATGCAAAGTTCCCAATTGTACAAAGGGTGTGTACCTTCTTTGGCTCGCGACAATTGCGGGCATAGTGACCCTTCTGGTCACAGTTGTAACATTTCACCCTTGAGATATTCTTCACATGAGGACGTTTTCCTCTTTTTTGTTGGTTAATTTTTGGTTTCTTGCAAGGAGGACTTGATCCCTTGCATTTCCACATATTGAACGAATCAATGCGCTTGCGCTTAGAGCATGAAGCCCCTTACGGGCTTAAAGCAACACAGAAAATATCTGCTTCCCCGCTCTAATGCCTTGAGGCGATGATCGCTAGTTCAAGGTGGCGCACGCATCCTCTAGATCTTCCATAACATGGTCAAGAGCTTTTAGTGCTTTTTGCTTTTCCAGCACATATTGAATTTTCATTTGCCAA
Organism: Eucalyptus marginata; assembly: GCA_014182565.1. Taxonomy (NCBI): domain Eukaryota; kingdom Viridiplantae; phylum Streptophyta; class Magnoliopsida; order Myrtales; family Myrtaceae; genus Eucalyptus; species Eucalyptus marginata. The sequence goes on from CM024588.1 coordinate 31,771,238, forward strand.
ATTTCATAGTTGTCACCTTTGAGCTTTTCACCTTTGCTCGCCTCGGCAACTATGCTCTTTGTGGTCGAAGCCATTGATCCGAACACATCGACATATGTGCACGAGTTATTAATGCCTATTATTTATGCATCCCTTTTTGCACACCTATCATATTAATGAATAATTTCAAGTAAGGTTTTAGAATCAAAAGGTCACTATGTTTCCAATCATCCTCCAAAAATCCTAACTTAAAACTATCATTAATATGATTGTCTTATGCAAAATCAATTCTATGAAGCTACAAAAGCTTCACTAATTACCCACATCTAACTACCCACAAGAACCAATAATGTAAAGCAAACGATAATTGACATACAATATAATAAAAATGCTTTCATATAATACCACTAACATATAGGTTGCTACATCAACAACAATCAGGTAGTATACATTACAAAAGTCCATCACAATTTTCTTATAAGAAGCAGCTCCGTTGACATCCCATATGCGATTCAACACATCTTGCCATTCAGGTGGAAGAGTGTTAATGAAAAATCGCACCATCTCGGATCAGGCATGGGACGACCATTCCATATAACCTTTTGTATCTTCCCGTTGACTTCAAGAACATGATCAATTAAGTCACCACTCTCCCACCGATAATCGGGCCAAAGGTCGCTATCAACTCGAAAGCCTTGCCTTTTGTTTATCGGTAATTACGCGAATAGGCGTGCGTAATGAAGGGGAGGCATTGTTCCCGCAACAAATGCAGAACAAATAAAATGGATTACATATAATCTACATAGACATAATTGAAAAAGAAACACATTCTTTTTTTTCTTTTTTTCTTTTTTGTCAACGGTCAACGGTCAACGGCCGGTCAACGATCAACGGTTAAGTCAACGGTCATCGGTCGTCGGTCAACGGTCAAGTCAACGACGGTCAACGGTCGGTCGTCGGATCGGGCCGGGCCGGTCGGGTCGGACCGGTCGCCCGGTCGGGCCGGTCGGACGAGCCGACCGCACGTGCAGCGCGCGTCGCGGCCGACGCCACGCGAGACGTCGGCCGGCACGTGCGCGCGCGTGCCCGGCCCGCGGTCGGTCGGGTCGGGTCGCCGGTCGGGTCGCCGGCCGGTGACCGCCCGCCATCGTCGGCGTTGAGTGCGGACGTCGGCGATGACGTCACCCGGCGATTACCGACCGTTGGTGACGTCACGCCGACGACGCACGCCGGTCCGTGGACCGGCGCGTGCCGGTTCGCCAGCCGGCGGCTCGCACGTGCCGGTTCGCCGACCGGCGCGTGTGCCGCACGCGCTGGACGAACCAGCGCGTCTGGGCGCGTCGCGCCCACGCGCAGCGCCTTCTGGCCGCGCGTGTGGGCGCGTGCGGTGTCTCCCGGCGGCGTGCGACATGTCGCCGGACTCGTCTCGACGTCCCCTTTCTCCCTATGCCATCAGAATTCGATTTCGACTTACGAAAATCGAAAAATGGGCGAACAAGTGCTCGGGTGTCGGGATTTCTCGCCCGATCCGTACGGCCGAATTACTTTTGCGAAAATCAATCAAAAACATCAAACAAGTCGGGAAAACGTGAACTAGGGCTCGATACCAATGTTGGGAATAACGGATCCCAGAAAATCGGATTCGACACTAAATCGAATCCCTAAAACGAATGCGGAAGATAAGCCCGGGAATAAACACGTATCACCGATCGTAAAGCACACCACGGATTCAAGCGTACCTTGTTAGCCACGATTAGACACCGACGCCGATATGAAGAAGAGAAACCGATCCCGTTTGTTCCGATGACGACAATTCGCCTTGGAATGAAGATTGTGTCGCCTCTTGAAGAAATCTTTCTTCTTGGGAGTGTTCTTGAGAGAGAGTAGGAGGAAGAATGAGATTATGCCAAAAGGTACGTTCCTCTCTCTCTCTCATCCCTTTTATAGGTCCCTCCATCCACGGGCCTTATTCTCGTGGGCCGGGCCCTTAGGCCCATCATGGGCGGACGGGCCTTAAGCCCATCACTACCTTAAGCCCAACATAGGCGGACGGGCCTTAAGCCCATCTCTAATAAAACCATCAGGCGAAGTTTCCTTTCCCAAGGCTTCAAAAATTGCGTCCGGCAGATTAGTCCAATCGTTTTATCGATCCGCTTGTTCCCTTGCCATGATCTTGTTCGTACGTACTTGCACAACAATGAAACCTTCGCCCACTGCGAGATGGCCATCAAGAAAAACTGCAGAAGCTCGACGCATTTGCATGCCGTGAAAATTATTGACGTCAGGAGAAGGCCGACGCCCGACTTGTGCGGCAAGAAACAAAGTACAATTGTCACTAGAGATCGTGTTAAATTAATGTTTATTCGAATATTAATTTGTTAAATCGAATTTATTGAGAAAGATTTTTCAAATAGATTACAAATCGAAGGGAAAATTCCAAATAAGGACTCGAAGTTGACCAAATTTCTCAAATAATGACCCGAAATGAACTTTGTGTCAAATAAAGACCTAAAGTGGATCCATTGTCTCAAATAAGGACCCGGAGTGGTTGAATCAATTCCAAATAAGAATCTGAGCTTGCTAGTCATCCAAATATTCACCGGCTATCAAGCATGTAACATTTCCGACGATCGGAGTTTGGGCAATTTTGTCCAAAAAAAATATAGGGAAAATTAACAAATCCTAAAACGGAAACAAAAAAACCCTAGGTTTTCTACAATCTCCCCGTTCCTTGTACCCATCCTCTGCAAAGTCAAAGACCGAAGTTCTCCCATTCCTTGTACCCATCCTCCGCAAAGTCGAAGACCCAAATTCTCTATTGGTTGAGGCACGAATTCAAAAACAAGAAGAAAACCATATGCTTTCTTTGTTTGTGGAGACCCAAATTCTCCATCGGTCGAGCAAGGCAAGGAGCGATGAGAATTGAGTCGCGATGATGACCGGGCAGCAATTTGGTTAAGGAGCAGCGAGGGAGAAGAAAGAAGAAAACGTAAACATCTAAATGAATAACCTAAACTTAATTAATTTAGAATTTTCCCTTTTTTTCCAATCACAAATTTGTGACAAAATTACCCCTATTTTAATCGCCGAAAAATGTTTGCCAGCAAACTAAGGTCCTCAATAGAGATTAACTTGATCACTTCGGGTCCTTATTTGACACAAAATTCACTTCGGGTCTTTATTTGAAACAATGGGTCCATTTCGGGTCTTTATATAATACAAAGTTCACTTTGGATCCTTATTTGAGAAAATAAATTCACTTTAGGTCCTTATTTGGAATTTTCCCCAAATGAAATGAATAAACTTTTCTTTTATGAGACTTTCTTATAGTCGCTTAAAAGAGGAAATAAAATAAATTTAAATTTAAATTCAGATATTAATTTGTTAAATCGAATTTGTCGAAAAAGATTTTCTGAGTTGATTATAAATCGGACGAAAAACTCTTCTTTTGTTAGACTTTCTATAATTACACAAAAGAGGAAATAAAATAAAAGAAAACACAAGGTTTCCTCTTTTACCTCCACCAGCCGAATTCTTCGGAAGAGGATGTACACGGTGGGACCCAGAGTCAAATTGTTGACTCTGGGCATAATATAAAGAGGCGAGCGTTTCCTTTAGCCGAAGAAAAGAGAAGCCGCATGTCAAGCGGAAGAGCGCCGCACGAAGAGAGAAGAACGCGAATCCGTATGGAAAGAAGAGGACAAACATACGAGTTCTTGGTTTCAGTGTACGTAAAGCATTTTAGTTTGAGCTTCAATGCAAAGTGATTTTTATAGTTCTATCAAATGAATTGTTTATTTATAAGTATTTTAAATTTAGGTATGGGAAATATTTGAGCGTGTAGCGATTATAATTTTGATTTTATGATTATAGTGGATTATTTGTTATTGGCTTTTCTGTAGACATAAGTATTGATATTCGAACTGAATTACGTAAATTTCCGGTGTCCTTATTGTTCATCATTTATTATTTTGGTGATTTCGCGTTGACATGAATAATAAGATCATGTCGTTTTTGCGTATTAGATTTCAACAGATCAATGAACAAAAGCGAGATCCCCATCAACTTTTGTTTCCAACAACCCGACTGGAAGATGATCGGGTACTTGGTGTAGAATGAATCAAACAGAAATGAAAGCTCTAGCTCAATTACCCTAAATGCTCGCTTGTAGCCATTTTCTTCTGCAACCAAACCATTCCGAATCAACTTCCACTGCTTTTTGTGAGCTTCTTTGGGCAATGAATAGCTGCAAAATCTTAGGGAGAGAAGCTTATAGAGCGAAAACGAGAGGCAAATGTCCTTGAGCTTGCAGTATTCGTCCCCGCCTCTGGAGCTCGAAAGCGGTCCTTGGCATGCCCACACCTTCTCGACCGTGATGATCTCATCAGTCATTTTCAATGGTGAACCGTTTACCCATATTGTCTCTTCGCCTCTGACAACATAGTTGTATCCTCTCATCCGGATAGGGTCAAGATTGCGCGGATCGGACGACTGGTGCTCAGAGCTCATGTATTCGGAGATCAGTTTGATGGTTCTCCGTACGTCATACCCGCTCGCGGTCATGACGGACTTCGCTTTTTCATTGTCCTTGAGCTTCACGAATAGGAATAGACACATGACCCCGAAAATTGTTGTGACCGCCCAAGACACCTTAGAATTACTCACGCTAAAGATCAACATCTTGGCTGACAAGATGTTCCTGAGAAAATATTCCCAACTATAGTTTATCTGCTGCCCATTGTCCTCAAGGTTGTGGTCGGAGAAGTGGCCCAAGCTCCTGAAGAAGATCATCAAGAACGTGGCCCAAATCAGGAACAGCTCAGTTTCAGTATCAAGCGACGCTTGCTTCATGAGACCGAGCATGTGCGAGGCTCGGGATGGTGTATAATGCCAATAGAGCGATCTTGAGCATCCGGTTGGTGTACCAATGCCTCGACAAGCTGAAGATGGTGCCAAGGATTAGTAACCACGAAAAGTTCGATCTTAGCGAGACTTACAGCCAGAGTGTGGAGTTTCTTCGTGATGCCGGTGGTGTCGTTCACCACTCCCATTTGGCTGCTTTGCAAGTTCCTCATTTTTGTGTCCGATGGAAGATTTCGTCTATTGGGTGGGCAAAGTGTAAGAGAGAACCAAGAAATTTAGACCTTTCAGACCATGGGTTGGAAACGGAGGCACTCCGCTATTTATACTTAAAAATTTTCGAGCCTTCGTTTGGTTTTTACGACTCGCCTAATATTTTCTCAGCGTCAACGGCAAGGTGATCAGATAGGATGTCCACAATACTAGTAACCCTATGAACCTGACCATGTTTTGCCAAGCATATTTCTTCCAATGCTCATTGTCCTCAAGACTATATGTAGAGAAAGAATATAAGCTTCCAAGGAAGATCATCAAGAAAGTCGCCCACAGTAGGAATAGTGGGTTGCGGAAAGGGGATTCCCGCATTAGCCCGAACGTATACGTGATGAAGTGGTCCGGAAGAGTATACACCACCCACAGCACGACCTTAAGCATCAGATTGTTGTGCCGACGCCTTAATGAGCTAGAAGCTGTGAGGAAGAGGAGCAGGAAGGCGACCGATTCCACGAAGAGCTCGATCTGGGCAAGCATGCCCAGCTGGGATTGGAGCCTCTTCAAGACCTTGGTGGCCTCCGTGATGGTTTCGATCACTGTCACCGTTCGACTTCCTTGCAAATCCCTCATCTCAAGACAGTGTTCTTGGTGATTGTAAGAGAGAGCCAAGGAGTTGTGATTCCACCCAACGCATGATCCTTTATATGGGAAGTTTAGTAAACATCAAATTTTCGTTCTTATAAGATATATTAAAATTGCTGCCCTGACGAGTAATGGTCATTCCCTCCTTGTAGGCAGCCGAAAAAGAGCATTTCTTACTTGGCTCGAAGATGAAGGTATCAATAAATATATATAAAAAAAATGAAAATTACGGAAAGACATCGACAAGGAGCATTCCTTGCTTCATTATCCATTATCCATTTCCCAAAAGACACTATCGCATCATAAATAGGAGACACACATAACTAGATTTCATTCAGATTGCTAGAACTCTGAATTTCTAGACACACAAAAAAAGAAAAAGAAAAAAAAAAGGTATCAATAAATATATAAAAAAATTACGGAAAGGCATCGACAAAGAGCATTCCTTGTTTCATTCATTTTACTTTACCAAACATTCTCCATTTCTTGAAAGACATCATCACACCATAAATAGGAGACATACATTACTAGATTGCATTCGGATTGCTAGAACTTTGAATATCTACCCAAAAAAAAAAAGAAGAAGAAAGGGAAGGTTTCAATAAATATATTAAAAAGAAAATTATGGAAAGACATCGATAAAGAGCATTCCTTGCTTCATTCATTTCACTTTACCAAATATTCTTCATTTCTTGAGAGACACCATCACATCATAAACAGGAGACACACATAACTAGATCGCATTCAGATTGCCAGAAATTTCAATACCTACCAAAAAACGAAGGTATTGATATATATATCAAAGAAAATTACGGAAAGACATGACAAAGAGCATTCCTTGCTTCATTCATTTCACTCTACCAAACATTTTCCATTTCTTGAAAGACATCATCACATCATAAACAGGAGACATAACTAGATCGCATTCAGATTGCTAGAACTTTGAATATCTACAAAGGAAAAAAAGAAGAAGGTATCAATAAATAAATATATATAAAAGAAAATTACGGAAAGACATTGACAAAGAGCATTCCTTGCTCCATTCCATTTCACTTTGCCAAAAATTCTCCATTTCCCGAGAGACATCATCACATCATAAATAGGAGACCCACATAATGGTAGAACTTTGAATATCTACAAGTACTTTTTTTAAAAAGAAGTAACATGACATTGAAATGCAAAAAATGATCCTATTCACTTAAACTATAAGTACATACACTCCAAATTACAAGTGACATTCCTATTTACGCTTCACTCAAAAACTATCTATGAACACCACATCTTGAACAAAAATCCCATAAGATACTTGTATGTTACATATATGTACGGGAAAAGTTGTCCAAAAAGTTTTAAGCCTATTATACAACTGTCAATTTAGTCTTAAACTTTTCAATTATACCAATTTAATCATAAATCGCTTGACAACTTTTCAATCATATGAGGAGTTGCATGATTTATCCCTCGTTATGTTAACTCTATCCTATGTTTATGGACCTCTAAGTTATGTTATTTTGGGTGATTAGAAATTACTTCAGAGTAATGTTATAGGAAATTTCAAAAAGAGGTAAAAAAAAGGCATCATCCTATAATTTTAGTATTATTAGACCCCATAAATGTGTTCTTTGATTTGATAAATGTAAAGAGTAAATTAACTATAAATTATCAATAGTCAGACGTAAGAAATAGAAATGCTTAAAAGTTTTAGCATTTTAATGTTGTTGGTATAGTAATTTAATTTTATGTAATATTTATCTATTTTTAACTTATTTTTTTCGCAAAAAATAAATGGTTTAGAAAACATTTTTGAAAATAATTGCTTATATCGCTTTGAAAAACGAATGAACAAAAAAAAATTCATTATTTACAACAATATTTATATATAAGTTATTGCCGATGACGAAATATTTTTTTATTGACTAATTATTTCAAGTGACAAAAGTAATTTTTGTTAGATAAATGTTGTCCAAATCATTTATTTTTCGCAAAATAAATGAAGCATTCGGCTCTATTTGTTTCACCGAAAATATGGTATTTCTAGAAAATATTTTCTGGGGAAATGACAATATTTTTTGGTATCTCATTTGATTTTCTTCAGTGACTCCTTTTGATCCATTTTTTTTTTCTTTTTTAAAAAATCAAATTTTAATTATTCAAATTTTCTTTTCTTTCTTTTTTCTTTCCCTTTTTCTTTTAAGGCAACTCACAATAGAAATCATACATTTGATTCATGCAAAGTTAAGAACCAATCTAATACTCCCTAGGGGTGCGCAACAAGAATCACCCAAACTGAGAATCGCCCGAACCAGACCGAATTGGCCAATTTTGGATGGTTCCATTGGGGCGGTGGTCTAATTCCCAATTCCTATTATTGGAAACAGTGGCCACTCAGTCTAGTTCCCGGTTCCAAGATATGAGTCAAATTGACTGGATTGGACCAATCTCATTGCAATCGAAATTGCAATTGAGGTAGTAACCTCACATGTGGTCAAGAGACCATCAAAACTCTTCTTGCTCCTCACTACTTAAAGAGTTAGCCTCATTGTTCACATCATTTTTGGGTAAGATTGAGCGTAAAATACATGAGTGTGATTAATGTGCACAAAAGTTGATTTCGAATTTTTTGCAAGTGGGAACATGTGCAATTAGTTCTATTGGACCGCTCGGGAATCGAATTAGATCAATCAGTCCGGAGCACGACCACTCTTTAGTTGAAAAAAAAATAAGTGGCTAGTTTTGTTGGATCGAACCGGACCAGAACCGACAGTCTAGTTTGGTTTCCAGTCCTAAGACCAAATGGTTTGGTCCCGATTCCCAAAATTGGGAGCTGGTCCTCTCGGTCCGGTTCCCGATTCCACCTTGGAATCAGACCAGAGTGGGAACCAATTACACCCCTAAGACTCCCTAATTTCTAGCTAGATTGAGACATTTGTCTTTGTTTCCACCTTTATTGTATGGGTTTGTAGGAGAATCCAGAAATGTGTATGATAAGGTAGGCTTCAAGGTAGATATTATCACCTATTTTAAGTTCCAAAAATTTGGAACTAGTGAGTACAAAATATAGGACAATAACCACCCTACACCTTGCACCTTATTTCTCATGTAGGTATATTTATAGAAGAGTAGGCCCATCAAATGGGTGGGCTAGTAAAAAATGGTTTGACTTCAAATTGACACATTTTTGTATAATATAATTTTAGCAACTCAGACTCAATCCGATTGAACCCAACTAATACCTGACCCAACCTGATCTTTAATTTTAGCAATTATTCTCCTTAATTGTTGTCTTTGAAAGAGTCAAAACTATCTTTCAATGATACATTAGCCAAGAACAAGGACTATAGAGTCCAGCATTCAAAAGCTCAAAGCTGAATTGTCATTCATCGAGGCTGAGCATGAAGCTAGCAATCAAGAGATCATTCAAGGATACAAATTGACTAGCGCTGAACATGCTGAGCTAGTAGAGCAAAAGGAAAAGCTTTCCTCAAGTGATGACAATACGTTGAAGGATAAAGCTAGTGGCGAGATGGAGAAACTTAAACTTGATTAGAGCGCAATTTGGTAGGCAGCATATTGGTTTTATAGACTGATGTATTTTTCTCACTTGCCTTGTATCTTCGTCTCCTCTATGATTGAAGATGCACTCGTTCCAAATCTCATCTTTTCTTGGACGACAAAAATCGCAGGAACCAATGCACGATGACACGGCCTATAAATTTATGCGATTCTGTAGCGAGACTCAAGAGCAAGAACGACTCTCGCTACGGAAAACCCCAATTACAATGATAACTCAGAATAAATTAGAAGATACGTAAATTTCCGTAATGATTTACAAAACAAGAAACTCCTAAACGCTCTTAACAAGAACGAGAAGTTTTCTGTTTCTCTTTTCAATCTTTTCTTTCTTCCCTTTGGCTTCGTTACTCCACAGCTGAAGCTCTCCTTTTATAGAAAAAAAAATTAGAGGGCACTATAATAGGACTGTAGTTGCAGTGGTACTGTACAAGGTGGCTTTCACTGTGCTGTAGCGCACTGTTCACATCATACATGTACCGTAGAATAATGTAGCAATCACTATAGTACGAATCTCCATAGGGGTCTTACAATTTCACGTAAATTACTAACTTGGTATAATGGACATGTTTTAAAGTGAGTTTATGTTTTTACATTTTCTTTCATCATAACTTCTAAAACTTGAAATTTCGCTTTATTTTTAATACCTAAAGCCTATTTTAGATATATAAGTACCAAGTAGTAATTGAGATTTTTCTCCCTTATATTCTTCTACATTTTGAAATAGGCTTATTCTCTTCTATATTTCAACATTTTGAAGGAAAATTCAGCAGTGGTTTTATGAGATAGGACTAATTTGAGTCTCACTCTACAATAAAGGTGTAACTGAATAGAACTTATACAGGCCAAGAGCTCAACTAGATGTGAATATGTAAGGCTCAAAATACTCGACTCGAGCTTGATCGAGCTTTGATCTTTCAAGCTTAGGTTGACTTAAGATTTTCTATGAGCGCGAGCATGATTTCTTAGTCAATAAGTTTTGGTCAAAGCTTGAATTACACCCTTGAACTCAAGCTCTCGCACTAGCTCAAATTTTGAAAATATACTATCGTTCAAAATTTAGTAAGTTTATGTACTGGAAATGCATATATAATTAATTTCTTTTTGTCAAAAAGGTAATTAAGATATATAAAATAAGGTTAGTCAAGTTAAATATTTTTGAGACTTGATACTCGAGCTACACGAACTAGACTTGGATAAAAAAATAAATAAATTGAGCTGACATCTCTGAGTCGAACTTGAGTAGCCTACAAGTAGCTAGCTGGACTCACTTGTGCCGCTGGTCTAGGCGATAATTTTTCCTCTGTCTCTAATATTCACTTTTCACTGAGAGTTTTGGGATTTGGTTAAGATAAAGCGACAGCCAACTATTACTGAGCACCGAGAAGTCAAGATTTCTTTTTCCCTTGATTTCAAAGGGGAAGTTTTCCTTCAATGTGCTCTCTCGTACAGCACATTGAAGAACTCAAGTTCGCAAAGAAGAGCATGGTAGGGAAAACTTACTACACACCATAGTTGAATGGAAATAAAAATGTGGCTGAACAAGCTGGAGAAATCAGATATACAAGCAGAATTTATTGATAATACACTCAATGGAACATTGGCAAGCTATGCCATCTGAATTAAATAAGCATATTCACCCTCCTGAACCTATTTGAATTGCTCTGTAAAACCACTCAATTTTATTTCTTGCCGATACATCTTATTTCTCAAGATCTAAGAATTTGATCATTGCAAGCTGATTATCTGAAATCGAGTAATCGAAACAACATGGTCAGCTAGACGAAATGTAATGCTGAATTCGAATTGATTTCCATCTATTCACGAGATCTGCCTGAATTCGAGTAAATGGAGAAAGTTGTGCAGGTCGACAGTACACTAAACGTGATTGCCAAGAATGAGCTCCACAATTTATACCATATTTGCATCACATATATCAATGGTACGTGGCTTACTATAAGGTTCTTGCTCCATCCCAGCATGAGAGACCAAAGCCCACAAGTGAGTCACAAACTCCCCTCCCTTTGCCAAGCGCTCAGCGTGCGCTTTTGCATCATCTGATGGAGCCACGTACAACATGAACTCAGCCCAAAACTCGGCCAAAATCTTCCAAATGCGCTCCGAGTTCCCTTTCTGCAATTGGATCCCCAACACAGCACCCCAATTCATAACCGTCTCTTCTGGTGCTTTTGCAATATCCTTCAGTCGTTCCATTCTTTCTCGATCCGTCTTGCACCCCTCAAGCACCTTCCGAGCTTCAAGGATGATTTGGTTGAACACGTTCTCTGCGACATAAGGGTGACCAGGTAACAATCTTGGGGCGAATGCCACCAAGTAAGCAAGATATTTGGACAAGTGAGTCGCTACGAGGAAGTTTGAACCTGAAACCGGCACCTCATGCTCAAGAAAACTCGTAGCTATATGCCACACCATTATAACCTGAGTTTGCGTCTCGAGCGTGCACGCCCAAGAGAGCTCATCCGACACATTGTTTAGTCTCAAAGAAGCTTGTCCATTCTCCAATTTCCCGATTCTGTTCCTCAGAGAACGGAACACAGCCTTCTTCACTTCTGGGGATAATCTGACGGGAGCGCTTTGTCTTTGACCTCTCCTAACGACATCAAGGAAAGCGATTGTAAAGCCATTGTAGAGAAATCTGGAAGGGCTGTAATGGTATGATTCAAGAAGCGCGCATTGGCGAAGATTTCTTTCCCAGGGCTTCAAATGCATTCGGCATATCAGTCCTATCAGCTTCTCAATGCGCCTACTCTCTTGCCACGACCCCTTCTGCACATACTTGCAAAGCAATGTAACTTTCGCCCATTCGGAGATAGCCATCAGGAAGAGCTGGACAAGCTCAACACATGTGAATACCATGAGAATGACTGCGGTCACGAGAACGTCGACGCTCAACCCATTGGATGTCACAAATTGGACAACATCATCTTCTCGCTTTGTGGTGTTGCGCACCATGAATACAACTGTTAGCATAGTGCCTGTGATCAAACATGAAAGCTCCATCACCTTCAACTGCAAACGACCTGCTTGGAAAATGATAGGGTAATTGGTGTAGAAGAAATCGTGAAGAAAGGTAAGCTCGACCTCGGCGACTTGAAATGCTCGCTCATACCCATTTTCTTTCTGAAGTATCCCTTGTTGAATCAAGAGCCATGCCTTTTCATGAGCTTCTTCTGGCAACGAGTAGCCTGAAAATCTCAGAAGGAGAAGCAGGTAGAGCGCATACGAGAGACAAATGTCCTTGAGCTTGCAATCCAAGTCTCCCTCGCTTGAGTTCAAAAGCCGCCCTTTGCACGCCCACACCTTTTCGGTGGTGATGACATCCTCGTTGACCTCCAAAGACTTTGTGGAATTCTGCGTCAGTCCTGCAACTTCGCCAAAGGATTTCTCGAATCCGGTTTGTTTCGCTCTCACTACATACTTGTATCCATTCATAGTGACGGGATCGGTGTCGCACGGATTCGATAGCTGATGCTCGGAGCTCATATGATCTGCGACCCATTTTGTGGTTCTCTGCAGGCCACTTGCGCTCGCCGTCATGAGCGATAGTGCTCTCTCGTTGGCCTTCAGCAGCAGGACAATGAAATAGAGCAAGAAAACCGCCAGTGTCAACGGCAAGGTGGTCAGATAGGATGTCCACAATACTAGTAACCCAACGAACCTGACCATGTGTTGCCAAGCATATTTCTTCCACTGCTCATTGTCCTCGAGACTATATGCAGAGAAAGAATTTGAGCTTCCCAGGAAGATCATCAAGAAAGTCGCCCACAGAGGAAACAGTGGGTTGCTGAACGGGGATTCGTGCATTAGCCCGAATGTGTACGTGATCAAGTAGCCGGAGAGAGTGTACGCCGCCCACAGCACGACCTGGAGCATTGGATTGTTGTGCCGACGCCTCAACGAGCCGCAACCTGCGAGGAAGAGGAGCAGGAAGGCGACCAAGCCCACGAAGAGCTCTATCTGGGCGAGCATGCCTTCCGGGGTTTGGAGCGTCTTCAAGACCACGTTGGCATTGGTGACGCGTTGGTTCACTTTCTCCATTCCTCTTCCTCGCATGTCCCTTTCTTTCACTTTTTTGAAGGAAGACAGATTGTGTTCTTGGTGAGTGTAAGAGAGCCAAGAAGTTAGGACGCTTCGAAAATTCGTTTGCTGAAATGGTCCAGCAAAACCTCCGGAGTAGGTCCAGGAAGCAAAATTGGGATTCCGCCCGACTTATGTTCGTTCCTTTACGTCAAAAGAATAAAAAATGAATTAAAATTGCTGCCCTCACAAGGAATTGTCATTCCCTTCTTTTAGGATTTGGAAACAGAGCATTCCTTACTTGGCAAGATATTAAGGTATCAATAAAAAGATAAAATTTTCTGTTACTATGTTTTGCTGTCCCTTCTTCGCGAAGACATTTCACCAGAAAAGAAAGAGAGAGAGAGAGAGAGAGAGATTGAGAGAGCAGACATCTGGCTCATCAAAGGGTTGACGAAGTCTGACAAAAAAAAAAAAAAAGAACGTTTGACGAAGGTCCCCTTCACTATTTCCTTCTCCCATCCTCTACTTTTTTCCTTTTTGCCCTTTATGTTTTCTCTTGCGATCTCTTCTTGTTTACTCTTTTCGCCGAAATTCTCACATTTACGTGATTTTTGGAGGATTTACAAGAAACCTTTTCTCCCATTTGTGGCCATCTTATTCGAGGTTGTTGAAAATTGGCAATCCATCTCTAGTCCGAACTGGAGAAGCCTGGAACTCCGTGAAAAGCAAGCAAATTGAGAAATACAAAGCGGTGTAGAACAGACCACCAGATTCTCAAGTGGTCAAAAAGAAGTCAATTATGGCTGCCAAACTAAATCTTGTAAACAAAGTCTGAAAATCGGTTCACGTAAGTCGGTGGATGGCTCTATAAATAGAGCCTTTATTGATTTGTGGATTGTGTTGGGATCATTAAAGTACAGCTCCATACCACTATACTTTTCCACCATTACTCCTCCAACTACATACGCAATACCATTTCCATAAACTGATGAGACTATCTCGCAATGTTTCCTTGTCCATCTCTACAAAATATATCTTGCAAACATATAAACATGCACATCAGCAACAAAAACTATCATTGATATAAAAATCATACTTTCGCGTTATCAAATGAAGTGAACCATCAAGAGAAAGCTAATAGATTACTAAACGGGCACTTGTGCTTAGCACAAGCCCTCCCGAGTCCTAGTGATCATTATTCTGCAACTAATCTTTTACCGGTTGATTAGCAACTCAAGTAAGACTGGGGAGTCTATTTTTCTTCTTACAAACCAAAGATTATGAATACAATGACTTGATTACGTTAAATTAATCTATACTATTTTCGTTTCTCTTTATATGAAAACATTTGCATGCAATCTCCATCAATTTAATTATCCCAAGCCACTAATTAGTGAAAGTGATCATGTATGGTGTGTAAGAAATAAAGCAACACCCAATAATCAAATCAGTAAATAAATTACGGAAAAGTTGAAGAACTCGGGATGTAGTGAGCAAACATAAGCAAAGCCTGACTATTGATTATTGACCATCAAGACAGGAGCTTCAGCAAATCATGGATCAGAAGGCAAGTATATATTGATATGATCGATGCAAATCCCTAAGGTCGTGCATGAATCAACAACTTATTTACCATTATAATACAGAATTAATTAGTACACAACGATACTAATCTTTTGATATTTTCTTATAGTTTAACATAGCATGGGGAGAGTATACAAAAAAGACTACAAAAGACTCTTCTCCAAAAAGAAGCGGTCCTATCCGACCTATGCTTCAAATCACCTCCTTCTCGCTCCAGGTCCTCCACTTCGATGACCACGAAAGTGGTTATACACAACCAAATGAGACGATGTCTTGGCAAGTCTAAGCTCTAAACTTCAGCTAGGAGGGAAAGACGCTAAGAAGCGTCCTAAGCACGCAATCACACAATCAAGGAGACTTACCTCGTCTCAGTTCCACCCTGCAGGTCAGCATAGTTCATATCATAAATTAGAGCATCACTCAAGCTCAATTAATTAGAACACAATACTCAATTCAACATGCGTTCCTAGGTTTTGATCTCGGCATATAGCACGGCCTACTCTCAGTTCGACGGTCTTCTAGCATTGCCAGGCTTCGTCTCACCCCATTGAGCACGGCACGTCACTTCGTCGACGGCTTTCCCGAAGGAGCATAGGGTCCAGAATCTACTGCGACCGGCTTCCCTTTAACAAGGGGTATCCCAAATGGGGATAACGTCCAGCTCAACAGCCTGGGACGATTTCTCATTGTCATCACACGATCACTCAAATATGGCCTAGGGCACCGTGCATTGCACTCAAATGCTTCAATTAAAATGGTGAACCTGGCCTTTTTCTTCGTATTTGTCGCGACCAATTTTTCGGGGTGAACCACCTATGGTTTGGCTAATGGATTATTAAGCCTAGACTTAACTCGGGCTCTCCCAAGCCCATACCAATTCACGACTTAGGTTCAAATTTTAACATGCAATTGATTTTTAACTAGGAGTCGCCACTAATCTATTTTTGGTGGGTCGATTAGAAACCCAAGTAAAGTAACGGGAGATTTACTTTACTTCTACGAACTGTAGATCATGGGTACGGGACTTGGTTACACTAGATTTTTCTAATGCCCTTTCGGTACCATTCTTTTATTTTTTTTTTTTAAAAAAATGTTTTTTGCAGGCAGCTTAAATTGATTTTAAATCTACTTCCCTAACACGTGAGGCGATCATGCGGGTGTGCAAACCACCAATTTAACACCCAAATAAACAATGAATAAATTGCAAAAACTTACCTCAAAGCAACGAAAAGATCCGCAATGTTAAATCGAATTCACATCAACACCCTAGATATGGTTTCTAATTAACACGCAACTTTTGTTTTATTTTCACTTAATTAATGAAAATCATGCAATATGCAATGCAATATTAACTAAATGACCTAATTCAAATGACATGTAATTTCTAATTAAATGGGCCTAGCAAAAATACTAGATGGCATGCATCTCAATGAATCTAACACTAATGACGTGCATATGACATTTTTCTTTTCTTTTTCCTTAAAAGAATGCAGTCTATCCTAGAGATTGAAACTAATTTATTCTAAGACATTTTTTGTATTTTTCATGAAATTCGAAATTAAAATGAATGCAATAATTAAATGTGTAATCTAAATTAGCTAAATGACCTAATTATAATGATGGACAATTTCTAACTAAATGAACCTAGCAACAATCACTAGATGACGGGCATTTCATGAACCTAATCCTACATGACATGCAAATGCAAACTTTTTATATTTTCGGGATAAATAAAACAATTAAGAGATAAACACCAAATCATCCATGGTTACCAAAAATGCTATCCATCATTCAAATTGAAATTCAAACTTGATTATTTCGCTAATAAGATTAATAAATTGATCTTAAGCCTTAAAGATCAAGATATCAATTTTACTCCCGCGTGATTAATTATTCCATCTAAAGCCTTATAGATGGAATAAAAAATCGGTATGCGGTTGCGAATTAGGCAATAAATTCTAATTAGAAATACGCCTATCAATCAAATATGCATGTAAGATATTGACAAACATATATGTTCAGAGATTCAATCAAGATCACAATAGTTCAAACGAGGAAACAAAATATTCAAGAATTAAATTAGAAAGGATTTTAACCTACCTTGATTATTTGTTTCCAAGTTCGGACGGCCGTAATTCGTGGAGTTCACACATCGCCACTGTGAAGCGTCATCGATCCATGACTCTCACGATCTAGTTTAGATGATTCTCGGCGGCAAAGGACTCACGAACGGCGGTGATTACAAGGCTCACAATGTGGGCGAGCTCGCGGAGATGGAGCTTGCGGCTAGAGATTTCGCAGACGTTGGCACGCGAGCTGAAATCAAAGGTCAAGGATGACTTTGGTTTGGCCTCAACCAAAAACACTTATCCCACCAAGTGTTGTTCCACGTGCCTCTCTTCTCTTCACTACTCAACTATATGAATTATGTCATCCCCACGTGAAAACTCAACCTGCATGCAAAAAATTTTAAAAAAGAAATGGTTGAAGAATCACGCTGCAGCCCACGATAAAGGCAAGTTAGGTGTCAATAGCAGCTGGCTTCGTCGTTGACGCGGATTGACAATCGTGGGTCGACGGCTTAGCAAGGATGGCATCGGGACAGCGACTTGCGGAGGGAAGAGATGCGACGGCGCTCAGGTAGCAGCAGCATCCTCAGGCGGAGCTCGACGTCAAAGGGCTAAGGCACGTGGCGGTCGGAGTCACAACGCCGTCAAGGCTGCTCGTGGTGTTGGGCTGGGTTCCTGCGGGCGGTGGCTGCGTGCAATGGACTAAGGGCGGTGAAGACTGGCTTGGTTTGCCAGACGCCGATACCGAGCCGCTTTGCGGGAAGCACCAAAAACCTGCAAAAAGAAAAGAAATTCTCGTGCTCTCTCTCTCTCTATATCTTTCTCACTCATAATTCTGGCCTCCCCTCCGAAGCAATAAAAAAAGAAGTCCCCCAAAACCTTTACTCTCCTTAATTGCTCGGCCGATTCTCTCAATATTGTGGCCGAACCCTTTCGATTTTTGTGTGTGCTATGCTGTGGCCATGTATCCCCAAATTGTGTGGCCCCTTAATTTCTCCATACGCGGTCCCTTTTATACAAGTGAAGGACTAAATTTTTTGGCCACTCTTCCTTATTTTTCCTTTCCTTTTGGCTCACGCACGAAATTCCCTTTGATTGTGTAATATTTCTTATTTTGAGTTAAAGAATATATTACTCAATATATGCCCCACGCGTCTTCTTTTTTTTGTATTTTCCAAATATTTCATTCGAAAATTTCCTTTCCGCCCAAAATATGTCACCGCAGTGTATATTAGCTGAATATGTGAAAATCCCACCTGAATCAATGCTCACCGTTGGTTCAATGCTAAATGCAAAACAAAATGCAAAATAAATGCACCTAAAATCTATATGCTATGTAATTAACTATTTTTTTTAGGGATAAAATTAACCCCTAATTTTTTTAATGCAATAAATGAGTAAACGGATCGCCAAAATTTAGGTGTCAACAGTATTAGAAATACGCATGAAAATAGTCGTGTGTGGGTACACGGTCAACTTGACCCAGAAAAATTGACATTCTTTCTTTTTAAAATCCCACTATTTTATATAGTATATAAAACCATTTTCGGTGTTAAAATCCGACACCGGGATTTTTGAGTAAATATTGGAAATTCATAATTTTTGGAATTAAATACCAAAATCCAATCATCACTCAATTTGCATAATTTAACACTCAATTGCAGAAATTAACCACACCATCGCAATCAGCACGAAATTCCGATCACCGGCCATCCCGGCCTAATTTCCAGAAAAATAAATAATAAATAATTAATTTCGAAAATTAATTAATTAATTCATTTTAATTTCCAAAAATACTAACCTAGGCTAAAATTATTAAATTAAATACCAATACGGACCCGAAAATTCCCCGAACCCTTCTAGATAAATAATACAATTTAATTAGGCCTTAGCTAAACCATGCTAACCACCTAACATGCTCAATTAAATAATTAAATCCTTAATTTAATCTAATTAACCACCTAATTCTAATTAAATAAATCTAAACACCACTTAGCATCAAAGCCTACAAAGAAGAGTTTAGAGAATAAACTCACCGGTGTATCGCGAAAACCGGTTCGCCGCGACGACGACGCGACGGCGGCCGAAATCTTAATTTTCGGCGGTGTCGGCGAAGTCTCGGGCCGGGCCTAAAACGGGCCCAACAAATCTCAGCCCAATAGGAGATTTGTTTTCAACTTGGGCTGGGCTTCAAAAACTGGGCTGACTTCGCGGGCTTCCAATGGGCTGAACTTCAATTGAACTTGGGCTTTAATGATCCAGCAAAGCCCACTGCTGGGCTTGAAGACACGGCCCAAGATGCTGGAGTTTGCTGGGCTGACTTAATTCACTGGATTGTTGGGCTGATGCGGGCTGAATAGGAGAAACGGAACTGCAGGGAAGATGGGCCCGTGAACTTTGCTGACTTGGGCTGTCTTCGCGGATGGGCTGTGGCAAAAATTTTGAAGACGCATGGAGAGGATGCAGCTGGCGTGCGCTGGCGTCCAAGGAGCTGAAGGCGAGCTGGTGAGATGCGGTCAACGAAAGGAGTTTCACCGCTGCTGGTTGACCCGAAAGAAGCTGCTGGATGGGCCGCTCGGTTGAATCATGGGCTTCGTTGGCCGCGTGGAGGGGAGACTGCTGAAGACGCACGGCCGGTGAAGATGCGGACGAAGGGAGCTGCTTCGTGGTTTCGGTGGGTTGAGCTGTTGCAGAAGAATTCGGTGGAATCGTGGGCAAAGAAGCTGGGGTCTTCAAGTTGGCGAAGAGGAAACACGGGCAGGTGGACTAAGCGGCAGAAAACGTGGACTGCTGCAGTCAATTATGGGGAAGATGAGCTGGTCAATACTCGGCAAAAAAAAGAAAGCAGGGCTTGCGGATGTGGAGAGCAAGAGATGGTGGAGAATGGGCAGAGGAATAACAAATTGAGAGAAAGAGGAAGAGGCTTGTGGCAGCTAGAACAAATAAAAAGAAAATGAAAGATAGCATAAAAAAGGAAGTCGGCAACGAAGGGGATGGTTCGCACAAGTGGAAAGGAGGAAGAGAGAGAACAAAAGTCAAGAAAGGTTATCTTGAAAATTGAATGCTTGGTCCCCTTTGGCTGCGTAAATATCCAATGTTCCCCTATTACTTTCTTTTAATTTCCACCAATAATCCAAATTGTTGCCAAAATTCAGCCCTCAAACCCTAAATTCGAATTTCACTTATTTTCAACTCCAATTTCTTCGACAATTTCTCAAATTCGACGTCCATTTTGATGTGAAAAAGCCCACCTAATTCCTACAAGTCCCCTTTGCCATATAACTCGGTCTGCAAATTGAAAATCTCTTCACTTCGGCCAATCCGAATTTCGTTTATTTTCCGCGACGTCCGAATCGGGATTTCCGTAAAATCTCGGGATCTCTCAAAATTTCTGGAGGATGAG
This sequence comes from Eucalyptus marginata, assembly GCA_014182565.1. Classification (NCBI taxonomy): domain Eukaryota; kingdom Viridiplantae; phylum Streptophyta; class Magnoliopsida; order Myrtales; family Myrtaceae; genus Eucalyptus; species Eucalyptus marginata. The sequence goes on from CM024588.1 coordinate 31,791,599, forward strand.
TCGACGTCCCTAATATAGCTCGTGACACCACAAAACTTTCAATTTCTGAAATCGGGTTCAAATAAGCGGTTAATTTCAATCCGGCGCTTTTAGCATGACCTAGTCTACCGGGTCACTTTTAGGAATTTTTGGTGCAATTGACCCGTGATCGATTTATCTCGAGTCACATAGTACATCTTCGACACATTGGCGACTCTCGGTTGTCGTGAAATCTCGAGGTTTCAAATACGGACACCGGTACTGCCCAAACGATAGAAAAATCGGTCTAGTGCCGATCGACGAGTATTTTGCAATTAGGTGGAATCACCCACACTCTGATCACATATCTCAGTCAAATCGACCTATCTCCGGTCTCTGATCGATTTTGACAGTGCCGTAATGATCTCGGCAGATAGACACGGTCGAGCAGTCGATTCCTAGTCGAATTCTCAAGTCCATTGCATTTAGATTCCTTAATTTTTTCCCCAGATATACCAGTTATCTCGTGAGTGGCCAACTCAGAGAATAGCACTATAAACACGTCGACGAAAAGCCCGATTTATTTAATCAAAACAAATTCTGAAAATTCAGGCTGTCACAAAAGCAGGTACTACTAAAAAGCTGAAAAGATACACTCCTTATGAGTCTAGAACTCATATTACCGAGGACTGGGATGAAACCCAACTGATGGATACACCGATTCTTCTAGCTGGAGAGAAGAACATTTGGGCTGAGGTGGCTTGCCTGCAAAAGCCACCAACAGAGAAATGAAGATCGTATGGTGGAACTGTCAGGGTTTGGGATCTACCCTGACAGTTCAAGCCCTAAAGGCCCTAGTGGCCAAAGAAAGACCCGACTTGGTTTTTTTGATGGAAACCAAAAACAGACAAGAGATGTTAATCAAACTACAGAGACAGCTTAATTTTGAAAACTCCTTTTTGGTTAATCCGATCGGCACGGCAGGAGGACTGGCACTATTCTAGCGGACAAATATCTCTATCGGCATCGTCCATTCACATCAGTACATTATAGATTTGATATATTCAGAATCAGGGAACAACCTACCTTATCGTTTGACGTGTGTTCATGCACCAACAGTGTTTCGGCTCCGCCAACAGCTTTGGGATGAGATCCGCAGCATTGCACACTTTGCAACTCTCGCCTTGGATTTGCGCTCGGTGATTTCAACGAGATAGCCTATCACCGGGAGAAGGTAGGTAAACGGTTAGCAGATTTTCACAGAATGAATACTTTTCGTGAGGTAATTCATGACTACTCATTATTAGACTTGGAGAGTAAGGGCTGTGTGTTCACTTGGACGAACAACCGGGCGGGTGATGAAATTATTAAAGAACGTTTGGATAGAACTCTTTGTAACTTGGATTGGCGTCTTACCTTTCCCGAAGCTGAGGTGTTTGCCCTACCAGCAGTGGGATCGGATCATAGTCCTTTACTTTTGAATACAGACACCATTCGGCACAGGAGACGTAGGCCATTCATCTTTGAAGCATTTTGGTTGCAAGATCTGGATTGTAAGACAATCATTGCCAATGCATGGGACATAGCCACCAGCTCTGAATCTAATCTGCCAAAGAAACTCAAATATGTTAGTTTGGTCCTAAATCGATGGAGTCATGGTAAATTTGGTAAAGCCAAACATCGAATCTCAGAACTGCAATTTCAGCTTCAATAGATCACAAACCAAGGTGGTACCTACTTCGATAAAACTACAAGCAACCAAGATCAAAACAGATCTAGCAGCTTTGGAACCAAGAGGAGCGATGTGGCATATGAAGTCAAGAATTAAATGGCTGCAATGTGGTGACGAAATACTAGATTCTTCCATGCATCTACCATACGAGACGACAAAGAAACAGAATACGGATGCTTCTAGACGCCAATAATGGACGGGTGAGAGATAAGGGAAACTTGAAGGGGATGATTCAGGAGTTCTATTCTAATCTATTCAAAAGAATGGGATACCGAGACTTTATCCGCATTCTTGACCAGGTTTCGAGTATTGTGACTCCCGAAATGAACTCTGCTTTGACAGCTCAGGTTTCTAGAGAGGAGGTTTGCCTTGCAACCTTCCAATTGGGCTCTACAAAAGCCCCAGGCCCGGATGGTTTAAACGGCCTATTATACCAATCAAATTGGGCTATTATTCAGGATGAGATTTTCACTTCAGTTCAGAAATTTTTACAGTCTAGTAAGCTGCCTTCAGATCTTAATAAGACTTCAGTAACTTTGATTCCGAAGATTCCATCACCAGAAAGTCTAGAGCAGTACCATCCCATTAGCCTATGTAATTATGCCTACAAAATCATCTCTAAAGTCTTAACCAATCAACTGAAACCCCTACTACCTGAACTTATATCCTTGGAACAAACAGCCTTTGTTTATGGACGTCAAATCCAGGACAACATTCTTATGGTCCAACAGATTCTCCACCAGCTCATGACTCGCAAAAGAAGAAGGAATTTCTGGGCAGTCTTAAAGACGGACATGAAGAAGGCATACGATAGAATTGAATGGGATTTCCTCACGGCATATCTACTTAAGCTAGGGTTTCATCCTACCTTAAGTAGTTCTTTAGTTCACGTCAAAGCTCCACAAGAACAGCAAGAGAGTCTAAGATTTTTCTCCATTGTAGATTCCCGGTCCACGTCAAATGTCCACGAAAGCAGCAAGAGAGTCGAAACTTCTTCTCCTCCTCCATAACATTTTATTCGTGTTGAAGTTTTACAAAAGTAGTGAGAGAGTCAAAATACTATACTTTTTGCAATTACAGAAGTGAATGATCATATTTTCTCTCTAATTAGATTTTGGCAATGGATTGTGAAAGATTTTTATAGTCTTCGTTTGTGCATGTTCAAGTTCATTTTCTCTAATATGTCATAAATACCAAATAATAGATAGGATAGTATATGAAAATATATGACTTCACTACCATAATTCACCAAACAGTAGATGAGATATAATAAAATCTCCAAATTTCATATCATTTCTTATCTTTACTTAGAATCCAAATGACCAAACGCAGCCTAAAGGAATAAAATGCTGCATTTTTTAGCCCACACCGTGTGATTGATCAAAAAAGAAAAACAAGTGCTCATTCTTTTTTGTGTGATCTATGGCTAGGACACACTTGAGCATTTGCACAATTGTAATTTTGTAACTCTCCAATAAATTAGTGAAGTATTTGCAGCTGGTGTACCCCATGAAATAAATATCGAAACTCAAACCAAACCACATAAATTTCCCATATTCTTTATTGTTCTTCGTTGATTTCTCTGATGATTTCATTATCCCGTGTTGATTTAATCACAAGATTTAAATAGTTTTCGCATTATTTTATAACACGATGCACTTTTTATAATTGAGTTTCTAATAGTCAACGTCAACTTAATGTTAATGTTAGTAATCAATTTTGTAGTTTGTTATCTCCAAATATAGTGGACACCGTGTCAGTTCTCCCTTAGCTCTACTCATATAGTGCAATTACTTATTTGTTTTTAATATTTTTGTAGATAGTGCAGATGTGTGCTCTTTGTTCAGAACGAAAGGGGGTTTTGTGATAAAGTATAATGTGGCATTATTGTTGAAATTGCGAATAATAGTACCTTGTGAATTTCATTGGTTATTTAATTCTGAAGTTTGCGATCTTTTATTTTTTTATAGGAATATGACTAGGAAAAGGTTATTCGATAGAATCTATAACATCTTATGATTTTACGATTGGATCTTCCCGTTCGATTTCATCGCCTTGTCAAAGCAACACCTTACTTATACGTGGCCTTGCAGCTGGTTTTGTGGGGATTGTGTTTTTCTCGTGCCTCGAGACCGACGGATGCAGTGAGGCAAGCCTCCCACCGCCGCGAGACAGTTCCTCCAATGCCATCAGATAGATAAGAGCCAATAAAGCTACAATGCGCAGGTGTTGAATCCACACTCTAGCTTTCATACAAATCAGTATGACAAAATAGGTCTTAAATCTATTTATTAACTCAAAATTATTTGAATAAATCGTAAATAGGTCACGTAAAATTTGATAAATGGATTTAAATGTTTTCTAAAATACTAAATACGTTGGAAATGGGTTCTACGATGGGGACTCAATCTACCCTTCTCTTTTCCTTTTCATTATCTCTTCGCTCGCTATCTTCTGTTACTCTAACCTAACTTTGGAACATCATCCAGAAGAGTGGCGGTCGGGAGGGATGACTGATCGCCAGAAATTCAACTGACCGCGTGGATTCCTTCAATTCGCTCAACTCGAGTACGCCTCTCGATTTCGCTTGCCTCCCGTCAATCGAAGAACCGATCTGACCGATTGATGTCGCAGAGACCGAGACGTTGCTGCGAGAGCACTGCCTTGGGTGCCATCGTCCTCGACCTCCATCCCAGCCTCAGAATCGGACCTTTCTCTCTCGGTATTTTCCTGGCTCGACCTCGAATCGAATGGTCGAGTTGGATTGCTTCTTTGCTTGGTATGATCTGGGGGAGATCCTCGCAGTTGCGGTTTGCGTTTGAGTCATCTTGTCTTCCTTGTCTCGTTCTCTGTCTATTTTGATTTGTGAAAAAATGTAGCTAATCTTCGGTAGTAATCACAATTTTTGGCCTATGATATTATTTCTGTTGACGCTTGAAATCATTGTTTTGTCGTTTTGCATGCTGACGTGACTAGATAAGTGCAAAAACATCATTTTACTTACTTGGCTAGATAATTAATATAAATATTAATTAAATTAAATTTAAAACTAAATTTATTTATATATTATTATTATTTTAAAAGGGGAGGAAGGAGATAAAGATTCCAGATGGCTGAGGGCTTAGCTCTCGCCGCCGCCTCCCCGCCGTCAACAAAAGGGCCGGCGATGGTGAGGGGAGGGTTGGCGAAGGTTGTTGGACCCTCGCTGACCCTCACCTAGCCAAGCCATGGGCCGCCGCCCACCGGGCCTTCCCAATGACAGGGGTGAGGCCACAACGAGGGCTCAGCCTCGCCTTCTGCCTCCTCTTTCTCTTTCTCTTTTTATTTATTTTTTATTTTTTTATAAGTATAAATATTTTAATTTAATTAATATTTATATTAAAATTCAAAAAAAAAAAAAAAAAAAAAAGAAGAAGAAGAAGATAAAATGATGTCGTTTTGATCTTTGCTACGACTCAACTCTCCGTGTCACCTAGATGAGTTATATTATTAAAAAATTATCATGTAGGATTTACGGCCACCTTCGTCGGATTTGGCATTCAAATGTCTTTTTTTTTTTTTTTTTAAGTAATACTTAAGTGTCACTTTTGTAACTTTTAGTACTTAAGTCCTCTTGTGATAAGTTTTGGCACTCTGTGTGTCCAACTCCCCTTTGTTTAAATTAGTGGTCTAATTGAGTATGGATGCAAATTATTTATATTCAGCTTGAAAGTCTAATCGATTAGTTGTTCTATATATTTTAACTACGCACGTACATTTACTAATACCATTATAGATTGCACGTGAATTGAGGGATTTTTCCAATTTCCTATGGACAACCAAAAAATTATTAATCTGAAGTGAGTATATCGGGCATCTTCAGTAATTTATTATATGTGCTTCATTTTAAACTAAAGAAAGAACTTCTATATAGGAGAAATTTGTTTTATACGATGCTGGTAGTGTAAAAAACATATTCTCCATCATTATCAATAATTTTAATGCTAATTCTCCAACTTTCTTGGTACTATTTTTAGATTGTGCTCATGTCCAGTGTCTAAATTGACTTTTACTTGTTTTTGTAGTTTACGCATTTTGATTTTTATTCAATTTTGAAATACCTAAAACTTTCACAACTCACAAATCTCAACGCGTAAAATTGCTGTAATTTTTCCTTTACTCTTTACACTTCCGATAACATGTTTTGAATTTTGACAAAAAACAAGTAAAAAAAAAAAGCACTTTTGCACGCACTTAATTACAATCAAATGCAATAAGCTGCTTGGAAGCATCGCATGTCATTAGTTGGCCTCCCAAGCTATACCTTTCGAATCCTTCCCTCCCTCGAGCTTTGTCATTTGCCCATCCTGGCTTATTTCTAATTGCATTCGTGTTAATCGCTGTTCTCCATGATTTGGGAAGCTTAAAATATTTGACAAAAAGGATATGCTTCCAATTAGAATCGATAGCTAAAATAGAGTCATCTTCCTCAAAAGCCTTCGAGGTTCAAGGCATACACCATGTGGCTTTTGTCAAATGACTATCTTGGATTTCTTAAACTATACTCCTATAAATAATATTTTTTGTTTCTTTTCATGAATCTGGATGGGAAAATTATCCCATTATTTAACCCGGAAAATCTGTCTAAGGTTTTATACACCCTGATCAAAAGATATAAGGGTGGTATAAAACATAGGGATAAAATACCAAAAAGTCATAAACCTATTGCATTGGTACCAATTCAGTCAAACTTTTCAATTGGACCAATTCAGTCCTAAACCTTTAATATTGGTACCAATTCAATCCATCCGACCAATTTTTGGCCGGCCGACGTTGGCACGTGGCAATTTTTATGATTTTTTTAATGATTTTTTTTTTCAATTTTTTTATTAATTTTTTATTTCTTTTATTTCTTTTCCTTTTTTATTTCTTTTTTTCATCCTAGCGATGGCCGGCGAGCCTCCGGTGAGGCTCGCCGGCCATTGCCAGAAGAAGGCAGAAAAAAAAAGGAAAAGAAAAGAAAAAAAGAAAAAAATTAATAAAAAATAATAAAAAATAATAAAAAATAATAAAAATTGCCACGTCGGCATCCGGCCATCGGCCGTCATCCACGTCAGCGTCGGTTGGCCAAAATTGGCCGGATGGACTGAATGGTACCAATATTAAAAAGGTTTAAAACTGAATTGGTCCAATTAAAAAGTTTAGGACTGAATTGGTACCAATGCAATAGGTTTAGGACTTTTTTGGTACTTTTCCCATAAAACATAAGTTATGCCTCATCCTCATCCTCATCCAAGCTATCGAAACGAGGTATAAACATTTAGATGTCATTGAATCTCACAATATATCAACAAAATGCAAGTGTATTAATGTGCCTCTAATTTGTTGTGAAATTTGGGCCCACCTTGAATGATCGGATTCGCTCCATCAAATAGAAATTTTGTTGTTTTCACAAGTGTGAATTGTCAAAATATGCATTTCGACAATAATTAGGAACAAATATTGGTGTTGTCAAGTCCCATCAATAGCATGAGATTCTAACTATCGAAAGGCATGAAATACATTCATTTATAATTGTTTCTCACCCCATAAAATAAACGTCGTTTTGAGCGGAACCCGCTTCTCTTTTCTTTTTTTGTCATGGTAATTTTCTCGTGTTGGCAATTCACAACTTTAGTTTGCCCCCGAACTTTAGAGAAGCATGGAATGGAAAGCCAAGGTTGTGCTTCGCTATGATGAGAATATTAATCTAATAAAAGAGATAACTGAGGATGTTCGAAAAAGAACTTTTTTTTTTTTTTTTTTTTTTGTGGTGAGTGAAGTTATTACTGGTGAATGCATTTCATGCCTTTTTTAATGGGAGTGTGGTTCTATTGATGGTAATTGATGACTTTCACATTACCAATTGCCAAAGTGCAAATTTGACAATTTGTAATTACGTAAACAATTCAAATACTTCTTGATAAGAGTGCATCCAACCATTTTAGGCAAGCAAAAAAAAATTGCAACACACATATAAATTTAATGCCGTTACAGATCTGTAATACATCACAAGAACATGAGTGATAAATTTCGAGAGTTTATGGCCCAATTGGTAGCCTGAATACATGGTCCATGTAGAATGTGATTTCTCATGTTATGTTGTTGGTATCACATTACAAATCAGTGATACGTGAATGAGGTAGATAAAAACGTTGGGCAAAGCGTCTAGGGTAAAAGCGTGGGATAATTCTATCATGTAGCCAAAAATATTACATTGCCGGATAGGTTTACATGAGTGTGTAGCATAATAATAAGGATGTATGAGTCAAGTGCTGTGCGCGAGAGAGAGAGTCTATAATTGTGTAGTTAAGAAAGTATTCCAATACATACTGCAAATATAGACTCGTGTAGTTGAGAAAAAATTCCAATACATATTGCAAATATGTCAAAATACGAAGGGAAAAGTAGATAGAGAGGAAGAAGTGTAGGAATTTCTGTATATTTCTCTGTGTTTCAATCAATGTACAGAGTTACATTATATTACAAAGTATGTGTAGAAGAAAAGGAAAAGATACAATGTACATATTAGATCTGATTTTAATTGATTCAATAAAATCCTTATGATTTGATCTAATCAAATCTTTCCAAACTTCTGCGTATCTTCTAACACTCCCCCTCAAGCTGGTGGCTTGTAGATGTCCAAGATGCTTAGCTTGCTCAAGAGATACGCATGCTGTTTTTGACACAGAGGTTTGGTGAAGACATCCGCCGGTTGTTCTTGTGTTCCAATCCCTTGTTTCTCAATTATCCCTTCCTGGATTTTCTCCCGGGTGAAATGACAATCTACTTCAATGTGCTTTGTTCTCTCATGCACTATAGGATTGGATGCAAGTTTGAGGGCTGCATCGTTGTCGCAGAACAACTTTGTTGGTCCCTTGACCTGCACTCCAAGATCCTGAAGTAACCCTCTCAACCATACTATCTCACATGTGGTTTTAGCCATGGCTCGATATTCCGCCTCTGCCGAAGACAACGAGACAGTTGGTTGTTTCTTCGTTCTCCAGGAAAGTAAAGAATCCCCCAATTTGATACAAAATCCGGTTATCGATCTTCTGCTCATAGGACAGGTTGCATAGTATGCGTCACAGTGTGCGGTCATTTTCATGTCACACTTCCTAGAGAGAAGAATCCCAAGACCAGGACATTTCTTCAAGTACCTCACGACTTTCAACGTGGCATTCATATGAGACTGTTTTGGCTTATGCATGAACTGGCTAAGTGTCTGCACAGCGTAACTTATGTCTGGTCTAGTCATAGTTAAATATATGAGCTTCCCGACAAGCTTCTAATAGCCCAAGGAGTCCTTGAGAATAGGATCTGCCTCCTGAGGTACTTCAGCATCATAATCAGCGGTTGTTAGTTTGGCATATTGCTCAATCGGCACCACAGCTGGCTTACATCCAGATAATCCTGCTTCTGAAATTATCTCCAATGCAAATTTTCTCTGACTGAGAGAGATTCCTTGGCTAGATCGAGCAATTTCGATCCCAAGGAAATACTTTGGCAATCCCAGATCTTTAATATGAAAGGTAGAATGCAGGTATCCTTTAAGGCCTTTGATAGCTATTTCATCATTCCCCATAATGAGTACGTCATCTACATATATCATCAAGTAGATAGATGACGTACCTTGAGTCCATGTGAAAACAGCATAATCAAATCTGGATTGTTGAAAACCAGCGGCTATTAGTGATTTAGCAAATTTTGCATACCACTGTCTGGATGCTTGCTTGAGCCCGTACAAGGATTTGCGGAGACGACATACTTTATTCTCCCCCTGTCTCCGTAAACCTTGAGGTATTTCCATATATATATCTCCTCGTCTAAATCACCATGGAGAAATGCATTATGAACATCCATTTGATGTAACGACCAGTCTTGAGAAGCTGCTACAGAGAGAAAGGAACGAACTGTGACAGCCTTGGCCACGGGGGAAAAATTCTCGTGATAATCGAAACCTTCTTTCTGTGTGAAACCTTTAGCCACTAGTCGTGCTTTGTATCGTTCAATCGACCCATCTGCTCGATATTTGATCTTGTAGACCCATTTACATCCAATTGCTTTACGATGTGGAGGTAATGAAACAAGATTCCATGTGTGATTATCCATAAGGGCCTTCAATTCTGCCTCCATAGCTGTTTGCAATTGTGGATCAGTGCTTGCCTCATGGAAGTTGGATGGTTCTTGTTCTTCAGAAATACGAGCAATGCAACATCGATGCATTGGGGACAAATGATTGAAGGAAACATAAGATGAGATTGGAAAAGGAATACCTGGTGAATTCCTGACTCCACATATATAGTCTTTAGTCCAGGTAGGTGGTCAAGTAGCTCGTCCAGAACGTCTGTGTTGATTATCTTCTAAAGACATAGCATTGTTTGGGATATCCACTGGAAGCAAGTCTGAAGTAGGCATCTCTGAAGGAATCTCATCATGATTTAGTCTTTCATCCTGGACTTCCTCTAAAGGTGTTGTGCTGACAGTAGATGTGGAAACACCTTGTGTATCTATCAACAGAGGAAGAAATATATATCCGGAATCTGCAGATCTATCTTCAGTAGAATAGGTTGGAGAATGCCCTGGTTCTGTGCCACTTTTGTTCTGATGGGCAATAGGAAAAATAGTTTCTTGGAATGTAATATCCCTACTGACAGAAAATTCTCCTGTACGTGGATCAAAAATCCGATATCCCTTTTGTAAGGTAGAATAGCCCATGAAGATGCAGTGACGAGCGCATGGACCCATCTTATCTTTGGGCCCGACAATTACAGCATAGCACAGACAGCCAAAAACTCTCAAATGGCTCAAATCAGGTTGCTTCCCAAAGAGTATCTGGAAAGGAGATTGTCCATCCAGAACCTTGGTCGGGATTCGATTTATCAAATAAGCAGCAGTCAATATGCAACCCCCCCAAAAAATATCTCGAATAGAAGCTTGAAATTTTAAAGCTCTGGCAACCTCCAAGAGATGACGATGCTTCCTTTCCACCACTCCATTTTGTTGTGATGTATAAATACATGAGCTCTCATGTAAGATCCCTTGTGATGAAAGGAGATCCGCACATTCATGATTAAAAAATTCCTTCCCATTGTCTGTCCTTATTTTTTGCACAGGTTTCCCAAACTGAGTTTTGGATAAGGAAAGAAAGATTTTTAAGTTGGACACAACTTGACTTTTAGACTGCATGAGAAAAATCCATGTGGCTCTAGAGTGATCATCCACAATGGTAAGGAAAAACCGCGACCCATCATGATTTATTGTATGGTAAGGTCCCCAGACATCAATATGAAGTAAGGAAAGAATATTTCTCGAACGACTTTGACTTAAGGGGAAAGGATTACGCGATTGCTTTGCAAGTGGGCAAATTCGACATTGAGGATAAGAATAAAAGGAGCTATGACCCAATCTGAGTGTGTAAAAGGAAATTTCTATCATTGGAAGTTGAGTTACACAATAATTTCTTATTACAAGAAAAATTAAAATTTGCAGGCAAGCTTTTCCGAAAAAACAATCCTTCGTAGAGACTACCCTGCCCATCGGTGTCCCGGTCGAAAGGGCCTGAAACAAACAGGTATCAATGTTGAAAAGGACTCGACAAGAGTTTTCCTTACAAGCTCTAGACACTGAAATGAGATTAAATTGGAAGTCCATAATATAAAGGACATTGGTAAGGATAATATGGGAATTGAGTTTGATTGTTCCTGTTGTAGTGACATAGGCAGCATTTCCATTGGGTAATTGCACAGTGACAAGATCTTCTAATTCTTCATTAATAGCAGAAAATAATCTTCTATCACATGCTATATGATCACCGGCTCCCGAGTCTATAATCCGGTATTTCTAGAAATAGTATTTGCCAGGCAATAAGAAATACCTATAAAGTGCTACCCTTTTTCTCGACATCCAATTTTTGCAAGGCCTGCATAAGTTGCTGATATTCCCCATGTGTAATGGGCTGATTTGTAGAATTCAGCGATTCGGAAATTTGATAGGCTGCTGCAGATATTTCTTTTCCCTTTTTTTCCTTTTCTCCGTGCCTGCCATGTAATTTCTAGCAGGTGTCAATTGTGTGGTGGGGCCGCTTGCAAAAATTGCAAAATAATTTGCCTTTATTTTTAAAATTTGGCCCATATCCTTTCGGATTTTGAGGACCGTCGGATCCTCTTAAAACGGACGCATCTCCACCGTCCAGATCAGCCAAACCTCGCGCGCCTCTAGAGCCATCGGATCGCGGCATCCGATCTGAGCCGTCCGCGCTACCCCATTTAAAGCGCTTGTGATCCGCGAACCCTAGCTGCCCTCGGTTCTCCGCGAACCCTAGCTGCTCCCTCGTTCTCTTGCCCTTTCCGATCTAGGGTTCTCTCCTTCTCCACCCTTGCCACCAGCGCTAGGGTTTCGGAGTTCTTGCTGTCCGACGAAGCAAGCCTTTGATTCTCCTCTTGCACCGCAAGCTGGAAGATTCAGCCGAGGGTTGGTGCTGGTTCCATCTCCAGGATCTGCGATCGGAAGGTTCGAAACGAATTGTTCAAAATGAGTAAGAACCGAGTTGCTTTCTCCCTGTCTTTCATAGCCTTGTACTGTTGGAGGGTTGATTCGGCCCCTTCCAGTTTTTCTTCTGCGCCTTCCAACTCGTTCCAGAGGGCTGAGAGCCTGTTGAAGCATGTCGTTACCGACGTGTTTCCTTGTTCCGCCGAGCGATTGGTGGAGTGAAAAAATTTTGGCCCGATCTAATTTGCCATACATTTCTCGGATGCTGTCCCAAATCAATTTTGAGTCTTCTGTGGGTGGTAACCCAGCAGCGATTTCTGGGTTGATGCAGTTGCCGATCCATGTTTTGACCAATTGGTTGCACTTTCTCCATTGTTTTCCCATTTTTTCGTCGATCGGGATTGGAACGGTCCCGTCGATGAACCCCTCTTTGTCTTTTATGATTAGGGCTCGCCGAAATTCCTACACCTAGGTTGAGTAATTCTCCGGACCCGTGAGAGGGTGGCTGATGAGCCGCAACTCTGGTCCGTCGGAATTGGAGACATAAAGCGCGTCGCCAGGCTCTGGTCGACCCATGGCGGCCACGAAAGGAAAAGGAAGATACCCAGGTGGTATTCCCTGGTAAGAGTTATTGGATTGTCCCTGAAGTCTCGCACCAGATTGTCCCTGAGGTCCCGTTCCAGAATGATTTGATCCGCCCGTCTGCTCCGGGCCGATGGTCGAGTCTGCTCCAATGTTGGTTGGTAGACCTCCGTCGCTCGGCACATTGCTCTGAAATCTCGGCGATGATGTGACTGGATTCATCCCTGGGATCCATGGATATGGCATCCATTGGTAGGGATACGCCGAAAATGGCTGACCCAGATTAAACTGAGCCGGAGCATTCTGCCAATACGCATGTTGATTTTGGATCTGGCTGAATTGTTGTTCGGCCACAGAAATAGCATTGGAAGTCTGTGGGGTCGTCGTTGTTGCTGTTGGTTCATCTGGATTTGAGGTGAGGTTCTCTGGTTGGTTCATATTTGACAGAATTTCCCTTCAAAAGAATTTTGATTCCTCTTGGCAACCCTTTTGCAGGATAGGGTTCCTCTCGGCAATCAACAGAGAAGAAGCGAAGCAATGTCGAGTCTTTGGTGCTCGATACCATGTCAAAATACGAAGGGAAAAGTAGATAGAGAGGAAGAAGTGTAGGAATTTCTGTATATTTCTACGTGTTTCAATCAATGTACGAGTTACATTATATTACAAAGTATGTGTAGAAGAAAAGGAAAAGATACAATGTACATATTAGATCTGATTTTAATTGATTCAATAAAATCCTTATGATTTGATCTAATCAAATCTTTCCAAACTTCTGCGTATCTTCTAACAAAATAAGCTTCAAAATGAAGAATGTAGTGCTGTCGGAGGCAATCAAGCGATATCAACAGATGAAAAATGAAAACTTAAAGATAGAAACTGACCTAGGATTTCCGCGGATGTCTAGATGAGAAAATAAGGCAATCACTCCTCCATTCCAAAAACGCTCCCCACGCCATCCTTGTTTTCTTTTCAGGGCTCTCTTCTACCTTTCCTTGTTCGTTTTCAACGGCTGAATTGATACAGCAGCGATCTCCGTGACTTCACTTGGCCTCAAGCCTTCTCTTACGCTTATATAAAGAGGAATCGTCATGTGAATGGACTGAGGAAGAGGAATCATTTGCGTGAGAGAAGTAATTATACGCAGATGTACATCATGTCCTTTTAGACTTATGCCATTAATAATATCTGACGAGATGAGGAGTTGGTTATATTGCCAAGGAACAACTTTGTTTTTACTAGTTTATACTTATGTAAGCAAGTCATTTACTTCTTGATAAGAGCGAATCCAACTGTTTAAAGCATGTTAATGAAAATCACTACAAACAAGAGGCGCATTAGTGCACTTACGGATTCTTGTTATATGTAAAGAGATTCGTTGAGTAATGTCTTCATAAGATATAGTGCTAATTCAGATATATATTCACATATGAATAAAATTCCAAATAAATTGTCTTAGATATGTTTCCTATCCTTTCTTCGATGACTCTTGTATGGATATTGACTTAAAAGATCAAAGCTACCAACCTACATTCTAAATAAGGGAAAAATTGTGGCAAAAGTCCTAAACTTATTGTACGGTGGCCAATTCAATTTTGAACTTTTAATTTGGCCAATATAATCCTAAACATTTTGATAATTTGATAACGTAGTTCTTCTGACCAATTTTAGTCGCAAATTGCAAATTTTCAATTTTTTATTGAATTTTTCTATATTTCCAGATTTCCTTCATGTTGTCGTCTAAATTTTGACAACATCTTATTGATAGCTCATTTTTTTGACTAGGTAAGTCGTCAAAAAAATAGAAACAAAAAAAAAAAAAAAAAAAATTTGGGTGGACCAACAATTTCCTATTTTAAAAAATATTATTAATAATTATTTATATATATAAAAAGAAGCCGGTCAAATCAAGCCGATCCCTTTTTCTTTTCCTTCCCCCCGCCTAGGCCTGGTCCCTTCGTTTCGTATTTACTTTTTCCCGGCTTGGCCCCTTCTGTTTTCCTTCCCCCTTCCTTTCCTTCAGGATTGTTACAGAGAACAGCGAGGCTACGAGGTAGAGGAGAGCAAGGAAGTCGAGCGAGATTTCTCGATTGAGGAGTAGGTTGGCAATGGTAGCTAGCAGTGGCAAGGGCCATACATGCCATAGGGCTTAAAAGGGAGAGAGGGAAAGCGAGCCAAGGGGGTTCAGAGAGTGGATACGAGATAGGGAAAAACCGAGAGGGAGTGGAGGGAGAGTCAAAGAGTGAGAGGCTGAGGCCGAGAGCGAGTGGGTGTCTTTCGGTACTGATCGCGTGTGGGTCTCAGCCGGCAATCCTTATCGACATTTCCCTCTTCCTAGCTTCGAGCACATGGTAAGATCCAATCGTCTTTTTTTCAAATTTCCTGATTTGGAGTCGATTTCTCGAGGATCTTGGCTCGGAGACATGTAAGGCGACCGAATATAGTCCGATTTATCAAGCTTGCCCCCAT
Source organism: Eucalyptus marginata (assembly GCA_014182565.1). Taxonomy (NCBI): domain Eukaryota; kingdom Viridiplantae; phylum Streptophyta; class Magnoliopsida; order Myrtales; family Myrtaceae; genus Eucalyptus; species Eucalyptus marginata. The sequence goes on from CM024588.1 coordinate 31,806,846, forward strand.
TCACTACTACCGAGCCGGGTAGGGAGCACCACCGACCACCACCATCTTTTCCCCTTTTGTTGCGCCTTGTTTTCCCCCATTTTGGGGACGCTAGGCCGAGAATTCGCGGCCATCTAGCTTGCGTGAACCCCGACTCCCGTCAGCCCTTCGTTTGATCTCTATGTTTTATTGGTTGTTTGTTGAGGGTCCTGGCACGCTTTGAGTCCCGATGGAGTTAGTAACCTCCCCTCAATTGATGCCTCATAGGTGTTTGATGAAATGCCAAGTTTAGATCTTCATTCACGTTTTTCTTTTATTTGACCTGAATTGTCACGCCTCGGACCTTAAATGCGCTAACATCCCTCAACAGTCATTTAGCTACGACATCCAGGACGCTCCGTCAATCTATCCTTTTTATCTTTCAATTAAACATAAGTGGAAACATAATATAAACACCTAATCAAATATAATAACAGAGATAATATAAACACCCAGTCAAATATAATAACAAGGATGGTAAGGAACATGACAAACATTTTCAAAAGCAGTGCTTTTATTTATATACTTGTTGATTTTAGGAAATTTGGCATTTACAAGCTTTTTTCAAAAGGGCAACTTCCTATTGACCATATCAAAAACTTGCAAGGGTCGGGATTAAGCTAATTTCTCTAACGTCGAGGCCAATAGTAGTATCCATGGGGAGTCTTAGGGTCAAATTTTACATTAGGGTCAGTCTCTAGATCCTCGACGGCACCATCAAGGGTGTCGATGTCTATGGGATCCCACACCTACTCCCCTATACCCCTACCAGGTGATCCATCAAACCCACGGATTGGGCAAAAATGCTCTTCTCCGACCTAGATAAACCATCCCTTGAACCTATGGGCCACCTAGTGGACTAACCCTTTGTCTACCCACACTGTCGTCAAAAAAAGCTCTTGTACCTAGTCGGACCCCAGGATAGGGTATGAGGTTACAAACTTATCTTGGTCTATCGAGACACCAAACCGCATGTAATAGCTCTCCATACTATGGGCCTGAAAACAACAAATAATGATGAGTGAGGTAAAAATCTTGGCAAGTTAATATCCTAAACCTCGATTATTACGCTAATTTATCTCAGAGACAACCTAAACATGCAGCATTATATAATCTTACCTCACATTGACACATCCTTGCATAATAACTATTACCAAATGCCAATAGCCATGCATCAAGAACAACAATAATCAGAACACTTCCCACGTACATACATATGCATTGCATTCACACGTGTTCTTAGGTCACGGCCCACACGAGAGTTGGCGATCTTCCGAAATGACCGAGCATCGTCATTCCTCATCGGACACAGCATCATCTTGGACCCCCCATAAATGGCATTCTAAGAGGAGTATCTGTCCGGCCTTAATCGCAACTCGGCATCCAAATCGCCACCAAGCATTCGGTGAAAATCGAGCATCATCCCTAAACTTCCATTGGAAACGAGTTCCTTTAAGTGACCACTCGAGCACACCGATACTTATGCTAATTTCATTTTTCATTAATTAGCTTAGTGCAAATGTGGTTCATGCTCATACGACAATTTACCGCAACTTTCACATGTAAAATGCCGTAAACTAATCACACGTGATCATGTACATATAATTGACCCATTAAATTTTGTACACTTTTATTTAAAACCTCCTTCCCCCAATTGACCCATAAAACATGGTCTTTGAACATGACACTTCATGAATTACCATTTATGCCTCCATAAAACCTTTCCTTAGAATAGCAATTAAGGTTTCATAAATTGGGCAATTATTTTCAAGGCATAACGAGCTTCAAACAACATGAATTATACATAAATTCATCTAATAATTCAAGCATAAATTGCATATAAATTATACTTATTGACTAAATCATCATTAATTAAGACTAAATTTTGATTAACACTAATATGTCATTAATTAAAACTAAACTATCATTAATTAAGACTAAACCTCAATTAACACTAAATCATCATTAATGGAGACTGATCATCATTGATTAAGACTAACTACCATTAGTCCTAATCTAAACTTCACTTAAATGCAATTAGCACTAAACCATCATTAATTAGTGTTAATCATCCTTAATTAAGACTGACTACAATTAACCTTAATCTAAACCATTCTTACACACAAGCAATGCTAAACCATCATTAATTAACACTAGCCACCAATTAACATAATCTAATCATATCCCTAAACGTAATTAATACCATAAACAAGGATTAGGAGGTTAACTTACAATTTTGGCAAGCTCATGACGATGGCGCGATGACGATGAGAACGCAATGCTTGCGGCTTGAACAGTGGCACCACGTCGGTGGTGGCTCGGTGAGCTTGAGGGATACACGGCAAGGGCTTGAGGAGGAGCACCTTGATGTGGTCCGGTAGTGGTGGTGGCTCATGGTTTGAGGGACAGCAAATGACACGTGTGCTGGCACGAATGGTTGGCAATAGTGGCACGGGTGACGGTGGTGGTGAATAGCAGCAAGGGGGCAACAATGTTGGTGAGAGAATGAGGAAGAAGAGGAAGAAGAGGAAGAAAATGAGAGATGGGGAGAGAGGAAGGGGGTGGCCGAAACACCAAAGGAGGGGGGAAGAGAGAGAGAGAGAGAGAGGTGAGCTTGAGATATTTGCCTCCAACTTCATCATTTTTCCTTACCAACTCCCCCCTAAATTACTCTCCTCCAAGCTCTATGTCCCATTTCGTCTTTTTCCTCTTCAATGCCAAGTCTTCTAGAAGGGGAGATTTTGGTCTTTTCACATCTTTTAACAAAAATTCCAATTTTTCCCTTGGGTCCAATTACTTGGAATGGGCTTAGATGGACTTGGTGGGATTGGCTTGGCTTGGCGATCCTCATTAGGCCCTCATGGTCGAATCTAATAGGTATGAGGCCTATTGGACCTTCGCTTGGCCTAATTCCCTTTACCGACTTCCAATTCTCGACCCGCTAAATCTCATCCGAAAATTTAAAGCTTACCAATAAATGGACGGATAAATAAGGCGACATCCAATAGGTTGGTCTTAATATCCTCAACAGTTTGATTCCGAAATTGAATTAAAATTCATAATCAAAATCAATCGAATGCAACTTTGTCTTCCGAAGCACCTCATCTTGATAAAAGGCTAGCTAAACTTTTAGGGGTTCTCGCGCATTTGACCCATAGTCAATAATTTTTTATCCACATTTATACCTTTTCAAATCATAAATGACCATCAGTTGTCATGTAATTGTAATGAATCAATTACTCACCCCAAGTACAAGATTAATAGAAAATCGATTTACTGTCGTTTGCATAGAGTATCGTAATCGTGCGAAATCACCCGTGAATCGGCTACGTACTTCTGTTGAATCAATTTATATCAATTCGCTAATTAACTTATAACAGCATAGTATTATCTCTTATCAATCCTCATGGTCAAGCAGTCTATCCTTGATTGAATTCTCTGGTCGTTTGCGTTTTAATCATTTATGATCCCTCCCAATAAATTAGTTAATTCATGAGTGATTAGTTCAAAATAAATTCACTATCAATACATTGATAATATGACCATTTTATATTTTTTGAAAATGGTCGAATTTTAGGATATCACGCGAATGCTTTTATGATGTTTGACATGTCTCATTGTCATTGTTGTTCCATGTGCTGCTTATGCTTGCTTCTTCTCTGACTCAACTCTTCTTTGTCTGATGCCATATGTGGATGGCCAAAAGGGAGTCGCCCTCTATCAGCGTTGCTATGGTCGGCTAAGGAAGAACAGTCTGGACAAAGATGTTGTAAGCGTGTCTGGAAGCGAACTGGTTTGTGGCAATTTGCAGAGGCTGTGCTTGGGGAATCTAATGGATGGTAACCGTCATGGCGTCAAGTTTGGCCGTGGAGAGTTGGCCGAGTTTAGGCAAAGTCTAGGTGATCGGTTTTTCCAACTAGCGTCCATAAGGGTGTGCATCACTAGAGTTTGCGGGCTGAAGGCGATAACACAACTCATTCACAACCTTGTAGGACGGCGTCACTATGGCACTTAATTCGGCCAATGGAGGAGTTAGGTTGGCTAGGTTAGGTAAGGGAGCTTGGAGGCCAAGCTAATTTAATTTACTTCCTAGGTTTGGCTTAGGTTATTAGGACTTTAAGGTCTAGACTAAGTTAGTACTAAATTAGATGTGAGTCGACGAAGCATTTTTGGGTTGGACTGATTTGCTTTTAGTTGATTTTATTGAGTTAGGGCGAGACTTAAGCAAAGCCTGGTCCAATTAGAGGCTTGGGCTTTGAGACCTGAACCAGCAGACTTGGATGGATGAACAAGATCAGATTTGTAGATTCGACCTGGGTCCCTATTTTGCTTATTAGAAAAATTAAATTAAAAAATTCGGAAAAAGAAAATTCATTTTTAAAAAAAATTAGGAAAGCTTAGAAATTACATTTTGAGTAGTTTTCTTTTAAAGTATGCGAAAATATTTAAACTAATGAAATTGTACTCAAAATTGAACAAACTCTTAGGACTTTACAATAAGGTTTTCAATGTTTTTAGAGACAAATGTCAAATCTTTGTTTGCACATTTCCATTTTGATTATTACTTGATTGCGTATTTTAAATATATTGATTGTTGTTTCGCTTTAGCCTGGTTAGGAATTTCCACGGGACTCACGATTAAACAAGTTTAGGTACTGAAAAGACACTAGTTAGATAACTAGTGTAATTAAGTCTCCAGCTCTATATCTTTAATTGCGTAGGAAGTGAGGTATATTTTCATACCTCACTTGATTTCTAGCCAACCTCAATAAACTAGTAGCAACTCTTCATCTAAAATACTTATAAGATCAATTGAAACTAAATTGAAATCCCAATGTTGCGCAAGAGAGCCCACGCCTAACCAAGGGCCTTAGGCCTATCTTTTTGGCAATACACCTATATTTATGTCTCTTCCATTTCGGATGAAAAGGTAGATTGCAATAGCTTAACGACTCCACTAGAGGCTTGAAAAAATTCTTGGTGGACTTAGGTTGAAATTTATCATGTTCAAAAATATTTTTGTTTGGCAGCAAGGATACGTGGTACATCCCTAATGTAAGTGTTAAATATTCTTGCAATTGGTAGTTATAAGAGAATGAGTGATTATTGACCCCTTGTTTTGCAAGTTTGGAGTTTGAAAATAAATATGTATTTTCTAAACTTTTGAAACGGCGTTTGTTTATATATTGTTGGGGATAAGTATACTATCAGTGCCAAAAGTTGTGTACGGTGCTCACTTTGGTGCCAAAAGTTTCTGTCGGATTACTTAAGTGCCAAAAAGTTTGAAAAACGCTCACTTTGGTGCCAACTCCGATCTGGTTGGCCGGAAATCTGACGTGGCACTTTTTTTATTAATTTTTGAAATTGATGTGACTTGCTGGAGAGTACAATCAGCATTCAAAACAACAAAACAATGCCGTTTGGTGTCTCTCCCCCAATTTAGAACCCTAAATACTCAAATTGAGAGAGAGAGAGAGAAGATAAGCCACCGGCGATGGGCCAGTCGCCGTCCTCAACTGTGGCATCCCAAAAATTTCATGCAAATTTCTTATTGATTTATATTACAAAATTTTATGGCCATGTAAGTATTTGAGATTATGAAATTAAGTGGGGATTAAAGTAAATTGTTAAGAGCAATTATGGGCTTATTTAGTATTGTTTTGGGCCATTTAAAAGTGGACTTTAGACCCAAAAGTGTTGGACCCAAAGTGGGCCAAGAGGCCCGGCCCAAGGAGCCCATGAAGTAGTCGACCAAGGCTGGCCCAAGCCCGGCCCAAATGAGGCCCATTAGCCTTGCATGAAGATCAACAAGTGGCGAGAGGGACTCTACAAGTGTCCTTCCCATGAAGCCAAGTGTCCTTCTTACAAAGACAAGTGTCCTTCCATGCAAAATTAACCAAAGGCAAGTAATTAAACAACTAAAAGGAAAAGGGGAAGGGGGTGGTCGGACTAGGTGCCGAGAGAGACAAGAGAAAGAGAGAAAGAGAGGAAGAGAGGAAGAGAGGAAGAGGAGACGCCGTCGAGCCCGCCTAGTCCCGCCGTCATTCTTGCTGTGTTTTCCTTTGATTTGAGGCAAGTGAAGTCCTAAAACCTACTCTTTGCATTGCTGTGTGTATGTGTAGTAGATGGTAAGTCTTGGTTGTGGTAGATGGGATGAAATTTCGGAGCTATGGAGAGGGATTCGTTGGTCATACATGCTGTTTCTGGAAAGACCAGTTTGACCATCTTTGAGTTTGTGTGTTGCATGTGACTTTTTAGTTGGAATCTTGTTTCGATTTCTTCACGAAAGTTGTAGAGAACACCTTGAAGAACAACATACTAAAATTTGAGATAAAATGGTTGAGTTTTGAGGGGTAAAACCCTTCCTCTACGAAAAATACTAGATCTGAAACCGTTTTGTTGATCTCTTGATGGTTTTGTGTGTTGCATGTCACTTTCTACTGAGAATTTGATTTCGACTTCTTCATGAAACTTGTAGAGAACATCCTAAAGAATAACATACTCAAATTTGAGGTGAAATGAGCAAGTGTAGCCTAGTGAATCGACCTTCTCTTGAAAACGGTAAATCTAGAAATACGGTACTGGACACCCGAGACTTCTTGGACCCATATGATGACTATTCTTTGGAAATTTCACTTAGATCCCTTAATGAAAGTTGTAGGGGACCTCTTGAAGCAAAACATATCAAAATTTCAGAGAAAACGAAGAAGGATAGGTAGGTAAAAACTCGATATTTCGGAGATAGGTATACTGGACGTTTCGGTGCTAGAGTCAGAAACTTCGTACGTCTATAGAAAATTTTCTAGAATGAATCTGGCCTAGATGTCTTCATGAAACATCTACTTTAGGGTCTTGACTATAACCTGGTAAAATTCCAGAATTTTTGAAGATCAGTCGGGTAATTTAATCGAAATATTCCAAAAACTGCGCAATCTGACCTTGTCCGAAGTTTGCATGTCGTAATGTGTGAGCTATATCTTTTTGAGTAAATCTCTTTTGGGCATGTGTTCTTCAGGGAATTGTTACCTTTAAGTCTTATCTAGCACATGCTCTGATTTGGTGATTTTTGAAGACCATATGGATGTGTAATTTAAATGTTTTCCAAAACTGTGCAAATCGTGTATTTCGGACTTGATGATGTGGGAATGCATGGCCAATATTATTCTGTACAAATTTCTTTTGGAGAAATTTCCTTCACGTGATATCTTTATCTATGTCTTGACTATAACATAGTTAAATTTCGTGATTTTGAAGGTCATTTGCCTATTTAATCGACTGTGATTAGAAAACTGTGCAAATCGTGTATTTCGGACTTGATGATGTGGGAATGCATGGCCAATACTATTCTGTACAAATTTCTTTTGGAGAAATTTCCTTCACGTGATATCTTTATCTATGTCTTGACTATAACATAGTTAAATTTCATGATTTTTGAAGGTCAATTGCCTATTTAATGAACTGTGTTTTGAAAACTGTGTAAGCTGTACATTTTCGGAATTATGATATTGAAATGCATGGCAAATTCTATGCTGTGATGGGTGAACTATGAGACTTTGGATCATTATTCATGAAATGATGTGATTGGCTTTCATGCATTTCATGTGACATTAAGGAAATGACGAATTTTCCAATGATCTCAAAGAAAGATCTTATTTAAACCCTTGCATTAAAGGACATTTTCCCAATGCATATTACGTGATTTCAAAAGAGTAATTTAAACCAATTGCATTGTAAATTTCAAATGTGAAATTGGAAAAAAAGGATATATGAGAATATGGATGACTGTCGGAGGCGTGAGCCGACGATGCCCCGGGAGTGTCGGGATGCCCGGAGGTGTGTGCCGGATGCCCGGAGGTGTGTGCCGGATGTCCTCGGTGTTGGATAAATTCTTTTCAGAGATTTTGAAGTTGACAAAACATTTCTCTCAGTCTAGTATGAAGACTTGCAGACTCTACTGGCAAAGTCTGAAGATCAAAGTCTAACGCTAACAAGACTCAAGTTTCAAAGTCTACTCTCATGGACAGTTTCCAGACCGACAAGATAAAAACTTCTATTCTGATTCTATATAGTTTTTATTTCAACGGCTAAGGAATATCTTTCGACTGGACTCAGCACTACAAGATTTTATATTCGTATCCGAATTTATATAGATTCTCTAAAGATTCACAACTTATTTGGAAAGTTCTACTTATGGAAACCAAGATCCTGATTGTATGGGCGAGCATGATTGATGGGCTATCTACACTTACCTTAAAGAGCTCGAGATCTCTCCAAATTGATTCTGTCCAACGGGTTGATTGGAAGAACTTCTTTGGAAGGTGCCAACGGTAATGAAGGCATGAAGAAGTGTATAAAGAGAGACGCTCAAGTTGTTGAAGGGTGCTGGATAGAAGAATTCCAAAGTCTGAATCTCCATGTTACTTTTGTGATCTTATTCTTTGAGCAATACATGTAATCAAAAAAGAGACCATAGTGTGGTGAGACCTTGAGGAAGTGTAGTAGAGTTTCTACACTATGGATTCAAGGGCGTGAGATTGTAAACACTCCTTTTTATTCTAAGTGAAATCCAGCCGAAAGGGTTTGTCCGTGCGGGGGAGAGTGGACGTAGGCTTGGTCTAAGCCGAACCACTATAAATCTAGAGTCTTGATTCTCTATCCCTAATCCTTTTATCTTTCATTACTTTCATTTGCAGCGATTGTTGTTTTTAATTCATTAATCTCTTATTTGGATTAAATTGCTAAAATCGCTTTAGTCACCTATTCACCCCCCTCTAGGTGCTAATTCTAGTCCTAACACTCGGGAGTTTCGAGATGCCCGGTGGTATATGGTACGTAATTCCAGGGGGAATGCCTGGTGGTATGTCGGTACGTAATCCCGGAAGCCCTGAAGGTGTGTGCCGGGGGATTCCTCGTGATGCCAGTTGGGGTACGAGATGCCCGGAGGTGTGTGCCGGATGCCCGGAGGTGTGTGCTGGATGTCCTCGGGAGTTTCGAGATGCCCGGTGGTATACGGTACGTAATTCCAGGGGGAATGCCTGGTGGTATGTCGGTACGTAATCCCGGAAGCCCTGGAGGTGTGTGCCGAGGGATTCCTCGTGATGCCAGTTGGGGTACGAGATGCCCGGAGGTGTGTGCCGGAGGCTCCTCGTGATGCCAGGTTGGGTGCGAGCGATAAATTGTGGGATGCAAACATTGGTCCCAGGAAGAAAAATTGATGAGATCCTTGTGAAAAAAATAAGAATTGAAAGTGAATCATGTGCATGGGTGTATGCATATGGCATGATGCATGATCTCGCTTATGAAAGTAAATAGATGCTATTTGATATTGAAAATGCGATCATGAAGGTATGAATGGATCTCATGGTGATGTATGCTTGATAGCATGGATGACATGAATCATGGTGGTATATGCACATATGGCATGAAGACATATGCATGAATGCTTGATGATAAGTGCATGGTGATATATGCACATATGGCATGAAGACATATGCATGAATGCTTGATGATAAGTGCATGGTGATATATGCACATATGGCATGGTGATATATGCATGAATGCTTGATGATAAGTGCATGGTGATATATGCACATATGGCATGGTGATATATGCATGAATGCTTGATGATAAGTGCATGGTGGTATATGCACATATGGCATGGTGATATATGCATGGCTGCAAGGTAAGGTATGCTTGAATGCATGGATGATGTGTTCTTTGTTCATGATACCTTGATTTTTCTGTTTGACGCATTGAGTAGTTTGGTGGATCTTTACCGAGTGGTTGTACTCACCCCTTTTGGGGATTAACATTTCGACTAGATAAGATTCCTCTGCCGCCACCGCCACCCGGTAGATTGATCAAGTGGTTGGATATGACCGCGAGGAGGAGGATAGCAAAGGAAGGAACTTTTGGACGCCGACACTGATTCGATGGACTTTAAGTATACGACTATTGGAGGAGATGTCAGGTCATCTTTTGAAGTATAGCCAAGTATAGAAAACCATGGCATTTCGATGTACCGACTAAAGATGTCCATCTGCTTTATGTAAATAAAAGTGTTCAGCTTTAACTTATCGAAGATGTTTAGTTGGTGTGCATCATTTTCTGAATATAGGGAAGGGAGTTGTTGGATACGCTTCCGCCATATGAACTGCGCTGGGACCGATTTTAAATAATACAAACCCCTAGGACTTATGGACCCACTATAATTCATTGGTATCTTGAGGATGAGTTATTGGGACAAATGAAAGGTAAGTTAACTGTGGCGACTCGAACAGATCGGGGGCCGTTCGAGGGGTGCCACATCAACGCCCCCACGCTTGGCGGCCGCGGCTCCAACCCCAACCCCGACCCCGACGATGGCCACTTGGTGGCCAAGTCGAAGGCCGTGACCTGGCCGGTGCTCGGGGAGGCCGCCGATGAGTGCGCCGCCCCCGATCTCTCCCTCTCCATCTCTGATCTCCCTGACGAGTGCTTGGCCTGGGTCTTCCAATACCTAGGCTTCGGCGACTGAGGCCGATGCTCCCTCGTGTGCCGCCGCTAGATCATGATCGAAGGCCAGAGCCGCCAAAGGCTCGCCCTCCATGCCCACTTGAAGCTGCTGGACACAGTCTCGGCTTGAAGAATTTGAGGACGTTGAAGCTGGTGAAATGTTATCGAGATTGGGACATGATGCTAGTACAACGGAGGTCGAGCGACAATGGCCGAGCGACGGCGGTCGGCGTTGGGTGAGGATTGGACAAAAAAACCCTAATTTCAATCCCCAAATTTTTTTTAAAAAAAAATCCCCATACGAGTTGTGCGGTGTCGTTTTTGGGAGACCATCCACTTAGGACGGCAAAACAACGTTGTTTTCTTAAGGAGGATGGAAAACGACGTCGTTTGAAGGCTTTGTCGATTTTTTTTTTTAAATATAAAAGCCACGTAATCATTTTGGCCGGAATCTCTCGCCAGTGGCATCAAAGTGATCGTTTTTTTTTTTTTTTTCTAATTTGGCACTTAAGTGATCCGACAGAAACTTTTGGCACTAAAGTGAGAGCCGTACACAACTTTTGGCACTGATAGTGTACTTATCCCTATATTATTGTGTATGCTTTGATGCTTTAACACAACACTATTACAGACACAACCATGCCGCCAGACCTGGACCATGACACGATACTTTAGATTGGTGCTAAGAAAGATACAATCTTGAATACAAGGCCGTAATGTAGATGCTACATTCTTTCTCCCAAAATTTCTTTATTAGTGTCACAAGTGTTTATCTTTTTCTACAAGACTACATGACTAGAGAATATTCCTTTTGACTAAGCTGAAGTTAAGAGGACCTGATACCATAAACGCAAGACTATGATAGTCAAATCACCCTCTTAACTTCACTTTGTTAAGCCGTTTAGATATAAATTGAAATACACATTCCATACGCATATATATGTGATTGTCATTTTTTCCTGATAAAAATAAGCTTTCTAAACTCTTGCATGCAATTTACTTACTTTACCATATATTTGGTCGGTCCATGATAGGTATAGATTGGTCATGAATGTAATACCATGCTTATTTCGATTTAGAAGTAACAATGATTGAGTCATATAAAAACAAAATAAACTTTTTTTTTAGAGTATGTACTTTCAATTTAGGCATTCATTTTCCTAGGTGTCTTAGGTCATTATTTTCCTAAGAAACTTAACGTCGTTTTCATGGATTAAAAAAAAAAAAAAAAAAAGACAATTTTTTTTTGGAAATTTTTCAATTCATGCTTTTCTATCTTGGTTTTAGGGAATTTAATATCCTTATTTTCCCGACTCATGTTTAGGTTGGTCATGTCTTTCCTAGTTCATTTCATAGGAACTCCCATTCATGTACAAATATTTTTGTGAAAATTGAAAAAAAAAATTAAAAGATTAGACCTATATCATGGGTAAACTTTGTCTTGATATGCCTCGTTTGTTTCCAAAGAATTTTTGGCCATAAAAAAAAATAATAATAATGGGCTTGGGTCAATTCCCTTTCTCTGTGGGCTTAGTCCAACTCATCAAATTAAGACTCAAAACTATCAATTCGAATTCATCCATCACCGGTCCAATGCAAATACAATAAAAATATATATAATAAATGATTTTAAAGCTATATGCTATGCAATTTACTTTTAGCATTTTGTTTCGAGGTTAAATTTAATCCTTAAGTTTTTATGCAGTAAACAACCGATCGGATTGTTAAAATTTAGGTGTCAACACTGACCCTAGATTTTGATTGCGTAAGAAGTGAGGCATACTCTCACTCTCACTTGATTTCTAGCTGATTCAAACAGGTTAATGACGACTCCTCATTTAACTTATTTATATTGTGATATCCCAAAATTTGGCCCTATTTCGAAATATACGAAATGGTTAATTCGTTGATGCATTTATAGTTACTTTACTCTAAACTAATCACTCACAAGTTAACTAATCTATTAGGTGAGGCCGTAAAGGGTTAAAACGTGAAAGACTAGAGAATTCGATCAGAAATCGACCGCTCGACCATAAGGATCGACAAGGGTCAATACTACACTGTTATAAGTCAATTAGCAAACGGATATAAATTAATTTGACAAAAGTACGTAGTCGACTTGCAAGTGATTCCACATGATTACGATATTCACGTCGAACGACGATAAATTGATTTTCTATTGATATTGTATTCAGGGTACATAATTGAACCTTCACGATGACATGACAACCGAGGGTCGTCCGCGATTCGAAGATGCACAAACGTGGATAAAAAACTATCGACCATGGGTCAACCACATGAGAACCCCTAAAAGCCATCCGATAGATTAGGTCGTACTAAAGTCGCGTTCAATCGATTTTTAACCACAAAATTTAATTCAATTTCGGGTATCGAATTTTCGAGAGTTTTGAGATTTAATTATCGGACGTCGTCTCATCGTTTGTCGAATTATCGGCGAGTCCGAAATTTTAGGAAAAGGAATTATCGGACAAAAAAAAGGAAATTCGGATCAAGAAGCAAAATTGAAATTTTTGGACCAAAAAGATTGTTTTTATGAAATTAGAAATAAAAAGAAAAGTGGGGACATAATACTAGGCTAAGAGGGTTTTAAGGACAAGCGGGTGAAGAGTATGATGAGATTTGGGGAAATATCTTGATAAACCTTTTTTTTTTTATTTACTTTCTTTTTCTTTTCTCTTCTCTCTCTCTCTTCTCCCTTCCCTCATGCCTCCTCCCTCTGCAGACCGTCCATCCTCCCTTCTCTCCTTCTTCTCAACCTCCACTTCATTCCCCCTGCTTCTCACGCATTTCTCCCCCATCCTCTGTCCATTTCTTCCCCTCTCCCCTAACTTCTTCTTCTTTTGTTTGCCGCCACTTCACCACCACCACACCATCGCCCATTTCCCCTCATCCCATCATCACGCCAGCACCTTCATCATCCCACCGCCACCATCATCATCTTCTTTTTTTTTATTTTTTTCACTTTCGTGGCTGCAACCTTCATCCCCATCCACCATCACCAAGACCTTGGCGTCGTTGGGCCGTCCACTTGAGCCACCGCCACCGTCCTCGTCGTCTCAAGCCACCCCTCACCATCGAGCACCCCATCTCCAAGGAGGCCGTGGACTTTGAGTGCCAAGCCGCCATCTTCGCCGTGCCGTGCGTGCCGCCATCGATACCGTGAGACTCGAGTTCTCAATGCTGTCGCGCCGCCATCGCCGCGAGTTCGCCATTGTCGAAAATCCATGAGTTAACTTCCTAATTGTGGATTAGGATGTTAATTACGTTTAGAGGGTGGTTAGTTTAATATTAATGGCGGTTAGTATTAGCTAATCTTAATTTATTATTAATTGCGATTAAAGATAGTTTAGATTAAATTTAATTGCGATTAGTTTAGGAAATTTCGATTAGATTAATTAATCGTGGTTAGATTAATTAATTGAGTTTATTTTTATTAATCATGATTTATTTACTTAATCATAATTCGCCTAATTAATCGTGATTAGTGTAATTAAAGATGAATTAGCCGTTAAGCATAATTTTATGCTCGTTTTTCTGGATGAGATTGTGCGTAATTTTAGTTGTTGGCACGTATGATGTTATGCTATTGATTGCCCAATTATAGATTTTTATTTACTATTCTCAAATGAGGTGTTTGGGCAAAAAAATAGAAAAATATGAGGTGTCAGGTTTGGACGCCAAATTGTACGTACTAAATAAAACATTGGGGTTTTAAAATAGATTTGTGCAAAATTTGACGGGTTGATTTCAAATACATGACCACGTATGAATATTTTACTTGGATTTTTAAATATGAAAAATTGCCAAAGTTCATTATTTGAAAACAAAATATTGTGTTCTTGGCTAATTAATGGCAATAAAAATTGGCTTGATTGATGGTGTACTTGAGTGGTCATTTAATCGAACCCATCACCCAACAAGAGTTTGGGGGTGATGCCTGATTTTTATCGGATGCCCGGCGAGGGTCCAGATGCCAAGTCGCAGTTGAGGCCAGACCAATACTCCTTTATGAAATGTCGTCTAGGCGGGGGTCCTAGAAGATGCCGTATCCGATGGAGTGGGACAATGCCTAGTCATGCTAGAAGACCACCAACTCTTGTGTTGGCCGTGGCCCGAGGGGTCGTTGTGGCATCCGTATTTTTGCCAACCTCGGAAAAATAACGATATGTCGTGAATTGACGAAATTGTTATCGGAATTCGTCATCGGCATTGATTTTGGACCCCGAGCCATCTTGCCAATTTACTAAGTCGAAGACCTCGATTTTTATGCGCGCCATCACCACCACCCTCCCCTTAGACGGCCACACGAACTCACGGCCGCGCATCCACGTTAAATAGCCCCCTCCACGCAACAAATGAAGCTTGCGTCCATGCACATACAACAAATTGAAGACCCACGTATAAGAAGTCAACCAAAGAAGCCCATTTGACTAAAAGCCACGTTGAATGGCTTTCCTCACGCTGCTCGAAGACTTTAGATTTGTTGGGCCATGCACACATAATGGTGGTGGTCAATTAAGGGGGGAATTGTTGACCAAGAGAAAGCCAATGGTGGCCACGTTGCTCCTCCGTGTTGACCAGCAAATGAAGACTTGGAAAAGAAAAACAAAATGTTGTGGCCACGTCCTTGCATGGGGAACGCAAGGTGGCGTGCGTCCAAGAGGAAGCTCGGCTGGTGGACACGCATGGTACGCCTGCCCATCGTTGCCGCAGCCACCGAAGCACTCTTTTGTTGACTGGTTTTCAACAAAACCAGTGACCAAAGTGGCAAACGGACGAGCAAGCCGAGAGAGAGAGGGCGAGCAGCGGGCAAGCGAGCGAAACAGAGAGAGAGATTGAGCGAGAGAAATTCAAGAGAGAGCAGTGAAAAAGAAGGGAAAGGACCGCCCTCTGTCCGTGCTCATGCACTGCCGCCGTCGACACCGTTGAGCCGCACCACCGCACCAAACCCTTCGCCGTTAACATCATAGGACCTGAGGCAAGTGAAAGTCCATTAACCTATACCATGTTGTGCTGTTGTTGTCTAGTGTAGTGCAATAGACTTGGAAATACTGGGTTGTGAATGTTGGATGCTGGATTTTGAATGAGTAGAAGTAGTTCTCTTTGGATTAGTAAACTGTTTCGTAGAAAACAGCCTGACCTTTGATGATTCCGTGAATTTTTTGTAATTATCTAGTTAGAATTGGACTTCGAACGCCTAATGAAAGTTGTAGGACACATCCTTAGGAATAACATATCAAAATTTTAGAATAAATGGACAAGGTTTGGTCAGCAAAACGATTTTCCTTGTAAATGTTAAATCTAGAAGCTATTACAGAATGTCAGTAAAGAGTATAGCGATTACTGCTCTTGATATGCAATGAATCTGACTCAGTGTTCTTCATAAAAAATTTTCCTTTAGGTCTTGTGTATAACATATCCAAATTTCAGAATTTTCTGAGTTCATTTAGGGGTTATTCCGAAATTTTCATTAAAACTGCACATTTTGGTTTTTAAGCTGTTTTACTCCGACTTTGCTCAACTGATTTCAAAAGTGAATGCATCTTGGGTTGTTATGTGACATGATGATACTGGCATTGGCATATCATGCAATATTGAGATGTGATGAGACTCAAGAGGCATTTTGTCATTGCATTGAAAAGTGTTTTTGGAAATTAAGATGTTAATTGCTACTGTTGGACCCTCGGGTCAACGATGCCCCGGGAGTCGGGATGCCCAGAGGTTCGAATGAGTCGATGCCCTTTGGATGCCTGGTTGTATTATGAACATATGCCCAGAGGTTTACCCCGGGAGTGTCAGGATGTCCGGTTGTATTATGATACATGCCCGGAGGGTGAGGGGTTGTATTATGATGCATGCCCGGAGGGTAGGGGTAACCATTTGCATGGCATGCCCCAGCAATTCCTCGTGATGCCAGGTGGGGTGCGAGATGCCCAGAGGTTCGAATGAGTCGATGCCCTTTGGATGCCCGGTTGTATTTTGAATACATGCCCGGAGGACTTCGCGACGCCAGGTTGGGTGCGAAATCCCAGAAGGACGCAAACACTGGTCCTCTGGGGGGATAAAACCGTTTGAATGATTAAAACTAATGATCATATTAAGTGTGAGTGTGGTCTGGTTATGGGACTAAATTGTATGGCATGGAATGGGATGTGTCATAACAGTTTGGCCCTATGATCGGGACTCGTGTGACTGAAAATGGTGCATCTTGGTTTTTGAAACTGCACGGGTCATGCATTAAAAAGTTTTATGGTTCCGATGCATACTCATTCCTTGATGAACTGTCTTGTCTATCTTGCATAAAACTTTATCATGATGGCTTGCATAGTATAGTTTAATGGATCTTTTACTGCTGAGTGGTTGTACTCACCCCGTTTGGGGACTAACATTTCAGACTAGACAAGATGCCTCTGCTGCCACCGCCACCAGCAGATGGACCGAGTGATTGAATATGACCACGAGGAGGAGGACAGCAGAGGAAGGAACTTTTGGACGCCGACATTGATCGATGGACTTTAAGTATACGATTGATGGAAAGGATGTCGGTCATCTTTTGAAGTATAGCTGAGTATAGAAAACCTTGGCATTTTGATGTACTGACTAATGATGTCCATCAACTTATGTAAATAAAAGTGTTCGGCTTTAACTTATAAAATGTTTAGTTGGTGTGCATTGTTTCTGAATATAGGGAAGGGAGTTGTTGGATACGCTTCCACCATACTTTTGCACAAGGACCAATCAAGTATATGAAAGAACCCCCATATGACTTCTCGGAAGTCCATTCATAAAGAAAAGGGATATCCAGGTAGAGGAAACAATGTCGTGACCCTAACGGATTGGGGGCCGTTTCGGGGGTGCCACAGTCATAATAATTGGAACACATATGTTTGACAATGCACTTGGCTATTATGGATTGTGTTCTGATTATTATTTATGTGTGTTGCACTAATATTGCCATGGGAGGTGTACTAATATGCAGAGGTATGCCAAGGCGAGGTAAGATTGTATGCCGTTGCATGTTTAGGCTATCTCCAAGGCAAATTAGCTTCCTAATCGAGGTTTAGGAAGTTGACTCGTTGAGATTTTATCTCACCCCATTGTTGTTAACTACTTTCAAGGCCGTGGCATGGGGAACTGTTAAGTGCAGTTGTGGTGGGCACAAGATACGACACTTTTGGTTGGCCTCGTCGTTAGTGAAGTTTAAGCTAACCCCAACCCTCTCTAACCCTTTTTGTCTATTGGTCATTTGGAAGTTGTCCTTTGAGGTAGACTTGTAAATGTTAAACTCATTAGGTTAACAAGTTGATAAATAAATCACTGATTTTGGAAAATCGTCTATTGTGTTTCACTATCCCTGATTTGTTGGTTGACTAGGTGTCTATTTAAGTCGCTTTCGCATGCGTTTAATTGAAAGATAAAAAGAATTGGTTGGCGATGCATCCTGGGACGTCGCACTTTTAATCGACCGTCGAAGGATGTTCGCACACTCGGGGTTCAAGGCGTGACATTTCCGTCTAAAGTGGTATCAGAGCCTGGTTAAGGTCTAGAGTAATAAAGTGCAATGGATTTTGGGATAGTTAGCTAGGAAAAACATTTTCCTTATGTTTATGCTTTTGATTGATTGATTGTTTTGTGCGGGTTGCTCAGACTTCTAATTCCTTGTTGGAATTGGAAAGCAAGTTTTTGTAAGGACCTTGCGAGATGAGCGATCCTGAGCAAAGGGCCCCTCGGAGAAGGGCCATAACGGCTTTAACAGGTGCCGAAGGAATGGCACTAAGACGGGCTAGTGCTAGAGGGAAAGTGCCAGCGCAAGTGAGTGCCAGAGGGAGTGCACCGGTTGATCATAGGGTTGACAGGATCGTGTAAACCCTAAAGACATTGGGGAACGCGGTTGGGCAGCAAGCTTAGAATCAAGCTGCCGCCGCCGCCGCTGACATTGCTGCCGCCAATGCTACTGCTGCCACTGCTGCACCTACTAAAGTCCCACTTGAAAATGGGAATGGTGAGCAGCCTATGCATAAGCTGGTGGAGTAGTTTCTGAGGCCGAAGCCTCCAAAGTTTACTAGAGCAGGTGACCCTAAGGCTGCAACCCTTTGGATCCGAGAGTTGGAGAAGGCTTTTGCACTATGAGGTGCTTAGAGGAGGACAAGGTGACCCTGACCAAATATCAGCTGTGGGGTAACGTGAGCACATGGTAGGAGACCACTGAAGGAAGAGTATTTCCCAAGGGTATGATCCAGGAGTAGGATGCCTTCGTCGATGTGTTCTACGGGAAATATTTCTCAAACTGTGCTCGAGAATAGAAGATGGTTGAGTTCCAACACCTCCGCCAGAACCAAATGACTATAGATCAGTATGAGGCGAAGTTCGTTGAGTTGTCAAAGTACGCACCCAGGTTGATTGAGGACCCGGTGGATAGAGTAATAAGGTTCAGAGATGGCCTAAAGCCGGAGATTAAGGACCCACTGGTGCCGCTGAATCTCAAGGACTATAACGAATTGTATGAGAGGGCCCAGCTGATTGAGAGGAATCTGAATGAGCGGGTAGTCGCATCTGGGTCGCGATTTGTACCCAACAGAGATAACAATCGGTTTGGGAAGAGGCCAATGACGGGAGGAAACCGAAAGGGTGGATTTGGAAAGCCGGAACCCAACTCGAATGGCGTATGCTGATTCTGTGGAAGGAAACATGGATCAACCCCGTGTCCTGCTAGAACAAGAGCTTGCTATGAATGTGGCCAACATGGCCATCAAGTGAAGAACTACCTGCGTAGACCCATGGGAGCGCAAGTACCACTGCTGCAGATAGGACAGGCAGCAGGGAGTGCGTCGCAAAATGCACAGCAGGGCATTTTAAGCAGGTCTCCGATGCAAGAAAGGGTGTATGTTGTCACCCGAAAGAAGGTGGAGAACTTGCAGAACGTGGTTACAGATATGGTCTCGTTGAACAACCATGCTGCTTATGATTTATTTGATCCTGGAGCCATGCATTCATTTATTGCTAGGCAGTTTGTTAAGTTAGTTGGATTAAGTCCAAAACCATTGGAAGCAGTCATTAGTATATCCACCCTGTTAAATGATAAAGTGTTGTCTATGATAGGGTGTCTTGATTGCAAATTAGTGATTGGTGATCGAGAGGAAAGAATAGATTTGATTGTGTTGGTCATGTTTGATTTTGATGTGATTATTGGTAAGGATTGGCTCACCAAGCAACGAGCTACCATGGACTGTTATTGTAAAGCGATTCAGTTTAACCCGTTAGCAAGTAGAAATTTCAAGTTTGTTGGAAATTGATGAGGACTCTCGATTACTTTAAATTTGTCACTTGAGGCAACCCGATTGTTGGATGTGGGTTGCCAAGGTTATTTGGCAACCGTGGTTGATGCGTCAATTAAGGAGCCAAGGATGGAGGACATCGCTGTAGTGCAGGAATTTTCTAATGTTTTTCCTGAGGAGTTGCCTGGTTTGCCCCCAGAAAAGGAGATAGAGTTCGTGATTGAGTTGGCCCCTGAGCCAATTTCTAAGGCTCCTTAACGTATGGCGCTATCAGAGTTAAAGGAGCTAAAGGTGCAGATGTAGGAGTTGTTGGACAAAGAATTTATTCGTCTTAGTGCATCACCTTGGGGAGCGCCAGTTCTGTTTGTAAGGAAGAAGGATTGCTCGTTCCGTCTTTGCATCGACTATCGGCAACTCAATCAAGTGCCAATCAAGAACAAGCATCCGTTACCAATGATCGATGACTTATTTGATCAGCTACAGGGAGCTTCGATATTTTCCAAGATTGACTTGAGGACAGGTTACCATCAATTGAGGATTAAGAAGAAGGATATACCGAAGACGGCTTTTCATATGCGTTACGGCCATTATGAGTTCACTGTGATGCCGTTTGGTCTGACCAATGCCCCAGCTACTTTATGGATTTGATGAATCGAGTGTTCAAGGAGTACTTAGACTAATTCATGATTGTGTTCATCGACAACATCTTGGTATATTTGAAGAGTCTAGGGGAGCATGAACAACACTTAATGTCATGCTCCGATCCTCCGAGCATGTGCCCATCCCTCATTGGTCGATATAATAGCGATGTCCCAGGATGCATTGCCGACCCATTCATTTTAATATACGCATGCGGAAGTATACAAGAATCCCCAGACAACAATTCAATGGGATAGAAAAGTAAGACCAATTTTTTTCAAACCAAAACAAACATTTTATAACAACCGGGTTTATTTACAAGACCAGACTATTTACAAAAGGTCGGCTCATTCCAAAAGGAACGGTCCTATAACCTACTAGTCAAACCCGTTCACCGATTATGGTCTATCCACCTCTCCAAACTCCGAGGCTTCCGGTCCTCCACCAACATCATCTAAGGACCTGAAAATGGTTATACAATAACCAATGAGACAATGTCTTACCAAGTTCAACCCCCTAAGACTCAATTAGGAAGAAAATACGCCCTAAAGGCTGCCTAAGCACCACACGGGTCAAAAGACTTACCTTGGCCTCAGTTCCTTCCTGCAAGTCAATACAATAAGCAATTCATCGAATCACATCATCACATCAGATCATTAAATTCAGATCGACTCATCGATCAATCGACCTAGTCGATTCCAAGACACAGGACTATCACACAATTATTTCCAATTACTCAACCCCAACGCTGAATTACGGCTTAGCGGTCACGGCCTACTAAATCTTCGGCGGTAATGCTGAATCACGGTTCAGCGGGCACGGCCTACTCAATCTTCGGCAGTAATGCTGAATCATGGCTCAGCAGGCACGACCTCTATTAGGTGGTAATCACGGCCCAATGGGCACGACCGATCTAAGTTCGGTGGTAAATCATGGCCTAATGGGCATGACCTCTATTAGGTGGTTATCATGGCCTAATTGGGCGCAACCTCTATCAGGTGGCAAATCACGACTCGATTGGGCGCAACCGACTCCAAATTCGGTGGCAAATCTCGGCCCAACTGACACGACCATACTTCAGCGGTTTTCTAGATCCACTCACAACCTTTCACGATCAATTTCCAATTGAATATCGACATTAATCAATTTTAGGATAAATCCCCCATAATCGCCAATTCACTCAATTATCATAATCCACTGCAATCGGCACGAAATTCCGTCGCCGACTATCTCGGTTGAATTTCCATAAAATAAATAATTAATTAAATAATTACAAAAAATAAATAAATAAATGCAATAAATCCAACTTAGGCCTGTTATAGCCTAATTGGAAGCCGAAACAGACCCGGAAAAATTCCAAGGTTCATTCAATAAATAATAGAATGTGTCTTCTCGCTAAATACACTAACTAACCACCAAACATGCATCGGCAGATAATCAAATTAACTAATCTAATCTATCAACCTAAACCATGCTTAATTAATCTAATCAACCCCTACGCGTAATTAACTGACTTAGCGAGGATTAGTGAGTTCAACTCACTTGTTTTGCGAAGACTAGATCGCCGCGATGGCGGCCGAAATATGAATTCTCGGCGGCGTTGATGGACACTCGGACCAGGCCCAAAGGCCTTGCAAGCCCACAGCAAATTGCTGGGCTAGTTTGGGCTTGGGCTTGCTTCTTGGACTTCAAGTGGGCCGAAAATTTACTAGAGATGGGCTGAACTCGTGGGCTGAAATCCACTGGGCTAATCAAGAAAAATTTGTGGGCTGTTAAACTGGGCTGAAGACACGGGCTTGTGGATGAATTCGCGGGCCGTTGATACGGGCTAAAGACGAGCCCAACTGATGGGCCGCCCGCGAGAGAAATCCAGCGAAAGAGTCGCTGGTTTTAGATTACTACAGGGCTGAATCATGGATGAAGATGGCTGGCACAGGAACATGAGGCGGAGAGGGATGATCGTGGCTTGTGCTGGTAGGAGAGAGGATGTCGAAGAGGGTCAACTTTGCTGGGGAGTTGTTCCTTTGGTTGACCGAGGGAGTTGAGGCGTGCGGTAGAGAAATCGGTGGACATGGGCTGAAGAAATCAAGCAGCTTCGATGGGTGGTGAATGGGCAGATGGTGGACACGGATGTGGCGGCAAATGGAGTGGATGATGGGGCTGTGTTTCTTTGGTGAGCTGCAGGGGCGTGTGGACGTGTGTGATGGTCAACAATGGAGCTGCTTCTATTGACGCCACTAGACTTCGATGGAGGAAATGAGTAAACGGTGGAATGAGACACGAGGGAAAATGAAAGCAGAAGTAGATGCGTGAAAGGGACAAGGCAGCTGGTGGTGTGCTCGACAAGATTGGAGGGTTTGAAGTCAAAGAGGTTATCCAACCACTTAAATGTTTGTCCCCCTAAAGTCCACATAAATATCCTAACGTCTCCCATTCACTTTCCAACAAGTAAATTCCCACAATTAATAAAATTGAAGCCAAAATTCCAGCCCTCTTCCTAGGATCCGAATTTCACTCTCTTGGCCTCAATTTCTTCACAAATTCCCAAATCGAAGTCCAATTTCGATGAAGAAAAATCCCGTACAATTTTCTGCAAGTCCTCAACACCCAAAGGCTCGGCTTGGAAGTCCAAATTTCCTTTAATTTGGCCCATCCGAATTTTCGTTAATTTTCCACGACGTCCGAATCAATTTTCAGTAAAAATCTCGGAATCTCCAAAAATTCTTCGGAGGATGACTCGACGTTTCTAAAATAGCTCGTGACACGAAAAAACTTTCAATTTCTGAAATCGGGTTCAAATTCGCGGTTAATTTCAATCAGACATGATTTTAGCGTGACCTAGCCTACCGAGTAACTTTTAGAAATTTTTGGTACAAATGACCCATGGTCGATTTTCTTCGAGCCACAATGAACCCACTCGACACATTGCCGACTCTCGATTGTCGTGAAAATCTCGAGGGTTCAAATACGGACACAAGGTACCAAAACAATAGAAAAATCAGTCTAGTGTCGGCCAATGAGAATTTTCCAAATTAGTGGAGTCACCCACGTTTAGCCACACATCTCAATCGAACCGACCTATCTCTGATCTCAAATTGATTTTTAACTGTGCTGTAATGGCCTCTAAAGATAATCACGGTCAAGAAGCCGATTCCTAATCGAATTCTCACGTCTATTGCATTAAAATTCCTTAATGGCTTCCCCAAATAATCTAGTTATCTTATGAGTGGCCATCTTAGAGAAAAGCACTATAGTCGCGCTAACGAAAGGTCCAACTTATTCAATTGAAATCAAAACCTGAAAAATCAGGATGCCACACTTAAGGAAGGTACTTTAGACCCTGTGGGAACACGAGCTATATGCCAAGTTTAGTAAGTGTGAGTTTTGGCTAGCTCGTGTAGCTTTCTTAGGTCACGTGAATTCTGGCAAAGGGATTTCCGTGGACCCGACTAAGATTGAAGCTGTTATGAACTGGCCGAGACCAACAACGGTGACTGAGATCCGAAGTTTCTTGGGATTGGCAGGTTATTATAGACGGTTTGTGGAAAGATTTTCTATGATAGCCATGCCCTTGACACGATTCCTAAAGAAGGAAGAGAAGTTCGAATGGGCAGATAAGTGCGAGCGTAGTTTCCAAGAGCTTAAGCAAAAGCTGACAACCACACCTGTGTTGATAATTCCGTCTGAACCTAGAGGATATGAGATTTATAGAGATGTGTCGTATAAAGGATTGGGCTACGTTTTAATGCAACATGGGAGGGTTGTTGCATACACGTCCCGTCAACTGAAGTCTCATGAGTTGAATTATCCTACACATGACTTGGAACTGGTAGCGATCATATTTGCCCTAAAGATTTGGAGGCATTACTTATGCGAAGAAAAGTTTCAGATCTTTACGGACCATCAAAACCTAAAGTATTTATTCTCTCAGAATGAGCTGAACATGAGGCAGCGTCGTTGGATGGAGCTTCTTAAGGACTACGACTGTGACATTTTGTACCATCCTGGAAAGGCTTATCACGAATGCGTTAATGCAAAAATCAGATTTTGGGGCCTCTGGGTCAGCCTTTGTCTTTCATGCGAGGCTTTGGCCTAATTTCATACACAAACTAACATAAAAGGTATAACTAAACAATCACAATCATATTTATATCTAATGCCGATTTGGTTGAGAGAATGACATTGACCCAGATTGAAATGGTTAGGGCTATATAAGTACTAATTTTTTCAAAGTATCATGCTCGAATGCAGAAATACATTAACTTGAAAGAAAAACATACGATAATATTGGACCAATAAGAAAGGGAAGCATTAGATTTACCTTTCAAGAATTCGTTGTCGATTGCGGAATAAATTTACAATGGCACATTCGGTGCTGTTGGGGAATATGATCTCCAAACCAATGGCACGTGTCAAATCAATCATTCTAGGCAAGATGATAGCTATCGAACGAGGAAAATTTCCATGCTTGTTTCTTGAAAGAAGCAATTCCACATTTCCATGAATGAACTTTAATCCTGAAACGTGAAATTTTCAGAAAAAATGGAGAAGTATTGGAGGAGAGTTTGTAAAGAACTATATGACTATTGCATTTCAATAAGGAAGTGAATATAGTAGTTTCTTGCATCATCTATTATATGCTTTCATACTATTAGAGATCTCATGTCCATGTTGACTTAAGTTCGACTTTCATTGATGATCGATAGACTTTATTTTAACAAGAGACCACATTACATTTGATGGATTAGACTGGGAGTTGAAAAGTTAACGAAGTTACTTGAGCAAAAGTCAAGTACAATGTTTTTTGTGATTACAAAATTAATCTACTCAACAAAGTAAATTTTATCCTACAAGGGAGAACTATGTTTGGGATGTCCATATCTTGACATAAATAAAGAAAAAATATGCTTTCGATGGCTATATTTTAGTGCTTATTTGAAAGTCAAGCACATGGTACCTTTCTATATCAAAGGTGAACCAACATGCCACTTTTTGAGCACGGTCATGCAAACAAGGGTTGAAGCAAGACACTCCCCTCCATCCAACATTTCATGTTCTTCATAATCATAATCTCCCTAAAACCCTTCTTCATTCTGATTATGGAGCACCCAATTCAAACACCCTTTAAACATGGGACAATCATGCTGGCGAAGATCAGGAATCATCGCCAACCATGCAAATGTCATATGGTGAAGGGGAGAGGATTGAGCTCAAGTCCATGTTGGGAAGGAGTATTTCTCTTTTGATGGTATTGACAAGAGATTGAATCAAGGATATTTGGCCCTCCATGAAGATTTGGTTGAGAATAATTTGGCTTGCTTCTTTGAATGGGAGATTGCATGGTCCAATTAGGTCTATTTATACATGACTTTGAGCCAGCTCCTTTTGGGAGCTGTCCTGTCAAAACGTGAATCGTGAGCATAGAACTAAGTTTTGTGGGATGCCACCTTTGATGTAGGTGTGATTAGTACTTAAGGCATGAAATAGAAGGGGCTTCTCTTGTTTTGAGGTTGAAATAAATCATAGTACTTTTGAGGAGAAAAACACATGAACAAGGAATAAATGAGATGAAATTGGGATTATGTGCAATCTAGGAATAAATGAGATGGAATTTAGATGACACAATTTGTTTGGGAAGTAACTCAATAGAAATTTAAGGACGGAATTGTAATGGTTCCATCATGAGGGACGTTACCTAGAGAATCCAATTTGGACCAATTGATATAGATCTATTTTAGCATAAAAGAAACATATAGATTCATTTTTACTCAAAAGATTAAATCATTAAATTATGAGCTTCTTAAGTATGTTAGCTGTACCATAAATATCAATTCTTCACCTAGCACTTCTTTTATTAACATGTTTATGTAACAACGTCGATACTGACCTCGTAAGGATCAACCATAAGATCCTGAATGGATTGACCATGGGCTATTAGCCATGGGATTGATTGGTTCGATTGGTAAGGCATCAAGGATCAGTCATGGTCCAACCGACCGACCGACAGACTGACCGACTAATTGACCGACCGGTCACAAACTGGTCAAGGTGTCAGCCATGAATTTTCTACCGACCATACCGATGAGATAGGATCACTAGCTCATAATATGACATTTTGATCAAGAGATTGGTCACAGGATGATTTTGGATCGGCGGATGATCTTGAGTCGATCCAACTGGTCGCAGTGCCCGATTGGGGTAATTCTGCCTAGCTATACACCGATACACAGATAATCCGACTTGACCAAATGCGATCATCTTCTGACCGAAAATACATCATTTCCTATTTAATTCTTAGTGATTGGAAAGGAATCTTGAATTGGTAATGTCCAATCGTGGATTGGTAATGCGCCAACCATGAACCATACAGATGGATCGGGTGTCGACCAAAATGAGCTAAAAGATAGACCCGTCTATTCCGTCACTGATTCTAAGGTCCATGAGTGCCTTGACTTAGTATTAGGCCATGGGTAGCCTTATGATTAGCCTTAAACCGACCGAAAGACAATCCAACTTTTAAGTCAACTGACCGTCCAAAGGAACGGTTCGAGCAAGCACGGGGCGTGATGGCCGAACCTCGGGTATATGTGATTTAGTCTTTCGAGGTGTACCTAATGATCTCTTTTCCGTCCCCGAAACCAACCTAGACGATGAATTTCTCTAGACCGTTTTCTTGATGAAGAAAAAGACAAAATTGAATTCTCTAGAATATCCTAGCTTCTTCATGAAGGAGGTTGACTTATCATTCCACCTAGATTTTTCTAGATATGGTTATGATTATCAAGGATTTACCTTGGGAATTAAGAAAAGTATCCAAGCCAAGTGTCCCAATAAGAATAGGACATATTGGAGCTAATTATGGCTATCATATAGCCTTGATGCCACCTTGAATTTCATAGGTTTTGACTTCCTAGTTTTTCAAAACTGTTGGATCTTTCCTGCTTTCCAA
Source organism: Eucalyptus marginata (assembly GCA_014182565.1). Classification (NCBI taxonomy): domain Eukaryota; kingdom Viridiplantae; phylum Streptophyta; class Magnoliopsida; order Myrtales; family Myrtaceae; genus Eucalyptus; species Eucalyptus marginata. Next base: position 31,834,242 of record CM024588.1, read on the forward strand.
TTTTATAGAACTCTTTGTGCTTCGAATTTTGATAAAATTCCTTCATGAAAGTTGTTTAAAACATCTTAATCTATAACAAACTTAAATTTTGTATTCTTTTGAGGTGAAATGGTTGGGATGAAGGCCCAATTAATTATTGTATAGAACCTGCCCAGTATAGTGAAAACGATAACCAAGTTGCTTTATCGAATTTTTATAAAATATTCACTTTCGAATTTGGACATGCTTCTTTCACAAAAATTTTAAATGACATCCATATCTACAACATATTAAAATTTCAAAGAGTTTTGTGAAGATTTGTATTTCAAAATGAGTCTCTCTCTCTGATTGTTGAATATGCTTGACGGATGAATTTTTAGGTTGTGTTCAATGATTTGCTACCCTTTCCACATAACGAATTTAGCTTGAATTCCTTCATGAAAGATTTTTTCTAATGTTTTCTCTACAACATATTTAAATTTTATAATTTTTTGAGTTTGTTTGATAAAGTAATGGTACTGATTTCGAAAGTTGCTCAAAATTGTTTTCGCCTTAGAATGGGAGAACCACACGCCAACTTGGAGGGGAAGGGGCTGCATGCCCAACTTGAGAAGTAAGCTAATTTAGAGACTTCTTTGCTTGAAGATAATAATGCATTAAATGTTTTTGGACCTTAGTGTGTTAAAGAGAAGAAACTTGGAGAGCAAGTTGGCTTATGTGAACACATCTAAGCTTAATGATTGCATGAAATTTTGGCAATTAATGAGAGAGGTGAGTCACCTACTTAGGTGTCCCCTAGAATCTTAGATGAATCTTAAATTATGATGGCCCTAGATTGTGGCCTTGGTGAATAAGGTAAGGACCAACTATTAAAGGGGCTTATGTGTCCCTTAGGCGCCATAGGCAATAATGAGACTATAGTGAGCCTTGGAGGATAAGCAAATAAGTGGACCAATCATAAGCCAACACCGAAGGAGCTAGGCACCAACTCAGGAAGATAGGTAGGCCAACTCGTCATTTAGGCGTAATCATGAGTTTGCATAAAAATCGAAGCCTATAAATAGGAGAAGACATCCTCACATTTTAAGGCTTGGCCTTTCTCTCCTTTCCTCTCTCTTTCTCTCATCTCTTTCACACACTTCTCTTCCAAACTGCCCTAGACGCCGACTAACCACCAAAGAAGCATCTTGGAACTAGGTCCAAAAAGTAGTAAGTAGATTTTCCTAACTCTTCGATAAGGCGATGTACTACGCTTATCGATTTTTGGATCATGTCATCATTTGCTTGTGTTGGCTTTGTATTGTTATGCTTGTTGTGTTTCTATTGTTTGTTGTTGCATCGATTAAGTTCATGATCTCACATGTGCCGAGGTGGGTGCACGACTCATACTTGATTCTGGAACAATATTGAAGCATGTTGTTACTTGGGACAAGTCACGGATCGATGCCAAAGCCAGAGCGAACAATTCTAAGTTAAGACCATAGGGCCAAATCGCATCCGACATGGGTCTAACAAGGTATAAGAGTCATTCATTGATTCACTTTGCATGGCATGCCTTCAAGCCTTTCATCTGGCTAAAAGTTCAAAGATAAAATGAATCAATTGATGCTTGAAACGCATGGACACACAATGGACTTATATGCCGATGCTGGGGGATGTTGGGTCGTTGCTTGGGGTAAAGCCGTGAATGCCATCCCGATATTGAGATCGTGGACGATGCCGACTCGGGTGAGGCCAATGCCTGGGGGTCGCCCTAGATGTCGTCCTGATAATGAGATCGGGACAATGTCGGTTGCTAAAGGGGGATCGATGCCCGGTTGTTACCGGAAGAGTCGATTAATTTCGACTAATATGATACTGAAAAAGAAAAATGAAAGTCCACGTGTGATGCTTGCAAAAGCTAGGTTTGTTTGATATGTATTGTTAAGTCATTGCATCAATTTGAGCATATGTTTGAATTGGGTCACTTAGTGCTTGAACAAGTTTCATGAGATGCACGCATCCCTTTTTGTGACCGAAATGATCATAAGCCATGGATATTTGGAAAGCTTGTTCATATGTACTAACTCCTTGTCTTTGATTCTTTAAAGCACATAGACGGTTGAGAGCCTTTCATATGCATAAGCAAAACAAGGCACGAACCTTGCTATTGATTTGTCATCGACAAGTGAGTGGTGACCTTGTATCCAACGATCAACGGCGAGATGTTCTCTTATAGGAGAATTAGGGATTTCTACTTACTGAGTCATCGACTCACTCTTGTTGTTCTCACAATTTCAGGTGTGTGATGGGTGAACTTGGATCCAAGAAGGGAATGAACATAGCATGGGGGCCGTTTTTGGGAGCAGCTCGGTAAAGGAGTTAGGCTACCCCTATATGGAAACGAAAATAAGTAGCCCAGGTCTAGGATGGGCATATAATCAAATTAGCTTTTGATATGTGAATACGTATATGAATATATGTTGCTTTTAATTGCTTGGCTTGCATATGTCTTGCCTGGCTTCCATATTTGCTTGTACAGAGATTGTTTATGATCGCTTTTGCATGTGCTTAACAAAAGATAAAAGACTTTTGGGACGTTTGACGTTGCCTAGGGCATCGATACTAACCCGCCGAGTCATGCTCTCGTGCCAATGCTAATTTTTTAATCTTTTATGATTTGGCACTTTCTTCTTCTTCTTCTTCTTCTTCTTCTTCTTCTTCTTCTTCTTCTCTCTCTCTCTCTCTCTCTCTCTCTCTCTCTCTCTCTCTCTCTCTCTCTCTCTCTCTCTCTCTCTCTCTCTCTCTCTCTCTCTCTCTCTCTCTCTCTATTTTCCCCCTCTTTCTTCTTCCTTTTACTGGTGGCCAAATACCATCCACTGGCGATGCCCAGGCGGGCTAGCCTTGCTTGGGCACCTGGCAAGGGTTAGCCACCTACCACTCTTGATCACAACCTCCACCGCACGACACTGCCTAGCTGCCAACGTTGAATTTTCTCAGCTAGCTCAAGACTCCTCCATGCTTGTCAAGCTTATGGCAGTCGAGATCTCAATGAGTTTGACGACCATGACCAACAAATGCACGGTAAGGTGATTGAGCAAAACACATAAAGACAAAGATGGGAAGAGTTAGGGGCAGAGGTGGAGGGGCGAACGGTGGCTTCAACGGTTGGAGGAGGGGCAATGCACGATCCTAATCTGGATGGTAAGGGTGGGTGGCTTTTGAGCTTGGCATTGTCATAGAATCAGGGCCTTGAGGCTACTAAAGACGGACAAACCAAAATCGATTCAAAACTTGTGCTGACCATGACCGAGCCTCCAGATCTCAGCAAGCTCAACAACTTATCCTCTAAGACTTGCATAAGCAATCTTCAAGCCTTCAAAAAAGCTTAGCCGCCCCAAGCCAGATTTGGCGAGATCGACTCTCACCAGGGCACGACGGCTTCGTTGGGCCTTGCCTCACCAAATCTTGCGAGGGGAGCCCCCATCGGCACTCATTCTTGCCCAAGCAAGGGCAACTCTTGCCCAGGTGAGGCCACATCAGCGATGATTGGTCGGATGGACTCAATTGACAAAATTTGAAAAGGTTTAAGACACAATTGGCGAAATTGAAAGATTTTAGATAGAATTGGTAAAGTATAATAGGTTTAAGATTTTTTGGACAATTTTTCCCAGAAAATGCTGGCAATCACTTTTTCGATACAAATGGGTCGTAAGGGGTATTAAGAATTGGTCTTTTTTTTCTTTTCTTTTCTTTTCATGACGCCCTTATCTAGGGCCCATAAGGGCATTGCGGCCTTCGCCTGGATATTGGCAAGGATAAGAGGCCCTTGGCTATGGCCATGAGGGCATTGACCTTTGCCTAGATTTGGGTGAGGCCCAATGTCTTGCCTATAGTCAGCAAGGCTTGGTCGACAACCTTGCCAACCTGGAGTTGTAAAAAAAAAAAAAATACAAAGAAAGAAAAGAAAAGAAAAACAACAAACAATAAAAAAAAATCAGAAAATATTAAAAAATTATAAATATTGTTAACGTCAGCGCTAGCAACTATACCACATAAAACGGCAAGCATCTATCTAAGCAATTTTTTATTAAAATTAGCCAGATAAACTAAATTAGTAAATTTTTAAAAGATTTATGATACAATTAACACAATTGGAAGGTTTAAAATCGAATTGGAATAAGTGCAATAAATTTAGAATTTTTTTGGTAATTTTCACAAAACTTGCATTTACTGATGGGATGATTCCATTTGCAAGATAAAAAACCTTGATCGGCATCAACGCCTAAACCGTACTTATTGAGGATACTTGTTTTTTTTTAATTAATTAGCGTACCAAATCAAAGCACTTATTATATAGCTAAGATCAATGGCAAAGTCAAGTACGAACTCTTTCCTTTCTAAAGTATTTATGTCATCTTTGCAGTGCTGTATTGTCTTTGTTTATGTTCAACCCGTCTGCCCGATCCTTGTCATTTCAATTCCGAATGACTTGGCTTCCTCTAGGAAATTGTTCTCTCAAAACCTATCAGAACCAAGAATTGGTGGCTGAGGAATCCAAGCGCTACACAACCAAGCGCTAGTCGACAATTTCAACCATTGTTTTCAATTCTATCTTCGACACTAAGTGATTTTTGCACGTTAAACGTGTTGGTGTGATTTTCTACGTAAAATCCATTGCGTCAACTAAGTTGCTATAGTATAAATTGTGAATGCACCGTATGACGATTATATTTAACGAGTATTGTGACGGAGCACAACATTAATTCAAACCTTTTTTTTCATTGCATACATGTAATATTACATTTCATTTCCATTTTCATTAGTGTCGATAATAGCTTATGGATATGCTACATAATTTACTAATTGGACGTTATTTACATTACTAAGATTTGTATAGATTGACACACGTGAGTTCATGATAAATAAATTTCCTCAGACTATCAAATTTTAACTTCCTCTTTTGATAGACTTCCTCTTGTTTTAACAAAAAGTTTTATATTGCTCTGCACTATTATGAATTTGTGCTTAATCCTATTTCATGAGATTTCTAGAAAGCAATCCTAACTTTCATAAGAAATGGTACCACTTTTAAGTTCTAAACATCCAACATCTTCATCCACGGGATACAGAGATGGCACTGTTACAATCATCAAGAAAATCCAAAAGATATTCAAGGGTTAAGACCGGTAAAAAAGACAAGTACAAAAACTCAGTAAATAAATTTTCATATCAATGATGAATAAGGCTTCTTTGCATGTGCTATACTTACTCTACTTCCATAAAATGAGATCTACTTAGTTGAACGTTTGGTGCTCTAGCACTTGAAGTCTTGGGTCATGCCAAACACATCCTAGTCAATCAAGATGCAGAGCTTGAATCGCTAGTTTAAGTCTCTATTACAAGGACTTAAGGATTTGACCCATTGAATTATCAAAATATTGGGTTTTGTTCCTATGTCTTGATGGCTTCCAGTTTGAGGCCATCGAATATGCCACAAAAGTCAAGCTAAAAGAAGAAAAATGATGAGATGAAAATGATGCACTCTTTATCGTACCTTTCATCATACAGATAGGAAAATTGTCCAAAAGTCATAAACCTATTGCACTTATGCCAATTCAGTCCTAAACCTTTTGACTTTGCCAATTCAGTCCTAAACTTTTCCACTTCTTGCCGATTCAGTCCATCCGACCAATTTTGGCCGGAAAATGCTGACGTGGACGTCGACGGTGCCACGTAGGACCATTGGCGCTAACATGGACAATTTTTAATAATATTTTAATTTTTTTGAATTATTATTATTATTTTTCTGTTTTTTCCCTTCTTTTTTTTTTTTTTTTGGCTTTCTTGGCTTTTTCCGGTGGCCGGCCACCGGCCACGGCGATGGTCGCCACCGGCCATAAACAACTAGCTAGCCTCGCTCGCCATAGGCGAGGCCCTACCGAGCGAGGAGGAGCCCCGGTGAGGGAAGCCCTCGCCTAGGCGCGGCTTGACAAGGGTCGCCTGGGCGAGGCCGACCCTCCCCCAGGCCAAGGCGGCCTCGCCGAGCGTTGGCCGAGTGAGGGCTAACCTCGCCAAAATCTAGCGAGGGGGAGCCCTCACCTGCACCAAATCCGACGAGGTCGGCCCTCGCCCCTGGCCAAGCGAGTGTCGGCCAGCCCTCACCCCTGGCCGAGCTCGGGCAAACTTGGAGCTAGTGGCCGAAGATGCAGGCCAAGTCCTCACCATAGAGGATAGAGACGAAGACGATGAAAGACAGCACGGCGAAGAGGTAAGGTGAGAGGTGCGTCTTCCTCAATGGAGAAGACGAAGACAGCGGTGGCAACGCCGCCGCCGACGCCGACACTAGAGGAGAGAGAGGTGATTTCATCGGGGTGGGTGGCGTCAATCAGCTAGGGGTGAGGGCCGGCCTCGCCAGATCTGGTTTGGGCGAGGCCGACGCTCGCGGGCGAGGGCTCCCCCTCGCCGAGATCGGCCGGGGAAGCCCTTGCCCGACCGCCCTTCTGCGCGCTGGGCAAGGAGCCTCGCCGGGGCTCCTCCTCACTCGGCCGGGCCTCGTTTGTGGCGAGCAAGGCCAACCGGTTGGCTGTGGCCAATGGCTGGCCATGGCTAGTGGCTGGCCGTCGCTTGTGGCTAGTGGCCGGCCACTAGAAAAGGCAAAGAAAAAAGTCAAAAAGAAAAGAAAAAAAAGAAAAAAAAAGGAAAAAACATAATAAAATAGAAAAAAATCAAAAAAATATTAAAATACTATTAAAAATTATCAACGTCGCCGCGGCGGTCTTGCGGCACCGCACCGCCGACGTCCACGTTAGCATTTTCCGACTAAAATTGGCCGGATTGACTAAATCGGCAAGAAGTGAAAATGTTTAGAATTTGATTGGTAAAGTTAAAAGATTTATGACTGAATTGGCAAAAGTGCAATAAGTTTATGACTTTTTGGACAATTTTTCCTCACAGAGATTGATAATTTCAATGCGTCTAATGCTCAATATTTTCGCCAATTCAAGTCCATCACGATCCATGAAGTACTTCAATTAGTTAATTTTCTTTTCCAAAAATGACAATATGTAATTTTCAGAATTTTTTTGAATTTTTGAATATTTTAATTTTTTAAATATATTCTTTAAACATTTTTAATCCTAAAATACCGACCAAAAAAAAAAAATCCTAAAATAAAGGTCTGGCTGGACTGTTGAGCCCAAATGTAGAATATGGGCTGAACTTGGACTCTCGGGCTTGGGTCAAGAATTTAAAACATTCTCAAACTAAGCCTAAACCTATCAATCTAACTTCAAGCTCACATTTACCAGAGCCCAAGCACACCCCTTACCTACTTAAATCCATGATTAGTTTGCTCCTCCCCATTTTGTCTTTTTTTCTTTTCTTTTTATTACTTTTTTATTTCTTTTATTTTCACCCCTTCTCGAGCGATGTCCTTCACCGGAAGCTCCTACGGTTTAAGACAAACCTTGGGCAAATCTGAAGCCACCACCGAGCTACCACCCTTCATCAGTCATCCACTCCGAATGCCACTCGCCTGCCAACTTCCCCACTGTCGGCCAAACATACCCTCCACGGCCAAACACCAAACAATCAATGGCGATGCTGGGAATGTAGCGAATGACTACACGGCCAACACCCAATGTGGCCCAACACCACTGGAACATCTCAATAGAATGTGATGAGCATGGACAACTCGATTTCGGTCAAAGACAAAGGCACAAAGAGTAGATCTCGTTCAGACATTTCATCAAGCAGTTGGAACGTGTTATAGAAGCAAGAGATGCCCGTCTCAACCGAGAGGCAAACTTGGATAGGGGCTCCCGAAAAACGAACCAAAACATTCATCAACACAATAAGGGATCGATGGGGCAGAAGTTAGCGTGAGCCAGACAGCCGCAACCTCCGGCTCGGCATGCCCAAGACAAGGCAAGAACAGGCCACGAAGAGGGCTTATCGGTTTGGCTCGGGGACACCAGCTGGGAAAGATGGCCGAACGGGGTCGAGCACGGCTAACTTGTTGGTCGAAGCTCTCTCGTTCTCGGCCCTCTCGACTCTCTCTCTCTCTCTCTCTCTCTCTCTCTCCCCCAACCCTCCAAAAGCCCCCCAACCTCCCCTCTCTCTCCCTTTTAAGCTTGGCCGGCGATAGGCACTCATGGCTTCTGCCACCGCCAGCCTGCCGCGGTCGGCTTGATCCCCGACCTTGGGATCACGTTGCGACCTGCTGCTCTGCTCTGACTCCTTATCTCCGTCCTCGTACGTTTCCCTTCTTGCAGAGGTGTGGGAGCCGTGAGAAGAAGAAGGAGAAAGGATGGAAAAGGGCTGTAAAAAGGTTGGGCTACGTGAGAGAGAAAAAAAGGAAAAAATGAAAAGAAGAAAAGAAGGCCGAGCCGCCCTTGGCCCGGTCTCGCTTCTCCCTCTTTCTTCTCTCTCTCGGCTCTCTTCAATTAATTGTTATTATAATAATAATTTTTAATTATTATTTTTAAAGGTTTTTTAATTATTTATTTAAAAAAATTAAATTCTAATGCTAGTAATGCAAATGTTCCTAATGTCTAGGTGATTTAATGAAAACTTTTTCTCGGGTTTAAAAATTTAATTCTCAATTTTTTATGTAATTAATAAATGATTAAATTAATGGCCAAAATTTAAGTATCAACAGTGATTATCTTAATTTAATAGATTCAGGGAGCTTTTTGATAACCACATTAAATGCTGAATGCTGAAATGTCATTAAGTACGTTTGATACCAACTACCTACACACAACTTAATTGATATATATATATATATATATATATATATATATATATATTGGTTGAACGGCTTAATTGATTGGTTCAAGTAAAATATCACCTATTGTGCTAAGTATAAATGACTCACTTAATTGGTTTAATAATAAAATTTACGATGGAGAGTAATATCTTACCAATTATATTGTCAATACATTTTAATAGTGCTCACTATTTCCTGTTTGATGAGGGAAAAATAGAATTTAATAGTTAATATTCATATGGTATGAAACAACTTTTAATTCTTATGTTCGGTGCTTAACGATTTTAAAGCTTAATAATAAGGAATTTTGAACCCTTATTTATCAATTTTACCAAACCAACCCATAACAGTGTTTATAATATCTAACTTACCAACTATAATTTTTCTTGTATTAATTTCCTCCATGATATCCTTTCATTCGTAAGCTATGAAGTTAATAAATATCAATTAGTTTGAATAACAAAAGTAGCATTTTGATTTCTTTATAACATTCAAAAACTATTCTCTATTGAAAAATAGTATCATTCACACATAAGAAAAATTTAATTATTAAAAGATGAACAAATATTTTTATGATGTTAATAGCTCTTTTGACATGATATTTGAGAGAAAACTGTTAAAATTTATGTAGATGCTATTGAATTTAAATTTTCAACCTTTCAACCCTCGCAAAAACATAATAATTGAAGGCATTGAAAGCTCTCATCAATTTTGTGGGGAAAAGAAGAAGAAATAAGTTTTTCACGATAAGAGATCTACAGTCATTTCCTTTTATTAATTTGTAATTGAAGATAACCAAAATCACATTCTGATTATAAAAAAAAAAATTATGTTCGATATACTAGATTATGTGATTTTTGTTAATTGATTTTATACATAATCATCTAAACAGGGTTTTTGCATAGAAAGTTACATTTCTTTTCTTTTAAAAATCGAAGAACTATGTATGTAAACGTAATCAAATGGCCTCTTAATTATTATGCATATGTCTCCATAGACATAACATGTTCCTATAGTGATGTTGACACCTAAATTTCACCTTTTAACTTAGGACTTAATCGAGTAAAAATTAGGAATTAATCTCTAAAAACAAAAAAAGAGAAAAAAAGAAGTAAAAAGTAAAGTAAATAATTTTCACTAAAACTCATCTTGTTTTCATTAAATTGCATCGCCTATAGACATTAGAACGTTTGCATTACTAGTATTAAAAAAATTAATTAATTCAAAAATTCAAAAAAATAATTAAAAGAGTTTAAAAAAAAAAAAAAAAAAAACGCAGCAGGGCCAGGCTAGAGACAGCCAAGCCTGGCCCCTTCTTCTTTTCCATTTCCTTCTTCCCACCTAGGCCGGCTCAGCCCATTCCTTTTCTTTTCTTTCTGAGCCCAGCCACTCCCTCCTCCTCCTTTCCCTTCTCTTGGACGCTAGCTAAGGAACGACATGAAGAAGAAAGGACGATGTACAGGATGAAAGACAGGGACAACAGGGCGAGCAATTATGCGAGATGCTCGGTCGGGGGGCAGGCTGGCCAGAGGGTGCTAGAGAGAGTGAGCTTGAGAGAGTGGCTAGCCGTCATCGGAGGTCCATCCATTAGCTGCTGTCCACCGCAGCCCTTACCTCCGAGCTAGGTAGGTCTCCTTGAGCATGTGTGCTTTGTTTTTGGGGCTTCGGACCGGAGCCCGCGGCCAACCAGTTCACTCGAGTTTCGTCCCAAGTAAGCGGCGGCGACATCGTACGACACGCGACGTGACACGATACGACACGCCGACACATCGTTTCTAAAAAAATAGAGAATTCCGACAAGTTGGGACACGTTGTATATTAAAAATATATTTTTATATATACATAATAAATTATCATTTTTATTATTATTTCAATCAAATTAATTTGAATCAAATTCATAAATAAATAAATAATTAAAAAGCCTAGAATGAATATACATAAAAAAACATTAATCCTCAATTTATTAATATTCATTATTTCAATTTGACAAATTCAACTTTATTTCAATAGTTCATAAAATTTGGAGAAAAAACAAGCGATTCATATTATGGACTTGCATGTTAGATATATTGGAAGTGGAGAAAAAAAATTAGAGGTGAATTGCGTATCACGGGGAGTGGGAATCAAAGAGAAGAAAACTAGTTTTTTTTTTTTTTTTCCATTCTTCATTTATTATTTTTATTATTATTGTGTTTTATTTTTTCACACATATATATTTTGACATCTCATTTATTGAATTTTTAAAATTGACATCGATATCAGAATCTTATGACGGAAACTCGTATGTCAGAATTCCGACTTGAGTGTCAAAGAGTGTCGAGAAAGTTGACTAAGTGTCGGATTTTCCGACATGTGTTAACTGAGTGTCGAAGAGTGTTCGAAAGTGTCGGATACGTGTCGAAATGTCTGACACGACATGAAGACTCTTTGAAGAGTGTCAGTGCTTCATAGGTTTCAGTCCCGTTGGTCCTCCATGAAAACCTCTATGTGTTTTAGTATGCATTGTTAGGAGCTAAGTCCGCAATAGAGTCTCTAGCAGGTCGGAGATCTCTCATTTTAGTAGTGCATGCCGGCCATTTGTTGAAATGCTCAAGTGAACTTTGAATCTCTTTATCTGATATTATTGTTCACACTCATGTAAAATGTGAATGATGCGTCTCCGAGTTAGTCCGAAATGCTACTTGTACACCTATTATCGAGCTTGATCCGAACCCGAATCCTTAAATGAGCCTAGGTTCCTTTGTTAGCCGGTGCATCCTGCATGTTTGATGAAATGCCTCAGAGAAGGCCGAAGGCTAGCTCGTGTTTAAACTGGAGACCAACCTATCTTTACTTTTATAACTGTTGTTCGATGTTTGTGTCGTGTGTTTGCTGTGCTTTGGTGTCATTTTGGTGACATGGCCTTGTATCATCGAATCGGCAAGTGTTTTCCTTTGCGCTGGAGAGAATATTAGTGGCTACCGGAGAAGGTGGCCGGCAACGATTGACGCCAGTCAGAGCGGACGACCGTAGGATGGCGGTTGCTAGTGGTGGTCGATACCGGTTACTCTGACCGGCACTGGTGTGTGGGTTAGATTCGGTGGAAGCTAACTTCGGGCGTGCAGGGGAATACCTGGAAGAAGAAGACCAGAAGATGGAAAGAAAAGATTAAAAAAAAAAAAAGAGTTTTATGAAATAGGATTTTTCTGTTTCAGGTTAGGTTCGGGTCGTTGGATCGGGCTAGCGGGTCGGATTGGGTTTACCTGAACTCGTTTTCCTGAATATAATAATATTAAATATCAAAAATATATTAAAAATCTCAAAATTCAAAAAGTTTCAACAAAAATTAAAATTTTGAAAAATAATAAAAATTCGAAAACTTTCTGAAAATTCAAAAAGAACTTTGAGAAAACATTAAAAAAAAATTTGAAACCTTTATGCAAATTCAAAAACTTTTAGAAAGTATTAAAAAATTCAGAAAATTTTAAAAAATAATAAAAAATAAAAATCAAGAAAAATTCAATTATTTCCAGAAAATTTAAAAATTCGATCTTTTTAAAAACTCAAAAAATAATATTATTTTCTTAAAAAATAAAAAAATAAAAAAATTGTTGAAAAATTCAAAAGTTCATGAAAAAAAATTAGAAAATCCCTAAAAGGTCATAATTCCTTGAAAAAGTATAAAAATAGATGTTTTGAGCAGTTTTTTTTTTTTTTTTAATGTAAACTTCTTAAATCTAAAGTTATGCTAAAAAATTGAGTAAGCCCTTAGAGCTCTCTACCTTAGAGTTTCAATTGTCCTCAAAGACAATTATTCTTGTTCGCATACTTCCGTTGCTTATGACTTCCCTTTAGCTTAGTTAGGAATGACACTTAATTATCTCTTAGTTGTTAGATGCTTCTTTTCCTTTCAATTTATTCAATGCTGTCCTTAATTATTGCTTGTTACTTTAATGATTGCACATTCCATGATCACCTCACACGTTAGTGAATAACTCTAAAATTAATCCAAACTATCTGATAAAAGTCATTTTTTTCGAAAAATGAACAAGATTAAATACTAAAAGGGTACTAACTAGTCAATTAATGTAATCAAGTTCCCGACTTTAAATTCTCTGGTTATGTATGAAGTCAGGTACACTCTCATATTTCACTTGGTTTTTAACTGACCCCAATAGGCTAGTGGTGACTCATTTATTAGAAATTTTCATACCCTCAATTTGAACACTCAATATCGCGCAAGTTATGAGCTTGGGAGAACTCGTGCCTGATCATGGGCCACAATCCCCTTTTTTAGGCAATACCCTTAAACATATTCCCTCCCCCGAGGGATAGGTCAAACCAAGTGAATTGATGAAAAGTTCAAACAGTTGAAATTATTTCGAAAACTAAAAATTCAATTTGATAAAGACCTGTACATATGGCCCTTTTGATTAATACTAAGTTGGTTGGGCCGACCTTGAGCCTAGGCATTCAAGTCCTTACTATCTGGTTAGATAGTGTTGTGGAGAACAATAGATTTGAACAATAAAATAATCAGAGTAGGAAATAAATTAGATACTAGATTAACGTGCTTCAATCGTTGTGACGTACATATACGGGAAGCGCAACATATAATTTCACTACAAATTCAACAATATAATGGAGATTACAACTACATTCAAATTACTAAAACACTTACAGTATTTTCTAGCCTTCAATTGCACCAAATAACTCACATGGTATTGAATCTCATAATTTCTCATGAAATAATCTCTCAATTTTACAAAAGTATTAAATACCCAAAGCACTGTAGCCTACTGTTTATTGGCTTTAACAATCTCAAATTTCACATGATGTAATTTGATGAAGAAGCTCTTATCTTGTATTACGAGCAAAATAGCTTACGATCACAACACTAGTACACTCAATTGATATGAACTCAACATGTAGGAATTATCCTACTTGGACCATACCAAATAGGAAATATGATTTCCACGGTGCATAGCCATAGACGTCCACAAACCTTCAACTTTTAGACTTTCATTTGGGATCAGGGTTCGGCTTAACCTCAAGACATAAATTAATAAATCGATTAATGGTGAGAATTTAATTTCTTTGCTTTGCCTTTTCCCTATTTTCATAATCATTAAAGAAAACACCATAAAAATTTCTTTTACTAATTGAAAGGTGGTGACACATGACTTGATTGTGCGAGCTTTGCGAGTTTCGAACATTGATTCTGCTTGGATTTTGGGCGTGTAGAAGTGGGAATGTGTGAAAGAATCGAGAATCGCCTAAAATCGGACGGGACCAAATCAAAACTAGTGATTTCCATGGGACTAGTCTGATTTTCGATTCCAATTTACTAGAACTGGTGAGTATTCATCTAGTTCTCGGTGCTACATGTGGAATCGCTCACCTGGACTGAACCGATACATATATATAATTTAAAAACAAAATTTATAAGTTTTAACTTTTTATATTCAAATCCCAGTTTCCTATTTGCCTCTTTGTCTCTTGTCTAACTCATCTCGTGATCTCATCTCCCTCTCTCACTCTTGCTCTAGATCGCCTACAGCCTTATTGCTCCCTTTGTTACTCTCGTTCTTGGTCGTTTCTAACCTCTGACCTCGTTGTTCGCTTTCAAGTCTCATGCCTCTTCTAAAGTGGGGACATTTTGACCAGTTTTTTGGATCCACCCAAGAGCTGGACCTTGCGGCTTAATTCTCAAGTGGGTTCATGAAACTAACAGTCAGTTTCCGATCTCAATTTTTCAAAACTGATTCTTAGTGTGCGATTCCGAGGAATTGATCACCCCTATGTAGCTCAATGTTCCAAAATAAGACTAATCTATCTCTTTAATTAAACAGTTGATTTTGATTTGTCATTTATGACTTATCCATTAAATTGAGATACTTTCACTAAAATACTTCTTTATATTTAATCTGCGAGTAATGGAAAATGAACTAACACAAGGTAGATTCCATTATGCTACATCCACTTGGCTACATTTGCCAAATTTAGTAATGTATGCTTACATGTGACAGGGCTACGGAGAAGATCACGATTGTCCGAGACAAGTATGCTATCTTACAAAACATGGTTATTTTAGCCCATAACTAGGGATTAGCTTCATGAATTTGCTCAATAAACTCTTAAGTTTCAAATGTTTTCTGATTCACAAAATCTAGAGAGTGGTAAGTGGAGAGCATACATACAACCAATATATATATTTCAATTTTATCATGTCTATAGTTAGAGACATCACCCAATGGAGTAATAAAGTAAGTGCAACTCTCCATGTATTCAGTAACAGTTTGGGACCAAAGTCCCATTTCAATATTAATATTCCACCAATAACGAGCCGAAGTCCCTGTTCAATATCAATAATCTAGTGATGATTTGGACGAAAGTTTCTATGTAATATCCATAACCGACAGAAGTCACAATTCAGTATTAGTGTTTCTGGTATCTAATTGCATCAAAATCCCATTTCGGTATCAATAATTCACTAACCATAATGGGGCGAAATCCCGGTTTAGTATTAGTGATAGGCCGAATCCTCAGTTTAGTATCAGTAATCGGCCGAAACCTCACGTAAGTTGAAATATATACAACTTTAGACAAAATAATTGAGTCATCATTTTGGAGGCCAATAACACGAAATCAATACTAGTGTAACAAGACATGAATAAATATTTCTACACCTAATATGGGCCTTTTCATCGTGGACTGTCAAACACCAATTTGGTGAAATTTGTTGAAATTTGGGTGAGATTTGAGGGACAAAGCAGAATTCAATTTCTCTCACTAGAAGTTGCAACTCCTCTCTCATTTCTCTGTCTAAAACCAAAAGAACATGGGCAAGCTAATTGGCTTCTTCAAGAAGCAAAGCACGTAGCTTCTATCCCATTTCTCCTGTTTTTTTTAATTTCCTTCATTGTTTTTACTCTAAACATGTCTAGAATGTGGCTTTTTTGAATCCCTTCCTTTATTTCATGTTTAATTAATTTGACATAGATAGAAGCTACTCTCATGGTGTTCCTTCAGTTTATCCCGTGACTTCTCTGTTCACATTCATGTAAAATCTCTAAATTACTGTCTCACGATACTCTCAAACATTCTCATTCGATTTAATTTTCCACATCTTCTATCTTGTGAATTTCTTTCGTTAATAAAAATTAAATCTAGTGAGTTGGTGACTTGTTGCTATGCATGATTTTAATGATGTTATTGCAATTTTTCAACAAATTTAGTACATATATTAAACTGAGTTTTTTTTTTTTTTGTCGAAAATATAACTAAATTCAAACAGTCAAATCTCGTGAGATATACCTGGAATCAATGTGGATTCCATCATCTCTAATTATCCAAATATAGTTGCCACACTAAATTCAGCCACATTGGTTTCTTCAGGTAGTCCCTCTAGGAAAATTGTTTCCTCTTTTTTCTTTCTTTCTTTTTTGTGTCGGAAGCCCATGTGTTTCTCCCAAGTTTTTTCGACTTTTCAAATCGAATTTTGGAGCCCTCCACCTTTCCTGTTAGCGTTTACGTCGGGTGTGAGCCAACCCCTTCAGTCTCCCCCTTCAGCATTACCCTCACCATTGAGGGGGAGGACACGTTGCTGTGACAAGCCTGGATTCATATCGAGGTTCGAATCGAGCGCAAGCCTTGGATCTCGGGCTCGGTAACATTGGGCTTTGTTATGACCCAAAAAAAACGCTGGGCTTCGTGCTAGATCTCGAATCTAGGGCGGGCTTGAACTCATATATGAGATCTGAGGCTCGAGCACATCGGCTAAGCTCGGGTCCAGCGACAAAATGGACAAGTAGTGACCAATGCGAGTGGAAACCAGCGGTAAAGGAGTCAGCCGAGATTAGCGGGGTTGATGGTGAATATCTATGGCGAGCGGTGGTGGAAAGCGGATGTTACAACTGTGGCCAAGGGCGGAATCAACGATAGCTGGCTGAGGTGGCAGCGGTCCTCATACCATTGCAAGTGGCGCATCCAAGGTTCATGATCTCATTTCTTCTCACGTGCTCAAGTCCACAATTTTTAATCTCCAAAATCAAAAGTGATATCTCTTTCACACACAAATAATTCAGCCAACCTAACTAAGGCACTAAAATGAAATTAGACAAGCATCACATTTAATGGAATCCACTTGAGAATTATATCCAACTCACAATTTTCGATTGTTCAAATTTAATTTAATGTAAATATCAGACCCACTGCAACTTTTATCTCGATCAAATATGACTATTGACCAATTTTATCGTAACACAGAATTAGGAGGTGGACTTGCAACGCTTTCCACATGGACAACTATGAGATTGAAGCACGAAATACCATGGCTTTTTGAAGTATGTGAATGAACTGTTTACGCATCTTTCTAAGCTACCTGGGATGGGGACTCTGCTCTTACACACTTCTTTCATTTCTTGATATAAACCAAAGTAGCTTCAGGTGGGGGAACCTATAAGATTGGTTCATGACTATGGTACATGAAGATATACCACTGCCATAACTAAGCGAAACATAACTTAAAACTAGATGACTTGTACATCCTATCCCATCTATTCACTGGCCCTGTTTGGGAAGACATTCGATACCCAATAAAGCTCTTCCTAGGAAAAGGCTCGAGGCCAAATTGGCTGGATGGGCTCTTGGTCACAATCGCCCGTGGCTTTGGTCCCAGTTTTTCCGGCAAAGGCACTGGGGGCTTCAATTTGGGGACTCGTGGCGGGACTACGAGTGCCTTCTGGATGTCATGGAGCATGTCTGTGTCTGAGTCGTAGCGGTTGGAGGAGTTGAAGAACATGTGGAACACTTTCAAGCACCCGAGGTGGAGCCGCCTGCTCGGTTTAGGCAAGCTGCAGGGCTCCTCAAGGACGCGTTGGAGGAATTCTTTCTTCAGTTGGTCTAGTAGCAATTGCACGAAGTTGATGGAGTCCTCAATGTTGGCCTCGGGTTTTTCCTTTAGGTAGAGCAGCACAAAGTTCAATTTCCCTTGCTTTTCTTCTTTCTGTAATGTGAGAAAATCGTAGAAACAAGGAGACGAAATAAGAGAGTGGATGTAGGTGCACAATAAGAGCAACAATGAACAAGCGCCACTTAGGGAGCAGCGGCCAGATTTAGCTCTATCATATTGAACAGTTCAAATAGCCTCAAGACACATGCTGTCCGACATTAAAAACTATACCTCGTAGCTTTGGATGTCATTCAACAACCGAGTGACGATCATGAGCAATTTGGTGATGGGTTGGTAGGGGTTGGACCACAGCTGATGCAACGGGGTCGTGGGGCTCGTGAGGCACGAAGAGGGAAGGACTAAGATGTGTGCTGCGATAGACGTCATGCCCACTTCGAGGTACTCTTGTGTCGGAGGCGCACCTCCACTTTGGCTCCACTTCGCTTCCATAAGCCATGAACGAAATGTCTCACCCCACTTTCAAACCAAATACACTGTTTTAGCCCATTTAAAAGAAAGATATTGCTTGATGAAGAAAATCTGAAGAAAGAGAAGTATAACGTGGGAACATGAGACTTACTATATCTTGAAGGTTTTTCTTGATGTCCTTCCCCGATTTTTTGAAGCATTTCATTCTGAAGTCGGTTACGAGATCGAAGAGGGCTTTGAATATGGTCTTGGCATGCCCACATAGTCCTTCACCATCCCACCTGGTATAACGTTCATCACCCACGGAAAGAGGCGATTCTAAAGGTAACTAATTGAATGGACTGTGATGACATGGGAGATGAGCGTAGAAACCCATGAACCATACATACACTAATTTTGTATATAGACACAGTCGCCTCAGTCCTATGGTTTAGTGAATGCACCTCTTGATATAAATTGTAGATATAGTGAGTTAGAGTTAGAACAATACTAAGCCTTCGGTACAGGTTCAAATCCCATAAGACGAAATTTTTTTCCATCGTTTTCTTATCTCAACAAGGATATTAATATTTTGAATGATTTTAAGGTAAAAATGCTTATAATAAATCGTTTAGTTGATAAGCATACCTTTGAACCGCATTGGTAAGCTTTTCTAGATCCTCTAGTGAACCTTCCATGTCGAAAAAGTCGTCGGCAACGGTTATTATGATGGCGCTCTTGGCAACCACCTCTCTTATGTCAGAGTTGCAAGGTAGAGAAACGGAAGTGGCGACAGCAAAATAAGAGTATGTTGTCTTCTCTCGACCGAACCCCATCTTGCTAAGTCCGGTTGTTTCAGACCACCTGGACTCATCCATTAATGAAGAGTCGTTGGAAATAATTCTTTGCTAACTAACAACGATTACTAAACCATATGCATATATACCCTTTTACTACATCAAGCTCCGTTCTGTAAATTGATTGTCTCAGTACGAAGTTGTGCAGAGCAAGTTGCAGAATATCTTGATTATGAACCAATGATGACCTAATGAAATCAAAGAAAAGCAAAAAGTTAATTGCATGTTATAGCAAGTGATAAAGCAAGATTATAATTCTACTTTAAGATATTAATACCTAAGGAAAGATAATTTTCCCATCCATAGTATGCAAGCATCTTTTTCCTCCAACCACTTCCTATGTTCCATGTGGTCTAGGCGAGCCATCCATGGAAGACCCAGTTCATGCTCAATCTACACGGACATTTCAAGCGTTAACCAATGCCATAACTTATTATACAGAAAGAAAAGAAGCTCTAATATTTACACTAACCATTCTGCGATGACTCGAAGAGATGATGCTTTCACCTCTTGTTTCTCCGGATGCGATTTTCTCAAGAAACTTCCTTGAGAAAGTTCTTGCTCTTTCTAGTTGTCGTTCATCTGGAAACATGAGATTGCTGGCTCTATAAACGTTAAGGAGCACATTGGCGAAGTATTCATAATGTTTTTCGATGTGATCTCGAACTTCTTCACGATCTAAAAACCAACAAAAGCTTGCTGTAAAATGCAAAATATAATTAAAATTAATGGAACCACTTCAAAATATCATCCATGAAAGACCCCAAGGAAAAGGAACTGATGGAGGCATGAAGGGGAAACCATCATAAAAGTTCAACACAAATGCATTTGTGTCAATTTAATCCTAAAACTTTTGACCCAAAGTCAATCTAGTCATTCCAACTAATTTTGGCTAAATATTGTTGATTTGGATGCTGGTTGTCTTTGCGTTGGTTGATCAACGCCGATGTGGATACTTTTTAATAATTATTTTAATATTTTTTGAATTTTGAATTTTATTTATTTATTTTCTCCTTTTTCTTTCCCTTCTTCCTCTAGTCGTTGCTAGGGTGAGGGACCTCACCAGCCATGGGCGAGGCACCAAAATCGGCGAGGGTGAGCCTCACCTAGCCATGACAAGGCTTGCCCTTGCCGTTGCTGGTGAGGGCAAGCCTTGCTAGCAGCTAGCAAGGTGGACCAGAGGCTAGCGAGGTCCCTTGGCTTTGGCCGATTACCAAGGTTCGACAACTGGCTACAGGAAGGGGAAGGGGGAAAAAAAAGAGAAAGAAAAGAAAATATAAATTAAATATTATTAAAAATTGTTTATATTAGTGTTGGTGTGCCATATAGGCTGGCCAGTGTCCATGTTAATAAAATTTGGCTAAAATTAGTTAAAATAACTAAGTTGGCACAATTGTAATAGGTTTAATACTTTTTTGACACTTTTCCCAAGGAATTTATATAGTTTGCAACTCGTACATGGTGATACACTATAACCATGCATACGCAAAAGCCAGAACTCCACGCAATCTTTGTATAGCTCAGCAGCGATCCAATGAATTGATTTCGTGATTGGCTTTTCATGCTTGTAGTTCCTGAAAAAAGAAGAAAAGTCAGTATGCTTCATTTAGTAGAGATGTCATATGGACAATTTCAGTGACCTTATAAGCAATCGCTATTCGACAGCTTTGTAGGGACTGGGCTTTGGGCTTTTAAGGACGGCATTCCCGTCCCCTATGCTCTCTGTTTTTTTCAGTAGTGGATTTTCTAGGTTAAAAAATATCGTAGGGACAAGGAAACTTTTACTAACCTATAGATTCGTGCCAAAATTTCATCCTTCTCCCGATCAAAGTACTCGGTCAACCCTAATCTCACTAGTTGATAAACCATGGAAAGTTTTGAAAGCTCTTCCTCCACGAGATATAGAGATGGAACTGTTTTAATCATCAAGAAAAGCCAAAAGATATTCAAGGGTTATGAACGTTATAAACGGAAAACTACATGAATTTAATAAATAAATTTTTAAACTCAACACTGTTTGTATAAGCTATAATTACTCTACTCATATAAATTTAGCTTTCATTAGTTTAGCTTTTAGTGATCTAGCATTTGAAGTCGTGTCTCACACCAAACATAGCCTAGTTAATCTAAAAGCAAGATTTTAGTTTCAACTTTAAGTCCCTATACGAGGATTGGGAGGATTTTGCCCATTGAAATATCAAAATCTTTGGTTTTGCGTTTACAGTCCAAATTTGCTGAAAATTTTCAAAGTCTCTGTTCCTATTTTGGGCAGATGGGTCCCAGTCTGAGGCCATCTAATTGGTCAATTAAGTCATGTTAAAAGAAACAAAAATATGGAAATAAAGAGAACGAGAGAATTTCAATACTCTCGATATACTCGACATTTCCTTCAACTCATATCAGTCACAACCCATCAATTACTATGTAATACTATGCTCTTTTCTGAAAGTGGCACTATATAATTTTCGTGAAATGAAATTAGTCAGGGAAACAGGAAGGATGTACTATGAAAGTATCTAAAAATCTCTAGAACCTAGCTTTTACCTACCGCCGTTAGAAGCACAATTTGAAACAAGAGATTGAAGACAAGCCAAGAATGCTTCGTTCCCGGTGGATAGGTATGCACTTGCTGTTGCAGAGGGTGATTGAAACAAAGAGCCATCGCTGTCCAGATGCTTCAATATGGTTTCATGGCTGATTTTGTATGTTGGAGGCAATGCCTCAAGATATGACAACAATGGGTAAAATTGGTTCCTGTCCGCAAGTTTCTCCCTGCAAAAGGCCAAAATGCTAATCGGTATGATCATGTCTTTTGGGTGGCTTTAAAATATTACGTGCATCTTGTGTAGCCAGTGCAATAAAAGAGAAGGCCTTTGAGAGCACAACACGCGTTGCGTGCGAGATCCAAATATCAGATCATATTTTGAACTAAGCCAACGGGCCTTCTTCTTGAGAGAATGCTCTCTCTCTCTCATCTACATGCGACCTCTCTTCATGCTTGACTCTCTCTCTGGCCCCCTCTCTCTGACCGATGAGCGACCATGCTACCCCTCCGTCTCCGACTTCGACTAGTCTTGTACGCTCTCTCTCTTTGCTCGACTTTGCCCCCCTCTCTCTCCCTTCGACGAACCACGAAGCCCTTGTCTGACCAACGAGCCACCGTGCTGCCTCTCCGGCTCGTCCATCGCCTCCGCCATCGCCCAATTGTTGGCCCCTCCCAACTGGGTCCACTCTCTCTCTCTCTCTCTCTCTCTAAGTCATGACCAAGCCCTCGTTTGATAAAGTAACATGTGGCCTCTGCCTTTGCCTCGACAGGTTGCCTCCGCCATCGCCAAATTGTGATGCAAAGAGAGGCCGCATGCAGAGCATTCTCTCGAGAAGAAGGGCTGCTCGCTCAGTTTAAAATTTGGTCTAACATTTGGATCCCATACAAGACACGTGTCGTGTTCTCAAGAGTCTTGTTTTTTGTTACGCTGGCTACACAAGATGCATGCAATATTTTCTTGGCTAGAGAACTAGGGCCCTGAAAACTTTTTGGCACTTTTTCCCCACGCACTTCGTATTGTCCGGAGCTTTTTCCATATGCACATTGTATTGTCCAGAAATTATGAAAAAAGAACCGACCAGTGAGTTAAAATGTTGACATTTTTTATACTTCTCTTTTAGATATGAGGGCCTGAAAACCCTTTTGTCTACTCTTGAAGACTTACTATCATTGAGCCAAAATTGTGGTTGGTCTTATTTTTTGCCAAATAATCGTTGTTAAGTTGGTCGACTGATAAAGATATCTTCCTTATATAGTAAGTTCCTTCAACAAAATAAGAAAAGAAACCTAAAGGGTAATTGACAAGTCAAAAGCTAAAAGTCGAAAGTCAAAACTAGCACAAACATACCGATCGGAGCAGTTGGGTCACACTTCCTCCACGCGACTCAGTTTTCAAGTGAAAAAGGTGAGACTCGAAACGGCGGCTAATTCGGCCAGAAGGACAAACGCAATCGCATGCCGATTTGGTCGAGGGATTGAGATTGACCTAAATTGAAATGGTCGGGGCCATGCGAGTACTAATTTTTCAAAGTACCGTGCTCGAAATGCAAAAATACATCAGCTTGAAAGAAAAACATACGATAATATTGGACCAATAAAGAAGGAAAGTATTAGAATTACCTTTCAAGAATTCGTTGCCGATTGCTGAATAAATTTGCAATGGCACGTTCGGTGCTTTCGGGGAATATGATCTCCAAACCAACAGCACGTGCCAAATCTACCATTCCAGGCAAGATGATAGCTATCCAACGAGGAAACTTTCCATGTCTGTTTCTCGAAAGAAGCAATTCCGCATTCTCATGAATGAACTTTAATCCTGAAATGTGAAATTTTCAGAAAAAATTGGAGAAGTATGAGAATAGAGTGTGAAGAAATATATGACTGTTGCATTTCGATAAGAAAGCGAATACAATAGTTACTTGCATAATCTATTATAGCGCTTATTTGAAAGTCAAACGCATGGCACCTTTCTCTATCAAAGGTGAACCAACATGCCACTTTTTGAGCACGATCATGCAAACAAGGGTTGAAGCAAGACACTCCCCTCCATCGAACATTTCATGTTCTTCATAATCATAATCTCCCCAAAACCCTTCTTCATTCTGATTATGGAGCACCCAATTTAGACACCCTTTAAACATGGGACAATCATGTCGGTGAGGATCGGGAATCATCGCCAACCATGCAGTGTCATATGGTGAAGGGGAGAGGAATGAGCTCAAGCCCATGTCGGGAAGGAGTATTTCTCTTTTGATGGTATCGACAAGAGATTGAATCAAGGATATTTGGGCCTCCATGAAAAATTGAGTGAGAAGAATTTGGCTTGCTTCTCTGAATGGGAGATTACATGACCCAATTAGGTCTATTTATAGATGACTTTGAGCCGATTCCTTTTAGGAGCTGTCCTGTCAAAACGTGAATCGTGAGCATAGTACTAAGTTTTCTTGGATGCCATCTTCGACGCAGGTCTGATTAGTATGTGAGGCACGAAACAGAAAGGGACTTCTCTTGCTTTGGGGTGGAAAATAAATTATTGTACATTTGAGGTGTGGGGCATGAAACAGAAAGGGACTTCTCTTGCTCTGAGGTGGAAAACAAATTATTGTACTTTTGAGGACACTTGAAAAACTCGTGAACAAGGAATAAATTAGATGAAATTGGAATTATGTGCGATCTAAGGAAAAAATGAGGTGGGATTTAGATGACACAGTTTGTTTGGGAAGTAGCTCAACAGAAATGTAAGGGCAGAATTATAATGGTCTCATCATTTTGATGATATCAAGAGAGAATTCAATATGAACCAATTGACATAGATCTACTTTAGCATACAAGAAAAATATATATCCACTTTTACTCAAAAGCTTAAATCATTAAATTATGAAGTTACTAAATATGTTAACTACACCATAAAAATCAATTCTTCATCTAGCACTTCTTTTATTATCATGTTCACGCGTGCACTTTGACAAATCCTATGCTCGTTTTTGAATCTTTAATGATTTTGCACTCTTTTCTTTTTTTTTGTCTTTTTTTTTTGTCTTTTTTTTTCTTCTTCTTCTGCTGGTGGCTGACTACCGTCCACAAGCAATCACCAGACGGGCTGGCCTCGCTTGGGCGCTTAGCAAGGGTTGGCCACCAACCACTCTCAATCGCAACCTCCACTGCATGACACTGCCTGGTGTCGCGACCCATTTTTTCGGGTGTGCCACCTAAAATTAGGCTAATGGATTCTTAGCTGCAGACTTAGCTCGGGCCTCCTGCCCATACCAACTGCAATTTAAATCCAAATATCTAGCATGCAAAAAGGAGTCGCCACTAATCAATTTGTGGTAGGTCGATTAGACACCTAAGTAAAATAATGGAAGAATCATCTTACTCCTACGAACCGAGAGATTTGTGAGTTCGGGGCCTGATTACGTTAGATTTCTCTAACGCCCTTTCGGTACCTTTTCTTTTATCTTTTGAAAAAATGTTTGGCAAGCAACTTGAATTAATTTTACTTTCCTAACATGTGAGGTGATCATACGAGTGCGCAAACCACCAATTTAACACTCAAGAAAGCAAATAAAATAATGCAGAACTTACCTCAAAGCAACGAAATCATCTGCGTTGTTAGATCAGAATTCACATCAACAATCTTAGATATAATTTCTAATTAACAAGCAATCACTCAATTTTTGCTTTCACTTTTTAACGAGGATATAGTCCATATGCAATGCAATGTTTCTAATCTAATATGAAATGATATGGCATGACAAAATGTCCTAAACTATATGAATGATTAAAAAAACTAATGATTTTTTAATGAACATGCAATAATTAAATATGCAATCTAAATTAATCAAAATGACCTAATTCTAATGACATGTAATTTCTAATTAAATGAACCTAATAAAAACTAAATGACGTGCATTCCATGATTTTATTTAACGAAAATTCGTAATTAAAATCACTTAAAAATGAAAATCAAATTAAAGTGAAATACTATCTATTCTAAATGCTTTCTAAACATGCATTTAAAAAAAAAAAACCTATCATGCAATTCATCTAAAGATCTATCTAGATAAAATCAAACATGCAATCAACCTAATATGCAATGACGTGCAAAGAATACCCTAATTCTAATTTTTCTTTTTTGTTTATGAAATTCGAAATTAAAATTAAACATGCAATTTAGATAATAATAGAATAAAAAACACTAACATCCTAAATGAATGCACTTTTTCTTTTTCTTTTTCATGATTCAAAATAAAATCCCTATTCTAAACATGCAAGATAATTAAAAAAAAAAAAACAAACCTAATCCTAATTCAAACTTTTTTTGGATTTTTTCTTTTACGAAAATAAAATTGACTCAAACACCACGACATCAAATCAAACAAGATAAGATTGATATCCGTAAATTGACGAATCATATCCCGCGCATGGGATCGGATTGGTCAACTTTAAATAAAACCGCGAATTGAATCTCGAGCGTGAGATCGGATTGGCGATTTTCCGTGCGATTGCGAGTCGGATTTCGGGCGCGAAAATCAAACTGTCAATCATATGCACATTGTGAAATTAGGGATTAATCCCTAATTTAAAAGGCTACTCGAGTTGTGAATATCACGTTGGGGATTTCAATTATATGCATTGACAAATATCTCAAATAAGGTAATGGAATTTTCAAAAATCAAAATAGATAAGATTTTCACCTACTTCGAATATTGGTTTCCGAATTCCAATCCTCGAATGGCTACTCGCGATGCAACGGTGCTCGATTGCTCGAAAGTCACCTGATGGGTTCCAAGAGACCTGCGAAACAAAAATTTCCAAGCTCGACAGGAGTCAGGACTCGTCAATGATTGGGCGCACGCACAAACAATCTTTCTTTTTTTTCCTTTTCAATTGACTTGTTCTTCACTTATGGCTCCATGGAGATTCCCTTGCTACGTGTACCCTCCTCAAGGTCCAAACGGTGGAGGGATTTTGACTGGCTTCGCTCGCCTAAAGTGATGCAGTGCAATTGTTGAACCCTTGGACTCCTTGATAATTGTGAAGTTTGACGGACGGCGATGGATTGTGGCACGGGATCACGATGATTCACGATGGAGGTGCGGTGGCTCGCATGGTCGACAGTGGGACTGAACAATGAGCAACAATGTTGATGCGACAAGATCGGCGATGGTGTCGCGCCCTAGATGGACAGCAGCTCGTCGCGCGCAGCATGGATCAAAGCAGCAAACGGGTCATCGGGCAATCAAGGTTGACTCTACGTCGGCATGCATGCAGGAGGATCAAGCGAGATGAGGAAGCGTCACGAAGTAGATCGTTGTGATACTTTGGCTTTCTTTCCTCCTTTCTTTTTGCTACGGATCTCTCTAAAATTGTGGCCCCAAGAGAGAGACAGAAGAGAAATCCACGCTCACGATTTTCAACGAGCGAACCTCCCTCCTTTTCTTCTTCTGGCTACCCTTCTCTTTGTTCCTTGACCTTTCTACTTGTCGATCATGGAAACCCAGCAACAAGACTTCAAAACTTGAAGGTGTGGCCTTGCATATTTCACTAGCGATCACCGCAAAGAAAAAGATCGTGGACTCACGTGTACCTCTTTCATATTGTGAACTCCTCTATCCGTGCTTTGAATGGTGGATTTTTTTTGACTCAATGTGGCCGCGTATTCAATGTGTGGCCCCCCTCTTCAAAAACCCATGCGTTTTACTTTATATAGGCCATCGATTAGGATATTTAATTTTTCAAAAATCAATAT
Organism: Eucalyptus marginata; assembly: GCA_014182565.1. Taxonomy (NCBI): domain Eukaryota; kingdom Viridiplantae; phylum Streptophyta; class Magnoliopsida; order Myrtales; family Myrtaceae; genus Eucalyptus; species Eucalyptus marginata. The sequence continues at coordinate 31,861,467 of CM024588.1, forward strand.
CCACGAAGATCTTTTTTTCAAACGCAATATTCACTTTTCTGAACGCAATATTTGTTTCATATCTGCCCTATCCAAAAAAGTTCATATCTCGGAAAAATTTTGAAATCAATTTTCCCACGAGATAATTTTCTATCATTAAAAATCGAGCTTGGGCCAATTTGTTCGCTTCACGGGCTTAGTCCGACCTTTCAATTTGCAGCTCAAAATCACCAATTTGAACCTATCCACGGCTAGTCCAATAAATAAATGCGAGACATGCAAACTAAAAATAAATGCACCTAAATCTATATGCTATGCAATTAATATTTTTTTTAGGGATAAAATTAACCCCTAATTTTCTATGCAATAAATAAATAAACTAAATCGTCAAAATTTTAGGTGTCAACAGCTGCCCCTCTTTGAAGGTGAGCTCATAGAGGTTGCTTTCAAAGACAAATTGAAACCTAAATTTTGACCATGCACATGCACTGAATGATTTGATTTTTGATGATTTTTTTTTTGATTTTTTTTTTGGAAAATGAATCCCATTTTAAAATGCAATTTATATGATGCATGGAAATGCTAATGCAAATGCATGATGTGAGAGGAAAGAACGTACCTACAGTTACTTACCAGTCAGTGCGGTAAAGTATCTTGAGGTACATGATAAATCCCTATTCACTCCACAAGTACCCAACTCTCACTCAGGCTCTTTGAAGAGTCAAACAGGTAATAGATTGAAACATTTGAGATCGAGAAGAACATTCACATCCAAAGTGAAATGTTCAACGACAAGAATTAAGACATCCAGATCCAGACTGAAATGTCAAAAGAACCTACCCGAAATATCTTACCTTCAAGGAGGGTAAAATGATTCAAGATAGATTGGTGTTACACGTCCAGGACCCGTACCATTCTACGGTCGCCCAGAATAGTAACATGACTTTATAAAGAAAACTGCTTTCCTAGGACCCGTACCATTCTACGGTCGCCTAGTATGACAAAATTTGGTTGTGTCTAGGACCCGTACCATTCTACGGTCGCCTAAACGGGGATTTACCTTCCCGGGACCCGTACCATTACTCTACAATCGCTGAATAGGGAAATAAAGTTTTGTCTAGGACCCGTACCATTCTACGGTCGCCTAAACGGGGATTTACCTTCCCGGGACCCGTACCATTACTCTACGGTCGCCTGAATAGGAAATAAAGTTTTGTCTAGGACCCGTACCATTCTACGGTCGCCTAAACGGGGATTTACCTTCCCGAACCGTACCATTACTCTACGGTCGCCCGAATAAGGAAATAAAGTTTTGTCTAGGACCCGTACCATTCTATGGTCGCCTAAACGAGGTTTTGCTTGGCTAGGACCCGAACCATTCTTCGGTCGCCCAACGTCGCAATCTGGGAAAAATCTTTAAGAACAACTCCATCGAGTGTCAAAGTACTCAAAAGTGAAAATACCTGTACAACGACAAGTATTTAAGGTATAGGTAGAGATATACTTACTTGGTGACATCTCTGCTCATTAGGGATATGTCTCCTGTAAAACATGATTGTAGGAGAGGCAACATGTATTTGTGATTACAAATAAACATGCATTAATTCAAGCAAGGTTTACGCAAAATGATTTTTATCAACCATGCATCACCTTATTCCAATGGAAAGGATTTCAAGAGAAAATTCCAATCTGAACACATAAGTGTCATGGATGTGTCAAATGAAGGATCATTTAGTCTGAAAGGGCTTTCCACTCATCCTCATTAAAATGGGCTGTTTTATCCTGACCTTTGATGCAGGATTTTGACAATCACTTTATCTCACTGTCATCACGCCAAACAAAAGTCTGGGCAATCTCGCAAGTGGTACAACTTTACCAATCTGAGAGGTCTTTAATAAGGACTGTAATGTGAGCTTGGTCAATGGCTTAACAAAGACAACTCCTTGAGTCGAGGCTATTTAGAACGATATTTCACAATTATCTTGGGATTTACAAGTCAAGAAACACGCGAAATGAGGCAGAAGTTATCTTACTCGCACTTCTTCAAGCGATGCTTTCAAACATATAAACTCTTACGTTAATTCAAGTGCCCTAATCTGAAGAGACTTTGCAAGGGACGTAACGAAGGCTTGGTTCATGGGTTGAGAAATGAATGGATCATTAGGCTCAAAAAAGTGTTTAAGGGATTAAAGTTGGTGATCATCTTGACATTTCCAACATTTTCCTTTCCACAGTCAAAGATTTTTTCCTTCATCAAATCTCCATTGATTGCAACAGCATTTGAATTTAGTACCGCCTTTTGGGGATACGACTCATTATATCAAGAGTTTGATTTTTTTCTTCTTTTTTTTCTGGGCATTGGCCTTGCTTTTACCAGGCACACTGCTTTTCATGCCCCATTTTTTATGCATTATTTTTACTTCTTTTCATGGGCATCGGCCTTGCTTTTACCAGGCACACTGCTTTTTCATGCCCCATTTTTAGCACTTATTTTCTTTTAACAGAAGCTCCATTTGGTCAGCATTCTAATTCATGCTACTTGACTGTTTTTTGTCTTGCCCCAGCATGGGGGATGATCACCAACTGGGTTTAATATGAAATAAATTTATAAGCTCAAGCGGGCTAAACAATGGATAAAAGTGTATAGGATAGAGAAATGACTGCTCTTCATCATCCTAGGGCACTTTGAATTATCATACGAGTTACGATGCGAAAGCAATACTCGAAGATTGATGTAAGTGTGAGTAAGAAAATTCCTATCACTCGTCTCAAATTTTGTCCCAATGTGGGATGATTCTTGACAGGGATGATTTAAAAACTCTTCACGTGTATGGGTTCAAAGGGCTAAACAATTGATGTACCTGTAGTGTTTTGGGTAGAGGAAAGAACTGCCTCTCATCACTTTGGTTACCGTACCCTTTGCGAGATCACCTTTTTCCTTGCAGGCATGGAAATTTTCATACAACTCACTGAAGATTAGTGTATGGGACAGTGTATGAAGTAAGGTTGCCTTTCATCATTCCATAGTATCCCATTTGACACATTCAATTCATCTCACGCAATTCATCACGGAAAACATACAAGATTTGCAACAAATATGAACAATTGAACTTGCAACTCATTAAAGCAATTTATTCATTATAAAAATGCTTGTAGTTCAAAACACAGCATGGCAAATTCAATCATGAGTAATTTTTCTTGGCAGCATTAGAACTAACAGGAGTGAAGAATTCACAACCATCCATCTGCTAGGATTAAGGTACCTCCAAGAAGCACCTTCCTCACTATATATGGACCACCGTAATTTGGAGCAAACTTGCCCCCCAAAATCTGGAATTGGATTGGACCATTTTCACACCTTTGCATGCCATAAAATCATCCCTGAAACAGAATGTAGATGGATCAAAAAGGCAAACGGGGTAAATCATTTTTTTTTTGGAAGATTTTTTTGAATTTCTTTTTGAAAAGCAATTGGAAAAGCATTTAAAAAAAAAAAAACATTTTGACACGAGAAAGCATGATGAAGCCCAGCCTCGGAATTCTCCATGGATTTTTCTTTTTGTTTATCGGCTGGATATCATCACCGGGCTAGTTTGGTGTACCTCATCACGCCCTCAAAATAAAACTTGTAATTTTATTGAAATTCATCAATCAATTACAATTTATTGAAATGAAAAATGCGATTCAAGCCCTAAAAAGAAAGTGAAAAAAAGAAGAAATTGAAAACAATTCCTAGAAGGCAATAAAAATTCCCGTGCATGGGAATGTGCAACAAGATAATAAGTTACTCTTGCGGGCCAAGACCCATTTCTTCCAGAGATCCTTCATCAATGGCATTCACCATATCCTCATGCTCAGGTAGAGGATTCTTCTTGACATTTGGTTGAGCGGTGCCGAAGGCAAATGCCTTGGTGTCCAATAAATTTTGGACCTTATGCTTGAGGGTGAAACATTCATCAGTTGAATGCCCCAGTTCACCGCTATGGTAATCACACTTCTTCGACGGGTCGTAACTGCGATTTCTTTCAACATTAGGACGCTTTGGTTCGCTAGTAAGCAAACCATTCTTTCGGAGGATAATCAGCACTTGGGATGGAGACCCAGGGAGAGGAGAGAATTCCCTTCGGACAAATGGTTGACGGCCAGCGGTTTGTGGCTGTCTCGGATTCATTTGGATAACCGGAGCATGTTTGACATTTTCTTGGCCATAAGCCACATTCACATCTACAGCCGCTTCCTTCTCCTTCTTGGCTGTGAATCTCTTGCTAGATGATTCAAGTAAACCATCCTTCCCTTATCCCTACCTCGATTTGTTCTCCTACGGGAATAAGGCGATTGAAACTTTCGACGTACGTACTAGCTATTCGGTTACGGAACTCAGAAGGGAGGGTCCTCACGAACAATTTCATCAGCTCCTTGTTAGCAGGCTCCGGAGTGACTTGAGCGGCTAGATTTCGCCACCTCACAGCATACTCCTTGAATGACTCACTCTTCTTCTTCTCCATCCGCTCAAGATCCACTCGGGAAGGTGCAATGTCCATGTTGAACTTATATTGCTTGAGGAATGCGTCGGTCACCTCATTCCAGTGTCAAGGAGGTTTACATTCTTCATTATGTACCAGCTCAGTGCAGGGCCAGTCAAACTCGCATGGAAAGATTGAATCATGAGGGGCTCATTCTTGACATATTGGGCCATGCGTACATGGTACATCTGCAAATGGGCTTTTGGGCAGGAAGTACCATCGTACTTCTCGAACTCCGGCATCTTGAACTTCTTCGGCATCTTGACCTTTTCATACACGGACAAGTCGAACGGCAGTGAACTTTGTGACTCTTGCAATTGCTTCACTTTCTCCTCGAGTTTCGCACCGCGTTCATCTTGCTCCGTCTTAAGGACGTTGTCAATCTTAGCCTTTTCAGCGGTGATCAATGGTGGGTCATCATCCAGCCCAGGCATGTCATCATCAATCATTTGGCCCTTGTTTGTCGGCTTCGAAATTATTATCTCGGGGAGAGCAGGTGGAGGAGTCGGATTTGCTCGGAGGGATTGGAATTGATCCGTCATAAGTTGTATAGAAGCAAGCACTTGTTGGAGTTGAGTCTCCACAGCGGACATACGATCACGCATTTCAGTTTGGTCGGCCATTCTAGCTCTCAATCGCGTGATTATGGGCGAACGTGAGGGATCCGTTATAACCTAAATTGAGAAATGAACAAAAATAAGTAACCCATATGAAGTACACCGGTCCATGACAAAGGTCTAACGCTTTTATTCATTAATGAGATTTTTCTGAAATTGACAATGTAAAAACTTTGAAGTATCCTAAACAAATGAACTAGAAAAATAAATGACTCAACTTCCTAAACATTAATCTAGAAATAGTAAGATTGATTCAAGCACTTCATCTAGCTTGATCAATATACACTCGAGACGCCATTCGGCGCAATCGCTTGTTCTCCTCCTGAGCTTTTTCAGCAACTCTTTTGAGGCGTTTATTCTCAGCACGATTGGTGATCTTCAGCAGCACCTCTGGTATCTTTGGAAGCAGCTCCTCTTGAATCTTGTGTTGTTGAATGTACTTAGTCGAGGCATAGTACTTTCTTTCTTTACCCTTCAGCTCTTCCTCGGGCCATTTGAGTTTTCGTGGATGGCACATGTCCCACATTGATTTGATAGTGAGAATAGAGTCTTCATGGTCTCGGTTTCCATCAACGAAGCGACTTTGAGTGGATCTGCTTGTAATGCCGGGGAAGCTCTTGCACGACTTGATACGACGAGTCACTCTAGTCGGATAGTACTCCAATGCTCCAATGAATCCCAATAGAGGGATTGGGCCAACACCTCCACATGTGAGTCTCGCCACACGAACTTGGAACCATTTAGCATGCCATAGGAAACCTTTGGAAGTTGGTTTTTTCATGAAAGCTAGCCATCTAGAATAATGGTAATCCGGTGCATGTTTTTGGTTGTTCTCGAATTTTATAATAGGGTGATTAGAATCACTAATATCATGTATATTCATTAAACCACCGAATCCCTTTATATGAGAAAGAAACCAAACTTGCAAAAGCTCGGGAGAGGAACGGAAGGTCTTATCACCGCCTCCTTTAAATCGAGTGAGGGAAAGAAAAGTTTCGGCTAGAATGGTGTTTACAAAATTTTTCCCTTCCAACACTTGCTTAAGTAAATGAGCCATCAAAGGGTTAATAGCATTCTTACGGTAAGGAAAGATTATGAACCCAAAGAAAGCTAAAAGGAAAACCCTACGCATTTGAAATGAAGTACCATTTTCAAAACATTCTTTAAGAAAAGATAATGGGCAAGTATGGCGGTGAGCCTTCAAAACTTTTCTTATGTTGTCCTCTTTGATTCTTAAAAAATCAGATAAAGCCACAATGGGATCAATTCCAATAGGTGGACTAATTAATTCAGCTTTCAAAGATTTTCCCAGGGCAATGCTATATTCTTCCAAGGTGGGAGTGAGCTCATGCTTACCGCCAAAGATAAAGGTGGAAGTCTCGGGGCACCAACAGTGGGCAAGTGCTTGGATGATACCGCCATGGATGTTGATACGCAACAGGTGGAAGTAGTCGAGCTATATGAGACTCTACAAATTGGCGGCCAGCTTGGTCTAACTTGTCCCACCAAGTGCTAAGCTCTTCCTTTGGAGGGAGAATAATTCGAATGTCCAATGTCCCCATTGTATATTGATCAAGAATCAAGACAATCCTAATGCCATGGACCGACAAAATAATGCAATAACGTAAGTAAATTGCAAAGGCAAAAATTTAGAGAACTTACTTTACCAATAAAGGGCAATCACATAGACATGCGCATGGTAAGTGGCTCGATTTCTAATCTATAAGGCTTAGCAAGGTGAAGCCACAAGGATCATCGGACTAGCCACGAGCTTGTGGACTATGACGGGTCCTCATGACTCCGGCTTGGTCAAAGAGCCGACCCGGGTCGCGGGCATGCGGACCGAGGTGGGTACTCTTGACACCATGAAAGAAACTTCGGGATTGAGATGGGCGACTCGTACCGCGAGCATGCGGTCGGAGTGGTATCCATCTCAATACCATCCTAAATGATCCTATGCGGCCCGGAGTCCGGCGGCGTTGTGTGTGCAAAAGTGTAGTGCAAGATGCAAGGCATGCACAACAATTTAAATCAAACAGCACTTCAATAACTTGAATTTAAAACATTCATCCTCAACTCCAACCTGCAAGACAAGGGTTAACAATCACTACTCCCCTTATACCTCCCAATCTACAAAAACATTTAACACCTAAATGTTAGGGACGTACCTGGAATCCTCGCTGCCAAGTAAAAACATTTTTTCCAAATTGAAGAGAAAATTGGCCTAAGTCCACTAAGAGTTTCAACTCAAGTCCCCAGCGGAGTCGCCAAGCTGTCGCGACCCATTTTTTCGGGTGTGCCACCTAAAATTAGGCTAATGGATTGCTAAGCCTAGACTTAGCTCGGGCTCTCCTAAGCCCATACCAACTCGCGATTTAAATCCAAATATCTAGCATGCAAAAAGGAGTCGCCACTAATCAATTTGTGGTAGGTCGATTAGACACCTAAGTAAAATAATGGAAGAATCATCTTACTCCTACGAACCAGAGATTTGTGAGTTCGGGGACCTGATTACGTTAGATTTCTCTAACGCCCTTTCGGTACCTTTTCTTTTATCTTTTGAAAAAATGTTTGGCAAGCAACTTGAATTAATTTTACTTTCCTAACATGTGAGGTGATCATACGAGTGCGCAAACCACCAATTTAACACTCAAGAAAGCAAATAAAATAATGCAGAACTTACCTCAAAGCAACGAAAGCATCTGCGTTGTTAGATCAGAATTCACATCAACAATCTTAGATATAATTTTTAATTAACAAGCAATCACTCAATTTTTGCTTTCACTTTTTAACGAGGATATAGTCCATATGCAATGCAATGTTTCTAATCTAATATGAAATGATATGGCATGACAAAATGTCCTAAACTATATGAATGATTAAAAAAACTAATGATTTTTTAATGAACATGCAATAATTAAATATGCAATCTAAATTAATCAAAATGACCTAATTCTAATGACATGTAATTTCTAATTAAATGAACCTAATAAAAACTAAATGACGTGCATTCCATGATTTTATTTAACGAAAATTCGTAATTAAAATCACTTAAAAATGAAAATCAAATTAAAGTGAAATACTATCTATTCTAAATGCTTTCTAAACATGCATTTAAAAAAAAAACCTATCATGCAATTCATCTAAAGATCTATCTAGATAAAATCAAACATGCAATCAACCTAATATGCAATGACGTGCAAAGAATACCCTAATTCTAATTTTTCTTTTTTTGTTTATGAAATTCGAAATTAAAATTAAACATGCAATTTAGATAATAATAGAATAAAAAACACTAACATCCTAAATGAATGCACTTTTTCTTTTTCTTTTTCATGATTCAAAATAAAATCCCTATTCTAAACATGCAAGATAATTAAAAAAAAAAAAAACCTAATCCTAATTCAAACTCTTTTTGGATTTTTTCCTTTTACGAAAATAAAACTGACTTAAACACCACGACATCAAATCAAACAAGATAAGATTGATATCCGTAAATTGACGAATCATATCCCGCGCATGGGATCGGATTGGTCAACTTTAAATAAAACCGCGAATTGAATCTCGAGCATGAGATCGGATTGGCGATTTTCCGTGCGATTGCGAGTCGGATTTCGGGCGCGAAAATCAAACTGTCAATCATATGTACGTTGTGAAATTAGGGATTAATCCCTAATTTAAAAGGCTACTCGAGTTGTGAATATCACGTTGGGGATTTCAATTATATGCATTGACAAATATCTCAAATAAGGTAATGGAATTTTCAAAAATCAAAATAGATAAGATTTTCACCTACTTCGAATATTGGTTTCCGAATTCCAATCCTCGAATGGCTACTCGCGATGCAACGGTGCTCGATTGCTCGAAAGTCACCTGATGGGTTCCAAGAGACCTGCGAAACAAAAATTTCCAAGCTCGACAGAGTCGGGACTCGTCAATGATTGGGCGCACGCACAAACAATCTTTCTTTTTTTTTTCCTTTTCAATTGACTTGTTCTTCACTTATGGCTCCATGGAGATTCCCTTGCTACGTGTACCCTCCTCAAGGTCCAAATGGTGGAGGGATTTTGACTGGCTTCGCTCGCCTAAAGTGATGCAGTGCAATTGTTGAACCCTTGGACTCCTTGATAATTGTGAAGTCTGACGGACGGCGATGGATTGTGGCACGGGATCACGATGATTCACGATGGAGGTGCGGTGGCTCGCATGGTCGACAGTGGGACTGAACAATGAGCAACAATGTTGATGCGGCAAGATCGGCGATGGTGTCGCGCCCTAGATGGACAGCAGCTCGTCGCGCGCAGCATGGATCAAAGCAGCAAACGGGTCATCGGGCAATCAAGGTTGACTCTACGTCGGCATGCATGCAGGAGGATCAAGCGAGATGAGGAAGCGTCACGAAGTAGATCGTTGTGATACTTTGGCTTTCTTTCCTCCTTTCTTTTTGCTACGGATCTCTCTAAAATTGTGGCCCCAAGAGAGAGATAGAAGAGAAACCCACGCTCACGATTTTCAACGAGCGAACCTCCCTCCTTTTCTTCTTCTGGCTACCCTTCTCTTTGTTCCTTGACCTTTCTACTTGTCGATCATGGAAACCCAGCAACAAGACTTCAAAACTTGAAGGTGTGGCCTTGCATATTTCACTAGCGATCATCGCAAAGAAAAAGATCGTGGACTCACGTGTACCTCTTTCATATTGTGAACTCCTCTATCCGTGCTTTGAATGGTGGATTTTTTTTTACTCAATGTGGCCGCGTATTCAATATGTGGCCCCCCTCTTCAAAAACCCTATGCGTTTTACTTTATATAGGCCATCGATTAGGGTATTTAATTTTTCAAAAATCAATATCCACGAAGATCTTTTTTTTCAAACGCAATATTCACTTTTCTGAACGCAATATTTGTTTCATATCTGCCCTATCCAAAAAAGTTCATATCTCGGAAAAATTTTGAAATCAATTTTCCCACGAGATAATTTTCTATCATTAAAAATCGAGCTTGGGCCAATTTGTTCGCTTCACGGGCTTAGTCCGACCTTTCAATTTGCAGCTCAAAATCACCAATTTGAACCTATCCACGGCTAGTCCAATAAATAAATGTGAGACATGCAAACTAAAAATAAATGCACCTAAATCTATATGCTATGCAATTAATATTTTTTTAGGGATAAAATTAACCCCTAATTTTCTATGCAATAAATAAATAAACTAAATCGTCAAAATTTTAGGTGTCAACACCTGGCTACTGCCGTTGAACTCCCTCCCGGCTAGCTCAATTCTCCTCCTCCATTCTCATCAAGCTTATGGCCGTCGAGATCTCAGCGAGCTTGACGGCCATGGCCAAACAAATGTGCTGTCAGGTGATTGAGCAAAGGACGCACGGACAAAAGATGGAGAGAGTTAGGGGCAGAGACAGAGGGGCAAACAACGGCTTTAACGATTGGAGGAGGGGCAATGCATTATCCCGATTTGGATGGCTAGGGTGGGTAGGTTTTGAGGTTGGCATGTAAGAGTTTTCTTGATGTGGACTACATTAATTGATATTGTAATTTACCGTTTAACGTTTACCGTTTTACGGGGTTTGGTCTAAGGTGAGATAGAAGGTTTCTTAATTAGTTTAATATGAGGCTGGCTAGTGTGGGCCGAGTTGAGCCTCGCCCGTAATGAGAGGGCCTAGCTGGAAACTCTATAAATAGCGCTAAGTCTCTCCTCTAACCCTAATTGATTCACACGTATCCTCACATAAGGGGCGTTAACCTAACGCTAAGGGGTGAGGGGGCCGTCTCATTGAGCTAGTGATAAGGAGGGCAATAGAGGAGAAGGACTTGCGCGTGGAACATCGTGTTTCCGCTTCCGCTTCAAGAACGATGGATCCCAAGACAGGTGCGTTAATTTTTCTTATTAATTATGCATGTTCTTGTTCTGGTTATGGCGATAAAAGGGATTGCATAATTTGCATCTAACATGTGGTATCAGAGCCTCCATAACCCTAGAACTCGAACGCATAGAATTTTGCCCTAATTTGTGATTTTCAAGATTTTTAAAAACTGTAAAAGTAAAATTAAATCACATATTCGGACTGGGCTCGACTAGGCGAGCAAGACCGTGGGCGGCGCGTTGCCGGGGGAGGCCCCGCGTGCCCCCACGCGCGGCCACGCGCCGCCGGGCGTCGAAGACGCGCGCCCATGCGCGTTCACACGCCCTCACGCGCTCCCACGTGCGGGGCGTTGCTCATGCGTGCGGCGCATGCGGACGTCAGCGACCCGGATTTGATCCGACCCAGGCGCCGACCCGACCCGCTGACGTCATGCTGACGTCAGCGATGGGACCCGACCCGCTGACGTCAGCAATGGGACCCGACCCGACCCAGATGGCGACCGACCCGACCCAGGACCCAACCCGACCGTTGACCCGACCCGACTCGGTCAACCCTTGATCGGACCGGGCGGCTGGACCGGAAGGTCGGACCACCACCGGTCGGACCGGTTTGACCAGCCCTTTTGACGCCCGCGTGTGGGCCCCACGCGCCGCGCACTCAAGCGGCGCGTGCGGGCGCGTGGGTGCTCCGTTTCGCGCGTGGCTGGCGGCGTTCGACTCGTATGGTAATTTCCTACGTCGTGGTATATTTATTTTACATTTTTGATGATTTTATGGATGTGAAAATACATACGGAACCCTAAATACGTGCTTTTTAGTGTATTTTTTGCGTATTTTTCTTGTATTTTTCTGTGATTGTGGAAATACGGGTCTTTGGGTTACGGTATGTTATCACATGAACTTTATGAGTGTTATTCATTAATAATATACAATAAAGTTTATTTTTTTATTAATGAATGAAGCAATGTGATTAGCATGATATGTGATTTTAGTGATTTACTGCCCCTGTCACTAAAATTAAAATCACATATGTATGGTTTATGTGAGATGTGAATTTTATATCCCTGGTATGAGAGAGTTTCAATAATTCAATTGAGTTGTGACCGCCAAAGTGGCACACTTAATTGGGTTTGAGAAATTTCGGTCTCGTATAATGATTGGGATGTCTCCTGGTCTAATGTGTAGTCATACTCCCAAAGGGGATGATTATGTATTAGTTCATGGAGGGATACATAATTATGTGGTGGATGAGTGATTGATCCTAGTGGTTCATATGCCCAAAGGTGATGAATTCACGAAGATTGGAATATATTCTTATAACCGCTATCATGTGGGGAATTTACAACTACTTGTCATGTATTCTGCCCAAAGGTGATTATGTGATTTTGCATGTAACTCTCTGGATGTGTACTTGTGCGTCAAGTTACACATTGCTCACATGATGTTAATTATATACATTACTTGTTTTTTCAGTCACTTTTTCTGTAATTGGTAACTCCGTCACTATTGAGGTTCTTGCTGGTTCGAATTTTAAGAAATGGAGAGAGGATTTTCTGTTTGCTATGGAGATGGCGGATGTTCATATGGCTCTTACTGCTGATCGGCCGGCGATCGGCTGGCGAGAGTACGAGAGGCTCGAGAAAGCAAATTTTGCTGCATGGGAAAAGAGCAATAGAATTTACTTGCTGTCCATGAAGCGTTCCATTCGGGAACACTTGAAAAGTGGTTTGCTGACTGTAATGCTAGGCAAATGATGGAAGCTTTGATGGCTAGAAACCGTGTGTCGCCTAATGCTGAGATAGGGACACATCTACAAACACTTTTTACAATGAAGTATGATAGTTCTGGTGGAGTTAGAGATTATGTTATTAGGATGGTTGATTTGCAGACAAAGCTTCAGGTTCTCAATGTTGAAATTCCTACTGCTTGCATCGTCCATCAAGCTCTAAATACTCTTCCTCCTAATTTTGGGATTATCAAGACCAATTATAGTTCCCAAGATGAAACCTGGTCTGTTAATGACCTAATTGCTAGGTTGGTGGCGAGAGGAAGAGAAATTGAAGAAAGATAAATGGCACATTGCTCTTTATGCTTCTAGTTCTCGCTAGTGACAAGGGTAAGAAGTTGAAGAACTATACCCACAAAGGCAATTCTGAAGCTGCTGGTCCTTCCAACAACAAAGGAAATTCTGATGGTGCAGGTCCTTCTAACACTCTGGGTCCTAAGAAAGCATTCACCAAGAACAATGGTGTTCTTTTCTACTTTTGTAGAGAGAGAGGACACGTGAAGAAGTGTTGCAATAAGTTTAAGGTTTGGTTATCCAAGAGAACTAAGAATGAGCTTAAAGGTAATAATTCTTTGGCGTTTGTTTGTGAATCCAATCTATCTGAAACCCCAACCAATTCTTGGTGGCTAGATAGTGGTGCAACTAATCATGTTGCATTTACCATACAGGGGTTCATAAACCGAAGGACGCCAAATCAGGATGAATTAAAGCTCACTGTGGGAAACAACATTGGAGTTGACGTCGAGTTCGTGGGAGATGTCTTTTGATTTTAGATTCTGGTTTTAGGATGATGTTAAAAAACACCTTTTACGTACCTTCTTTTAGGCAGGAATTTAGTTTCCGTGTCTTGTTTGGACATGTGTGGATACTCTTTTGAGATAAAGAGTAATACTATTTCCATGTTTTATGATTCAAATAAGATTGGGTGTTGCAATTTATCCAATGGATTGTATCGATTAAGCTTATCTCCCAACGATTTGTACGTTGCTTATTCAGCTGAAAAGGTTGTTTCCAAAAGGCCTCTACCTAAGGAACAATCTTTTGCATTGTGGCATAAACGTCTTGGTCCCATCTCTAAAGAAAGAGTAGAAAGGCTTATAAAGGCTGACATCTTGCCTACTCTTAAATGTGATCTAGAGACTTGCGTGGACTGTTGTAGAGGTAAGATGACAAAGATAAAGAAGAAATCCGCCGTACGAAGTTCTGACTTGTTAGAGGTTATTCACACTAATATTAGTAGACCGTACACGGCTACCTTGTGCAGAAATTTTTATTTCATCACATTTATTGATGACTTTTCCCGATATGGATACTTGTACTTGATTAAAGAAAAGTTCGAGTCTCTTAACAAATTCAAGATTTTTCAGACTGAAGTGGAGAAACAATTGGGAAAAATTATAAAGATTGTCAGATCTGATTGTGGTGGTGAGTATTTTGGTAGGCACGATGATGCTGGACAACTTAAAGGGCCGTTCGCTAAATACTTAGAGGATTCTGGGATAATAGGTCAGTTTACTATGCCCGGAAGTCCTGAACAAAATGGTGTGGCTGAAAGGCGGAATCGCACTCTTATGGACATGATGAGAAGTATGATTAGTAGGACCAATTTACCTGATTTTCTATGGGGTGAAGCTTTGAAAACAGCCCTTTATATTCTAAATCGTGTTCCTACTAAATCGGTTCCATTGACTCCTTTTGAGTTATGGACTGGACGTAAGCCTAGCTTGAATCACTTTAGAGTTTGGGGATGTCTGCGAGAGGTGAAGTTATACAATCCGACATTGAGTAAGTTGGATTCCAAAACTACTCGATGTTACTTCGTATCTTACCCAGATCATTCAAAGGGGTATCGGTTTTATAACCCTAATGGAGGTACAAGAATTGTGGAGTCTCAAATTGCAAAATTTCTGGAATTTGACATAGTTGAAAATGGTAGTTGCTCACGAACTATTGAAGATGATAGTATGGTGGGGATTCTTGGATCATTGTCTCATCCTGTGCACAATTATGGAGCCTCTGCGCCACAAAATGAGCCTGTTGTGGCCCGGGATCCTATTGTTGAGACAATTCATGAAGAAATTCCACAAGCTCCTCAGATTCAGAATGAGGATGAAGTAGCTCCGCTCAGAAGATCAACTAGGCAAAGGCGTTCTGCTATACCACCAGATTATCTAGTCTACCTAGGAGAGCATGATTATGATATTGGTTGTGTTGTCGATCCGGTGACTTATACGGATGCCATCTCATCTCCTCAATCAGATTTGTGGTTAGATGCGATGAATGATGAGATGCAATCTATGAAACACAATGGTGTTTGGGAGCTTGTTGAATTGCCTAAAGGTTGTAAACCTATTGGCTGCAAATGGGTATACAAGACTAAAAGGGATTCCAAAGGGAAGATTGAAAAATTTAAAGCTAGACTGGTAGCTAAGGGTTTTACTCAAAGAGAAGGAATTGATTATGAAGCAACATTTTCTCCAGTTTCTTCTAAAGATTCCTTTAGAGTGATATTGGCATTGGTAGCTCATTTTGATATGGAGTTACACCAGATGGATGTTAAGACTGCTTTTCTAAATGGAGACCTTAATAAGGAGGTTTATATGGTGCAGCCTGAAGGTTTTGCAGCAGATGACTCAGGTAAGCTTGTTTGTAGTTTGAAAAAGTCTATTTATGGCCTTAAACAAGCTTCTAGACAGTGGTATTTGAAGTTTCATAGCATTGTCACTTCATTCGGTTTTATTGAGAACAAAGTAGATCAGTGTATATACACCAAGGTCAGTGGGAGGAAATATATTTTTCTCATACTTTATGTGAATGATATCTTGCTTGCTAGTGCGACATTGGTTTATTGCATGAGACAAAGCGGATGTTATCGAAAAATTTTGACATGAAAGACCTTGGTGAGGCGTCTTTTGTTCTTGGTGTTGAGATCCATAGGGATCGCTCTCGCCGTTCATTGAGTTTGTCTCGAGGGGCATATATTGATCGCATTTTAGAAAGATTCAATATGCAGCATTGCAAACCAGGAATTGCTCCTGTTATTAAGGGTGATAAATTGAGTCTTTCACAATGCCCTAATTCAGATTTTGAGAAAGCTCAAATGAAGGATGTACCTTATGCTAGTGCACTTGGTAGTATTATGTATGCTCAAGTTTGCACTAGGCCAGATATTGCTTTTGCAACAGGTCTTCTAGGCAGATATCAGTCTAATCCAGGACATGATCACTGGATTGCTGCCAATAAGGTTTTAAGGTACTTGAAGAGAACAAGAGATTATATGCTGATTTACAGACATGTTCCAGACTTGCAGCTAGTAGGGTATTCGGATGCAGATTTTGCTGGCTGTCAAGATGATAAGAAGTCAACAAGCTGGACACATATTTATGTTGGCGGGAGGTGCGGTATCATGGAAGAGCGAGAAACAGAAGTTCATATCTTCTTCAACCATGCAAGCGAGTTTGTAGCATGTTTTTCAGCTGCTACTCAAGCTATTTGGCTCCGGGAACCTCATTAGGGAGTTATTAGTTTATGATTTTGTGGATAGGCCCATACGGTTGCATTGTGACAATAACTCTGCGGTATTGTTTATTAATAACAACGAGAGTCTCAAGGGGTCTAAACACATGGAGGTCAAATTTTTGACCATAAAGGAATCGGTGCGAGAATAGTGACGTTGCGGTAGATCATATTTCTACGAGATGATATGGTTGCTAATTCACTAACCAAAGGCCTTCGCCCTTATGTATTTGAATGACACGTCATAAGCATGGGCTTAGGAGCATCTTGGGATGCTGTCATTTAGTGGGAGCTGTGTTTTATTTTTTCTTTGAATAAAGTTTACATATGTATTTGTTACAATTTAGTAACATTTCGATATATATATGTCAACTTTTGCATTCAATAAAATGTTTTGAATGGTTTGTTATTATGTTGAATATATATATATATATATATATATATTGTTAAAGTCTCAAGGTATTGTTTAAACCTTGAGTGAAGGCTAGGGGCATACGATTATTAGCCTTGTCAATATGTTTTGTTATATATAAAGAAAGGTTAACCATAAGGACAAGACATATGTGGGTTCATGGAACCATAAAGACATTCTCTAGTGGCACAATTTTGTGACGCTTAAGGTAAGAAGAATGGTGACCCGACAAATGAGATCTCTCTATGAGAGATGTTGTCCATTTGACACACTACCATATTGGATCCATATCAATAGAGTTGAGAACATTCGTGACCATGGAAGGCTCTGTGTGTATACATGCAGTTACCGCCATGATTCGGTGTTTAAGACTTTATGGGATAGGATTGACTATTAAGAATGATCTCTAGACCAAAGTGACATACAGTACGATTTCAATTAATATAGTCCAAGTGGGAGAATGTAAGAGTTTTCTTGATGTGGACTACATTAATTGATATTGTAATTTACCGTTTAACGTTTACCGTTTTACGGGGTTTGGTCTAAGGTGAGATAGAAGGTTTATTAATTAGTTTAATATGGGGTTGGCTAGTGTGGGCCGAGTTGAGTCTGGCCCGTAATGAGGGGCCCTAGTTGGAAACTCTATAAATAGCGCTAAGTCTCTCCTCTAACCCTAATTAATTCACACGTATCCTCACATAAGGGGCGTTAACCTAACGCTAAGGGGGGAGGGGGCCGTCTCATTGAGCCAGTGATAAGGAGGGCAATAGAGGAGAAGGACTTGCGCATGGAACATCGTGTTTCCGCTTCCGCTTCAAGAACGATGGATCCCAAGACAAGTGCGTTAATCTTTCTTATTAATTATGCATGTTCTTGTTCTGGTTATGGCGATAAAAGGGATTGCATAATTTGCATCTAACATGGCATTGTCATAAAATCGGGGCCTTGAGGCTAATAAAGACAGACAAACCAAAATCGTTTCGAAACTCATGGCAACCATGGCCGAGCCTCCAAATCTCGATAAGCTCAACAACTCATTTTCCAAGACTTGTACAAGCAATTATTGAGCCTTCAAAAAAGCTTAGTTGCACCAAGCCAGAGTTCATGAAGCCAACCCTTGCTAGGCCTTGCCCTCGCCCAACCGATGCTTCATGAGGCCGCCTTGGCCTAGGCAAATCTTACGAGGGGAGCCCTCATTGACGCTCATTCTTGCCCAAGTGAGGGTAAACCTTGCCCAAGCAAGGCCAGCTTATTCGACCACCCACAAAAGGAAGAAGAGAGTAAAATAAAGAAAAATAATAAAATAAATAATTAAAATAATATAAAAAATTGTCCACATCAATACCGTCGTGCCACGTAGAAGTATTGGTGTCCACATTAATAATTTCTTATTAAAATTAGTTGGATGGATTCAATTGACAAAATATGAATAAGTTTAGGACTCAATTGGCAAAATTGAAATGTTTAGGATAGAATTGACAAAAGCATAATAGGATTAAGACATTTTGGACAATTTTCCCTATAAATGCTAGCAATTAATTTGTCAGTTCAATTGGGTCATAATGGGTGTTAAGACCTCATCTATTTTTCTTTTCTTTTCTTTTCGTGACGCCCTTGCCTATAGCCTGTAAGGGCATTATGGCCCTCATCTGGATATGGGCGAGGGCCTAATACCCTTGCTTGGTTATTGGCAAGGATGTAGAGGCCCTCACCCATGGCTATGAGGGCCTCGACCCTTGCCTAGATTTGGGTGAGGGCACAATGCCTTGCCTATCGTCGGCAAGGGTTGGCCGATTACCTTGCCAGCCTAGAGTTGTTAAAAAAGAAGAAGATAAAAAGAGAAGAGAAATGTAAAACAACGAACAATATAAAAATTAGAAAATGTTTAAAAATTATTAACGTCAACGCCGGCCGTCCAATGCCGACCATGCCATGCATCTACATTAGCAATTTTCGATTAAACTTGGTTAGATGAACTAAATTGGCAAATCTTTAAAAGTTTTAGGATTTAATTGGCATAATTAAAAGGTTTACAACTGAATTAACTTAAATACATTAAATTTATGATTTTTTTGGTAATTTTTCTAAACTTTCGTATACTAATGCGAGGATTCCATTTGCAAGATAAAAACCTTTATAGGCATCAATACCTGAAACATACTTGTAGAAGATACTTTAAAAATAATAATAATAATTAACGTACCAAATCAAAGTACTTATTACATAGCTAAGATCAATGGCAAAGTCAAGTACGAACTCTTTGCTTCCTCGAGCATTTATGTCATCCGTGCAGTGCTATACTATCTTTGTTTATGTTAAACTTACGAAGCATGAACACTTTTCAAGAGTTTTTGT
This sequence comes from Eucalyptus marginata, assembly GCA_014182565.1. Lineage (NCBI taxonomy): Eukaryota > Viridiplantae > Streptophyta > Magnoliopsida > Myrtales > Myrtaceae > Eucalyptus > Eucalyptus marginata. Next base: position 31,880,531 of record CM024588.1, read on the forward strand.
ATCGTGTCGAAATGTCTGACATTCTTCGATACTCTTCGACATTCTCTGACACTCGGTCAATTCTCCCAACATGCGATTAAGGAATTCCGATATATGAGTTCTGAATTCTAGCATATGATTGCGACATGCACGAGGTCAATTTTAAAATTTTTCAATAAATGAGGGGTTAAAATGTAAATATGTAAGAAAATAAAAAATAATAAAAATAATAAATGGGGAAAGAAGAAAAACCTTTCTTCTCTTTTCTTCTGACTTTGACTTCCCATGACATACAATTCACCCTATAAGTTTGTTTTTTCTCTTCTTTTCCAACATGCTCTGGTACATGAGTCTAGAATGTGGAATTTTTTTTTCCCTCCAAGTTTTATGGATTATTGGAGTAGAGTTGAATTTGTCAAATTGAAACAATGAATGATATTAACAAATGGTGGATTGATGTTTTCAATGTAAATTTATTCTAGGCTATTTATTATTTATTTATTTGTGAATTTGAAGCAAATAAATTTGATTAAAATAATCATATAAAAATATATATTTAATATACATATCTTCAACGTGTCGGAATTCTCTATTTTTTTAGAAATGACATGTCAGTATATTGTGTCGTCTATCGCGTGTCAGTGTTAGTGTTATTTAGTGTTCAACCTATCTGGCCGATCCTTGGCATATCAATTCGAATGACTTGTACTCTCAAAACCTATCAGAATCAAGAATTGGTGGTTAAGGAATCCAAGTGCTACACAAACAAGTGCTAATCGACAATTTCAACTATTGTTTTCAGTTCTATCTTCGACGCTAAGTGATACTTGCACATTAAATGCGTTAGTGTGATTTTCTAGGTAAAGTCCAGTGCGCTGACTAAGTTGCTATAGTATAAATTGTGAATGCATAGTATGATGATTATATTTAACGAGTATAGTGACGGATGTACAACATTAATTTAATCCCTTTTTTTTCATTGCATACAAGTAATATTACATTTCATTACCATTTTCATTAGTACAGAATTTACTAATCAAACGTTATTTACATTACTAAGATGTGTATAGATTGACACACGTGAGATCATGATAAATAAATTTCCTCAAACTATCAAATTTTAACTTCCTCTTTTGATAAAACTTCCTAAGTTACTCGTTTCCCCCTAAAAGTAGGGGTATGCAACGGAAATCACCCAAACTGGAACCGCCCGAAATGGACCGGATTGGACTGGCTGATTTTGGATGATTCTCGGAGAGGGCGGTCTGATTCTCAGTTCCCATTCATGGAATTAATGGCTGGTTGGTCCACTTTCCGATTCCAAGGTGGGAACTGGACCAACCAAACTAGACAGATTGATATATATATATATATATATATATATATATATAAATATAAGAAGAAGCTGAGAAACACCTTCTACCCTTTTTAGGTTTTGCTTTCCCCTCTCCCTTTTTGCTTTCTGCTTTACCTTCCCTTAGGACTGTTATGGATTCATCTTTTCGATCAGTCCCCAATTAGATTTGTTGTGAAAAGGCGAGCGATCGAACAATAATATAGACGAAGAAGAAAATAAATCGACACCAGGATTTACGTGGTTCGGTCGTAAAGACCTACGTCCACGGGGAGCAGCAGCGAATTTCACTATAGATCAAGCGATACAAGGAGATTACACACTCAAGTCACTCAAACACTCTCTCGGTGTTTCTCAAGCCCCAATTACACCCAATAACACACGCAGTGTTTAGCCCCGAAATTCCTTAAGAAATAATCTATCAATCTCACGAAAGAATTACACGCAAATCTCACCACAAGATTTAAATCGGCTACAAACACTAATCTTTCTTGGATGTAATTCACGGACAAGAACGACAAAGAAAATCCGCACTCGACGACTAAATGGCGCTTCAAGAACACTTCTTCAGATCAACCCTCTTCCATCCACAGCCAAGTCTATATATATATAAGTGAGACCCTTATTCTTTTGCCAACTTCTCATAGGATTCTGTTTCCTATCTTAAACGATTTTATCCAAAACATATCTCTGTATGTTTTAAACAAAATTCAAGTCCAAATCAAAGTTGAACTTTCCTATTTCAGCGGCCAAATTCTCCAACGCAGATTCAAACTTTGGGAAGTTGATCTTTGGATCTTCTTTGCTCAATTTCGAACGTCCGCAACATATCCAATTCGGAATATTCGGAATTTCACATTGGACTCAAACTCGAGATATATTATAACAAGATTTGTGTGACAGCACTTAAAAATCCATTTTTGCAGGTAATTTGCTTGGCGTTGCAGGGAAGAGGACTTGTGATGGACTCTTCACCTTGGGAATTAAATATCTCCATTTCTTCATGGCACGATAGTTGCAGTTCAGATTTGTGTCACCTCTACAACAAGAAACCTCGACGATGCCACTCGTGTTCTGAGCCATGCATAGCAGATCGATTTCTTCCATGTCTATGGACTAATGAAGAGATCAGAACTTCCAAAACATTCCCAAGGCCCTCAAAGCAGTCAATACGGAAGAGAGCATGGCTTGGAACAAGAAAATATGAATCGTACCCAAAAAGGAAAGAAGAAAAGAGTAACGTTTCTGTTCGTGTATTATATGGTCCATGTACTATGATGTATTATACGTGAAGAGCTTCTTTTTCGCAATTTATTTTTGGCCTCAAATAGCAAATTACCGGTTCCATAGACCAGACCGGTCGGTCGGTCCGGTTCCCAGTTTCAAGTCCGGTTCTCGGTCTTAGAATTTGGGAAGCGCTCCTTCCGGTTCGGTTCCTAGTTCCACCTCATAATCGGGTCAGACCGAGAACCAATTAGTCCTTCATTCCGATTGGCTTCAAAGGATTTCCGATATATACGAGCCTTGTTGTTCTTCATTCCGATTGGCTTCAAAGGATTTCCGATATATACGAGCCTTGTTGTTCTTCATTCCGATTGGCTTCAAAGGATTTCCGATATATACGAGCCTCGTTGTTCTTCATTCCGATTGGCTTCAAAGGATTTCCGATATATACGAGCCTCGTTGTTCTTCATTCCGATTGGCTTCAAAGGATTTCCGATGGCACACCAGACATGAAGCGACCTTCATCTATCATCAAGTGGAACACCTCGTACGTTGTCCAATCGTTGAAACTGGACGCACCTGAGTCACTGTCTATCGTGGCAAATATGTCCAGGGAATTCATTTTCCGTCCAGCATGTCCGGAAATGTGTCCGCAAATAATTGGTACTGAAAGATGAAATGACGACGAAATTGCCGAGACATGATGAAATAATTGCAACAATCGGGTGACACACTTGCGGTACCGTGGGCTGTCCGGATTTTCTTCTTGTGTCGATTATGAACGTGATGGAGCCAATGACCTTGATAGATGTGAACTCACAGGCCATTGATTTTCATGGTGCTTACATGGGAAGTATCTTGCCGCCGAAAAAAAGGACTTGACCCGAAGCGCTGCATGAAAACAAAGTTTTGTCGTTTCTTCTCTTTTCCTCTCTTTTTCCCATCTATCTTCAAAGGCCAGAATTTAATGCTGAGGGCTTTTTCTATTTGTGCACTTAGACAACCGAATTCCATTTTATGATTTCTTTAACCATGAAAAAAAAAAAAATCTATTTTAGGTAGATGAATATCTTACTGATGAAAATAATCCACTAACCTGGCGATGCAAGTCACATGAGTCAAAGCTAGAGCAGATGGTCTGAAGATGGTATTATTTATGCCTGAAAGCATAGAACATCGAAGATATGACGTTCGGCCATTGCATGAATGTGATGGATGTTGGGAAAATATGGCTTCGAATAGGGTAGAACAATGAAGTCGGATCGAGTAATCAAGTCGAACTTTGAAGCGTGATATCACTTTGTTTAAGGATTTATTTGCCCCACAAAGTTGCTAATGGTCACCGGCAAATTTCCTCCGGATACAACAAAGTCTCAAATGAGAATACTAAATAGCAATTCTAGTATTTCTCCAGGGTCTCTCATGGGAAACAATTGGAAACAATGGCTGTAGTTTCTCTCGAAAGAAAACAAAAAATTGGAAGAAGATGTGTGTTTGATCTCAAAACAAACATACTTATTTTTTTCTTTCGAATAGAGACAACTCTTCAAAAGATTGCAAAAAGAACAAAGGCAACCTTTCGTGAACAAGTACGTCTCAAAGGTTACGTTGAAAAGAAATAAAGAATTCGGAATTAAATAAATAATAAATAATAAATAACCATAACTTTTCGTGAACAGTCGCACTTGTTTCAACAAGACTTTATAATTAATTTTTATAGAAATAAATCCGAATTTTCAATAAATAAAATAAAGATCGTCGATTAGTGCCAAATCTCGTCCACGTGCGCACTCACATCTTTTCGATGTGAGACAAGGCACCTCTTCATTTGTTTTATAAACAAATTACCAACAATCCCCCACTTTTGTTTATAAAACAAAAACAAGAAATAAAACGTTAGAAATATACAGCCAAAATTTCCGTGAGATTAATATACATACATAAAGGTCTCTTTCGAGTTAAACCTTTACTTAGTGCAAGTATCTCAAAGCTCCATCAAAGTGACAAGTAGCTCGGCTTTAAACTTGTACTTTTATATAATAGAACTGGACATACCGCACATACACTAATCTCTTGTCTCAGCGAGAAGCTCTATATTACTCCGCACTATTATGGCCTTGTGCTTAATCCTGTTTCATGAGCTCTCTAGAAAGCAACCCTAACTTTCGTAAAAAGTGGCACCACTTCTAAGCTCATATAGGTGAAGTATCTACCATGTGTTTCTGTTACTATCAACACATTACAAGTTTGTACTATACTTCGTTAAGAATTCAATTCAACCTACTAAACGTAACAGACGATACGACTTCTCATATCGGGCTACGTCGGTATCAAACAATCACATTCAATAACTTGTTCTTACCCATTAAACCTTGTAACTAGTGATGTTCTAGAAAAAAGGTCGGGTTGCCATTATTAGTGATTTCAATTAAAGGGTTTCAACCCCGTTTCTTATGAGGTCATTATTATCATGTCTCTTAGTAAAGCCTTTGTCAATGGATCGACTAGATTATTACTTGACCTCACGTAGACAATTGTTATGGTACCATCTTTAATCAATTGTCTCACATATTCATGTCTTAAACTAATATGTCTAGACTTACCATTATAGGTGCTACTATAAGCTCTTACCAAAGTAGCATAACTATCACAGTGGATAGAAATAAGAGGCATAGGATTAGGCCATAATTTGATATCCAACAACAAATTCCTAATCCATTCGACCTCTTTCCCAATTGCCGCTAAAGTAATAAATTCAGGTTCTATCATTGAGTAAATTATGTACATTTGTTTCTTGCTCGTCCAAGAAACAACACATTCACATAATGTGAAAATCCATCTGGAAGTTTCATCTCCCACACTTGTAATCCGACTAACATCGGTGTATAATTCCAATACAACCGAATAACTATTATAGAACAATAAGATAACTCTCCAATGTTCAATATTGGATTACTAGTATTTACTCAACTTACATATACAAAAAGTAATATCGGGTCTAGTATAATATATCGCATACATCAAAGACCAATATCACTCACATTAAAAACTCTCCACCAGGAATCAAATGGAGTACTCATATATTTGAAAACAAGATGTTTAAATCTATACAACATCTTCTCCATGTAATTACTTTAGCTCAAAGAATTACCCCCACTATTTTTTAATTTTAACACTTAAGATAGTATATGCTTCTCCTAAATCATTCATTTTGAAAATGAAAGCTAGATACTTCTTAATCTCAATTATTCCAATCATATTATTTCCAAAGTCACCTTTGGACATACCCCCACTTCAAGAATATTCCAAGAGGCAATTAATCGAAATTATGCATCATCAAATTTTCATCCTCGATGAAATACATACATCACGTACATCAAAATAGAAAACCAATGCAATTCTACTCTCTTGGCTCATTTATGCTATTCCATAGAATCAAATCTATGAGGGGCAAGAACAACAAATATAACACATTAGGACCAAACGAGGGACACTTGAAAAACCCATTTGGTATCTCCATATAGCCTCCATAAATAAAGCACTACATATCAGCCCATGCATGTAACAACATTCTCTAACAATTCAGTAAATGCGAGCGAATTGAGTATCAAGGTATCAAAAGTGCATAAACTAGAATTGAGAGAGGCGAAAAGAAGATACCGGCAATTCTAGGAATGGAATCAACAACATCGTATAATCCGAAACCTTCTAAAAGGTATAATCAGAGCCATACCTCATTTCTTCATCAAATTGCATGCAAGGGCAAAACCATAAATTTAACATTATTATGCTTGAAACCATTAGATAATATGATTGAATCGAATTTTCATGCCACTGCTTATGTGCTTGCATAAGCCCATAATAAAATAAACATTCGTGCACATATTAATCCAGGACATCAAGCAATCAAGCTGATTCCAATTAATCTTGTGCTTGAATGCATGGCTCAAAATACTAAAACATGAAATGAATCAAGGCCAAAAATCTAGCTCAATCACGCAATACCAAAATTCTATGGACACCTTCTAGTTCTAGTTCAAAATTCACACGCTCGTGTCAGTCTCGTAATGCATTGCGATTGAACTCACCTTTCTTGGTCAACCGCCTACAACGATCAACAGCTCAAGCAAACACATGTGTACCATTTTCTTGTTACTAAAGTGTTAAATAGGGGCATATCGCATCTCTTCAATTCTATCATCATCCCACACATGGAATTGAACACACACGCCAAAAGATGACTAAAGACTAAGAGCAAGTATGACACCCTCAATGACAAATAATGTAGCAGTTTACGTGCTAAACATGAAGATAAAAATATCACATACCTTAGCATATAAGCCGATAAGCAAAAAGCAACATCTCGGTACATTCTCAAGTAATCCTCCAAGACATCCATGAATGACCCAACATTTGCCTTCACTTTCACACAATTGTCCTGTCTATGGGTGCAAAGACCCCCACTATTCCTGAGTTTGACCAGTGCCATCAATGCGACACCAATTTGCAAACATAGGAACATTTCGATCACATCTACTTGTGTCATCCATAGAAAAGTGAAGCAATACTAGCCAACGAAAAATTTCGACGGAGATGCAATCGCTTCAGGCTCTCAACCAAGCAGAGCGCGCTTTGTGCTGTTTCAAAATACAGCCAATGGCGATGAGCGATGATCATCAGCGTCCATGGAAGCCATCGAGGGACAGACCAAATTCTGCTTTGGTGTCTTCTCAACTTCTCCCTGGATGAACTTATCTCCTTCTTCTTCTTCTTCTTCTTTTTTTTTTAAAAATTCTCTTTGCGAACCTCCAAGCCCACAATTTTTCTTTTTCTCATATCGAAGCCTCCTCACCAGAAGAAGCCATGAAGGTCATTAGATAAGAAACTGATCCTTCAGGACCGCCTGCCGTGTTATCAGTGAAAGTATTATGACGACACCATCCGATCCACCAAAAGCAACAAGCGGACCATCTCCACACCAGCATCTACCAGGAATCTGCTGGTTCTGTCATCGAAAAGAAAAATAACTTGCAAAAAGAAAGATAGTGGCGCATCCAGCACAGAATAGTAACTGTTGTCAAGTTCTTGCTTGGTACATCTCCGCCTTGCATTGTCGCCAAGTCCAGAAAAATAGCTTTGCCAAGTTCTTGCCTGCGGCAATTTTCCCAGTAGCATGCAAATAAATGCCTACGCGACCAATGCCATCTGCTGCAAATAAGATGAGCTTTCATGGACAATTAGCTCCTGATTCTCCTTCTCCAACTTAGCATCAACCGAACGTCTCTCATCAACACCATTTGCTTTTGCCCGATGATGCCCCCAATTCCAAACGGAGACGAAGTCCGATGCATCCGCATCGACGAGCCATGGATGTGTAGGATGTTAGGACTAGAATTAGCACCTAGAGGGGGGTGAATAGGTGACTAAAGCGATTTTAGCAATTTAATCCGAATAAGAGATTAATGAATTAAAAACAACAATCGCTGCAAATGAAAGTAATGAAAGATAAAAGGATTAGGGATAGAGAATCAAGACTCCATATTTATAGTGGTTCGGATTAGACCAAGCCTACGTCCACTCTCCCGCACGGACAGCCCTTCGGGCTGGATTTCACTAAGAATAAAAAAAAGAGTGTTTACAATCTCACGCCCTTGAATCCACGTGTAGAAACTCTACTACACTTTCTCAAGGTCTCACCACACTATGGTCTCTCTTTGATTACATGTATTGCTCGAAGAATAAGATCACAAAAATAACATGGAGATTCAGACTTTGGAATTCTTCTATCCGGCACCCTTCAACAACTTGAGCGTCTCTCTTATACACTTCTTCATGCCTTCATTACCGTTGGCACCTTCCAAAGAAGTTCTTCCAATCAACCCATTGGACAGAATCAATTAGAGAGATCTCGAGCTCTTTAAGGTAAGTGTTGATAGCCCATCAATCCTGCTCGCCCATACAATCAGGATCTTGGTTTCCATAAGTAGAACCTTCCACATATAAGTTGCGAATCTTAGAGAATCTATATTAATTCGGATACGAATATAAAATCTTGTAGTGCTGATTCCAGTCGAAAGATATTCCTTAGCCGTTGAAGTAAAAACTATATTTGATAGAATCAGAATAGAAGTTTTTATCTTGTCGGTCTGAAACCGTCCATGAGAGTAGACTTTGAAACTTGAGTCTTGTTAGCGTCGGACTTTGATCTTCGACTTTGCCAGTAGAGTCCGCAAGTCTTCGACTAGGCGAGAGAAATGTTTTGTCAACTTCAAAATCTCTGAAGAGAATTTATCCAACAATCTCCCCTTTTTGATGGTGACAAAACTTTCCTGCAGATTTGAATACTATTGCCCTGCAAAACAACTTTTAAGCTAGCAAAGATATCTCATAAAGGATTAGAATAAGAATAGTATAAGATGTCCTGCACCTACGATGTCCTGTACACAGACTTACCCTGTACATAGATCTGCATCCACAGAAACCTCATTAGTCATGTGCAGACATTACTATCTTTATCTAATTTTAACAGCTTAAAGTAATGCAGTAGTAAGCAAACATTCAAAAACTCAAGATAAAGTCAAAATGTCAATCACAAACATAACAAACTATTAAATCCAAAAAAATGTTTAGAAATGAAGGTTTGGGTTTGGAATGAGAATAGAGTGAAAATCTGCCTGCAAAGTCTTCTCCCCTTTTTGTCGGCATTAAAAAGTAAGAAAATCAAGGAGCACGAGGAATGCGAACAAGTTGAAAGTCCTCCATAGACTTGACAGTTCCTTCCAGCTTCCTCAAATCTTCCTGTAGTTGAGCGAGAGTAGTGCCTTTTGCAGTGGCCTGAACCTGACGTTGAACATCTTTAAGCTGATCATGCAAGGAGATGAACATAGCATGATTCTCATTCTGAAGAGTCTGAAATTCACACCCCAAAGCATATATTTGGCCTTTGAGCTCCAAAATGATGTCAAGCAACCTTCGAAATCTCCCGAATTGTCGGTTTGTGTGCTTGCGTCAACTCGGTCTGATGGTGGAGTTAAGCCAGTGTGAATATCAGCAGGGAGATCAATGTTTGGAGATGATGCCTCTCCCTCAGGAAAATGAGCAGCATGAACATCTTCTGCATCAGGAGGCGATCTACTAACACTTGCACTGGTAAATGTCAAGAGAAGAGGAGTACTTTCTCTTTGGATATCTCCCCCTGTTTCAATGCCTTCTGGAGGGGAGAAGTACTCTTCTTTCTGAGGAGTTTCCTCAGTGACAAGATGTTGTTGATCCTCCTTTTCTGCTGGAGAATCTGTTTTGGCTTGTGAGTCTGCTGGTTGATGCTGAGAGTCTGTCTTTGCTGGCTCTTCCTCTTCATCTTTTTCTTCTTTTTCTTCTTCCTCTTTCTCTTTCTCTTCTTCCTCTTCTTCTTTCTGTAAGGATTTCTTTTCCCTGGTTTCCTTTCTCGCCCTCTCGCAAATTGTTGTTCTCAAAGTGATACGGGAGCGTAATGCGAGAAACAAAGGCGAGAGATAGGCATATCATCCTCATCATCTTCATCCTCCAAGATGATTGCCCGCCTCTTCTTGATAGGACCAGTCACGTGAGTTCCTTTCCTTTCCTCTTGGCAGCGAAGAGTCGATCTAGTCTTAACGGGGTTTTCTCCTTGAACTGCTCCAGCTTCTTGCTGAGTTCTTTCAGACGCATCTTTGTAATCATCCTCAGTCCGATGACCATTTGATCAATAGTCTTCACAGAGAGAATGTGGGGAGGCTGGATGTTCAGATGTCTGAAAAGACGAGTGATGAGAGCAAAGATAAGGGAGTTTTCCCTTGTCCTTTGCCATAGACACCGTACATGTGAAACATGATAGTGTGTGGCGAGAGAAGTTAAGACCGATCTTGATTGCATACATCAATTTTGCTTCGAGATGGACACATCTCGTCTTTGAGGTTGATTTAGGTCTAAGACAGGTTGATCACTATCTTGTGAAGCAAAGTGTTTGTAGCATTCATCCTGGAGTAGGAGAGACGACCTTCTCGCGATTCTCGTCTCTCGCAAGTTCCGAGTTGCATGACTCACAGACACGAAATTGATTGGAAAGCTCCTCTTTCCACACCAATTACATCCGCCAGAGTGTCTGTGTTAACCACATATTCTCTATCTCTCACACTGAAAGAAAAGCTATTGGCATAAAGAAAACTGAGATTGGAATAAAAGTATGCGGTTAATTCGGAATAGGCCACCTCACACTCAGTATAGAACTTATGAAGTTGAAGTTTTTCAAACTTCTCTCTCAGATTGATGCTTAATAGATCCATAAAATCAAAATCCACCGTTTGTGGATTCATCACCCCTCGCTTCAGCAGTTTCTCATACCCTTTCCTGTGTTCCTCTGAACGAAACAAATCATCCTTCTTTCCTCGAAGATTTGCAGCCACACCCATCCAAGTTTTAAAATGGACAAACATTTTCTCATCATCATCCTTTCCCTCAGGTTGATTTACAGCACCAAATCGAGGGTCACTGGGAAAGTTTGCAAAGACTTTTGCTGCCGTTCCAACAGGAACAACGCCCGATCGCTCCATCACAGTGAGAAAGTGTGTCTCATTTTTATAACCTTTTTCTTTCAAAAATTCATCAATGAAAGTCATTGCAGAACCTCCTTCCTTCAACGCAGAATAGAGCCTATAAACAAATGCAGGCTTAAGGGATCTTACAGGTTCAACATCTTCAATGATTTCTTCTGCATGTTGAGGATGACGAACATGTGATCTAGTCGAGGAGGTGCGCTGTTGAGATTGTTGGTGCGTCTGTTCTCTTGGAAAGTCACTTTCTTCTGAGATCAAAATGCGTAGGCCCCTCACCAGAACCCTGTGGTCCCTTGCTTGCTATTCTTGAAGATTTCCTTTGGAAAAACATTGTCGCTTTCTTGGATGGAACTTTCACACTTGTGTCGCAAGAAAGTTAAAAACTTGAGAAGAAGAACGTGAGAAGAGAAATCTCAGAGTGTGAAAAATTTTTGAACTAGGGTTTTACGGGTAAAGTAAAAGGAGAAGGAGAAGGAGTATAAAAGGCAATCGATACGAGGTATCTGAAGCGTCGCAATTTAGGAAAAGTTAAGAAATTCCTTTTAAAAAAAAATGCCTTAAACAAATCGATAACCACCCCTTTTTAAAAATTAACTGCCTTAATAAACTCAATTTAGAGATAAAAACGACAATCTTACCTTTTCGAGACATCGCTTTAAGTGAGTAATTGAACTGTAATTGTAACAACTTACGCCGTGACGATTGGTATTCCAAGTCTGAATTTTTGAGTCGATTCTTTGGCAGACTTAGATTTTGAGTCGAACTTCAACAGTCTTCTAGAGATAAAATGTTGAGTCTTGAACGAATAGACTCAAATAAATTTTTCTCAAGTGGCTTTGTGAAGATGTCTTTTTGATTCTTTGAGTCAATAAATTGTATCAAGACTTCTTTGTTCTGAACATGATCTCTTATAAAATGATGTCGAATCTCAATATGTTTTGCTCTTGAATGTAGGATAGGATTCTTTGTAAGATTGATTGCGCTGGTATTGTCACATTTGATCTCTCGTGCAAGAGTCTTCAATACCAAAGTCTCGTAGTTGTTGTTTTTTATCCATAGTATTTGAGAACAACAACTTCCAAGTGCTAAGTATTCTGCTTGCCGTTGAAAGAGCCACGTACTTTGTTTTCTTGAAAACCAAGATACCGCCCGTTACCAAGTAATTGACAAGTTCCCAAGTGCTTTTTCTTTCAACTCTACAACCTGCAAGATCTCGCGTCCGAATAACCAAGAAGGGTAAAGTCTCATACTTTGAGATACCATAGACCAATCTTAGCAAAGAAAGTTGCAACATATTTAATGATACGTTTAGCAGCACTTAAATGAGATTCCTTAGGATCTGATTGAAACCTAGCACATATGCAAACACTAAATAATATGTCGTCTAGATGCGTAAGATAAAGAAGTGAACCAATGATACTCCCGTATAATTTTTGGTCGACTTTCTTCCCCGCTTCGTCTTTGTCTATCTTCAAAGAACTTGACATAGGAATGTTAGTCTTTTTGCAATTCTCCGGACCGAACTTTTTAACAAGTTCTTTTGCATATTTTTCTTGATGAATAAAGATTCCTTCTTTCGGTTGTTTCACTTGTAGACCAAGGAAGAAGGATAGTTCACCCATCATGCTCATCTCAAATTCATCCCGCATAGACTTAGAAAATTTCTTGCACAAAGTCTCATTAGATGATCCGAATATAATGTCATCAACATAAATCTGAACAAGTAGAAAGCTTTTGCCTTCCTTTTTAATAAACAAAGTAGTGTCTACATTTCCTTTAGAGAAACCACTTTGAATTAAGAAATTACTTAGCCTTTCATACCAAGCTCGAGGAGCTTGTTTTAATCCATATAAAGCTTTCTTCGCCCGAACACCGAGTCTGGTTTCTTTGAGTCTTCAAATCCGGAGGTTGTTCCACATAGACTTCTTCTTGAATAAATCCATTCAGGGAATGCGCTTTTGACATCCATTTGAAATAACCTGAAATTCTTATAACATGCAAAAGCAAGTAGTAATCTGATTGCTTCTAACCTTGCTACCGGAGCATAAGTCTCATCATAGTCTATCCCTTCTTCTTGCGTGTATCCTTTAGCCACGAGTCTTGCTTTGTTTCTTGTCACTTTGCCTTTTCATCAACTTTGTTCCCGAAATCCCATTTAGCTCCAATAACAAATTTACCTTTTGGTTTAGGAGTTAATTCCCAAACGTCGTTAATACCGAATTGTCGAGCTCTTCTTGCATTGCTTCAATCCAGCTTTCATCAGCTAAGGCTTCTTCAATGTTTTTGGGTTCTATTTCAGAAATAAGTGCAACGGCACTAGACTCTTCTCGCCTTTTGGATCTTGTACGAATTCCCTCATTAACGTTTCCAATAATGAGTTCTTCGGGATGACTGGACTTGTGCTTCCAGTTACTAGATGGTCTGATAGGTTGTTGATCATTTTCTTGAGTTGATTCTTCATCAACAACTTGTTGTACTACATCTGGATTTTGAACTGCTTTATGGGAGATAGATCTAGCGAGTCCTGGAATGCATTCGATTCTTCGCCCGTATTGGCTGAACTTGTGGAGAGTCTTGAAATTTGACGTTCATTGATTCTTCCACGGTCCGAGTCTTCTTGTTGAATACTCTATAGGCTTTGCTTGCGTTGAGTAACCAAGAAAGAATCCTTCATCGATTTTTTCTTCAAACTTACCAACTCGATCATTTGCATTCTTCGAATAAAGCATTTACAACCAAATACTTGAAAATAAGAAACAATTGGTTTCTTTTCTTTAAAAATTTCATAAGGGGTTTTCTCAAGAATTGGTCTTAAAAATACTGTTAATAATATAGCAAGCAATCGAAACACTTCAGCCCAAAATCTTGAAGAAATATTACTTTCAATTAAAAGAGTTCTTGCCATTTCTTGTAAAGACCTATTCTTCCTTTCCACAACCCCATTCGTTCGGTGTGTATGGAGAGGAGAATTTGTGCTGAAAACCGAATCATCACGAATTTAGTAAAGTCTTGATTTTCAAACTCACCTCCATGGTCTGTATGCGAAAGCTTGAGATAGTGTGACCTTTCTCATTCTGCACCTTCTTAGCAAACTTTGAAAAGAGAGAGAAAGTCTCGAGACTTATTTGAAAGAAAGTAGACCCAAGTAAATCGTGAATAATCATCCACTATTACTAGGCGTAACCTTTTTCCACCAATGCTTTGCGTTCTAGTAGGTCCAAATAAATCCATATGCGAAGCTGCAGTACACGATTAGTGGAAACTTTACTTATTGGTTTGTAAGAGTTTCTAACCTGTTTACCCAAAAGACGCATGGTGTGCATAGATCGACTTTAAGTAATTGAGAATAGGCAATCCTCGAAGAAGTTTCTTGGAGGAGATCTTGCTGATTTGCTTCATATTGGTATGGCCAAGTTTTCTGTGCCATAGATTAGCTTCATCTTGTATTGATATCAAGCACTGTGATCTTTCATGATTCACATCCAGAAGATAGATATTTCCATGTCTTCGTCCAGTAAAAGATTGAGTAAAGTCTTTACGATTCCTAAGCACGTTCCTTCCGGAAATTGATCTTGAATCCAGATATCACACAACCGGCTTATGCTAAGCAAGTTGTAATTTAATCCATCAACTAAGGAAACATTCTTGATTGACAGACTTCCAATCTTTATTGTTCCACGACCAATGATTCTTCCTTTGTTGTTACCTCCAAAGGAAACTTTTCCTCCATCTATCTGGTCAAGTTTTATGAAGCAACTTGAGTCTCCTGTCATATGTCTTGAGCAGCCACTATCTAGATACCATTTAATCTTCCTTTTGATAGTGACCTGCAATTAAAAAGAATTCAAGCTTTCTTTGGTACCCACATCATCTTGGGTCCAGAAGAGTTAGAGCAATAAACAGTCTTTGCCCAATTCCTTTTAACAGGTCTCCAAACCAAAGGACATTCTTTCTCAAAATGTTCTGAGCTTTGACACTTGGAACATTTCAAAGCATTTCTCGCCAACGGGTTTTACAAAGACTTTCTGAAATGATTTTTATAAACAATTCTGGTTGGTCTTTGTTTGATTCTTTCCTTCACCTTTGGGAAATCAATTAGAGGAATAGTTTCGAAAGTCATACCAAGACCTAACTTATCAAAGTAGGGTCTTTGTATCGAAAGAATCTTATCCAACTTTTCAGAACCATTTGAAAATCTTTTTGATATATTAGAAATATCATTTTTCAAAAGATTATTTTCTTTGGAAACAGAGTCCGAGTTTTCTTTCAAGACAAAAAGTTGTTGTCTAACTTTTCAAACTTCTCTTTCCAAAGTTTTTTCTGTTGCTTCAATGTAGAATTTTCCTTTTTCAATTCGGAGATTCTCTTAAGAGAAGTTTTTAGACTAAGACAAAGTTCATCAATATATTTCAAAACCTTGACAGGAATTTTTAGATTACTAACCTCGAGTTCACCGTCTCGAGTCTCGTATTCAGTATCAAGGTCTGAGTCCCGAATCGATTTTGCCATCAAACAGATATTGGCATAATCATCATCACTCTCTTCACATTCAATATCACTCCAGGGTCTCTCGCTTTGAGTGCCTTCCCCGTATTTCTTAGTCTTTCCTTTTCTCTTCTTTAACGAGAGGATAGTTGGGTCTCGATGTGTCCCTTTTTCTTGCATTCAAAGCAAGTCACTTCTTTGTTAGAGTCATCTTCCTCTCGTTGATTTGTTTTGAAACCTTTGTGAGCTTTGTTTCTTCCAATTGAATTTTCTTCCTTTTCTGTTCAACTTTCGAATCTCTTTATCATGAGTGCTAGTTCTTCATCATCTAGATCTTCTTCGATAGTCCGTAGCATCGAATAGTCATTAGACTTTAAGGCAATAGATTTCTTACCTTTTGAATCTTCCTCTTCGTTGGTTTGCTCTACTTCATAAGATTGAAGAGTCCCAACCGGTTCGTCTACGAGAGTGGAGCAATCCTCTCGTGTCTCTCTTATTGAGGTTTTTATGTAATTCTAGTCTTTAGAGAGTCCTCGTAGGAGTTTGTTGACCTTCATATGTCCTGAGATTGGATGTCCCTGATATTCAAGACCATTCACAATTTCAGTAAAGCGACTAAACATGTCAGTTATTGATTCTCCTGATCTCATCTTAAAGACTTCATATTGTCCCAAAAGAATATTGATCCTTGTTTCTTTCACTCTATCAGTCCCTTCGTAGGTAATGTGAAGCCTATCCCAGACTTCTTTTGCTGTATCACAAGAAGATATTCTGTTATACTCAGTAGGGGATAAAGCACAATATAAGGAGTAAATGGCTTTAGCGTCAAGAGTCTCGTCTCTTGGTGATTTCTTCTTGAGTCATTAGAATGGGATCAGCAACTTCTTTTCCTCTCTCGATTCTCGATGCGCAGCGGGAATGATTCCTTTATCTACCACTTCCCATTCCAAAGGATCTTTCGATCTTAGGAATGCTTTCATCTTGTTTTTCCATATGCTTTGTAGTCTTTTCCATCAAAGTATGGAGGTCTGGTATTGCTTTGACCTTCAACCAACCCTGTAGGTAACATACTAGCCATAGATCTTTTACTCAGAAGTAAAGACACTTCTTATAAACGAGTACACAAGCTCTAATACCAATTGTTAGGGACTAGAATTAGCACCTAGAGGGGGTGAATAGGTGACTAAAGCGATTTTAGCAATTTAATCCGAATAAGAGATTAATGAATTAAAAACAACAATCGCTGCAAATGAAAGTAATGAAAGATAAAAGGATTAGGGATAGAGAATCAAGACTCAGTTTATAGTGGTTCGGCTTAGACCAAGCCTACGTCCACTCTCCCGCACGCACCCTTCTCGGCGGATTTCACTAAGAATCAAAAAAGAGTGTTTACAATCTCACGCCCTTGAATCCACAGTGTAGAAACTCTACTACACTTCCTCAAGGTCTCACCACACTATGGTCTCTCTTTTGATTACATGTATTGCTCGAAGAATAAGATCACAAAAATAACATGGAGATTCAGACTTTGGAATTCTTCTATCCGGCACCCTTCAACAACTTGAGCGTCTCTCTTATACACTTCTTCATGCCTTCATTACCGTTGGCACCTTCCAAAGAAGTTCTTCCAATCAACCCGTTGGACAGAATCAATTAGAGATCTCGAGCTCTTTAAGGTAAGTGTTGATAGCCCATCAATCTGCTCGCCTATACAATCGGGATCTTGGTTTCCATAAGTAGAACCTTCCACATATAAGTTGCGAATCTTAGAGAATCTATATAAATTCGGATACGAATATAAAATCTTGTAGTGCTGATTCCAATCGAAAGATATTCCTTAGCCGTTGAAGTAAAAACTATATTTGATAGAATCAGAATAGAAGTTTTTATCTTGTCGGTCTGGAAACTGTCCATGAGAGTAGACTTTGAAACTTGAGTCTTGTTAGCGTCAGACTTTGATCTTCAGACTTTGCTAGTAGAGTCTGCAAGTCTTCAGACTAGACTGAGAGAAATATTTTGTCAACTTCAAAATCTCTGAAGAGAATTTATCCAACATAGGATACAACTGAATCTTCACCATCTTGTTGCCGCTTGGGCGAAATGTTCTCAGCCACAGCATTTCAGATTGAAGATGAAGCTTTGAAAATGAGCCATTGACGAATGGGCCTCCAGTTCCTTACGTGGTTCTTCTCCACAGTGGAGAAAAAGATGCTGAAGATCCATCTACCCCTTTGACCATCTGAACAAAATCGAATAGAATAATACCATATGAACTCAACAATTGAACAACCAGTATAGAAAAGCCCTAACAAAAAATATCAATCTCCGAAACAGGGAACACTCTGGGACACTGCCTCTAGATCGGACTGCGGCCTCCACTCCCGAGTTTCTCCGGCGAAGTCAGGAAAACGTTCAACTTGAATTGCAGTCCTCCAACAGATTAAGTAACTTGTCCAGATCAAACCCATGTCCACCCCGGTGGCATTTGATCCACAACCCTCAAATTCGAAGGGTGCGAGTGGAGTCCATTGCCAAATTTTCAGCAGCGGACGATTTCTCGACAACCAAGTCGAGAAATCGTCGCCACCACTCTCCTTCAAGAGAACCGAAAGCCCCAGGCACAAAATTGAATCTTGTCACCAAAGACTTTGAAGTCTCCTCCGTATGCACATCTTTTTTTTTTTTTTTTTGTATCAACGATATCCATAAGGATTTCCTTCATTTTGCTTCCTCCAAAACACAATCATCCTTGTTCTCGAGGCCTTGGATTTATAATCCATAACATCTTGAATGCTATCCTCTCGCTTGCAAAATATTCTTCACCCCCTCTGGTGATGTTGTATCATCTGTGCATAAGACATATCAATGTGATTGTCGGGAGATTTGCCATAAATAACTGAACTGTCCCCGCCACATCAATATGCTCCGAAATTCCACCAAAGCCCTCTCGCCCTAGTTCTCGATTCGAGCAAAATTGCATTGGCAGCGAAAGCGAGATGAATGTGCCCAACAAAACTTGACTTTGATTAACTCCAACTTCATTGTTGCAGAAAATAAATCCTTAAAATTGTTGGGAAAATATGGCTTCGAATAGGGTAGAACAATGAAGTCGGATCGAGTAATCAAGTCGGACTTTGAGGCGTGATATCACTTTGTTTAAGGATTTATTTGCCCCACAAAGTTGCTAATGGTCACCGGCAAATTTCCTCCAGAATACAACAAAATCTCAAATGAGAATACTAAATAGCAATTCTAGTATTTCTCCAGGGTCTCTCATGGGAAACAATTGGAAACAATGGCTGTAGTTTCTCTCGAAAGAAAACAAAAAAATTGGAAGAAGATGTGTGTTTGATCTCAAAACAAACATACTTATCTTTTTCTTTCGAATAGAGACAACTCTTCAAAAGATTGCAAAAAGAACAAAGGCAACCTTTCGTGAACAAGTACGTCTCAAAGGTTACGTTGAAAAGAAATAAAGAATTCGGAATTAAATAAATAATAAATAATAAATAACCATAACTTTTCGTGAACAAATCGCACTTTGTTTCAACAAGACTTTATAATTAATTTTTATAGAAATAAATGAATTTTCAATAAATAAAATAATGATCGTCGGTTAGTGCCAAATCTCGTCCACGTGCGCACTCACATCTTTTCGATGTGGGACAAGGCATCTCTTCATTTGTTTTATAAACAAATTACCAACAATGGAACCAATGACGTCGATAGATCTGAACTCACAGGCTTTCATGGGGCTCACATGGGAAGTTTCTTGCCACCGAAAAAGAGGACTTGACTGGAAACTTTGCATGCAAGCAAAGTTAGTTTTGTCATTTCTTCTCTTTTCCTTTCTTTTTCCCTTCTATTTTCAAAGGCCAGAATTTGGTGCTGGAGGTATTTTCTATTTGTGCGCTTTTAGACAACCGAAAACCATTTTAGGATTTCTTTAACCACGAAAAAAAATCTACTTTAGGTAGATGAATGTCTTACTGAAGAAAATAATCCACTAACCTGGCAATGCAAGTGGAATGAGTCAAAGCTGGAGCAGATGGTCCTAAGATGGTGTTATTTATGCTTGGTAGAACATCGAAGATATGACGTTCGGCCGTTGCATATCTTAACAAAATTCACACGTAAAAAATTCTAATTCCCAGTCATAAATCATGATATAAAAAATGCGGCCATAAGTTTAGGTAAAGATGACCAAAAAAATTCTACTCTTTATCATATGGGTTAAAGATAATTAGGATAACTACACTGATTCTCTATATTTCGGGAATGTGCTTATATATCCTTTAATTATGCATATCCCCGATTGATTATAATTGATGTCATAAAATTTTGTTACATTATATAGGGGGTACGTACACTATCAGTGCCAAAAGTTGTGTATGGCGCTCATTTTGGTGCCAAAAGTTTCCGTCGGATCACTTAAGTGCCAAAAATTTTGAAAAACGATCATTTTAGTGCCAACTCTGATAAGATTGACCGGAAATCCGACGTCACTTTTTTTATTAATTTTTGAAGCTAATGTGGTTCGCCAAAAAGTACAGTCAGCATTTAAACCACAAAACGACGTCGTTTGGCGTATTTCCCCCAACTTAGAACCCTAAATCCCCAAATTGAGAGAGAGAGAGAGAGAGAAGGCATGTCGTCTTCTTCTTCCCCGAAGAACAACACTAGCAGTGGCATAGCAGCACTAGTAGCGCACCAACAGCCGCACCAGCGGCACCAGAATGCACCAAAGACACGACGCACCAGCAGCGACACCTTCGACCCTTCTTCTTCCTCCTCCTCCTCTGTCCTTGCTTCCTATTCTTCTTGCCACTTCTTGCTTGAGCAACAATCTCAATCTCTCCTCGCTCACCTGGTCAAGCAACTACAATGGTGGCCGTGCGACGGTGGCCGAGCGATGGCCGGCGAATGACGGTGGCCGAGTGATGGCCGGTGAACGACGGTGGCCGAGCGGCGAACGACAAAGAAACCCTAATTTCAATCCCCATATAAGCTATACGGCGTCGTTTTTGTGAGAATGTCCACGTATGATGGCAAAACGACATCGTTTCTTGAGGAGGATGGAAAACGACATCGTTTTTCATCCACTGCAACTTTTTTTTTTTAAATATAAAAGTTACTTAATTAATTTGGTCAGAATCTCTTGCCGGTGGCACCAAAGTGATCGTTTTTTCTCCGATTTGACACTTAAGTGATCGACGGAAACTTTTGGTACAAAAGTGAGTGCCGTACACAACTTTTGGCACCGATAGTGTACTTACCCCCATTATATAGTAATCGAATATAACCTATAGGTTCATGTACTCTTCATTTTAGACACACCGAAATATATAAACTAAAATATGCATAAATTACACAATTCTTTTTCCCCACTATTCTTATCTTAGTATTATAACTAAGCAATATTGGTGGACGAGGTGCACATCGCACCCAAAGTGCACCTTGCATCTCATATTTTTTTCTTTTTTTTTTTTTAAATTACTATTAAGAGTGCACATTCTCTTTTCAATTATTATTGGTATCTCTCTTTCGACGTCGACCTTCAACATTATTCATCTCTTCTAGTGGTGACATCAATCGCCTATTACGAAGTCATGTCAACTTGTTGCATAGCCTGTCACGCAACCACGTTAGCGTGTTTTGCTATCGCGTGGCTTGCCACACAATCACGTAAGCTTCTTCTGCTATCCCTGCACTGCAGCCACTGTCCCTTTTGCTTCCCTACACCATAGCCAAGTCACCCTCTTCTGTTGTCTCACATTGCAGCCACGTTGGCCTTATGATATTCGGAAATTCTTTCGTCAATTAATAATATATTAGAATTTGAAGGCCATAAATGTCACAAGTGGAAATTTTGGTTGGATTATTAATAGTGTAGTAGAGGCAGGTCCGAATTATATTTTCAGTGCCCGCAGTTTTTGAAAAGTGATACTATTAGGGTTAAATTGATGAATATTTGCTCTTGGTTCGATTAATTTACTAGTTGTGATTATCCTAGTATTAGTAATTTTCATGGAACGTTTTAGTGAATTTAAACTATTTTTTTGTTTTATCAATGTTTGGAATGAATACCGATTTCTTTGTTCACGTACTGATTTACTAGATATTTTGATCAAAATATCTACTTTGGAAACCACATAGTCGAGCCAATTGTCACTCTTTAAGCTGTACCACCTCCCTTTATTTTCCTCCAAGTATTGTGATATATATGGCAATTTTTGTATTATAATAATGTGTATGTCCTTAATGCCACGAAATTAAGACCTTTGCCACAACATATTTTCCACTGAGCAAATTTCCTTATATAAGTATATCAATGAGACTTTGGAGCTAGGTAGATGTTTTACCGTAGAAAATGATTCTCTATAAGGTTGAGATGATATAAAATCCTATAATGGCGTGACTTGTGCAATCAGAGTATGACATGACTTGTATAGCCGTGGTATGATGTTAATAAATAGCCATCATCATGTGGATGAACAATGATGTATTTATCCTCACTGATGTAGATGACACCCGTGATGAATAGGGTAAGAGGTGTGGCAAAAGGTATAAATGATTCCATCCCCAATGAGTTGGTGGTCATGATGTCTTGGTAGTCAAGGTGTCTCGTGAAACGAGATAGTCCTAGCCAGTGACAAGTAGGAACTCACCTATGTATATCGATGATCTATTAAATGGTATCTACACATCACAAAATAGTATGCCACCTGCTTGCATTTGAGTGAATAATCTTATGTAGTGTTGTTAATACTTTCTATGGTATATCATGATAGGAAAAGTAGTGCATTTCCTTTTGCATTAGTCAAATATGATCATTTTGCACTCACATTATTTGTTGGTACCATGTTAAGTGGTAAGAGGATCTTCTATTTTAGACTTAGAAATTTTATTTAGTGGGTTTCAACACACTCCTTTATATCTCAGTTATGCGGATAAATCCCTTCGTCATTACTTTTCGAAGATCTCATGTGTTGAATATCAAGATGTGCATGTACCAGAATCATCAATACTATATACTAAGTGTAGTTCTATTGCATGAGTCGTTGTGGGGCTGCTTGAGTGAGTTCCCCATTGATTTGTCACTATTACTAGAACATCAACGATGAGTTAGTTGGATTGCTGAGGGGCTTCGGTGGTTCCCCCGATTTCAGTGGCCATGGCATGTCGATGGGCAAGGATGTCCATCCGTAGTTCAAGAGCTTTTAGATTAACTCTTCCGAAAATCACTTGTAGGGATTATACCAAAGTGTGCACCGACAGTAGGGACAGGTTTTTGTACATAAGACTTTGATGTATCTTAGCTAAGATTAAATTATTTGTACAATAGAAGATAAATTCATTATTTATCGATGGATTTAAGTGCATTTAAATTATATGCGCATTCAAGGTTAAAATTTTATAGAAATTCAGGTCGTGACAGGCCTCTTCTTTTGTCCCTATACCGCAGTATCGCAGCCACGTTAGCCTTTTTGTTGTTGCGTAGCCTGGAAGCAGCCATGTCAGCGTGTTGTTGCATAACTTGCTGGACCGATCTTACTACCATGAGTTGATCATATTGCCAATTTATTCAAAACATCACTTTGAGTTTGAGAGAACATTAGGAAAAATCAGAATATTTCTATCGATCTTATATATATTTTCTTTTGATTGATTGTGCATATGCTCGATTGGTTTTAATTGATATCGAAATAATTTTATTACCTTAGATTATCATCTAATAAAATCTAAAAATAGGTTCATGTACTCTTTATTAAGAGATACATAGACATTTACATAGATATATGCAAAAGGTACACAATTTTTATTCGATATTATTCTTAACTATAAGTTTGTGAAGAAAAGATAGATTTTGGGCAATTGATATGTCTCATCAATCTTTCATCCGCGGCTACATGCAAAAGAAATCCCCATCCTGGATGGACCACAAAACGTGTATCTTCAGGCCGTGTGAAGTGACGAGGTGGCTGTTACAAAATCGCACGTTGATTCCAGAAAAATAACGCTCGCAAACAATTCACTAGGCAGAATATAATAATAAAAGAACATAATCAAAAGAACACGCCAGCAAATTTGTTATCAAAGTTCACCCAAACTTGAGTTACGTCTCCGCGCAGAGGCATTCTGCGAATCCATTGGACTTCGGAAAAAGTAGGAATACAACAATGATCTTCTCTCAAGATTAGGGCACAAAGAGATTGAGAACTCTCATAAAGAAAAAACTCACTTTTTTCTTCTCTCTTTTTCTTGTCTCTTTGTTTTCTTTTTCAGTGTCTTGATGGCTAGCATCTTGCTATCGCTAATATAAATGTATCACTTTTAACCTAAAAGCAAATATGATAGAAAAGACAAAAAGCCCCTAAAAACAAATATTTAGCTTCATCTATAACAATCTCCCACTTGAAGACAAATATACCCAAGCACCAAACAACTTTGCATCCATCTTCTTCAAAAAATAGTAGTTGAAAAACTTGTGCCTCTGCGATACTCCTCATCAATCAACATGGGGTAATACCAATGGTAGTAGTACATAAAATATGCTTCTCTCTGTCTACTACCTTGGTCAACATGTCAGCTGGATTCTTCGAGCCATCAATCTTCTGTAACTTTAACTAATTATCTTTCAATGCTGACCTGATAAAGTGATAACGCTTCTTGATATGTCTAGTCCTTGAGTGATAAGCTGCATTCTTTGCTAACCGCACCGCACTTTGACTATCACTCCACAAAGGTGTACCGATCGGTCATTTTCGATGTAGCTCCTCCATATAATCTTGTAACCACATGATTTCTTTGGAGGCTTCTGTGATCGTCACGTATTCTGCCTCTGTCGTCGATAAAGCCACTACTTTTTGTAGTTGAAATACCCAACTCACTGTTGTACCTGCAACTGTAAAGACATATCCAGTGGTACTCTTACCACTATCTTGATCGCTCGAATGATCTGCATCTACATAATCCTGCAACTCTAGAGATGTACCACCATAAAAAAGTGAGTAATTGGAAGTACCTGCTAGATATCTCAATATCCATTTCACTGCATTCCAATGCTCTCTACCTGGGTTCTACATATATCAACTCACAACTCCCATTGCCTGTGCAATGTCTGGTCTCATGCTCACCATGTCATACATCAAACTCCCAACTGCTGATGCATATGGAACTACTGCCATCTCATCTTTCAAAGCCTGAGTGCTTGGACACATATCCTTGGAAAGTTTTAAGTGACTTGCTAGAGGAGTTGCAATAGGTTTTGCCTTATCCATGTTAAATCTCTTTAACACCTTGTTCACATAGTCTTCCTGCGACAGCCATAATTTTTTATTTTTCCCGTCCCTGATGATTTTCATGCCTAAAATATTCTCGGCCTCTCCTAAGTCTTTCATAGCAATCTATGATGATAAAATCTTCTTCACTTCTACAATTCTCTTCATATTGGAACTAGCCACCAGCATATCATCCACATATAAAGAGAGATACACAATGTCACTATCATTATACTTGCGAAAATAAACACAAAGGTGATCGACTCACAAAGTGTGCAAATCCTTTTCTTTCATGAAACCATCAATTTTTAGATACCATTGCCGCGAGCTTGTTTCAAGCCATACAAGCTTTTCTTCAAGCGACATACCATGTGCTCCTTATCTTTGACTTCAAAACCCTTAGGCTGTGCCATGTATAGTTCTTCATCTAAGTCACCATGTAAAAACGTTGTTTTTACGTCTAACTGCTCAAGATGAAGATCCTCCACTGCAACTATACTCAGCAGAACTCTAATTGATGTCATTTTCACTATAGGTGAAAATATCTCGGAGTAGTCAATCCCTTCTTTTTGAGAAAAGCCTTTGACTACAAGTCTCGCCTTGTATCTAATACTACCATCTGCTTCATTTTTAATCCTGTACACTCATTTGTTTAATAAAGCTTTTTTACTTGTGGGCAACTTGGTTAACTCCCAAGTTTTGTTCTGAAGTAACGAGCTCATCTCATCTTTCATAGCACACTCCCACTGCAAGTGAGACATGTCTACCTTTGCCTCATCGTAAGTCTCCGGTTCCCATGAATCTATATATAAGATATGACTCAGAACAGTATTAGTTGTTGGATCAAAAATTACCTTTGGCTTTCTCACACGTGTAGACCTTCTCAAGATAGGTACTTCAGGGTCGTTAGTTTGCTCCGAATCACTGCGTTCCTGTGACATCCTGAAATTCGAGTCCTCTGAGGAAGGAATGGATGTGAATTTTGTCAATGCATTGTTGGTTGATCTCACTCGGAATTGATCACTTCTGAGATACTAATCTTGAGGGGAAAGGCTAATGAGGACAGAACTCCTATGACTAAAGAACTTGACCTGGGAAAACAACTTGACCATGAGACTTGCGTGAGGACGATCCTGTAGATAGGCATGCCGATTCTAAGGACGACTAGAAGTTGATTCGCAGACAGAACATAATGGAACAACGGGTGATTCCGTTTATTGTTATCAAACCAGCGAACGACCTTATGTCGATCCTTAGTAATCGTGTACTTTGAAATGAGAATCTATCCTCCGTAATTTCATGCAGTCAATGACGTCCATGCGTCGAGATGTCTTGAACGTGGTTTGACACGAGTCGATCACGCAAGAATCCTCGGAGCCGCCCGTCAGTCTGAGTTGTACCCAAAATGGCATTGGGTGAAATTTACATGGCATGAGAACTAAAGATTGGGCTTCGAATTATCGGGAATGTCTAGGTCAGACATTAGATGAAGCTGCTTTAATAGTCGACAGAGCCAGCGAAGCCGAGCAATTGGAAAAGGGATTTTCGGACCGAGAAAGTAAGCCCGTGAGGACGTGGGCTGGGCCAAGCCATTATGGGCCTAAGACAATCAAATGAGCTCATTGGGCCTAAATCAACTATTCATCTTTCAAAGCCCATGGTCCAACTTTGAGCCCAATAAATTTCTAAGCCCACTTCTATTCATGGCCAAGCCCAATTCCTAGGCCCATCAACCAATTTCAGCCCAAGGTTAGATTGGTAAATTGGTGCAAGGTGAAATGACCAAATTGCCCCTAAAAGCAAGTGGATAAGGGCGAAGGAAGAGAGAGAAGGTGAGGGGACTTGCATGGGGAGTTGGGCAAGCATTGATGAGGCCTTCACATCCCTCACTTCACTCTCTCTCTCTCCTCATTCAGCTCTCCCTCGACGGAGCTCTCTCTCTCCTTGTTCTCCTTCCTCCAGTTTTGCTCCTACAGACCTTCCTCTAAAGATCCGAGTTGATTGTTGGCTTCCCGGATGAATCAGCCTTCGTGCCACCCATCATTGTCTTCAGGAGATCCAGACCGTGCAGGTGGACCTGGCCGTTCGCCAAAACGATTCTCCGGCAGTCCCGAATTCCAGCCAGAAGTCAGCGGCAGTCCGACTGCTTGAAACCGTTCTGCTTCAGACTGACCTTTCGTCAAAAACTTGAGTTAAAAGTGGTCTTCCCGTAATAATCAGGCTACGATCTACCTATCACCATAAATAGGACTTCGAATCCGTACCGGAGTACCCAACTGCTTGCCGAAACGATTCTCCGGTCATCCTGAAATCCGACGACAAGCCACCGGCCGCGGTACCGCCCAGTTTCGCCTGGTTCGCGATTTCGGCCCGTTTTCTCCCATTCTGATCCTTCTTTCACCTAGCCTAGCTACCAGCCACTCCCCTTTGACCCCAGTGCCGCCGGTTGCTGGCCAACCCCCTCACCGAGCTCCCGGCCAAGCCGTTCAACTTGTTTTCTCCTCGAGTAGGGCTATTTTTCAGAATTTTAGAGGGAGACAAAGGCTGTGGTTGCAGTGTTGAGCTTGGGACCACCTTGGATCGTCGTGGTAGAGGTCCCGGTGCATAGCCACCATCGTCACCGCCGCGTCGGTGCCTCCGGCCTGCTTAACAGGTGAGTTTAGCTCTTAATCCTTCAATTAGTGCCTAAACTTGCTTAGGGTTAGTTTAGTTAGATTTAATTCTAGTTTAGGAGATTTAATTAAGTTGTATTAGCCCTAATATAGGTGGTTAGATGGATGGATTAGATTAGTTTAGCTTAATCTCACTTTATTTGCTTAATTGTGCTTATGTGTTTAATTAAGCTTGTTTTGCTTAATTAATTGTTTGTTTGTTTTAATTAATGTTTTCTTTAATTTCTGAATATAATTTATGGTTTATTAAATTATGGAAATTTACTGTTCACGTGACACTATTCATAAATTACTGTTCACGTGCACTGTTCACCGAGTACTGTTCACTTGCATTGTTCATCCAGATGCGAAAAATGTCCAAAATTCATGTGTGTTGATTTTATGAAGGAAATGAATGAGTAAATCCATGGACATCCACATGAATTAAGTGATGATTGTGCAATTGTGTGATGATTGGAAAATTTGGTATTTATTCAGAAAATCCCGGGTGTCGGGTTTTGACATCGAAAATGGATTTTTAAGTATTATATCGAATAGTGGGGTTTGAAAAAGGAAAATATCAGTTTTCTGGTTCGAATTAGTGTGTGCCCATGCACAACTACTTTCTCACATGTTTTTAATACAAAGGAAAGAAGCCAGGATTACTATTTTAATCGGGGCATTTGAGTGAAATGCAAAGTGTCCTGGGTCGATATTGAATTGTCGTGTGTTGGCTAAGAGGAAACCGTCTCAGGCTGTTGAGCTGGACGTGCCCCTATATGGGATGCCCGCGCAATGGATGCCGGTCGCAGTAAAGGCTAGGCCGACTGGACCGATGCTCCTTCGGGAATGCCGTCGACGTAGTGACGAAGCCGTGCTCCAAGGGGGGAGACGATGCTTCTTCGGGAATACTGTCGACGTAGTGACGAAGCTGTGCTCCAAGGGGGGAGATGATGCCTGGCATTAATGTCAGTAGATAGCTAAACCGCGAGTAGGCTATGCCATTGAGTGGCAATGAATAAAAATTGGAACGCATGCTGAATGTTATTGACACGCCGGATTATGGGACGAAATTGTGTGGCACGGTATGGGACGTGTCATAACGATTTGGTCTAATAATCAGGACCCCTGTGGTTGACTGAGATGAGTGAGGCGTTTCAATTGTTGTATGCATTGAGTATATGCATGGTGTTTTTGAACTGTGCTAATGTGCAAGAACACATGAGAATCATGGCATCTGCGATTTCGGTCATACATGAGTTAAGCACATTATTTATGGCACGCACACATGAATCGATAACATGCAGGGTGTGGCAATGGCCAGGTGAGATCGCTTGTGATGCGACTCGTATGTGATTGATGAAATGTATCATCTAATGGCTATGTGCATTACGTGTATCATGCTGAATTATAACGTGCAGGGTATGGCATACCAGGTAAGGTTGTATGTGAATCGACTGTTGGTTGTTGCTTGTGGTGGGGTTGTTCTGGATAGATACCCTAGGTTGAGTTGGTGTACTAACCGGGGCTTAGGGGTGGAACTCGCTGAGATTTATTTCTCACTGGTTATTGAATAACCATTTTCAGGTCCCTAGTGTGAAGAGCTAGGAGCTTGAAGCAGAAGGGTCAGGAGCATAGGTGGCTCGGTAGTTCTTTATGACATAGACCTTCTGTATAAGCTTGAAGTGTTTATAAAAGTGTATTTGATTTGAAATTGGTTGTCCTGCTTTTCTATCCCATGTTTGTGGTTGTCAGGGGATTAGTTAATTCGCTTTCGCATATGCAATAAAATGAAAAGGGTTGGCGACGAGTCCTGGGAACGTCGCAAAATTCTATCGACCACCAAGGGATGCGCGCGCGCTCGAGGTTCGGGGCATGACAGTTCCTCTTGAACTACCTCTTCACTGATAATAGGCTCATCTTGAACCTCTCTTTCAAGTGCACTTTGATCTACTGGAAACATCTTCACGGGCATTGTGTCTAATTCAACATATTCTAGTTGTACTACCTTCTCATGCTCTATCTAATGATCCTTGTACATCTTTTCTTCATGGAATACCACATTTTGACTGCGAATGACTTTGTTATTCTCATAATCCCAAAGCCTATAGCCATACTCGTCGCCACCATATCCGATAAAGACGCACTTTTGGGACTTAGCATCAAGCTTTTTCCTATCATCCCTGTCAATCAAAACATATGCAATACAACCAAACACCTTTAGATGTGAATAATTAATCTTTTTACCTGACCACCGCTCTTGTGGTATTTCTCCATCCAACGCACTAGATGGACTTCTGTTGATAAGATAAACAACTGCATCAACTGTGGCAGCCCATAAGTGTAGCGGGAGACCAGCGTGTAGCCTCATGCATCTCGTACGTTCTAGAAGAGTCCTGTTCATCCTTTCAGCTACACCATTCTCTTGAGGAGTTCTAGGAACAGTCTTTAACCCATATATGCCTTCTCGACTCAAATATTCTACAAATTCCTTACTCGTGTATTATCCACCATCATCAGACTTCGGAGCTTTAATCTGATAACCTATCTCTTTTTCTACCATGGTCTTCCACATTCTAAACATCCCGAATACTTCTAATTTTTTTCTAAGAGCATGGACCCAAGTCTTCCTTGTTGCATCATCAATGAAGGTGACAAAATATCTCTTACCGCCATAAGAGAGTTCCTGAGTAGGTCCCCATACATCAGTATGAACCAGCTCTAGCTTTTGGCCTTTATTTTGTCGCTCATTCAATTGAAAACTAACAGCCTTCTGTTTTTCATAAATGCAACTCTCACAAAAATCTAACTCAACTTTTTGCAAACCTGGAAGTAATTTCCTCGAGTGTAACTGCTTTACACCTTTTTCACCAAGATGTCCCAAACGATAGTGCTAAAGAGTAGACAAATTACCTGTAGCCATTGTAGTTGCAACCATATCACTGATATTGTCTTCTTGGAGAAGGTAAAGTGTACTTGTACACTTTCCCTTTGCTAGTACTCTTGCCCCTAAGGTTATCTTCCACTCTCCACATCCAAAGGTTGTTACCAAACCTTCTTGGTCAAGTTTACTGGTTGAAATCGGATTTTTTTTTTTAATTCTGGAATATGTTTAGTTTCACGCAAAACTAGACGCCCTTCACCTGAGATGTTCACAGTCACAGTTTCTTTCCCAACAATGGGACACATGTGGCCGTTTCCCAGAACCACTTGTCTGAAATCTCCATTGGCATAATCATCAAATATGTCTCTTTGCAAGGTGCAATGAAAAGAAGCACCAGAATCAATAAACCATTTATCTATTGTCAAATCAAACCCTGCAGACGAACACAAATTATCTAGCAAAGATTCATCGCTAACCACATTAGCTCCTTGATTCTCATCTTGCTGCTTCTTTTTGCAGGCTTCACACTGAAACCTCCGGTGTCCGGTTTTATGACAAAACCAACACTCATCTTTTGCAACCTATCTCTTACCCCTTGATTGTGATCTGCCACGCCCGCTGAATTTTCTTCTACTTTTACTTCTTCCACGGTTCTCCACTGCGAGTGCCATTGAAGATGTAGATGCAGAAAAATTATCTCCACCTGAGACTTTCCTTCGCATCTCTTCATCCATGATACTACTCACAGCATCATCAAGAGTTAAATCATTCTTCATAGTGCTCAAAATTCCATGCACTGCGGTATTGTAGCTTTCTAGAAGAGAACATAAAAATAATAAAGCTTGAAGTTTCATATCTAAATTTATGCTTGCGGATTCCAATTGACCCGTGACCTGCGTGAAACTATTAATTTGCTCTGCTACAGAACCTCTATCAGATAACTTCAAATTAACCAGTTTCTTCAACAAAAATACCTGATTTGATGTGGACGGCTTCTCATAAATATTCGTTAGAATATCTATGGCTTCTTTTGTAGTTTTTGCTTTCGTGATGTGGTAACTTGTCTTTTTCGTCAACCCTAGACGAATCGCACCTAATGCCTTTCGATCGAGAATTTTCCATCCGGCTTCTGCTTTGTCGATCCACTTCCGCCATCTCGGGTTTCCAACCCTCAAGTGGTGCATAGAGATCTTTTGATAAAGATAATCCTCGATTTGTAGTTTCCACCATCCGAAATCCTGCCCATCGAACTTATCGATTCTGATTTTATCTTCTGCCATCCTATTTGCTTTTAATCGAACGTTAACGAAAAACCCTCAATGTTCTCGATTAGCCAACCCAGGCTCTGATACCAATTGTTACGAAATCGCACATTGATTCCAGAAAAATAACACTCGCAAACAATTCACCAGGCAGAATATACTAATAAAATAATAGAATCAGAAGAACACGCCAGCAAATTTGTTATCGAAGTTCACCCAAACTTGGGCTACATCTCCGCGCAGAGGAACTCTGTGAATCCACTAGACTTCGGAAAAAGTTGGAATACGACAATGATCTTCTCTCAATATCAGGGCACAAAGAGATTGAGAACTTTCATAAAGAAAAAAACTCACTTTTTTCTTCTCTCTTTTTCTTGTCTCTCTGTTTTCTTTTTCAGCGTCTTGACGGCCAGTGTCTTGCTATTGCTAATATAAAGGTATCACTTTTAACCTAAAAGCAAATCTGATAGAAAAGACAAAAAAGCCCATAAAAACAAATATTTGGCTTCATCTATAACAGTGGCGGCAAAGTGATCGATTGTAACGAGAACCATCAACATCCGCCACGTGAATTTTGAAACATAAGTGTACTCTGGGGCGGCGCCGCAATAAGTCTACTATATTCAAAACTTTCCACCTAATATGAATTTTTTCTGGGAAAATTAAGTATGTTCTCATATATATTTTATCAGTGAGGTCACTCAACAAGTCATATAATGATGTTGCTCAGATTTCTCATAAATTATTAGAAACTAACGTAGATTGAGTCATGAAAAGATATTCCACGTGCAACAAAGGCAGGAAGAATTGTCAAAGTGTTTATCATAAATTATTAGAAATTAACAAGATTAAGTCATAAAAAAATAAAATTCCACGTGCAATAAAAGCAAGAAGAATAGTCAAAGTGTTATTTTACCAAGTGGGATTTGATTTACTGATTCTTTCAGGTAATTTTCATATGCTTCTCTGTTTCAAAACGAAAAAATATATATATGATTGGTGTTCAACTCATTTAACATAGATAAATTTATTAGGATATATAAGCAGTCGCCCAATCACTTCGTTATGAAGATTATGAATGGGCATTGATATGGAATTTAAATCCTAATACAATTATTTAAAGTCATATGAACTTGTCAATACATTTAACAGGTGGTCGTTAAATTACTAGAGTGCAGGAGGAATGTGCAATGCACGTGTTCGATGTCGGATGGTTATATACAAATGTAATCAAAGTCTTAAAATTTGTCATCAAAATGTAATTGAGTCCTAGATTTTCAAAAAAATGCAATTAAGCCATAAGATTTGTCATGAAAGTGCAATCGAGTCCTATAATTTTCGAAAAGTGCAATTAATTCTTAAAATTTGTCATAAAAGTGCAATTGAGTCCCAAATTTTTTAAGACTTGATTATATTTTTTTGAAAGTTTTAAGACTCAATTGTACTTCCGTGACAAATTTTAGAACTTTTAATATATTTATTCCATATATTTATGAAGAAAAGAAGTATGGTGGGAGGAATTAGATCATCACTTGTGGAGTAGATATGGAGGAAAGTTATAAGATGTGTGAATTAATAATAACTTGGAGTTGGTGTAGAGAATAGTTTCAATCTCAATATCGTTCTATGCAATGATGGTTTGAAAGGTCCAAATAACGGAATAATCATAACTTTTCCTAAAACAAGATTAAACTATTAAATAAAGTATAGGGGAATAAAATAAACACGTCTCTTCATTTCATTGTTGCCCGATTGATGAGATGAGTTTTTACGGGATCACACTTTAGCTATTCAAAAAGTTTAAACTATTAAATGAAAACGGGATTTTAATAATTAATTATTCTAACTGATGAAAATTCCAAGCTCCACACTTGAGTTTCTTGGATTATAATTGTAATAGCTACCTTATAAGAATCTATACATCTATACATCTGTAATCTATAATCTATTTGTACAACTAAGTTTCGAGTATTTGATATGGTGCTACTAATTCAAGCACGAATCATTTCAAAATAATTTATACTAATCAAACCGACCACATTTTAAGAACGGGTGAATGATATTGCGTACGAGCATGTGATGATGCCCACGGTTTCCTAATCGGCCTCACTATTGTCTTCATTTCGCATTCACTAGCTTTTATTTACTTATTTTATCAAACTCTCATTTTTAGCATTCATTTATGACAAGGTTCATTTCTTAATCACCCAGCATATGCAAATCAATTGCTAAATAGAAATTACGCATCGAGATTATTGTTTTTTTTAGTGGGATTCAGTTTAGGTCCCATAGAATTTTCAAAAATGATTACTTTAGTCTAATAGATTAAGAGTGTGTTTGATGACCATGCTAAGTACTAAAATGTTGTTAAGTGTGTTTGATAACCACTACCCTCACACTACTTAATTGATTAGATTAAGTGAAATATCACCTATTGTGGTAAGTAAGAAAGACTCACTTGATTGGTCAAGTAATAAAATATGCAATGGAAAATAATATCTTACCAATTAGATTGTCAAAACATTTGAATAGTGCTCACTATTTCATGTTTCATAAGTAAAAATAGAATTTAATATTTAATATTCTTATGTTATGAAATATTTTTTATTTTTATATTAAATGCTTAGAGATTTTAGCGCTTACAGCACTTATTTTTCAGCTTCACAATCAAGACTTTCGATTTGTAAAATTTTCACAATCTGAGTTACGATTAATGACAAATTTAGGTGCCGTTCGGTTATAGTTATTTTTGTTTTCATTTACAAGAAGCAAATTCATTTAACTTAT
The DNA here is from genome assembly GCA_014182565.1 of Eucalyptus marginata. Classification (NCBI taxonomy): domain Eukaryota; kingdom Viridiplantae; phylum Streptophyta; class Magnoliopsida; order Myrtales; family Myrtaceae; genus Eucalyptus; species Eucalyptus marginata. The sequence goes on from CM024588.1 coordinate 31,915,008, forward strand.
TTTTCATCTGCTTAAACGTTTCTTAGTTAAAATGGTGTTTCTTACCCCAAATAGTAAATGTTCATCAAATATCATTTTCACTTGACAATATTTATCATGTCTAAATTGCCAATTATAATTTTTACTGTCAGTTGAAACAAATACAATTTTCGACAAATTAATTCAGTCATCATTTGGAGGCCAACAACGTGAAATCATCACTTGCGTAACAGGACATGAAATTTGTTGAAAATTTGGGTGAGATTTGAGGTACGAAGCAGAATTCAATTTCTCTCACAAAAAGTCGCAACTCCTTTGTCTCTCTCTCTCTTTTCCGTCTAAAGCCAGAAGGACATGGGCGAAGCTAATAGGCTTCTTCAAGAAGCAAAGCAAGTAGCTTCTGGCCCATTTCTCTTTTGTTTTTTTCTTTTCCTTTCCTTCACTGTTTTTACTCTAAGCACGTCAAGAACATGGCTTATTTGAATTCCTTCCTTTATTTTATGTTTATTTAATTTTACAAAGATAGAATATGTTCTCCTCGTGATGCTATTAAACATTGTAGTTCAAGTTAATTTTCCCTATCTTCTATCATGTGAATGTTTTTACAAATCTGGCGTGTTGGTGACATGTCGCTATGTATGAGTCTAAGTATGTTATTGCTAGTCTTCAATGAGTCTAACACATATATTCAATTGAATTTAAACTGTCAGATCTTGTGAGATGAGAAAATTAGTGTTTACAGAATTATATGAAGCTAATCAGCATATACTTGGAACCCATATGGGATCCAACATTTCCAATGATTCGAATTTAATTTAATATATACCAAACTCAATAATAAATCCTCCTTAAAAACATATTTTAGGCAGATTGGCAATATGTATTCTAAAGAAGAGGTGAGCATGGTTCTAGGGTAGAACCTAGAATTGAAGAACCGGACCGGTGGAAACCTGTCCGGTTCCAGGTTCCAAGGTATATAGGGTAGGGTCCAAGTTCCAAAAATTGGGAAACCTGTTTCGAATGGTAGGTTTTAAATTCTGAGTAGGTAGAACCTAGAACCTAAAATAAGTTTATGTGTTTTTCTTGATCTATGTCTTCATGCAATCTTGCGGTATTCCTTAGCGTTCGATGATGAGTATATAATTTCAAATCACTACTATAAACTTTCATTTTATGACCGAGACTTTTACTTTATTAATAACTTGGAACTGACCCTAAAACTTATAACAAGGTACATTTCAGTTCTAGGATATGAATAATAGGTTCTAGATTTCAAAAAATAAGGAATCTATTCCAATGGATAGGTTCCAAGTTCGGGTTGAAACCTGCACAAAATCTAAAATTTCTCACCCCTATTTTAAAGAGGTCTCTCTAGGAAAATTGTTTGTTCTTTAGTCTTGGAATTCCATTAGTTTCTCCCAAGTTTTATCCACTTTTTTTTTTTTTATCAAAATTTTGAAGCCCTCTGCTTTCCCAATCAACGTTCACCCTTGTATACAAGAAAGCCTCTCCAACCTCCCCCTCCCGCGTTGCCTCACCATCAAAGGGGGAGGATACGCAGCTGCGACAAGCTCAAGCTCAGATCGAGCTTTGGATTGAGCGCAACCGTTGGATCTTGGGCTTGGCAATGCTAGGCCCGAGCCCGTGATCGCGAGCCTAGAGGAAGCTCAAACTCATGTATGAGATCTAAGGCTCAAGCGTGCTTGCCAAGGTCTGGCTTGGCGACGACATGGATAAGTTGTGGCCACGCGAACTGGTGGCCCGGGTGTCAGCTAATATTAGAGGGCTTGGTGGCGGAAAATTTTGGTGAGGGGCAGTGGAAAGCGGGTCTCACAACTGTGGTCGAGGGGCTGCCACGATTGGCGGGGTAAGTACTATCAGTGCCAAAACTTTTGTACGACGCTTACTTTGGTGCCAAAACTTTATTTTGGATCACTTAAGTGCCAAATCGGAGGAAAAACGATCACTTTGGTGCCACCGACAAGAGATTCCGGCTAAAATGATTACGAGGCTTTTATATTTTAAAAAAAAATCGACATGGCTTTTAAACGACGTCGTTTTCCGTCCTCCTTAAGAAACCGATGTCGTTTTGCTGTCCTAAGTGGATGGCCTCACAAAAATGACGCCGCACAACTCATTTAGGGATTTTTTATTTTTATTTGGGGATTGAAATTAGGGTTTTTTTATGTTTGATCCTCGCCCAATGTTGACCTAGCTCACTCAGCTTCCACTGTCACTCGCTCGGTTGCCGTCGCTCGATGCTGTTCGGACGCCCTCCATGAGCACGTTGTCGCCGATGCTACACGACTTGCAGTCGCACTTGAGCGCGAGCTTCATGACTGAGTCAAACTGTGCAAACAATGCCGAGACCGCGTCCAACAGCTCCGAGTGGGCGTGGAGGGCAAGCCTCTGACGTCTTTGGCCTTCGATCGTGAGCCAGCGGTGGCACACGAGGGGGCACCGGCCCCGGTCGCTGAAGCCTAGGTACTAGAAGACGTAGGCCAGGCACTCGTTAAGGAGATCGAAGGTGGAGAGGGAGAGATTGGAGGCGGCGTACTCGTCGGCAGCCTCCCGAGCACCGGCCAGATCGTGGCCTTCGACTTGGCTGCCGAGTGGCCGTCGTCGGGGTCAGGTTGGTGTTAGAGCCACGGCCGTTGAGCGTAGGGGCCGTCGAGGACGGTGATTGGCCCATCGCCGGCGGAGGCGGGGGCAAGGGATGTGGGCAGTTGAAGAGGGAGGAGGAGGGAAGTTTCAGGCGGCTTATCTTCTCTCTCTCTCTCTCTCTCTCTCAATTTGGAGATTTAGGGTTTTGAATTGGGGGAGAGACACCAAATGACGTCGTTTTGTTGTTTTAAATACTGACTGTACTCTTCGGCAAGCCACATCAGCTTCAAAAATTAATAAAAAAAAGTGTCACGTCAGATCTCCGGCCAACCAAATCAGCGTTGGCACTGAAATGATCGTTTTTCAAAAGTTTTGGCACTTAAATGATCCAAAATAAAGTTTTGGCACCAAAGTGAACGCCGTACACAAGTTTTGGCACTAATAGTGTACTTACCCCCATGATTGGCTATGGTGGGGTGATCCTCGTGCCTTTGTAAGTGGCGTATCCAAGATTCATGATCTAGTCTCTTCTAGTGTGCCCAAGCCTACAATTCTAATTTCCACCGATTAAACATGATCTCTCTTTCTCTCTCTCAATAATTCAGTCAACCTAATTAATGCACTAAACTAAGATTGGACAAGCATCACATTTGATGGGATCCTCATTAGAGCTATATCGGAATCACTATTTTCATTGGGTCAAATCTAGTTTAGTACCTGTGTTACTCTCATGACAACTTAGTCACAATCAAATAAGGCTACTAACCATTGCTATTTTGGTCGTAACTTATAGCCAAAAGATTCCAAATTGTTCAAAATTTGATGAATTAAAAGGGGCAATGGTAGCGCTTTTCAAACAGACAACAACAAGATTGAAGTTTGAAATACCATTGCATTGAAGTATGTGGATCAACTCTTACACATTAGTTTCATTTTTGAAATTGATAACTGAGTTTTCCAATAAAGAAAATAGCTTCCAATGGGGAAACCTATGTGACTATTTAATAATTGTTGACACGTAAATTTCTGCATAAAATATGGGTTAATTTTTACCCCAAAAAAAGTAAAATTAAGATTGCATAACATATAGTTTAGGAGCATTTATTTTATTGGACCGACGGTGAGCGTTGATACGACGCGATATTTTTCACATATTCAGCTGAGATTTTTCACATATTCAGGTAATATACACCGAATGACATCTTTTGAGCAGAAAGGAAATTTTCGGATGGAATATTTGAAAAATACAAAAAAAAAAGAGCGCGGGGTGCATATATTTCAATGAGATTATACACAAGCGAAATTGAAAACAAAATATACTGCGAAGATCAAATTCCTCCCCCTACAAAAAGGGTTGTGCGTGTACAAAAAAGGGGGCTCTTCCTTTGTTTTTTTGAGTTGAAAATCCCAAAAGAAATTTTTTTGGAAGAGTCAAAGGTCAACTCTTGTCTACCTTGGTCGAAGAAACAGGGGGCAGAGAGCGTACGGAGTGATGTGAGAGAGAGAGAGAGAGAGAGAGAGAGAGAGAGAGAGAGAGAGAGGCACTACAGTGTCGTCTTCTCCGAAGGGTTCCCCCGACTACGTCAACCGTGCCCACGCCGTCCACCGCGCCGGCACCGCCTCTGCCAGCCATTGCCGCTTCGCCGTTCTCCCCGTGAAGCCCGCCGCAACGACTCGACGCCGGTAGATTTGAGTTGAGCTCGCCTCCGCTCACGACCCATTGCCGACGCCCAACAACACCACTGAAGCTCATTGACGCCGTCGTTGTTGCTTCTCCCCTTGCCGTCGCTGAGCACCACCAGAGCCTGACGCCTCCGCCTTGCCTCCAGCGACTTGTGAGCCCGAACGCTTGCAGCGCTCGTGTCTAGTGCCGCTCGCCAATCTCCCTGTTCTCACCGTCTCGATGCCGTGGCCCCTGACGACAACAGGTCCCGATCCGTATGCGACCCACCTTTGCAGATCACTCTCTACCGGTCTCTACCGCGCCTCTATCCAACGCCGTGCCATTGTCCCCGCTTTGCTTGATGCCGTTGCCACGCCCGCATCACCCCCGCGCCTGACCGATCAGTTTCGCCGCACAGCAGCCCGCGCCAGACACCATACCTCCGCCGGTCCCCTCGCCGAAGCTCCGACACCTGCCACCCTCTGCCTAGCGCCACCCACCGTCGCTACTGCCCCTTTCCAAAGCCTCCCTTTAGGTGGTTTTTGTTATTTTTATTTTTCTTTTATTTTATGCTATTTTAGTTTTTTTTATAAGGTCTATTATTATTTTATAAATTGGAACATTGGAAGTTGATTTTCGAATATTGTAGGCATTACCCGTAGGGTTTTGCCCAAAATTATTGTAATTATTAATTTGATCCGTGAGATGTCAAATCATTTTTTTAATTATATTAATTTTTGGGGCATTTTGATAGTATTTTAATTCTTCGATCATCATAATTATTAATTTGACCCGTAAGACTTCGGATCACATTTTTAATTATTTTGATTCTTTTTATATGTTGTGATATTTAGGGTTAAAATACTCGTTAATTTAACCCGTGAGACAACGAATTATTTTTTTGATTATTTTAATCCTTTATTTGATGAATATCTTGATTAGTTTAGATTTAATATTTATCTGATAATTACTCGTCTTGAAAAATACTAAAAAATATTTTTAAAAAAAATCAAAAATCAAATCTTACATCAAAGTGTGTTAGTTTAGTAAATTAGGATTGCATTTTTAGGATTGCACTTTTAGGTAATTTTTTTTGGAATAGATTACGATTGATTTTTTTAATATAGATAGACTCTTAAATAATGTTTGCACATTTTAATAATCTCATTTTTTTCTAAAAAATAGTTTTCTAAGATAGGATAGGGTTTAAGTCAAATTAACCCCTAAAATAAATTATAAAATTATTCTTTTTTAGATAGTTTAATTAGGGTTTTTATTAATTCCGAATTTCAATAAAAAAAACAAAAAAAAAAAAATATTAGGTGCATGTTAATTAGTTTGCATCATAAGATCATTTAATTAGAATTTGTTTGTTAGTAAAATTAGGTCATGTTTTATGATAAAATTCTAATTTCAAGAAAACCCAAAAAAAAAAAAAATAATAATAATAATTGCTTGCTTTGTGTGTTTATTTATTTTGATGCAATTTATTTATTTATTTATTTTTTATAATGATTGAGCATCCGTGTGGTCATCATATTTGCATGATAGTAATTTAGGTTAAAATAAATCTTAACTGCCTGCAAAAATATTTTTTGAAAATAAAAAGAAATGGTACCAAAAGGGCATTAGAGAAATCTAGTGTAACCAAGTCCCCATACCCTTAGTCTCTGATTCGTAGGAGTAAAATAATTCTCTCATTATTTTACTTAGGTGTCTAATCGACTTACCATAAACTGATTAGTGGCAACTCCTAGTTAAAATTCATTTGCATGCTAAAAATTTGAACTTAAGTCGTGAATTGGTATGGGCTTGGGAGAGCCCGAGGTAAGTTAGACTTAATAATCCCTTAGCCTAATTTTAGGTGGTGCACTCGGAATTTAGGTCGTGACAGCTTGGCGACTTCGCTGGGGACTTGAGTTAAAACTCTTAGTGGACTTAGGCCAATTTTTTTTTTTCTTTTGAAAAATGATTTTGTTTGGCAACGAGGATACCGGATACGTCCCTAACATTTCTAAAGTGTTAAATGTTCTTGCAGATGGGAGGTATAAAGGGAGTAGTCTTTGCTAATCCTTGTCTTGCAGGAAGGTGTGGGGATGAATGATTTATTTTTCCCTGATTAGAAGTGTTGTTTGCATTTAAACTGTTGTGCATGTTTTATTGTTTTTAGCACTACACTATTGTACACACAAACTGCTGCCGGACCTGGGCTGTGATAGGAATTTTAGGATGGTGTTGAGAATGATACTTCCTCCAAAGCGAGAATGCTATGTAGAGGTTGACATTCTCTTCCCCGAAAGTTTTTTCATGGTATCGAATGTGTTTGTCCATATCAGCGAGACTGCATGACTATTGGGCAGTCCATTTGACTGAGCCGGAGTTAGGAGGACCTAACACGTTAAATGCGAGACTGCAATGGTCAAATCATTCTCTTAGCTCCACTTTGTTAAGCCGTTTAGATAGAAATCGAGCCTCACACTTCATGCGTGTGTTTATGTGATTGACATCCCTTCCCACTGAAAGTAAGTTGTCTGAAATCTTACTTCGCAATTTACTTACTTTATTGTAATTTTGTCGATCCATGACAATAGGTTTCATCGTCAGTCTTCTTTTATATGCAATGGGGAAAACCGACGTACAATTCATTTCCACTCAAAAAAAAAGAGCTCAAAATGTGGTTAGGCCAATTAGATCAAGATGGCCAGAGATATGTGAAAGCCAGGATCACCCGACTTCTCCCATTGTTAGAGATCAACATCCACTTTGGTGTTATACAGGCGCTGCCCCATTTCTGGTGTCCACAAACTTCCACCTTCATATTTGGTGAGTATGAGCTAACTCCAACACTAGAGAAATATAATGTTGTCATTGGAATGCCCTTGGAAAAGGAACTTGTTAGACCGTCTATCGGTATAGATTCTATTCCTGAATTATCACAGTTTTTAGAAATCAAAGCCGAAATGGTAAGGAAGGTTATCAAAGCCAATTGTTATGCATGCCCATTTTCATATTTGGAAGAATGTTTTGCAAATCAATCAATGATTTCAAAAGCTAGGATTTTCATGTTAGCATTTTTTGGGCTAATTGTTTTTCCTTATCGAAAAAATGCCATTAATCCTTCAATTTCATGGGTGGTTAATCGTGTTTGCAATGGGTTAAATTATGTCAATATGGTTTTAGCGAAACACTTTTGTCATTAAACAATTTCAAACAAAATGAAGAAAAGACCATGCGTGCCCTCCCTGAACTTTTGCAAATATGGTTTTTCTCACACATAAAAGGTTTTAGGCATCTTATGAAACAATTTAAGATTGACGATTTAAGGCACCCCATACAAAAATTTGCGGTCCTGGAACGTTTTTCCCCAAATAAACAGTACACCCGTTGGATTAATTTTTTGAAAAATCCTAATCCTAAGGCATTCCTATGGCATACTAAATGGTTCCATGTTGAGGAGGCTTGTTTCTCTCACGAGTGTGAAGAGCCAATCCCGTTGCTGGGCATTTCTGGTGCTACTTCTTATTACCCATAAAGGGTGGCCCGTTAGTACAAAGCTTTTCAAGAAGTTCATCCGCTCCTCAAGACGGAAATGTTCCAAGTTCGTTTTGTTCGTACGGACTATGACTACTTCAACGAGATCCAGATGATCATTGCTGTATGGAATGAATGTCATCTAGAGAAGATTTTAGTGCCCAAGAGACTGAAAGGTGAGGACGAGATCCACCATGCGTTAGCATTCTACATCCAACAACACTAGATTCCTGCTGCCTTATGTCCAGTGGTCCATGATGTGACTGAGAAGCCCACTCAGTGAGCACAAATTGAGCATCTTAAGCGGAAAGTGGAAATGATTGAAGCTGAAAATAAGAAGCTTCGCAAGACGTTGGGATCCCGAAAGCATATAAAATGAGATATTTTGAATTTTGATTATTAGTTCAATGTTTAGGAACCTTGATTTCAATTTTCAATTCAATGTTTTCAATTCTTAGTTCAATGTTTAGGGACTTGCATTTCAATTCTAAGTTCATCATTAGGCAGTTCGGTTCAATGTTTCAAACGAATTTTGAATAAAATCAGGTGATTAGATCATTATCATGGACCATTTTCCTATATTGTCATTGGTTCTTACATTACCTCTTTTACCCTTTAGGTGACAACAGATCCGCCACGCTCGCCCATTGTTACTCGATCAAGAGCTAAAATGGCTGACCAAACCGAGATGCGGGATCGTATTTCCACCATGGAAGATCAACTCCAACAGTTAGCCGCCTCTATGAAGCTTATAACAACTCAACTTCAATCCCTCCGAGTGAATCCAAATCCTGCATCCGCTCTCCCTGAGATAGTAGTCCCGAAGAAGGCAAACAGGGCCCAAATGAGTGATGACGACATGCCCAAGCTAGAAGATGACCTGGTCTCTGTTGGAAAGGCTAAGCCTGGCAATGTTCCCAAGATAGAGTAGGATGAGCGCTTTGCGAAATTGGAAGAGAGAGTGAAACAACTGTAGGAGTCACAGAGCTTACTCCCATTCGACCTCTCGATTTATGAGAAGGTCAAGATGCCAAGCAAGTTCAAGATACCAGAGTTCGAGAAGTACGATGGTACTTCTTGCCCAAAATCTCATTTGCAGATGTTGAAGTGAATCGTTGCGGAAAGATCGTTATACGAAGGCCTGGATGGTGCAAATTGCGAACCTCGACCTCCAATCAAACCTATGATTGGCAACCTCGGTATGAACGTGACCTGTTGACGAACGCGTGTCAACCAACCAACGTTATAGACGCCACGAGCGAAAGAATTCGCTATCTTGCTCAATAAGTCAAATCGACCGCCATAAGAGAATCTTGATAAGGTCAAGTCGTTAAAAGAACAGTAGAAGAGAACCTCTCAATTCTTTTTCCTTAAAATTAAAATATATCTGTTTTCCCAAAGAAAGTCAGCCAGTCCTTAATATAGGTCTTTTAGTTGCCACACAAACCCTAAAACCAAACCTAGAAATCTAATGCGTCATATTCTAGGAAATATCTAAACAAAAAGATAATTTTTTGACTTAGTCAAATATTTGGTGACCAGATAATCAAATTGCGCCAAGATTTCCAAGATTTCCAAGATTCTTCAAGATTTGATCTAAGGTCATCTCCACGCCAAAGATCACGAACCATGACGCCAATAGCTTGCCTAAATTGCTTGGCCCGCGCTCAAGTGATCGAACCAGTCGAAATAGACAATGGGTCCCTAGCACCTCCTTCTCGATATGGCTCGATGTCCACATCATTACCTCCCCCGTGCAAAGGATTTGCCCTCAAATCATCACTTGCATCGAAAAGAGTCAAGTCAGAAACATTAAATGTAGCGCTAACGTCATACTTACCTGGAAGATCAAGCTTATATGCGTTAATGTTAACTTTTTCCAACACCATGAATGGTCCATCCCCTCGTGGTAATAACCTAGAATGTCGCTACTTAGGAAATTGCTCCTTGCGCATATGAACCCAAACCCAATCGCCGGGTTCAAACACCACTTCCTTGCGCCCTTTGTTGACTTGCCTTACATATTGCTCAGTCTTGCGCTCAATATTTGTGCGCATCTTCTCATGCAACTATTGACACCTAATTTAAATTCATTTTTAGAAATAAAAGATAATATTTGATTATAGAGGGAAATTTTGAAAAAACTTTGAATTCAAAAAAATTCAACAAACGTGTGATTTTGGAGCCACTTTTTTGTTGAGAAGTTGAGTGAATATCGAGAAATCTTTGCTTGTTTGTTGAATTTTTCCCTCAATAAATAGAGAGTGCGAAACCTTGAATAGGGGGGTGAATTTGAAAAAAATTCAAAGCAAAAAAATTCTATCGTTTGGGGGGCAACTTCTCTTCGTCGAAAGAAAAGAAAGAAAAGGGGGAAGAAAAGTCAAAAAAGGTAAAAAGGAGAGAAAATGCAGAGAGGGAGATGATGTGCTGCAAAAAGTACAATGGGAACAGAGAGAGACCGGTGAGTGGGACATGAGATGTGAGGAGAGAGAGAGATAAAAGGGAAAAGAAAAAAAAAGCGAAAAGAGAAGATGAACAGTTCATCTTCCTCGTGAGCCCCATCCGGCGTCCCTGTTGCCCGCTCCGACGCCTTGCACCGCTGCCGTTCCACCGAAGTTCCGCCACAGCATCACAGCAACTCACGAGCCCACCGCCTGCTGCTCGCACCAGCCCTCCTCACCGATCAAGCTGCGGACTCCACACCGCCACGAAGACTCGAGTGACGCCACTGCAGCGCCCAGACCTCCCGCGTTGCTCCGCCTCCAACGCACCCACCCGACGACTCGCGAGCACAGCTCCACGACCCGACGCCGCCTTAGCCGCGAAGCCGCCGCTTCGCTTGCGATCTAGAGCCTAGATCCCTACCCCCAACGTGCAGCACCGCACCTTAACCCTGCACTTGTCGCCTGCACCCGCTTTCTACAACTCACAATAGACCCCCCCCGGTCGCGCCATCGCACCACTCCGCCACTTCCGTTCGTTGTCGCCGGCGCGCCAGCAAACCACCGAACTGCACTGCTCCACGACCCAGCACCAGCAGCCCATGCCACCTGCACATCCGCTCACCAGAAGCCCTTCGCCGGTGACCCAGTGACCTGCCGGTGATGCACGTTTCGACCTACCAGCAAGCTGAACCACTCCGCTCGTAGCCCGACACCGCCGCACCTCTCGCTCCACCACAGCAGCTTGCCACCTCGCCGCGCGTCCGTCGCCTTCGCCGGGCCCCGCACCGCCTACGCCCGCCACTGCAGCACCTCGAGCTCCGCCACCTGCTGCCTCCCCTATTTTTCTTGCAGGTCCAGTTGCTATCCGAGCCTCGCCGGAGTTCCTACAAACCCCTATTCCGAACGGCGACCCATCATCAAACCACCGGCATAGCTCGGTCACCGTTATTTCTTCACCATTCCTCAAGGCGGCCGTGAGTTAGACTAGGTGAATTTTTAGATTAAATTTAGTTAGAATGTTCAGATTCATAGATTTTTATTCTAACTTGATTTGTTTTGATTTATTTTCATCATTATCCAATTAGAAAATTTGTCATGTTAAGTCACAATGATAAAAAATATTGAGCTAAGAGACGTCGGGTTAGATTTTTGATTATTTCAACTTTTTTATGGAAATTTTTAAGGACTACATTGCATCATTGTTTCACATTAAAATAATATGTCATTGATTTATATTGATGATTTTTTCAATAGGATACATATTTTGGTGCATCACGGTTATTTGTTCATCACATATCATGCATTATATATCATATTTAGAACTTAGATACTTAGGTCCATACGCATCTCATTTTTTAAGCAACGCATCTTGATTTTTAAGATTCATATGGAATTAGGATAATTTTTCTTTTAATAAAACCAAAACTAAAAAAGAACAAAAAAAAAATGTCATTTAGGTCATATAGATTTCATAATATGTACACCACATGTTGCACTTTAGTTAGTGAATCATAGTTTAATGTTTTATTTTAGTATTCCCATCATGTAGTATTTTTTTTTAAATATAAAAAATGCCAAAAAATTAGCATTGCATCATTACGTTACTTTCTTTTTAATAAAAATTATTAGGTCATTTCAAAAAAATAAAAAAATAAAACACAAAGGTCATTTATTTGGTTAATTAATAGGTTAGTTCATAATTAATCCCATTTCATATCATCATTTTTTAATATAGGTTGCATATATATAAAAAAATATAATCTATCAGGGTTGCATTATCTTACAAGGAAAAAAAATCATAAAAAATATGCATATAGAATTACCATGTCATCCGTCCCATATCATGTAGTACATGCATATTTAGGATCATGTAAGTTAGATTGCACATACATTGTGATGGCTCAAATTATGCCATATGAATTGCACCTCACATGTCATTAAAGTAAAATTCATGCATATTAAGTTTAGCTTAAGATTACATAATAATAAAAAATTAGGTGTCATGTCATTTAGAAAATCATGTTTAGGGCATGCATTTTTATTAACATTTTTGAGAAGTTTTTTTTAGAGAATAGACTTTAATAAGGTTGTAGTTTATAATTTCTTATAATTTATCATTTTGGTTTATTGAATGTTATTTCATTGATTGTGCACTCGCATGATCACCATTTGCATGTTAGTATCTTAGGTTAAAATTAATCAATAATGCCTGCAAAATATTTTGAAATTAAAAATAAAAAGGTACCGAAAGGGCGTTAGATTAATCTAGCGTAACCATATCCCCAAACCTATTGAAACTCTGGTTCGCAAAAGTAAATTTTTCTCCCATACTTTACTTGAGTTTCTAATCAACCCTAATTGGTTAGTGGCGGCTCCAAATTGAAGTATAATTGCATGTTTAAATGGGTCAATTTATTAGTCAAGTCGCAATTGGTAGGATTTGGGAGAGTCCGTGCCAAGTCTTCGAACTTAGTAATCCATTAACCTTCTTTGAGTAATTCACCCTTGGGTAGGTCGCGACAGCAACGCCTTGACAAATTCAGCTTTCTTTGCTGCATCTAAATCCACACACTCATTAACATGTAAAGGGGTTAAATCTAACAGAGTTAACGTATTAAAACCATAGACAACCTCAAATGGTGTAAATTTAGTAGCAGAATGCATGCTCTTATTATATGCAAACTCAACATGTTGCAAACAATATTCCCAAGATTTTATGTTCTTTTTAATAATAGCACGCAACAATACCCCTAAAGTTCTATTAACTACCTCGGTTTGACCATCGGTCTATGGATGACAAGTAGTAGAAAATAACAACCGTGTTCCTAGTTTTTTCCATAATGTTTTCCAAAAGTAGCTAAGAAATTTAGAATCTCGATTTGAAACAATCGATCTAGGCATGCCATGCAAACGTACAACCTCCCTAAAGAACAAATTAGCAACATGAGATGCATCATCAGTTTTATGACAAGGTATAAAATGAGCCATCTTTGAAAACCGATCAACAACCACATAACTAGAATCTCTACCATACTTAGACCTAGGCAATCCTAACACAAAGTCCATAGAAATATCAGTCCAAGGATGCATTGGAATAGGTAATGGTGTATACAAGCCATGCGGTTTAGTTGTAGACTTAGATTGCTTACAAGCAATGCATTTCTCACAGACAAGTGTGACATCTCACTTCATATGTGGTCAATAAAAATGTTCATGCAGCACTTCATAAGTCTTAGTAATGCCAAAATTCCCCATTAAACCACCACTATGCGCTTCTCGCACCAACAATTCACGCAAAGAACACTTAGGCAAACATAGTTTATTTTCACGGAAAAGATAACCTTCACACCTATAGAATTTATCAAATGCAGCTTGCTCACATGCTTCAAACACTCTCCCAAGGTCATCATCATCAGTATATAAGCCCTTGATATGCTCAAAGCCTAAACACTTTGCTTCTAAAATAGTTAGAATGGCATACCTTCGAGAAAGTGCATCGGCTACCACATTCTCCTTACCTTTCTTGTACTTGATCACATATGGAAAAGTCTCGATGAACTCCATCCATTTGGCATGTCTTTTATTCAACTTCTGATGGCCTTTCAAGTGCTTCAAGGTCTCGTGGTCGGTGTGGATCACAAACTCCTTTGGCCATAAATAATGTTGCCAAGTCTCTAAAGCTCGCACTAAAGCATGCATCTCCTTATTGTAGGTAGGATAATTCAATGTTGCTCCACTCAATTTCTCGTTGAAATAAGCTATGGGACGCCCTCCTTTCATCAACACGGATCCAATTCTTGTACCAGAAGCATCACACACTATCTCAAAAGTAGAACTGAAATTCGACAAAGATAAATAAAGGAGCATTAGTCAACTTTTCTTTTAGCATATTAAATGCTTTCTCTTGCTCTTCTCCCCACGTGAAACCCACGTGCTTTTTGATAACCTCGGTCAAAGGTGCGGCAATGGTGTTGAAATTTCTCACAAATCGCCGATAAAAACTCGCCAATCCATGAAAGTTACGCACCTCTCCTACGGTCTTAGGCGTTGGCTATTCACGGATTGCTTTGACCTTTTCTTCATCAACCTATATACCATCAGCACTAACAACAAATCCTAGAAATACTAATTTGTTAGTAACAAAAGAGCAGTTCTTTAGATTAGCGTACAATTGCTCGGCCCTTAAAACTTGCAAGACAGCTCGCACATGCTCGATATGGTCATCAGGGCTTCGGCTATGTATCAAGATGTCATCAAAATAGACAACCACAAATCGACCAATAAAAGCACGCAAAATATGATTCATAAGTCGTATAAACGTGCTCGATGCATTAGTTAATCCAAATGGCATGATTAACCACTCATATAATCCATACTTGGTCTTAAATGCAGTTTTCCATTCATCACCTTCTTTCATCCTAATTTGATGATAGTCACTTTTCAAATCGATCTTAGTGAAAATGCAAGAACCATACAACTCATCCAACATGTCATCTAACCTAGGAATATGATGTCGATTCTTTACCATAATGTTATTAATAGCTCGGCAATCGACACACATTCGCCAAGTTCTATCCTTCTTTGGCACCAACAAAATAGGGACGGCACACGGGCTAAGACTCTCTCTCACATACCCTCGCTTCAATAGTTTGCTAACTTGCTGCTGAAGTTCCTTTGTCTCCTCGGGATTGCTTCGATATGCGGGTCGGTTAGGTAATGATGCACCAGGAATCAAGTCGATTTGATGATCAATGCCTCGAATCGGTAGTATCATTCCAAGAAGTTCATCAGGAAAGACATCTTCAAATTCCTGTAATAAAGACAAAATAGGATTAGGCAAACTTGGGTCAAGATCGTTAGTAGAAAACAAAACCTCCTTGTACAAAAGTACAAGCATCGGTCGGTCTAGAACTAAAGCTCTTCTCACATCACTCGATTTTGCATAAAAATTCTTTTTCCTATTTTCTTTCCTCTCTTCTTTTCCCTCAGTTTTTACCACAATTCTTCTCTCGGCCTCTCCTTTTCCTTGCGTCTCAGACACACCACGCAAGCCCTCGGATTTCTCACATTTTCTCTTTCTCTCGGCTTCTCGTTGTAACTTTAACTGATATTGATACACCTCACTAGGTGTCATTGGTACCAAAGTGTAAGTCTTTTAATTCATCACCAATGAATAACGATTAGTATACCCATCATGATGTACCTTTCGATCATATTGCCATGGTCTTCGTCTTTGTATTTCCCTATCTCAAATGGAATTCGAACTTGCTTCGACACTTTCACCTCATCACTATCATTTAGCCATTGAAGTCTATAAGGCCTAAGGTGCTTTGTCGTTTTCAAACCCAACTTATCCACCATAGTACAACTTGCCACATTCGCATAACTACCTCCATCAATTATCACACTACAGATCTTACCATTCACCACACATCTTGTATGAAACAAGTTATCTCTTTGTTGGTGATGATCCTCCTCCTTTACTTGCACACTAAGAGAACACCTAACCACCAATAAGTCTCCTTTTATAGCTACTTCTCCATCACTACAATCCTCCAACGGTGGCATCTCATCATCCTCTTCTTCCCTTTCACTTTTGGACTCAATAACACCATGTCCAGTCATGATCATCACCCTCCTATTAGGGCATTGATTCGCCATATGACCCCTGCCTAAACACTTAAAACATTTAATCTCACAAGTTCTGGTGTTAGGGTTTTCGGTTTTACCTGAAACCGGATTCGTTCCAACTTTACCGTCCCTCTCCTTCTCCTTTGAGGTTTCGGTTTTGGTGTTGTTTCCTCTCCAATTTGGCTTTTCATCTCTCTTCCAATTGGATCTCCAATTCTGATTTGAACCTCCTCCACTCTTGTGATTTCAGTCTAACTTCAATTACCGCTCAACTTTGATGGCTTTGTCCACCAAATCCTCCAACTCAATATAGAGTTGCAGCTCCACCACCCTTGCTATGTCTCAACTCAGACCACTCAAAAATCTTGACATCGTGGCCTCACAATCCTCCACCACATTAGCACCGATCATGGCAATCTCCATCTCTTTGTGATACTCTTCCACGCTCTTATTGCCTTGTGTGAGATTTTGTAACTTTTGAAACAAATCTCGATGGTAATGACTTGGTACAAAACGCCTCCTCATCACCGCTTTCATCTCATCCCACGTCTCTATCGGTCATTCACCATTGCGCCTTCTACTAGTCACAAGTTGATCCCACCAAATTATAGCATAATCAGTAAATTCAACGGCTGCAATTTTTACCTTTTTGAGCTCGAAGTATCGTTGGCAATCAAATACCATCTCCATGCGTTTCTCCCACTCTAGATACGCATCGGATCATTCTTTCCTTGGAAAGAAGGAATCTTCATCTTGATATTGCCAAGTTCATTATCTTCTTGGTGTCTAAACCCTCGGGCTCCATTCCACCTTCCAAATTGAGCATCTCGATCATCCTCCATGTCGGCCTCATCATCTTCATAATGCCGCTACCTTCTAGGTCATGTTCTAGAGGTGTCTCGCTGATGTTGCGGCCTTCCTCGAGGTATCTCTCGGTCACCATCAACTCCTCCACTACGGCCCTCAATTGCTGGATGCTTTCCACGAGCGCTTCATCCCTTCGTATGGAGTCAACATCCCTTTGATTCACACTTTCTTCACTCGACATATTTTAAACCTGCAAGTAAACGTTAATCACAAAAAAATCCTTACCAATCGCTCCCTCACGTGTTTCTCTCAAGGTGTTTGTCACTCCCTTCGTGTTTAACTCAAGTTTAGGCTTTTTCCACCCTCAATTAAGCTTACACACTCTTGCATTTTCTCTCTCGTATTCTCTTTTCACAAGCTCTTTATTGGACTCAAAACCTATCTCTCAACCCCCTCACGACAATCAATCAAACTAATCAAACAAGATTAGATCACTATTGATTTTGTTTCAATAAGTAACAATTTCAAACCAACAAGTACAACTTTCGAAATTCCAATTCAAATGCAAATCACTACTGATTTTGTTTCACCGGTCCACTAACAAACGAGTCGCCTTCTTGATTTTTTTTTGTTCGGCTATTTTTTTTTTGCCGAATCTATTTTTTTTTTTTCTTATGCACTTCTTCTTCTTTTTTTTTTTGGTGCGTTTTCTTTCTCTCTTTTTTTTTTTTTGACGAACTTTCTCTTTTTTTTTTTTTACGAACTCATATACAATTTAAGATGCTAGGACAAAAAAAAAAGTTAAAACTAATAGTAAACAACTATGTATGGAAGCATAAAAGCAATCGGATCCCTAAATTGGCTAGAACCGAAACCCTAGCTCAATAAATCTCAAATTGCTGAATATAAATAGAAAATTTAAGATAAATAGACCTTTTAGAAGCAAGCTTTGATACCAAATGATGTGAATCGTTGTGGAAAGATCGTTCTACGAAGGCCCGGATGGTGTGGATTGCGAACCTCGACCTCCAATCAATTCGTGATTGGCAACCACGGTATGAACGTGACCTGTTGACGAACGCATGTCAACCAACCAACGTTATAAACACCACGAGTGAAAGAATTCGCTATCTCGCTCGATAAGTCGAATCAACCGCCACAAGAGAATCTTGATAAGGTCAAATCCTCAAAAGAACAATAGAAGAGAACCTCTCAATTCTTTTTCCTTAAAATTAAAATATATCTGTTTTCCCAAAGAAAGTCGGCCAGTTCTTAATATAGGCCTTTTAGTTGCCACACAAACCCTAAAACCAATCCTAGAAATCTAATGCGTCATATTCTAGGAAATATCTAAACAAGAAGATAATTTTTTGACTTGGTCAAATATTTGGTGACTAGAAAATCAAATTGCGCCAAGATTTTCAAGATTCTTCAAGATTCGATCCAAGGTTATCTCCACGCCAAAAATTATGCCAAGATTTCCAAGATTCTTCAAGATTTGATCCAAGGTCATCTCCACGCCAAAGATCACAAACCATGACGCTAATAGCTTGCCTAAATTGCTTGACCCACACTTCAGTGATCGAACCAGTCGGAATAGACAATGGGTCCCTAGCACCTCCTCCTCGATATGGCTTGATGTCCACATCAGATGTACCATGTATGCATGGCCCAGCATATAAAAAATGAGCCCCTCATGATCCAATAATTCCATGCGAGTTTGACCGGGCCCGCGCTGAACTGGTACGTAATGAAGAATGTGAACCTCCTCGACACCTGGAACAAAGTGGCTGACGCGTTCCTCAAGCAGTATAAGTTTAATATGGATATCGCACCTTCCCAAGAAGACCTTAAGCGGATGGAAAAGAAGAGGAGCGAGTCATTTAAGGAATACGCTATGAGGTGGAGAAATTTGGCGAGTCAAATCACTCCTGAGCCTACTAACAAGGAGTTGATGAAGTTGTTTGTCAAGACTATCCCGTCTGAGTTCCGTAACCAAATGGCTAGCACATATGTCAAAAACTTCAACCAGCTTATTCCTATGGGAGAACAAATTGAAATGGGGACAAGGGAAGCATGGTTTACTGAGCCATCGAGTAAAAGATTCTTTGCTAAGAAGGAGAAAGAAGCGGCCGTGGATGTGAATGTGGCTTATAGTCAAGAAAGTACCAATCGTACCCCGGCTATCCAGATGAATCCAAGGCAACAACAAACTACTGGCCGTCAATCATTTGTCCAAGTAAATAATAGGCCGTCAATCATTTGCCCAAGTAAATAATAGAAGGCAGTTCTCTCCTCTTCCTGGATCTCTATCCCAAGTGTTGGCAATCCTCTAAAAGAAAGGATTGCTTACTAGTGAACCAAAGCGTCCTAACCGCGAAAGCATTCGGGGTTACAACTCGACGAAGAAGTGTGACTACCATAGCGGTGAATTGGGGCATTCAACTGATGAATGTTTCACCCTCAAGCACCGGATCCAAAACCTCTTGGACACGAAAGCCTTTTCATTTCAAACTGCTCGGCCGAATGTCTAGAAAAATCCATTACCAGAGCATGAGGGTATGGTGAATGCTATCCTGGAACTTGAAGTCGGTCGAATCAAGAACTTGAAGGTGCATGTGGCGGATGCCTACAATGGACTGGTGAGAGCTAGATATTATCCAGATCATGAGGATGTTCCCCTATCATTGATGAGGGGTGGATGACGGCATCATCGTGTATGCCGACCGTAGCTGCATAGTTTCTACTATTTCCCATATCATTATCGATTGGGAGGAGGAGCAGGTTGCACTCGATGCCGACAGGGGAGAAATAGATCCTTCGCTCATAGACATGCCCCCATTAGAAGATGCAGAATTGTCTGTCGAGATCTCCGCATCCGACGAAGGGATAGTAATCGAGATGCCTCAGCCTTATGAGTATGTCAGCAGTAAGGCAGTGCCTTGGTCCTATGATCTAGATGTTGACCTGGTTACAAAGTCTGGTCGGACTTATGCTCAAACTAGCACCCAACCTGCAATGCCTGTCACTGACAAAGAGGCTAAGGAATTTCTGGCTGTGATCAAAGCAAATGAGTATAATGTAGTCGACCAATTACGAAAGATGCTCGCTCAGATCTCTTTGCTTGAGCTCTTGCTAATGTCTCCTACACATCAAGAGTCCTTGATGAAAGTGCTGAGTGAAGTTCGCGTACCAAAAACGATCGAGATAGACAAGTTAGAGGAATTTGTGGGATCAGTTCTCCTTAAAGACATGATCGCTTTCTCTGATAAGGAATTCCCTCTTGAAGGTTGGGGGCATAACAAGGCACTCTACATATCTGTTAAACACAAAACTTCCCATGTGTCCCGAGTGCTTATTGATAATGGGTCCACTCTAAACATATGTCCGTTGGCCACCCTTCATCGCCTCAAGATAGACCCATCCAGGATACATGCTACGAAGACGTCAGTGCGAGGTTTTGATGGAACAAAAAAGGAGGTGATCGGGGAAATCCATCTCGATGTGCTAATAGGGCCAGTCGTCTTCAACATTCCTTTCCAAGTTCTGGACATCCCTACTGCATTTAATTTCCTGCTAGGTCGTCCCTAGATACACACTACTGGAGCAGTGCCTTCAAGTCTACATCAGGTTATGAAGTTCGTGATCAAAAGGAAGTTGGTCACTATGTATGGCGAAGAAGACCATCGGATTTATCAGGAGAAAGCTATCCCTTATGTAGAGCCAGACTTTGAGTTCGAGTCAAGTTATCACTCATTTGAGTTGGTGTCCACCATACATGCTTCTCGAGGTTCATCGCCGCCCACTCCTGAAGTTTCAGATGCTGCCCTCATGGTGGGAAGAGTGATGGTTGGGAATGGTTTTGTTCCTGGTAATGGTCTTTGAATAAATGGTTAGGGCATTCGAAACCCCATTGAAGCCCCTCAAAGGTCTCGTTCTGCTGGATTAGGGTACCATGGAAGAGGTGGAGAAAGTTCTGGAGGGCGAGGATAGGAAAGGCAGAACCTGCCACCTAACCAAGGGCAAGGGAGGCGAAACTCACTGAAAGGGGCTAGTGAATACACCTACAGGGGGGTGAATAGGTGTATATAAGAATTTTCAGACTTAAAAAGATATTTTTGATTTCAGGTAAATGTTGGTCATAAGACGAATTCAACTTTTAAATGAATGAACAACTAGTAAGCATAAATAAGAAGTTCAGGGATAAGAGAAAATAAACACAAAGTTTATAGTGGTTTGGCTTAATCCAAGCCTACGTCCACTCTCCCGCACTGACAGCCCACTGGCTGGATTTCACTATGAATCAAAAGAGTCATTACAGTATCACGTCCTTGATTCCATAATGTAGAGACTTTACTACACTTCCTCAAGGTGTCACAAGTATCTAAACTCTCTTTTGAGTACAAATTTCTCGCTCAACAATTGAATCAACAAAGAACAAGGAGCTTCAGACTTTGGAATTTCTCTATCACGCACACACTCGAATAACTAGAGCTTCTTCCTTATATACTCCTTCATGCCTTCATGTCCGTTGGCACCTTCCAAAGGAGTTCTTCCAATCTACCCGTTGGACAAAATCAATTAGGGAGATCGCAAGTTACTTAAGGAATGTGATGATAGCCCACCAATCCTGCTCGCCCATACAATCAGGATCTAGATTTCCATAAGTAAAACCTTCCAAGTATACCTTGCCAATCAACGAATCCAATTTACTCGTATCAAATTCAAAACGAATAATAGATCTTGAGATGCTATCTCCAGCCGTGAGAAACTTCTTTAGCCGCTCAAATCAAATCCTTAATTAAATACTCAATTCTGGATAAGTCTTCTTCGTCGGTCTAGTAACTGTCAATGAGGGCAAACTTTAAAACTTGAATCTGGCGGTCTTCAGACTTTGACGGAAGAGTCTGCAAGTCTTCGGACTAGATCGATGGAAACGTTTTTGTCAACTTCAAAACATATAAGGAGGTTTTCTCCAATAACCTCCCCCTTTTTATGGTGACAAAACTTTCCCGCAGATTTGGATATTTTTGACCCGCAAGACAATACTCAAGCAAACAAGGATATCTCATAAAAGATAAATGAGTTAGGATAAATATAGTATCGAATGCATCCACAGAAATAAGTTAGTCCTGTAAAAACAACTATCTTTGCCATGAGTACCAACAATGCTTAAGATACTACAAGCATTTAAACGATCAAACCACAATCCAAAAATCACAACAATCAAAAAGTCAGAATCCCATAACCAAACAAAAGTTAATTAAAGTCAAAAACAAATCTGTTAAATCAAATATGCACTTCTCCCCCTTTTTGTCAGCATTAAAAAAGAAGTAAAGACGAAAAAGAGAATTAGTTTAAGATTGTTTTGGAACGCGAACAAGCTGGAAATCTCCCACCGACTTGACTTGGGTCTCCTCTAGCTTTCTTAGATCCTCCTTTAGTTGTGCTAATTCCTCACCCTTGGCAGTTGCTTAAACTTGAAAATTAAGGGCCTGAACTTGATTGAACAAAGATTCTGAAGAGGCTTGATAAGCATTCTGCATATTCTGAAATTCACATCCCAAGGCATAAATTTGACCTCGCATCTCCATAAGAATATCAAGCAGCCTTATAAAGTTTGCTGTGTTGTCAGTTTGAGTGCTTGCTTCAGCATGACCAGATTGTGGAGATGATGCCACATCAGCATGAGCATCCAGATTCAGAGATGATGCCTCATGACCTTCTTCAGGGAAGTGAGAAGCTATTACATCTTCTGGATTGGCAGGAGAACGACTGACATCATCACTAGTAAAAGCAAGTGAAGGAGTACCTCTTTTCTCAGCAACTCCCCCTGTTTCAGTGCCTTCAAGTGGAGAGAAGTACTCTTCATGTTCTATTTCTTCTTCAGTGACAGGATGGCCTTGTTCTCCTTGTTGCTCTTCTTCTGTATCTCCTTTTTCCTCCGCTTCCTTCCTTATCGATTCCCTTTCTTCCCTCCTCTTCTCTGTCTCTTCCGGATCTTCTCTAACCTCTGTCTCTAGAACAGAACGCTGCAACTTCCTTAAGGCAAGAGGGGAAATGGTAACATCACCATCATCATCTTATTCATCCTGCAAGATGATCGCTCTTCTTCTTTTAGATGGAGCTGTCATGGGCTCCTTGCCTTTCCGCTTTGCAGCCACAGAGTCTTGATGAGATTTGACAGGAGTCTTCTCCTTGAATTTCTCTAGAGCCTTGTTTAGCTCTTTCAGACGCATCTTGGAAACCATCTTCAGCCCTACCACCATTTGATTACATGTCCGAACACACAGAATTTTGGGAGGCTGAATGTTAAAGTGTCTAAATAGCTGAGTAACAAGTGCTGAATAAGGAAGTTGACCCTTGTCCTTCACCATTGATCTATACATGTGAAACATGATAGTATGTGGCAAAGAGAACTTTTTACTAGTATTGATAGCATACATCAGCTTTGCTTCTGAATTGGAGACGTCAGTCTTTGATGTGGATTTAGGTCTAAGACAGTTGATCACAATCTTGTGAAGTAAGATATTCGAAGCATTCATCCTCGAATAGGAAATTCGGCCTTCTGCCATTCCATCTTGAACAAGCTCCACTGTTGAACGACTAATAAACACGCTAATTGATTGAAATAACCCTCTCTCTACTCCAATCATATCAGCCAGAGTGTCCATGTCAACCACATAATCCTGATCTCTAACACTGAAAGAAAATCTATTCGCATCCAAAAAGCTTAGATTGGAATAGAAATAAGCAAAAAGTTCTGGATGGGCTATAGCAGAGTCAAAGCAAAAACGTTCAAGTTGAAGTAAAGTAAATTTCTCCTGCAACTTCACATTCAGAGAGTTAAGAAAATTGAAATCCACACTTCTTGGGTTCATCACCCCTCGCTTCAACAACTTAGAGTAAGTTTGCTTGTGTTCCTTAGAACGAAACAGATCTAATTTTGTTCCTCGAATGTTCACAGCAATACCCATTCTAGGCTTAAAATGAGTAAACATATTTTCATCATCATTTCCATCGTCACTAACTCCTCCAAAACGTGGATCACTTGGGAAATTTGCAAAAGCCCTATTCGTGTAACCGGGAGCAATCCCCAAACGTTCCATCGTTTGCAAAAGTGGGTTTCATTTATGTACCCCTTTTTCTTTCAAAACTCATCAATAATGGTCATTGGAGAGCCTCCATCCTTTAAGGCGAGAATAAAGTTTGAAGTTAAAAGCGGCTTTTGAGTTCTTACAGTTCGACATCTTCGATAACTTCTTCCTCCGTTTGTTGCTGAACATTCTGTGGTCTAGCCTGAGGAGAATGGCGCGGTTGAGAATGTTGTGGACTCTACTGTTGCCTTAGAGATTCTTCTTGCTCGGTAAGGTCAAAGTGCGTAGGACCCTCACTCATATGCTGTGGTCCCCCGCTTGCAATCCTTGAAGACTTTCTTTGGAAAGACATTCTCATAGTCTTTGAGAGTTTCCGAACTCGATTTGCGAGAAAGATGAAAACTTTAAGGATTAAACTAGGGAGAAAAAGTAAGAAGGTGAAGTTTTGTGCTTCTAGGGTTTGTGAGTAAAAAAGAAGAAGAAGAACATTATATAAAGCAATCGAACCGGGGTATACAAATTGTCACAAATAAAAAAAAAATGCCTTTTCAAAAATAACTGCCTTTTTGAAAATAGACAACTGCAAAAAAAAATAATAATAACTTCTTTTTCAAAAGGAATGATTGCTGTAAATTCAAAAACTTGGAAAGATAATATCAATCAATTACAGATTAATAGACAAACGTACCTTTTCGAAAGATAAATTTCTAAAATTGAAATAACTTACAGTCGAGATCCTTGATCTTTTGAGTCTGAACATCTTTTGACTTTTATCCCTAAGTCTAAGCTTCTTCAGACTTTATGATATTAAGCTTGAATCGAATAGACTCAAATTGACTTTTCTCCAAAGGTGGTTTTGTAAAGATGTTCGCGGCTGATTTTTTGAGTCAATGAATTGAATCAGATTTCTCCATTTTGAACATGGTCTCTTATAAAGTGATGTCGAATCTCTATACGCTTTGCTCTTGAATGAAGAATTGGATTCTTGGTAAGATTAATCGCGCTTGTGTTGTCACATTTAATCTCAGTGCATGAGTCTTCGATTCCAAAGTCTCTTAGCTTTGTTTTATCCATAAGATTTGAGAACAACAACTTCCAAGAGCCATATACTCTCGTTTCGCTGTTGAGAGAGCAACCGTACTTTGCTTCCTTGAGAACTAAGATATTGTCTCGTTTCCAAGTAATTGACAAGAACCTGAGGTGCTCTTTCTATCAACTCCGTATCCTGCTAGATATGCGTCTGAATATCCAAGAAGAGTAAAGTCTCATTTTTTAGGATACCATAGACCTAACTTATAGGTTGTTGCAACATATTTGATGATGCGTTTCACAGCACTTAGATGAGATTTTTTAGGATCTGATTGAAATCTTGCGCAAATGCAAACACTAAATAAAATGTCAAGTCTAGAGGCAGTAAGATAAAAAAGTGAATCAATGATACTCATGTATAGCTTCTGGTCAACTTTCTTTCCTCCTTCATCTTTATCTAGCTTCGAAGAACTTGACATTGGTATATCAGTCTTTTTGCAATTCTCCAAACCAAATTTCTTAACAAGTTCTTTAGCATATTTTTCTTGATAAATGAAAATTCCTTCCTTCAATTGTTTCACTTGCAGTCTGAGAAAGAAAGATAGTTCACCCATCATGCTCATCTCTAATTCATCCTACATAGACTTAGAAAATTTCTTGCACAGATTTTCGTTAGGAGATCCGAAAATAATATCATCAACATAGATTTGAACAAGTAGAAAATTTTTACTTTCTCTTTTAATAAATAGAGTGGTGTCTACTTTACCTTTCACAAAGCCACTTTGGATTAAAAACTTACTTAACCTTTCATACCAAGCTTGAGATGCTTGCTTTAATCCATATAGCGCTTTTTTCATTCTGAATACATAGTATGGTTTCCTTGGTTCTTCAAAACCGGGAGGTTGTTCCACATAAACTTCCTCTTGGATGAATCCATTCAGGAATGCACTTTTGACGTCCATTTGAAATAGCTTGAAATTTTTATAGCAAGCAAAAGCAAGTAATAAATGAATTGCTTCTAACCTTGCCACCGGTGCGTAAGTTTCATCATAGTCTATCCCTTCTTCTTGCGTATATCCCTTGGCCACGAGTCTTGCTTTGTTCCTTATGACTTTTCCTTTTTTGTCCATCTTGTTCCTGAAAATCCATTTAGCTCCAATAATAGATTTACCTTTTGGTTTAGGAGTTAATTCCCAAACATCGTTAACACTGAACTGCCTGAGTTCTTCTTGCATAGCTTCAATCCAGCTTTCGTCAGTTAAAGCTTCTTCTATACTTTTGGGTTCTATTTCAGAAATAAGAGCCACGACGCTAAACTCTTCATGCCTTTTGAATTTTGTTCATATCCCTTCATCAATGTCACCAATAATGAGTTCTTTGGGATGACTAGACTTGTGCTTCCAGTTGCTGGTTGGTCTAACAGTCTGCTCATCTTTTTCTTCATTTGATTCTTCAAAATTCATTCATTGTTGACCTTCTGTAGTCTAAGCTGCTTCAGAGGAATTAGACTTTGTAGAGTCTGAAGCGGTGGTTCGATTCTTGAGTTAAGTCTCAACCAATTGATTTTGTATAAAGTCTTGAAATTTGACATTCATTGATTCTTCCACGTTGAGTCTTCTTGTTGTATACTCTATAGGCTTTTTGGTGGTTGAATATCCAAGGAAGATTCCTTCGTCGATTTTTCTTCAAACTTACCAATGCGATCATTTGCATTTTTCAAAATAAAACATTTGCAGCCAAACACATGAAAATAGGAAACAATTGGCTTCTTTCCTTTGAACAACTCATAAGGAGTTTTCTCAGAATTGGCCTTAAGAAAACTACGTTAATGATATAACATGTTGTAGAAACTGTTTCAGCCAAAACGAGAAGAAATGTTACTTTTAATTAAAAGAGTTATTGTCATTTCTTGCAAAGATCTATTCTTTCTTTCCACAACTCCATTTTGTTCTGGAGTATATGGCGAAGAGAAAACATGCTTTAAACCATATTCATCACAAAAATTTGCAAAGTCTTGATTCTCAAACTCACCTCCATGGTCTGTCCGGATGCTTATTATAGTATATCATTTCTCATTTTGAATTTTCTTAGCAAACTTTGAGAAATGAGAGAAAGCTTCAGACTTACTTGATAAAAAGAATACCCAAGTAAAACGAGAATAATAATCTATGATTACCAAACAATATTTCTTCCCACCAATATTTTGTGTTCTGGTTGGTCCAAAGAGATCCATATGCAGAAGCTGCAGAACATGATTAGTAGAAACTTGATTTATAGGTTTAAAGGAATTTCTTACCTGTTTTCCCAAAGCACATGGTGTGCATAACTCTAACTTTTGAAATATTAGGTTGGGCAGTCCGCGAACAAGCTTTTTAAAGGAAATTTTGTCTAGCTGCTTCATATTGCATGGCCAAGTTTTCTATGCCAAAGATTTTCTTCATCTTGAATAAAAATTAGACACCGAGAGCTTTTCGATTTGATATCCAGAGATAAATGTTTCCATGTCTTCATCCAAAAAGGATTGAGACAAATCCTTACTAGTTCCTGAACATATACCTTCTTGAAAATTGATTTTGAATCCAGTGTCACACAATTGGCTTATACTGAGAAGATTATAGTTTAAGCCTTCCACCAAGGAAACATTATTGATTGTGAGACTCCCAATCTTGACAGTTCCACATCCAATAATTCTTCCTTTGCCATTTCCACCAAAAGAAACTTTTCCACCATTTGTTTGAGTAAGTTTTATGAAGCAATTTGAATCTCCTGTCATGTGTCTCGAATAGCCACTATCCAAATACCATTTGATCTTTTTCTTAATAGTGACCTACAATTATGAAAAGATTTCAAGTTCTCTTTGGTACCCATATTTTCTTGGGTCTAGGGGAGTTAGTTCCAAAAATAGTCTTTGCCTAGTTTCTCTTAACAAGTTTCCAAACTTTAGGACAATCCTTCTCAAAATGTTCCGAGCTGTTACACTTTGAACATTTAAGAGCACTTCAACCAACAGATTTTACAAAAACTTTTTGAAAATGATTTCTGTAAAAAAATTTAGTAAGTCTCTGTTTGATTCTTTCTTTTACTTTTGGGAAATCAATTAAAGTAATAGTTTCCGGTGTCATTCCCAAACCTAATTTATAAAAATAAGGTTTTTGAATTGAAAGAATTTTATCAAGCTTTTCAGATCCATTTGAAAACTTTTTTGAGATATTTGAAATGTCTTCTTTCAAGAGAATGTTTTCTTTTGAAAGAAAATATGCATTTTCTTTTGAAGTTTTAAAATTGTTGTTCAGACTTTCAAATCTTTCTTTCAAAGAAATTTCCTGTTGCCTTAGTATAGAATTTTCCTTTTTTAGTTCGGAAATTCTTTTAAGAGATACCTTAAGGCTAAGACAGAGTTCATCAATATACTTTGAAACTTTAATAGGAATTTTAAAGTTACTTACCTCAATTTCCTTGTCTGAATCTAAGTCTGAGTCTGATTCTGAATTTGCCATCAGACAAATATTCTTCATCACTCCCTTCACATTCTGTGTCGCTCTAAGTCTCGCTTTGAGAGCTTTCTTGAATTTCTCTGTATTTCCTTTCTTTTTTTTTTTTTAATAGAGGGACAGTTGGATCTGATGTATCCTTTCTTCTTGCATTCGAAGCAAATAACATCTTTGTTGAACTCATTCTTTTCAATTGCTTTATTCTGAGATCTTTGACTATTTTGCTTCCTCCAGTTGTACTTTCTTCCTTTTATGTTTAACTTTCTGAACTTCCTTATCATGAGTGCTAATTCTTCATCATCCGGATCATCTTCGAATCAGTAACATCGAATCATCATTAGACTTTAAAGCAATTGACTTCTTACCTTTAGGACCTTCTTCTTCATCGATTTGCTCCACTTCATAAGATTGAAGTGTGCCCACTAATTCGTCGACAGATAAAGGTGCGGTCCTTTGTGTTTTTCTAATGGAAGTCTTGATGTGATTCCAGTCTTTAGGGAGTCCTCGCAACAACTTGTTGACTTTCATTTGCCTTGAGATTGGTTGACCATGATATGCAAGACCATTTACAATCTCTGTAAAACAGCTAAACATATCAATGATGGTTTCTCCTGGCTTCATTTTGAAAGTTTCATATTTCCCAAGAAGAATGTTGATCTTTGTTTCTTTAACTCGATCGGTTCCCTCATAGGTAACATGCAACTTGTCCCAGACTTCTTTTGTTGTTTCACAGGATGAAATTATGTTATACTCAGTAGGAGATAAGGCACAGTATAAAGAATAAATAGCTTTTGCGTCAAGAGCTTGTCTCTTGGTTATCTCTTCTTGTGTCATCTCTCTAGCATCTGTCACTTCCTTCCCTCTTTCTGAAGTTGAGGTTTTTGTAGGAATAACTCCTTTTTCCACCACATCCCATTCAAGGGGATCTTTCGATCTTAGGAAAGATTTCATCTTGTTCTTCCATACCTTGTATTCCTTCCCATCAAAGTAAAGAGGTCTGGTGTTGCTTTGACCTTCAACCAGTCCTGAAGCCAAAATACTAGCCATAGATCTTTAGCTTAAGAAGTAAAACACTTCAATAAATAAGCACACAGGCTCTGATACCAATTGAAAGGGGCTAGTGAATACACCTAGAGAAGAGTGAATAAGTGTACATAAGAATTTTCACAGGACTTAAAAAGATATTTTTTATTTCAGTAAATGTTGGTCATAAGATAGAATTCAACTTTTAAATGAATGAACAACTAGTAAGCATAAATAAGAAGTTCAGGGATAAGAGAAAATAAACACGGAGTTTATAGTGGTTCGGCTTAATCCAAGCCTATATCCACTCTCCCGCACTGACAGCCCACCGGCTGGATTTCACTATGAATCAAAAGAGTCATTACAGTATCACGTTCTTGATTCCACAGTGTAGAGACTTTGCTACACTTCCTCAAGGTCTCACAAGTATCTAAACTCTCTTTTGAGTACAAATTTCTCGCTCAACAATTGAATCAACAAAGAACAAGGAGCTTCAGACTTTGGAATTTCTCTATCACGCACACACTCGAATAACTAGAGCTTCTTCCTTATATACTCCTTCATGCCTTCATATCCGTTGGCACCTTCCAAAAGAGTTCTTCCAATCTACCCGTTGGACAAAATCAATTAGGGAGATCTCAAGTTACTTAAGGAATGTGATGATAGCCCACCAATCCTGCTTGCCCATACTATCAGGATCTAGGTTTCCATAAGTAGAACCTTCCAAGTATACCTTGCCAATCAATGAATCCAATTTACTCGTATCAAATTCAAAACGAATAATAGATCTTGAGATGCTATCTCCAGCCGTGAGAAACTTCTTTAGCCGCTCGAATCAAATCCTTAATTAAATACTCACTGATATGTCTTCTTCGTGGTCTAGTAACCAATGAGGCGACTTTAAAACTTGAATCGGCGGTCTTCGGACTTTGATGGAAGAGTCTACAAGTCTTCGAGACTAGACTAATGGAAACGTTTTGTCAACTTCAAAACACATAAGGAGGTTTTCTCCAACACTCACTACCCCCAAACATTCGCGAGACATTCCTCAGTCCTCCCATAATGATGCAAGATGAAGCGGAAGTGATGGACAACCTGTGGTAGCCTAGCGGCAAATTCGACTATTTGGTGAAGTATTCGACTCCTCCCAGCTTTTATATTGATCCACACAACATAGTCCCAGATGGATGGGGGGTATGGATGATCCGACACCCCCGAAGACAGAAAACCCTGATGATGCACTAGAAGGAGTTACAAGCTTGTACGACCTCATCATAGGAGCCATTGATGAAGGACCCCCAGAAGAGATGGGCCTTGGCCCACAAGAGTAACTCTTTTACTGCTTTTGCACATTCCCCTATGTGGGAATTTTTATTGCTTTCTAAGAGATGTTTTCAATTTCTTTTTTTTTTCTTTTAGTGATTGAGTGTTGCATTTTTCCATTTAATAAATGTAATTGATTGATGAATTTCAATGAAATTACAAGTTTTATTTCGAGGACATGATGAGGTACACCAAACTAGCCCTATGATGATATCCCGATAAAAAAGAAAAGAAAAATCCAAGGAGAATTCTGAGGCCTAGGCTTCATCATGCTTTCTCGTGTCAAAATGTTTAAAAAAATATTATTTGCCGAAGAATTTCAAAAACAAAAACAAAAACAAGAGATATAGTTTACTTGTCCAACTACATGCGTAATATCATTTCCATAAACTGATGAGACTATCTCGCATTGTTTCCTTGTCCATCTCTACAAAATATATCTTGCAAACATATAAACATGCACATCAGCAACAAAAACTATCATTAATATAAAAATCATGCTTTCGAGTAATCAAATGAAGTGAACCATCAAGAGAAAGGTAACGGATTGCTAAACAGGCGCTCGTGCTTAGCACAAGCCCTCCCAAGTCCTTGTGATCACAATTCCGCAACTAATCTTTTATTGGTCGATTAGCAACTCGAGTAAGACTAGGGAGTCTATTTTTCTTGTTACAAACCAAAGATTATGAATACAAGGACTTGATTACGTTAAATTAATCTATACTATTTTGGTTTCTCTTTATATGAAAACATTTGCATGCAATCTTCATCGATTTAATTATCCCAAGCCACTAATTAGTGAAAGTGATCATGTATGGTGTGTAAGAAATAAAGCAACACCCAATAATCAAATCAGTAAATAATTACGGAAAAGTTGAAGAACTTGGGATGTAGTGAGCAAACATAAGCAAAGCTTCAGCAAATCATGGATCAGAAGGCAAATATATATTGATATGATCGATGAAAATCCCTAAGGTCGTGCATGAATCAACAACTTATTTACCATTATAATACATAATTAATTAGTACACAACGATACTAATATTTTGGTATTTTCTTATAGTTTAACATGGTGAGTTCATGATTAAGTCCTAGAACACAAAATGGCCGAAACTACACATTAAAAGTAATGCAATGGAGAGACATGTAACTGTAATTAGATCAAGATGCATAAATCTAAGCTATCATGAATGATTTAATTACAGCACATGCGAATAGCTTCGTATAAATTCCGTAATGTCATGCATATCCAAACTATATCATATGGAAATAAATATGAACTAAAGCAATAATTAAATAAATGCAACTTAGATGCAATGCTAAACATATAAGGAATCAAAATTAAAACCGAGAACCACCTTATAATTAAAACTATCCTGATTAACATGACATGGATGAAAAGAATTAACTCAGAAAATCTAACCAAGAAAGCACTAATGGTCCACTCTGATAAATTAAGGGATCAATCAATTACCCCAGGGGAGTGGTGAAACCTCAATATCATTTATTCACCGAATTAGCTTCATGATATACAAATTCCAGAGCCAGCCTCTTTTTTTTTTTTTTTTGGGTCGAATAAAGCCTCTTGCGTGTCAGGAGACAAGCTAGATGAGTACACCAAACGAGTTTAAGGGCATAATACATCCAAAAGAGGTGGAGGGGGCTTGAAACCCATCTCTGAGGGAGAGTTTTGTGGAGTTGGGCTAAAACGACCTATCTCGCTATTCTATTTTGGATTTTAGAGCAATGGGCTGAGTGTAGATGTGGTAACTTGAAAAATAAAGCCTAACTCTCCTTAATAAGCACTTGTGCATCCCACGAAGCTTGATCTGCACAAAGAAGTGTTTTAACTAAAGTGGGATCATCCAGTCAAGGCACATCTCCACTTCTCTCTCCACTTCTGTCCACGCGAGAGCAAAACGCAAGCCTTCGAGAACACCTAGGGGGTTCACCAAGCGCCCAAGACCTCTGATTAGCTTCCCAGATGAGTCGCGGCACACTCCATAGATGGCACCTGTGGTTGTTCCTTCTAAGAAGGAGCTGTCGACGTTAATTATAAATCTCCCCGTCACCCACTGACCATAAGATTGAGTTCGATATTGTATCCATGCCAATCAATAAACTTTGCCAGCCCTAAGATGAGCCATGTCCCTTTCCGGCATGCTAGAAATGTGTATTGAGGGCCTTTAAGCATAGATCGTATACATTGTTTCAACATAATAAATACTCCAATTGGATAATTATACCCCTCATGGAAGATATAACCATCATCCCTAAAACTTATGTAATTCAAAATGACAATAATGACCTCTAATTTTATGAAAAAAAAAAAATAGAAAGGCAGAATAGACAATATTGATAGTTAGCAAAAATTAGGCCTGCCAGAGTTTCTCGTAGATTGTGAAAGAATGCAAAGAATTTGAGAAACGTTGCTTAGGCCTTGACTAAACATCAGGATTTGAATTTTTATTAAAGTTAATCAAATAGTTTTCCTACTATTTTTTGAAAAGTTTCTGCTTTTATCATGTCCTAGGTAAATTTCGAGCAAATAATGCAAACATATAAATTTTTAACTTTCTAGTGACATATTAATGCATTAAACTTTTTGATTATTGGGTTAGCCATGCACACGCATGTTTTTAGTGATTCACATGATATCATCAAATGATATAAGTCTTGAATAATTATAACATTAGTTTTATGGACTGCTAATATGCTTTAATGTTATGCATGTTGATTGCATTAATTCAGATGGGATCATGTGTGTGAATTGAAACCACATATAACGTTCATTAACGTGTTCATCCTTCTAGGCAACTGTTTGTTTAATTTCCGTTTGCTTTATACTATGATATGACAATTTTAACATGTTTCATGTTTTCTTTTTAAGTATTTTGCATAAATATCCAAACCCTATAAAATAATGGGTTAATCCCATGAAAAATCCCAAAATAATACATCTATAGCAAATTTACCTCAAACAAATTTTTTACTACTAAAAACCCTAAATTGGTACACCCGTGACAAATTTGTCATTCATTAATTTTTGTTAAATTTTTGTGTTTGCTAAGTTGCATGACACATGGTATTTGACGTGCATACCAATTCGGGGTTTTACCCTCCGTTTTTTATATGTATATTAGTTTGTAGTTTTTTGTAGTATTAATTCAATTTAACGAAAACTAATATAATATAAATTTGTCACAAATGTACCAATTTGGGTTTTTTTGTTGTGAAACTTAATCTGAGTAAATTGTCACAAGTGTATCAGTTTCAACAATAAAAAGTTATGAAGAAAATCTCAATTAGTTTGTAAAAGGTATAGCCCTTTTAGTACTCAGTCACGAAAGGGCAAGTGTCAACAGGAGTTTATCAAAACTTCAAATGCTTTTTGGGGTGATCTTGTTGACTATTCGATAAACTGAGTTAAATATTTCTCAACCAATGAAATGATTAAAGGGGAACGATTCCACAATAGTTTCAAGACTTGTTTTAAGAGAATATGACTAATACTCACTTACTCATTAATTTCATTCCAGTCAACATTGACCACCTTCAGAAAGGTGTCGTATAATAAAAAGGAGTCGCCGGTTTGAGTTGCTCCTAGCGCTGCCATGACTCAACCGACAATTTTCCACTCACATTTCTTAACACACGCATTAAAAAAGGCCATCTATGAACACAACATGTGAAACGAAATCTAATAAGATACTTGCACTATATATATATGTGTGTGTGTGTGTGTGTGTGTGTGTGTGTGTATGGATCTACTGATAACTTTAAATATCGACAGGCTACATCAAATATCATATGTACATTTACACCTAAAAACTAATGAATTTGCTGTTTTTAGGTCCAAATCAACCCATGGCTTATCAAAGCTCTCTTCAATAACTTGACTGTCAACCGTAGGGATAATAGTGCTGAGAGGAAAAAAAAGAGACAAATCCGTAAACCCAAAATTGTTCAAATGATATGTACAGCGATTGGAGCTAACGAAGCTAAAGGGTAAGTTAATAACTATTCCCTGGCAAATTGAACCCAAGCATAGACGAAAGTAGGATTTCACGCCCTCACCTTGATGATGACAAGACAATCATTCAAAAGGACGATTTAGAGGCAAAAGATAGTTATAATGGAAGGAGCGGTAGTCTCCTCCACCATTAATATCGGTGATGCACTGCCCGAGATGCAAAAATGTTTCGCGACATCACAGCAATTCGCTGCTCACACGGCCTCTTAACCATTAGTACAAGCTCGAGAGCGTGAACAAAGATTAAATTTAGCGTATAAGCAGCGAACAGCCGGGATGTCTTGAACGCCATGAGAATAGTGATTAGAGCTGTTTGCGTTTCGTGCTTTTTATAGTGAGAGGATTTGGTCGCAGAACTAAAGTGAAAATTTTGACAATTTGTAGATAAGGACAAGTCATTTACTTCCTAATTCGAGCAAATCCTGCATTTAAGCTAGGCAAAAAAATTGCAATAAGTATAAGATTAATAGCTTACCTTTCCGTGATATGTAGTGTGATTTGTCGAGTAATGGCTTCGTATATGAGCAAAACCACCATTTAAGGTATATGTCAACAAATTAGCTACATATATGGGTCGCATTTATGCACTTGAGTTTCTGTGATATGTAGTACGATTTGTTGCATAATGGTATCATATGAATTCGGGCCCGTTCAGTGACAAGAAATAAGGACAAGAAATTATATTTGAGAATTTTCTTACCTATGCCTATATTTTTCATGAAAATTTGTAAATTATATTTTAAGTTATATCTCCTCCTTTTTTATTAGAGTAGCATAAATAATATATGAGGTCTATGAAATGTTTTCTAGATCCACCATAAAAAAAAATATTTAAATTTCTAATCACATCTATTATAATTACTAATCTTCTTAAGCTGAAAAAATCAGTCTTCAAATGGCCTAAACATTCTTATGAATTTTTTTTTTTTTAAAATTTTCCACACAAGCACTATCTAATATTTTAAAAGGGAAAATGTCACAAATGGTCCCTATACTTTTACTTAACGTGCAATCTCGTCTCTGAACTTTCAATTTGCTCAATTTGGTCCCTAAACTATTGATAAATGTCCGATCTAGTCCCTGAACTTTTGATTTGCTTAATTTAATCCCTGAACTATTGATAAATGTCCAATTTAGTCATTCGGTTACTTTTTTTTTCATTTTTCATTGTTTTTCTTTTTTCATTTTTTTTTTCTTCTTCTCTCTTCCCTCCGCCGGCCATGGTGGAGCCGGCGTCCGGCGAGGGTCGCCCTCGCCGGCTCCGCCATGGCCAGCAGAAGGAAGAGAGAAGAAGCAAAAAAAAAAAAAAAAAAAAAAAAGTAACCGAAAGACTAAATCGGACATTTATCAATAGTTCATGGACCAAATTGAGCAAATCAAAAGTTCAGGGACTAGATCGGACATTTATCAATAGTTCAGGGACCAAATTGAGCAAATTGAAAGTTCAGGGACGAGATTGCACATTAAGTAAAAGTATAGAGATCATTTGTGACATTTTCCCATTTTAAAACTAATCCCTTGAACAAATAGAAGAGAGATTTCTGTTTTTATTAGTCACTTTCCGTAGATACAATATTGAGAGTCTCATTACAATATTTTATAAATAGGAAAAAAAAAATAATATGTGATCAAATCGAGCATAACTAACTTAAAGATATTTTTCCATACAAAATTCACTCTCTTACTTTCTGGTATAAATGTATAAATACCACAAATCAATATCATGCTTTATAACTTTTTCCGGTCCCTGTGAAAGCATCATTAACATGTGATGGTTTTAGAGTAGATGGGCTTAAGGCCCGGCCCACGGGAATAAGGCTCGTGGAAGGAGAAGCATATAAAAGGGATGAGAGAGAAGGTGAACATACCTCTTAAAAAAGTGTACGTACGTTCTTCTTCTCTTCAAGAATTCTCTCTCCAAGAAAAGCTAAGAAGCGACGCCATCTTCCCTTCCAAGCGAATTTTCGACATCGGATCGAACAGGACTGAATACTCTTCCTCTTTACGGCGTCGGTGTCTAATCTGTGGCTAACAAGGTACGCTCGAATCTGTGGCGTGCTTTACGATCGGTGATACGTGTTTATTCCCGGGCTTATCTTCCGCACTCGTTTTAGGGATTCGATTTAGTGTCGAATCCGGTTTTTGGGGATCCGGCGCCCCTAACATTGGTATCAGAGCCCGTGTTCGCGTTTTCCCGACTTGTTTGATGTTTTATGATTGTTTTTTCGCAAAAAGCACTTCAGCCGTACGGATCGGGGCGAGAAATCCCGACACCCGAGCATGTTCGCCAATTTTTCCGATTTTTCATAAGTCGAAATCAAAATATGATGGCATAGGGAGGAAGGCAACGTCGAGACGAGTCCGGCGATATGTCGCGCGCCGCCGGAGGCCGCCGGACGCGCCGCCACGCGCGGCCGGAACGCACGGGGGTCATCGGCGCGTGCATTCGGTTCCCCCGCGCGAAACGCACCGTTTCGCCCAGGCGCGTGCAACGCACGCGCGCGCGAAACGGCGCGTCCCTTGGCGCGTGCCATGCACGTGCCGGTCGGTTCGTCCGACCGGCTCGACCGGGAAACCGGTCCGACCGGACGACCGGCCGACCGTCTGACCGGCCGGACCGTTGACCGTTGACCGACCGTTGACCGTTGACTTGACCGTTGACCGCGACCGTTGACCGGCCGTTGACCGTTGACCGTTGACCCGAAAAAAAAAAAAAGAATTTGTTTCTTTTTTCCCAATTGAGTCAATATGGATTATATGTAATCCATTTTTGTTCTGCATTTGTTGCAGGAACAATGCCTCTCCTTCAATTACGTACACCTATTCGCGTAATTACCGATAAACAAAAGGCAAAGCTTTCTAAGTTGATAAATGAGTTGGCCGATTATCGATGGGAGAATGGTGACTTAATTGATCATGTTTTTGAAGTCAACGGGAAGATACAACAGGTCATATGGAATGGTCATCCCATGTCACAGATCGAGAGATGGTGCGATTTTTCATTAACACTCTTCCACCGATTGGCAAGATGTGTTGAATCGCATATGGGATGTCAACGTCTTTACTTCATATAAGAAAATTGTGATAGATTTTGTAAACGAATATTACTGCATTGTTACAAGGAAAAGGTCAAGAAATTGATCAAAAGAGGATCTTTCCCAGTTCGTGTGAAGGTTTTATGTAAGATGTATTAGCTGTTTTTGTTTGTTGAGTATGC
Source organism: Eucalyptus marginata (assembly GCA_014182565.1). Lineage (NCBI taxonomy): Eukaryota > Viridiplantae > Streptophyta > Magnoliopsida > Myrtales > Myrtaceae > Eucalyptus > Eucalyptus marginata. Next base: position 31,952,880 of record CM024588.1, read on the forward strand.
TTTGTGGACATCTTATGTATTGTTAACTACCTGATTGTTGTTGAATAGCAACCCATATGTTAGTCGTATTATATGAAAGCATTATTATATTGTGTGTCAATTATCCGTTGCTTTTCTATTGCTTTTAGTTGTCTTGTGGGTAGTTAGTCATGGGTAGTAATAGAAGTTTTAGTAGCTTCATAGAATTGATTTTGCATATGACAATCATATTGATGATGATTTTAAGTTAGGACTTTCGGAGGATGATTGGAAACGTAGTGACCTTTTGATTCTAAAACCTTACTTAAAATTATTAATTAATATGATGGGTTTGTGCAAAAATAGATGCATAAGTGATAGGCATTAATAACTCGTGCATATATGTCGATGTGTTCGATCAATGGCTTCACCACAAAGAGCATAGTTGCCGAGCTGAACAAAGGTGAAAAGCTCAATGGTGACAACTATGAAATATGGCAAATGAAAATTCAATGTGTACTTTGGAAAAGCAAAAGGCACTTAATGCTCTTGACCATGTTATGGAAAATCTTGAGGATGCGTGCGCCACCTTGAGCTAGCCGATCATCGCCTCAAGGCATTAGAGCAGAAACAGATATTTTCTGCGTTGCTTTAAGCCCAAAAGGGGCTTCATGCTCTAAGCGCAAGCGCATTTATTCGTTCAATATGTGGAAATGCAAGGGATCAAGTCCTCCTTGCAAGAAACCAAGAATTAACCAACAAAAGAGAGGAAAACGTCCTCATGTGAAGAATATCTCAAGGGTGAAATGTTACAACTGTGACCAAAAGGGTCACTATGCCCGCGATTGTCGTGAGCCAAAGAAGATACACACCCTTTGTGCTATTGAGAACTTTGCATATGTGTCAAGTTCTCGTATTCTTGACTGAATCTAATCCTCGTGGACTGTGGATTCGGGATCGACAGACCATGTAGCGAAGGATAGAGGATCCTTCGTGGAATTCGACGAGTACCAACCGGAACTAAGTGGATCTATGTGGGAAACAACTCCAGAGCTGAAGTGAAAGGAATTGGCACATGCCAACTGAATATGCGTGATGGACGCACTTTGTTCCTTCATGATGTGTTATATGCTCCGGAGATTCGTCGGAATTTAGTGTCTGTCTTAGTGTTGGTTAAATTAGGTTTTAATGTGAACTTCCATAATAAAGGTGTAGATTTGTATTTGGATGCAAACTACTATGGTCATGGTTATTTTCTGGATGGTTTCATTGTATTAGATATTGATTATGTTAATACAAATGTTTGTTATTCCCTTCTCACGTCTCCTAATACATATGATAATGATGTGAATGTATGGCATGCTAGACTTGGTCACATTGGCCAACAGCGTATGAATAGACTAGCCAAAGAGGGCTTGTTGGGCAATATTGGAAAAGTCGATTTGCCCATCTGTAAGCATTGCCTAGAAGGGAAAACGACAAGGAAACCATTTGGAAAAGGTAAAAGAGCTGAATTTCCTCTGCATTTAATCCATTCGATGTCTCATGGTCCAATGAATGTGAGAGGAAGGCATGGGGCTGTTTATTTCATCACTTTTATAGATGATTATACTCGATTCGGATATGTCTATTTGATTTCTCACAAATCGAAGCAATAAGTTGTTTCAAAAGGTTTATGAACCTGGTAGAGAATCAATTAGACAAGAAAATAAAAGCATTGAGATCCGATCGAGGTCGAGAATATTTGTCGATGAGTTCAGAAAATTATGTGATGAAAAAGGAATAGAAAGACAGTTATCTATTCCATATACTCCTCAACAAAATGGTGTTGCGGAGAGAAGAAACAACCCTCCTGGAAATGGTTAGGTCCATGATGGCGCATGCTAACTTACCTATCACCTTTTGGAGTGATGCGTTGTTAACCTCGCTGCCTATATACTTAACCGTGTGCCTTCCAAATCAGTTACTTCCACTCCATATGAGTTATGGACAGGTAGAAAACCGGACTTAAGTTTTCTTAAGCCATGGGGTTGTGCTGCCTATACACATGAGTCCTCTCACAAGTTTGGGAAATTAGGTCCCGAGGAAAGAAGAGTATTTTCATAAGATACTAGGAACACTCAAAAGGGTATGTGTTCATAGGTGAGCAGGAAAGTGGGAGTATAACTGAATTTGAATCACGGGATGTCACATTCTTAGAGGATGAATTTCCTAAGAAGAGCGAAATAGGGGAAGACAACACCCTATTTGAAACCTCGGATCAAGATAATGATCTTAGTGGAGTTCGTCCAAGTGGGAGTAATGTGAGAAGTGATGAATTGAATTCAACTCATTCTCAATTGCAACCACATAATGAGACGACATTATCATTATCTAATCCAAGTGGGAGCATAATGGGAAATGATGTGCAAAATGCACAAATTCCCATAAGGCGAACAAGTCGCCAAGTATTCCCCGTCGACGTTTTGACATTGAAGGGGAAACTTTTATGGTTGCTCCACAAGATGAGGATGAGCCTAGAAATATTAATGAGGCTTTGAATTGCCCTAGTAAGGAAAAATGGATTCATGCAATGGAAGAGGAAATTGAGTCAATGAAATCAAACCAAGTCTCTGAACCGGTTGATCTTCCAAAAGGACGCAGAGCTATTGGGAACAAGTGGGTTCTCAAAATAAAGCGAAAGGCTTATGGCTCGATAGAAAGGCATAAGGCTCGCCTTGTGGCGAAGGGGTATAATCAACGAAAGGAGAATTGATTATGAAGATACGTTTCTCCGTAGTAAGATTTACCTCGATTCGCATTATTCGGCAATAGTATCTAGTATGGATCTTGAGTTACATCGATGGATGTAAAGACTGCTTTCCTCAATGGAGAATTAGAGGAAGAAATATACATGGAACAACCTACTGGTTTCATAGTGAAAGGCCAAGAAGAAAAGGTATGTCGACTTTTGAGATCGATATACGGCCTTAAGCAGTCATCGAGACAATGGTATATACGTTTTCATAATGCTATAATGGCATATGATTTTACAATGATTGATGAGGATCATTGTGTATATATCAAAAGATCCAAGGATCAATTTGTGATCATATCATTATACGTTGATGATATACCGATTGCCGGAAGCAATATGGAGTTTGTTCATACTTGTCAAGAGTTGGTTATCTTCCAACTTTGAGATGAAAGATATGGGTGAGGCTGCATACATTCTTGGAGTTAAGATTTCAAGAGATCGTTCGAAGAGATCATTGTCTCTTTCGCAAGAAACATATATAAATAAAGTTCTTGAACGATTTCGTATGCAAGATTGCAAACCCATAGACACTCCTATTGCGAAAGGTGAAGGATTGAGCCATAGATCAGTGTCCGAGGACTCCACAAGAAAAGGAACAAATGAAACATGTTCCTTATGCTAGTGCAGTTGGGAGCTTGATGTACGCTATGATGTGTACAAGACCCGACATATGTTTTGCAGTTGGAATGGTGAGTAGATACCAATCCAATCCGTGTCCAAGACATTGGAAAGCCGTAAAGAGAATACCGAGGTATCCGAAGGGAACCGCTGATTTCAAGTTGAATTACCAAGGAAAGGATCTGCGACTTGAAGGCTATTCGATGCTGATTGGGGAGGAGATTTAGATGAAAGGAAATCTACCTCTGGTTTTGCTTTCTTATCAACAATGGCGCCATATCATGGAGCAAGAAGAAACAAACGTGTATAGCCTTATCCACGATGGAAGCTGAGTTCGTGGCATTATCGCAGCTAGCACAAGAAGGAGTTTGGCTTAAGAGATTTTTGGATCATTTAGGTGTTATTGAGAAAGCTGCACATCCGTTATTGGTTAACTGTGATAGCCAAGCAGCTATAGCATACACTAAAGATCCAAAATATCATGGCAAGACCAAACACATAGATACCAAGTATAACTTTGTAAAAGATATGGTTGCACGAAAGGATGTGAACTTGCAAGCACATATCTACGCATAGAATGGTAGCAGATCCTATGACAAAGCCAATACCTAGAGATGTGTTTTGTGGTCATGTAAAATCTCTAGGATTGCGTAGAGTCTGATGTACTGGATTGTAATTTCCCTGAGTTGTTCACATGTATGAACTAGTGTTGTTTCATTATTAATGCCTATGAATCTTTTGTTTGATCTTTATGCATCTTAATGCTTAGTGCATTATATTATGTTGAGAAAGTATGTCGGACAGATAAGAGATTAGCCCTCTCACACGGGTAATCGCCTTTATTTACTATGTGATAAATAGAGATGAGACGGTTTTTAAGCTTATTATCTAGGTGATAATCGAGAGCTCAAGCTTAAAATAAATATGTCGCTTTAACTGAGTGTTAAGATGAGGACATGATATATACTATGTCCGAAAGTAAAATACCCCACATATTTTACTTTATCTGTCTAAGATGCCAGATGTGAGTTCTGATGAATTTTGTGAACGAGTAGATACGTGAACTCAAGTTAGACATTGGGTATGTCTGAACTATCATCTCGTACGGTATTGATGGTGTAGACATATGCTCCATGGGAAAGGAGTTAATACCGTAATACGTATTTCATACTACGTATGCATGAGACGACCAATAAGAGTGGCAAAAGTTTGATCTCAACTTTTATGCCGTATGAGACTCTTGAGGAAAAGAGTTCCTCAATTTTCAGTGCCCTCATGACTTTTACTTATTCTCAAGATTTCTATTTAGTGTTTGCTATCTTAGGATGTTGCCAATGGTCATGAGTTGATTCGATCTAATGGGACATTTCTAGAAAAGCAAGCTGAACTGAAATTGAGAGTTTGAAGGAAAGAGGAAGATCGGATTTGGAGAATCACATTGTGGTTTTGTATTCACTGGTCGACCAATTATGACTGTTTTTGGGATAATCATAATTGTGAATACAATAAATATATCATTGTTCAAAAGAGATCAAGAGAGATATAAATGTGATCGATCGATCTAGGGTACTGCATACTAAATTTACTCGGAATGTGACGCCCATTATGAGCTGCTATATATTCCTAACATGTATAGCAACGAGCTCTCAAAGATCTTGGTCGCACGGATTATTCACCCTGGTATGAATGTTGAAAGAGGAAAAGAGGATTTTCAATTGATGGGCCTAAGTTGGGCCTATCCGCCCATGGTGGTTTTGGTCCACCATGTGCGAGTGGGAGATGATGGTTTTAGAGTAGATGGGCTTAAGGCCCGGCCCACAGGAATAAGGCCCGTGGAAGGAGAAGCATATAAAAGGGATGAGAGAGAAGGTGAACATACCTCTTAAAAAAAGTGTACGTACGTTCTTCTTCTCTTCAAGAATTCTCTCTCCAAGAAAAGCTAAGAAGCGACGCCATCTTCCCTTCCAAGCGAATTTTCGACATCGGATCGAACAGGACTGAATACTCTTCCTCTTTACGGCGTCGGTGTCTAATCTGTGGCTAACAAGGTACGCTCGAATCCGTGGCGTGCTTTACAATCGGTGATACGTGTTTATTCCCGGGCTTATCTTCCGCATTCGTTTTAGGGATTCGATTTAGTGTCGAATCCGGTTTTTGGGGATCCGGCGCCCCTAACAACATGAAAGTAATACAATAATGTAATTGTGCTTTTATCTATAAGAACATCATCAATCAGAAGTGCACCGATCGATTATTATATTTTATGTAGTTATTATCATTTTATATCCAAATCAACTTTGAATAACACAGATAGATAATAAATTTTTTAAAGAGCTAACTTTTATGATATTTAACACTTCATAGATCGAAGATATACGCTAATAAATCGAAATTATCCAATACAAAAAATAATGAACAAATAAATGATTCTTTTATTAAAGCATCATTGACTCGAAATATAAAAATTTTATTAGCAAACCAACTATTTAGTTAATCATACAAAAATATCAATGTTTTTAGATCAATTTAAGCTTAAGCATAAATCATATATGTTGTTTCAATAGAATAAATACTTCAATAGGATAATTATAGGCCTCGTGGAAGAGATAACGATCATCCATAAAACTCATGTATCTCAAAATATCAATAACGAACTCTAAGTTTATGAAAAAATAGAATGGTAGAATAGACAATACTGATAATTAGCAAAGAGATTAGGCCTACCAGATTTTCTCGTAGATTATGAAAGAATGCGAAGAGTTTGGTTGAGTATTGTGGCGTGGTTTCGTGGGATTGTGCGCTGTTTGGTAGCTCATAAAAGAATCAAGCTAACATATTATCTCATAATTTTTTGGTTGGTACTGCCTTCTAGACCAGACAAATCCATATGAATGGAAAAGTCGTCAATGAAGTATCTGAGTCGATTTTATCCACTCAAATGAAAAAATAAAGCGAAGTGAATAAATCGCGCTCATTGCAGTACCTTCCACTCCATCCCCCCCATTGATCGATCTCCGGTGACCAGCGCGATAAAGAAGAGAACTATGGTGACGTCTGCGTGGTCAAGGGAGCACCATGGTGGAGGTTGTCATATCTTTCTTTAGTAAAGACCTAGGTTTTTCTTTTGATTTTCTTTTTAAGTCACTTAATGTTTGTTAGGTTCTAAATATAACTAGACTCCAGTACTAATGTCATTGAAAATTAATTGTCTACTAGTGACATACAAATTTTAGAGAAGGGCCTTCAGTGTTTTCATTTGTCCATTTTTCACTTAAGGTCTCATCTAATCCATTACATTAGTTGGGTATTTTATCGGCTTGGAGTTGCCTATATAGGGTGTGCTTTACGGCATTGAAATGGAAAAGAAACAGGACGTTGGCAATCCCCATTTACAGGAAGGAAATTTTTGCTCCTTTCCAAAGAGCGTGGAATGGAAAACGAAAACGAAAACGAAGCAAGATTTCATGAAATTGACATGGTGGCTTATTAAGGTACAGAGTTATGCATAGTCTAATTTCCCGACACCTATTCAAGTCACTGCATCACTGCCCATTACAAATAACTTGAAGCCTAGTCGGCTGACATCCTAGAGATCTGCGAGATTACTAAAGTAGATTGTCCATTCAAGGACGATTATTTCAACGTCATGCAGAAAAAACAAGGATGATTCACGAGTACAAAATGCCAGCTAGAGTGATATTATCTGGCCGATCTAACTCTTGATTATCTAATGAAATCATCCTTACAAATCGAAGCATAGTCCTCCACTTGAGGAAGCAGAGGAAAAAGCAAGGGCTTAAAAATAGCCATGATTCTTTACATAAGGTCCTAATTTGAGAGGGGCTATTTTCACGGTCTTAGTAGCTGGGAGCACATCAGCATGGTGCCCAAAACCGCCACGAGGAATATTTCACTTTACTTCTTTTTAGAAAAAAGAATTGACATTATATATCGATTTTTATATGCCACTATATATTTTTTAAAAAGTTTGCGTTGAGAAAATTTGCCAGCCATCTCTATTTTCGCCATGTATGGTACTCCTCGCTGATCAGAAATTACATGACCTACAATTTTGCTCTTGATATTTTGGAATATTAGTTGACTTATATAGCCCATATATGTATTTAACTACCAAATTGCACCGTAAATTGTACGAGTGCCTATGAGTGTGATGGCCCAAGTCTTCGAATAAGAAAGGACTCATGATGTTCTTTCTAAGTAGAGACTTGTCGCCATTATCACCATGTTGAATTATACTCGAGTAATCGTTGTACAATTTAACCAAGTGAATCAGATTGGGTCATTACAACTAGTATTGGTGCTCTGAATGATGAAGTTCCTAATGCTCCCAATTGACAATAGCCCATCTCAAATGGTCAACACCTTAGTTGATTCCATCTTAAGTACTCCTTTGGAAGGTTTAGCTTAATGGCATAGGTCGGCTCGATGTATTGAGAGACTATGGAAAGGATACATCCTGTCATGATGAAATTTGCCACCTTCTCATGCACACCTGACTCGAGCATTAAGAATAATTTAACAATAGAAATATCATGTAAAATGGAGGGAGAGAGAGAGCGAGAGGAAATCCTTTTTGAGTTTTTGCCTTGATTTGGTCAAGATGACCATGGATTTAACCATAAGTTTGCCTTGATTTCGTCAAGATGACTATGGATTCTTAACCATAAGTTTAGCTTAGTGGCCTGATGTGATAGGGGCATTTTTGTAATTTGGTCGAAGGTCATTGTTGGATGGGCAACAACTACGTATTTGAAATCGCTTACTAAACCTAATTCTCGCACACATTTCTTTGAACACTCCTTGTTCAATTTAAATTAATTCTCTAATGTATTAAATATTTTATCCTACACTATATTTCATAATCTATAATTGAAACACCCTTCTCCCCACCCCCCAAAAAAAAAATTGCAACACACGACCAGTTTATTTAAGGTAGCTTCTTGTACAGTATGTTAGTTTACAGAGAATTAATTATTTGAAAAACATCCTCATAATAATGATTTGCTTACAAAAATAAATTAACGAATAATGTCTTAACCATCAACGAAAATGTTTGAGCATAGATAGTTGTTGATAATGCAAAGATTTTTCTTTGACTAATTTGTTCAAAAAAAGATGAATATCTTTTTTTAAAATATTTTTAAAATATCAAGTAAACTCTAATGAGGAGAAATAAACAAGGAGAAGAGATGACAGCTTGCGCTTTGCTGGGAAAAGGAAGGAGAGAGCAAAAGATTTTGAGCCCTGGGCTTTTTCTGGTGGCGACACTTCGGTCTGATGTGATAGGGGCATTTTTGTAATTTGATCGAAGGTCAAGTTTGATGGGCAACAATTGCATATTTGGAATCAGTTAGTTACCCCAATTCACGGACATGATTCTTATCTTTGAACGCTCCTTGTTCAATTTAAAGTTAGTTTTTTTTTTTGTCGAAAGGAAACATTATATTCATATAATCGGAATATATTTCCTAATCGGTAATTGCAACACTCTTTCCCCCAAAAAAAAATCAAAATTCGCAACACACTGTCACTTTATTTGAGGCAACTTCTTATATGGTATGTTAATTTCATGGAGAATCAACAATTTAAAAACTATCTTTTTAATAATAATATGCTTAAAAAAATAATGAATAAAATTTTAAGAAATGTTTAAGCATAGATTATTTGTTGATAATAAAAATATTTTCTTTTGACTAATTTTTCCAAAATACATAAAATAATTATTTTTATAAATCTATTTTCTGAATTTTGTTTTTGCTCCTTGAAACAAACGCGGAAAAAAAAAATTGTGTATCCACGGTCGCCCAATAAAATTGGGCTGGGTAAAATCTCCAAAATGGGGAAAGCGGGTGTAGAATCAGCAAAGATATCAACTCAGATGAATCAAGAATAGAACTGGAAGAACGAAAATAGAAACTGAACAGATCAAACAGCTTCCGATGTTCAGCGCAAAAATCTCGACCTCCAACAAAATCAAGAAGAGCGACTCAAAAAATATAGGTCAATTGTTCTATCTACAGAGATCTATCATGCCCTAGCGACTCGATTGATGATCACAAAACAGTCGCGACAGCGGCAAAACGAACAGTTCAATCCTGAATTCGTCTCCTCGCATATGTCGGTGGACGTTGTTACTCGATCATAATCGAACCCAAGTGCGCACCTGGGAAAAGGACGCTGTCGTGTTGATGCACCCTCCTTGGTCTCTTCTGCATCTTTCTCAGTCTCTTGCCACCCGTCAAGAATGCCAGATCCTCTTCGATTTCTTCCCTCGACAGCGCCACCGGAAACTTCCTTATCCTCTCTGGAATCTTTTTCTCGCTCTTCGTTTCTTCGGCCATGTCTTTCTCAGGAACGCGATGCCATGGCTGTGCGTCTTTTCTGGGTCTCAAATCCCACGGCTCCTTTTTGTTCTCCTCGTCTTTCTCCACGGGACTTGGGTTGATGCGCGCAGTACTACCGTCGTTGTCGGCTTTGTTGCTTTTCAAAGAGATACGAAATACCAATCTCCCCTTACTCTCCGAATGCTTCTTCGCAGACATGTCATTTGAAGTAACTGGGGAAACACCGGAGGTTTTCTCAGGAGGAGAAACCCGAAGACCATCGCAGGCTTCGATGATTCATGAGCAAAACAAAATAGGGATTAAGATGGTGATTAGGTTAGCTCATATGAGAGTCCCAACTCCACACGAAGCTCTGTTTAAAATCTGAAAAATCATGTATCTTTTTTAAAAACTTAATTGGCAAGACAACAAAGCGTTTTAAAGTAGAACTCGGTTTGTTTTTGTTCTTCTATTTTTTGTTTCCCCAAAAGAGGGTATTCTAGTCGTATTGTATTTGCGCATAGTAGATAAGCAATTTTCCGATTTTTGCCATTATTTTCTTATTTTGGTGAAGTGGGAAAAAAAATGAGGATGTACAAATTTACGAGGGAAATTAACTTGGTAGTAATTAGATCGTAGAAAACCCTAATTTGATGTCTCTGTTAGCACCGATTATACCGCGTAGGACATTCGACGTTCACATTAGAAATTTCTAGTCACAATTGATCAAATGAACTCAATTGACAAAACGTGAAAATGTTTATGACTTAAATGATAAAATTCAAATATTTAAAATTGAATTGGTAAAATTGTAATATGTTGGGACTTTTTAAACAATTTTCCCATTGGTGACTCATGCTAATTATCATAGAATGTTGAATATATTAATGAAGTTACTAACAAATTATTTGAAAAAAAAAAATCACCGTTCTTTTTCTCTACCTATAATTTCTGACGCATACCAATACTTATTCAACTTTACTATCACAAAAAAGGACCATATTCTGAGCATGGAATAATAGAATTGTACTTATAGAGAACCCAGGCACGGAGAGAAGAAGGGTTCCCATTCCCTAACGTGGATGATGACGATACAATCATTTTTTTTTTTTTTGGTCAGAAATTTAAACATTTCATTATGTAATCAAAGATGAAACGCCCGTGAAAGGGGCGTCATTACACAAAAGGTCCCATAAAGTTTGTGGAGGTGATAAGACCCAATTCAGAAATAAGTAGTTGTTCTTATGGGCTTTAGCTACCCAATCTGCAACACAATTGGCCTCTCTTGAGCAATGGGCTATTTGAGCGTGTGAAAAGGCCCGAAGTGTTTCCTTGCATTTGCTGACTATAGATTGAACTTCCCAACTTAACTGCTCTTCACTGTTCATTGCTTTAATGAGTTGTAAACTATCTGACTCAAAGTGGAGTACTTCGTGTCTTTTAGGGTAGAAAAAGTCCACGGCTTCCCAGAGTGCGAGGGTTTCTGCCATTAAAGGGGATGAAGCTCGGATTGCTTTTGCCGTTCCACTCACCATCCTCCCCTCCGAATCACGGCATATACAGGCAATAGAATGCTTCAGCGATCCAGGTAAGAAGGTTCCATCTATATTGATCTTCAAGGCTCCTGTTGGTGGTGGATTCCATGTCTGAGAGGGTTTGGTTGCCCTAATTGCAGATCTGTCAAATTTGAGGGCTTTCCGACGAGAAGCTTGTCTGGTTTCAGATCTGTGAGCTCCGGCCCCTGCACCAGTGCATTCCTCCCAAGCAGGCTCTCTGGGACTCTGCTTCGGTTCATTTCTCAGTCCAGGGCGCCTCTCGCCATTCGTTCCATTTTCTTTTCTGCTGGACTGATCATCGGCTTCCTCTGGTCGGGTGCGGGTTCGCCGGTCTTTGTTCCGCCCACAGGTCAGTTCTTTATCTACTCCACTTTCTGCTGCATCAATAGTTCGACCATAGTCGTTGCTTAATTGTGAGGGCTCGATTTCTTGAGTTTCAGATCTACCAGCTTCTTGTGCGCTCCCGCTTGTGGCTTTTTGGGTTTCGGATCTGTGAGAGAATCGTCCGTTCTTTCATCTTCCACCCGTCGAATTTGGTTTCGCAATTCGCCATTCTGCCTCCTGTTCCTTGATTCCTCTGTTTTGCTCCCGGATGCACTAAGAAGTCGATGATTGAGGCTGCTGGGCCAAGGGTGCTCATCCCGTCGGCGTGCTCTGGTTTCTGCCCATTGTGCCCGACAGCTCTCTACATCTTGGGCTCAACTCATCATCCTTGTTGTGCAAACCATCATCAGCTCTTTGTTCTTGCATTGGAATCATAGGTTGTTGCTCCTCACCTGCTTCGATATTCCCCTGTCTCAGCTCTGCATTAGTTTCGCTGATTTTTGATCTGGTTTCACTTTGTTCAGGTTCAGCTTGGCCACTTCTTTGGAACCACCCTTCCTTTGATTCCACCTATGATAGCTTTTAAGGGTCGCTTGTGCAGAGTCAATGATAACCAACGCCTCTGGTTTTCTACCCCGAAAGACTGCTTGATTTCTAGCTTTCCACATATGCCACAGCGTGACAGCCACCATATGCTGGTTTGGAGGATCGATTATCTTTCGTTTGAGTTGAAAATACCATTCCTCTATCCTCGTCAAGCCATGACGAGAAATTTTAATGTGCAAGGTATCCCAAATCCGTTTTGTCCATGTGCATAGCAAGAATAGATGTTCAACCGTCTCCCTCTCAAGATTGCACAATGGGCATATAGGGTCAGGTAATATTTTTCTTCGAAACAGGTTATCTTTTGTTGGGAGAGCATTGTTACATAAATTCCACAGAAAATTTTTGATCTTGGGTGGGGTGTGCAGATTCCATATGTCTTTCCAAAGTGAGGGGGGAGGTTGAAATGAAGATGTTGCCTGACTCTCTTGAACTTGTGTTGTGTCCACCTTGATGTGATTATATGCACTTTTCACTGTATATTTGCCTTCCTGCGTGCCAGTCCATACTAGTTGATCTGTTTCTGTTTGTGGCTTTATAGGGATAGTCAAGATTTCTTCAGCTAATTGTTCATCAAAATGTGCTGCTATTTTAATCTCATCCCATCTTCCTTGTTCTTTGTCAATAATATCTGAGACTCGAGAAGGTTCATTTATATGCACTGGACCCTCAATGATACCTCTATTCAGCCATTTATCCTCCCTTATTTTTATCTGAGTTCCATCTCCCACTTTCCACATAGTCTTTGGTTCTATAGAATCCCTACCTAGTACCAGGCTTCTCCATCCCCATGAAGGTCGTATGCCTTTTGCTGCATGCCAAAAATCCGTGTAGGGATAGTATAACGCCTTGAATAATCGGCCCCAAAGAGAAGATGGTTGTTGTGCCAGTCGCCATGCCTGCTTTCCTAACATCGCTCTGTTAAAAGAGAGAAGATCTCTAAAACCCATACCACCTCGATCTTTCCTGATCTTCAATATTTCCCATCTCTTCCAATGAATGCCTTCTTTTTTCCCATTAGTTTTCCACCAAAATGAGGCAATTTTCTGTTCTATAGCCTTGCAAACAGATACTGGAATTTTAAATACTGACATAGCGTATTGAGGCAGCGCTTGAATGACTGTTTTCAGCAAGACTTCTTTTCCAGCTTTGGAGAGCAGCTTCTCCTTCCAACTTTCTAATTTGGAACTAATTCTCCCTAGGATCCATGCAAACATTTGTTTTTTTGACTCTCCCCAATCCGAGGGAATCCCCAGATATTTTCCTGTTTTATCGATTATAGGAACCCTCAATTCCCTAGCCATATTATCTTTCAATGTTTGAGGGCAACCCGACTGAAGAATATGCCTGATTTGTTCAAATTAATCTCTTGTCCAGAACTAGACAATATTGATTTAGTAGCATAGCCAGGTTCTGACATTCTAGTATGGTACCATTCATAAAAAAGATTGAGTCGTCTGCAAATAATAAGTGAGAAAGTGTAGGGCAATTTCTAGTTAGCTTGATTCCTGTAATGCTGCCATTATCTTCTGCTTGCTTCATTAAGGAGGATAACACATTTGCCACAATAATAAAAAGATACGGAGATAAGGGATCTCCCTTGCCTGAGTCCTCTTGAAGGTTGAAAGTATTGGAGGGGTTCGCCATTGAATTTGACACTAAATTTGACCGTAGTAACACATTGCATCACCAATTTCACCCATTTATCCTCAAAACCAGTTTTTAGGAGACACGCCTCCAAAAAGTCCCACTCCACTCGATCATATGCCTTCTTCATGTCTAATTTCAGAACTGCTTGGAACTTCTTTCTTCTTCTTCTGATTCTGATTTGATGCAATACTTCCTGGACAATGAAGATATTATCTTGGATTAGCCTCCCACCCACAAAGGCACTTTGTTCTGGTGCTATAATTTCTGTTAAAAGGGGTTTGAGTCGATTTGCTAGCACTTTGGAGATTATCTTATAGCCAAAATTGCATAAACTTATTGGACGATACTGGTCCAATCTCTCAGGGTGCGGGATCTTCGAATAAGGGTGATGTTTGTTTTATTTAATGCTGGTGATAAAGATGCAGTGGCAAAAATTCCTCCACCTCCTTGAATATATCCCATTTAATGTATTCCCAGTGATGATGATAAAATAAACCATTAAGACCGTCTGGGCCAGGAGCTTTCGTGGCTCCTAGTTGAAATGCTGCTTCTGTGACTTCATCTATAGTAACTTCAGCTAGTAATTGGCTGTTCATGTCATCTGTTACTCTTGCAGGTAGTTGGTCTATCACTGGCTCAAAGTTTCGGGGTCCATTGGACTGATATAACTCCCTGAAGAATTGCATAGTATGTTCTTTCAACTGATTCTGCTCAACTAACCATGTATTTTCAGTATTTCGTAGCATAGAGATTCTGTTTCTCTGTCTTCTTTGTATGGTTGTCGCATGAAAGTATTTGGTGTTCTGGTCTCCCCATTTCAGCCAATTAATTCTCGATCTTAATCCCCAGTACATCTCCTCTTGCCTTCCAAGCTCGTCTATTCCACTTTGCAATTTTTAAAGTGTGCCTGGTTAAATACATTAGAAACATTGTTTGTAATCCCCTCTAGTTCCTGCTTCAATTGGCTGATTTTCTTCTTGCCATTCACAAATTTCTGCTTACTCCACTTAGTTAGTGCTATTTGAACAGCCTGAAGTTTATCTTCTAATTTGCTCTGGTACAGATTTGTAGATTTCCATGACTCTAACACCACTTCCCTGCATTCGACGTTGTCAAGCCAAAAAGCCTCAAATCTGAATATTCTCTTCCTTTAATTTGAGTCGGTTGAAGAGACAGGATAATGGGACTATGGTCTGAGCCTACTGCGGGAAGAGCAAAAGCTTCAGCTTCAGGGTACATCAGCCTCCATTCAATGGTACTCACTACTCTATCTAGTCGCTCTTTCACATATTCTTCCCCTTCCCTGTTATTGGCCCAAGTAAAAGCACACCCCTTGCTGTCTATGTCCATCAGAGAACATGCATCCAAGCAATCTCTAAACGCGGTCATTCTGAAATTTTCAGCCATCCGCTTCCCCACTTTTTCCCAATAAAAACGTACTTCATTAAAGTCTCCCAAACACACCCAAGGCAGAGTATTAGTGTAACTTATCTGTCGCAAGCTGTCCCAAAGTTGTAACCTCTTTGAGTATATATATGGCGCATGCACAAAGGTAATTCTCATAGTTTTACCCATGACCCCTTCTTTGCATTTCAGATTGACAAAGCTTTCATTCATTGAGTCAATGTCCACTGTAATCTGATCATCCCATAGAAGAGCTAACCCGCCCGCCGTGCCCACTGGATCAACTACTAAACAGTTCTGAAGTGTAAGTCTTCTCTTCACTCTCTGCACAACTTCAACCTTATTTTTTGTTTCCATAAGAAAAACCAACGAGGGCCTAAATTGAGCCGTAACAGCTCTCAATTCTCGAACTGTCAAAGGTGTGCCCAACCCTTGACAGTTCCAACTCAATATATTCATGGTTCATTTGGTGGCTTATTAGGGCTAGCCACCACAGCCCATGTTGCCATGTCTTCAGTCAACTGAATAGGAGTATCCATAAGTTGAGTCTCATCTAGCACTCTCTGAGCCAGTAGATGTCATCTGCACACTGCTTTTTCTTTGTTTCTTGAAGGTGTGGGTTTTGTTTTGGGATAGGTTTTTCTTTCTGTTACTATCAGTGGTAGTTGCTGGTTGGACATTTGCATTTTGTACATCCTCTGGACCCGTAAGCATAAGTATTCTTTTCCCTGAGTTGCACATAGTCACCTCATTTGTGCTGTTGTAGTTAGGTCCTCCTTGCTGTAAATACTGATGAAGAGTGGGAGATAGAGGTTGACCAATTTCCATCACTTCATTTTGTCTTTGTTGTGCAGGGGTTTCAGGAACAACCTCTTCTACATTTGCTGCAACTGACACTTCATGGTAGAACACCTTCCAGAATGGGCTGTGCTCAGAGTTCTCTGCTTTCATCCAGCTGCCAAAACTACCTCCTAGTTCAGTTGTGAATTTTTCCTCCTCATAAGGTATGTCGGGACAATAAGTAGCATAATGTCCAATTTTGTCACAAGAGTAACAGAAAAAGGACAATCGTTCGTATTTGAAGTCTAGCCAGACTTTCTTATCCCCATGACTCATCAGTTGTCCCACCCTCAATTCAGCCTGGACTTCCATCTCAACTCTTGCTTTCCCAATTTTCTGAAAAGCAGGGCCTCTAGCATCTGGTTTTACCTCAAGCACTTTCCCCATCGAACTTGCAATTTTCTTTATCATGCGCTCCGAATTCCATTCCAATGGAAGGCCGAAAATTCTAACCCAAAAGGCACAGGTTTTGAATTCATAACAGTGTGGAGGGGTATCCGGCTCCCAATTTCTCAACAGCAGTAAATGATTAGAGAAAGACCAAGGACCTCCCTCAAGTACTCGGTTTTTGTCCCCTTCATTACTAAAGAGAAAGTTTATTTTCCCATTCTCTAATGGTTTAACTTCCACATTTTCAATTCTCCAGGCCTTCTTCATTGCTGTTGTAAGTGCTTGAAAATTAACATTAGGGTTCTTGTATAGTTGCCCCACAAGGGAGAAACGACATTCTTGTATTTTTTCTTCTGAAATTTCCTCATCTAGGACTGTCATATCATTCTCATACATCAGCTTACCCAATTTGTTGCAGAGAGTAGCGAGCCGACCCACTGCTTCTTCTTCCCCTGCCATGGTCACTGGGATAAGCTTTGAGGGTTTGCTGGCTAAAGCCTCGTGCCGATCGTCCGAACAGGTAGGGAGACACCTGGATTGTGAGATGAGGAGCTCGTTGCCGCGGAAGGCGAAGACCGTCAAGGCTGTCTCCACTCACACCCTAGTTCTCGAGAAATAGGGTTTATGGGAAATGAATAGAACAGTGTAGAAAATTGTTGATTGAACTGGGTCAAATGACTGAATCGCTGCTTTTTATGGGAATGCGGGCTAAACTATGGTGGAGGATTAGGGTTTGAAGAGATGAGGATGGGGGCTGCCATAGCTACACAGTCGGTAGAGGAGAGCTCCAAACGGGGGAGAGCTTGGGAAGCCCTTGACGATACAATCATTTACAAAGATGATTTGTAGGTAAAAGATCGTTATAATGGGAGGATCCGTCGTCTTCCCCACCAGAAATATAGGTCGTATACGTGCCCCAGGTGGGAAAGGGCATTCGAGACTTTGCGCAGCAATTTGCACCATTCGTTTCTCAATACGAGTTTGAGAGCGTGAACGAGGGTCCGCACCACTTTGAAGATGGTGCGTTTGGTTCAGCATTTCCAATGGGCTTTCAGTCCCTTGAGGAAATGTTGGACTGTTTGGTTCAACTTTGAAGTTGGCTTTCAGCTTTCAACTTGCTTTCAAAATACTGAAAGCCCAAGGCTAGTTCCTACTAGCTTTGGGCTTTTAGCATTTTGCCCAATGCTAAAATTATTTTTGCTCTTCCAAAATTACCCTCATTAATTTTTCATATTTCTGATTTTGCCCCTCTTTATTTATTTATTTTTTAATTGAAAAAGGAGGCAGCCCTTCGCTGGACTGGCGAAGGGCTACAGCCGCCGGCAAGCTAGATTTGGTGTTGACGAAGGGCTACGGCCACCAGTGAGCCAGATTTGGCACCGGTGGCCGTCGGGCGGCCTGCAGCAGAGGGTCGCGTGACCCAGCCCGAGGGCCGCCGGAGGTCGCCCGACCTCGGCGACCCTCGGCGAGGGTCGCTCGACCTAGGGGCCGTGCGACCCGGGCGGCACGCCGCTTGGGTCTCGCGGCCGCGGCGGCCCTCGCTTGGGTCTCGTGAGGGTCACGCGATGGCGGTGGAGTCGTGCAACCCTCGCGAGACCCGGGCGGCGTCGCTGGGTCAGCGACCTCCGGCGACCCTCGGGCCGGGTCGCACGACCCTTGCCAAGGGTCGCCCGAGGTTGGGCGACCTTCGGCGGCCCTCGGGCGGGTCGCGCGACCCTCGCCGAGGTCGCTCGACCTCGGCGACCTCGCCGACGGCAGCCGGCGCCCCGTAAACGGCTTGCCGGCGATCAGTAAACCCTTCGCCGAACCGGCGAAGGGTTTAGTTCATATTTAATATATATATTATACCCATCAAAGTCCATTGCGAAAGTTTTCTTTACCAAACGCACATTCAACTCAAAGTTCATTTGCAAAAACCAAACGCAGCCTAAGGAGGGTGAGCTACACACTGTCGGCACATCTTGAACGCCTTTCACATTTCGAGCGCATGTATAACCAGTGTTGCTCGTACGGCAGACTACTATTACTGAACCCACCAAAACCATCTTCCACCTCTATATTATCTCTGCGATTGATCCTGTCTTCATCATCAACATTAGGGGCGAAATTCCTGCCAATGGCTGAGAGTTTTGGTCGACTCCCTGTCCCCTTTTCATTGAGAAATTGAATGTGGTGCGAGGGAGGGAGGGAGGTAGGGAGAGAGAGATTGTTACAAAATGACTCTTTAACAGTGAGAACAGTGATTAGAGTCGATTGCAATTCATGTCCTTTTATAGTGGGGGCTTCGAGACATCAATAGGATTTGATGGTACAAGGAGTTTGCAATATGGCGAACAAAAAAAAATTCGACAATTTCTGAACAAACCACTTTCTTTTCGATTCGAGCAAATCCATCATTTAAGGTAGGCAAAATATAGCAAATAAATATGAAGATTATAGCTTAACTTTCTGTGATATATTGTGCGATTTGTTGAGTAACGGCTTCATATAAAAGCAAATCCACCATTTAAGGTGGTCAAAAATCATCTGAGATAACATGAGCCACATCAAAACAGTTACTTTTTCCGTGATATGTAGTATGATTTGAAAAAGAAGTCGTACTATCGAATCCCATCAATTTGAGCAATTGTTTCATAGAATTTAGGGTTCATCTGGCTACTCGGAATATGCCCAAGAAAGGATATTTCATCTTATTATAAACTTGTACCAATAATTTTTCATGAAAATTCCAAGAGCACATGTTACTTTTTAATTCATTTTGTATATTAAAGTAATAGATATTTATGAGTTTTTCTTACTGCACACAATATATATTCACAATAAAATGTTGCTTACTGAAGTCACCATATGACGATAGTATATATTTTTCTAATCATGTCTATTTTAATTACTAATCTTTTTAAATTAATTAAATTAGTCTTCCAAGGGCTCAAATATATTTAATGCAACATTTATTTATTTATTTTGCACACAAGAGCCATCTAATAATCAATATCTAATACCTTATACAAATAGGAGAGATTTCTACTTTTATTAGTGTATTTCATTAGATACTATCTTGAGAGTTCTATCACCATTTTATAAATAGGAAACATTGATTTTTGATGTTTTTAGATCAAATTAAGCTTAGGCATAGATCATATATGTTGTTTCAATAGACTAAATACTTCAATTGGATAATTATAGGCCTCATGGAAGAGAGAACCATCATCCCTAAAATTTATATACTTAACTGTCTACTTAAGACTGTCCCTTGGCCCGTAGGTCCTGACACAATGTTAGAATTTTAGCTCTTCTAGAGTGGTATCTCAGTGATGGCTTGGGCCCCCCCAAAAGGAGGCCTTCTTTGCTTTCCACCTAAGCTGCACAGGAAAGGCCCAAAGCCAATCCTAGGGAATAGTAAAGCTTCACAGGGTCTTTCTGTCTAGGTGTAGGTAGTTTGCATCTTCACAGACATGTCTATTTCACTGAGTTTCTCTTCGATACAGTGCCCAGATCGTTATGCCTTTCGTGCGGGTTGGAACTTACCCGACAAGGGGAAAAAAAGGACCTCTAATTTTATGAAAAATAGAAAGGTAGAATAGACAACATTGATAATTAGCAAAGAGACTAAGCCTGTCAGATTTTCTTGTAGATTGTGAAAGAATGTTAAGAGTTTGGTTGAGTATTGTTGTATGACTCCATGGGATTGTATGTTGTTTGGTAGCTCGTGAAAGAATCAAGTTGCAATATAATATATCATAATCCTTTGGTTGGTACCTCCTTCTAGACTAGATAAACCCATATGAATGGAAAAAAGTTTTTGATAAAGTATCCGAGTCGATTTTATCCACTCAAATTTAAAAATAAAGCCAAAGGAATAATCGGTGCTCATTGTAGTACAAAACAAGCCGAGCTAGCTAGCATCCTAGAGATCTGTGAGATTACTATAGTAGATTGTCCATTCAAGGACGATTACTTAGGATGAAAGATGAACAAGGGATTTCACAAGTACATAGCCAGCTAGAGTGATATTATTTGGCCGATCTAACTCTTGATTATCAATGTCTAATGAAATATCCTTACAAACAGAAGCATAGTCCTTCACTTGAGGAAGCAGAAGAAAAAACAAGGGCTTAAAAATAGCCATGTTTCTTTATATAAGGTCTACTAATTATGAGGAAACCCAATTTGAGAGGGGCTATTTTCAAGGTTTTAATGGCTGGGAGCACATCAGCATGGTGAACAAAAACGCCACGTGAGAATTTCACTTCACTTCTTTTTAGAAAAAGTTTTGGCATTATTTTATCATTAAAAAGTTTGTATTGAGAAAATTCATCGGCCTTCTCTATCTTCAACATGTATTGTACTCCTTGCTTGTCCAAAACTAAATAACCTTGAATTTTACAATTTTGCCCTTGATATTTGAATCCAATTGACTTATTTAGTCCATTAATTTGATTAACTAGCAAATTTCGGTATAAATTATACAAGTGACCTTAGAGCGTGATGACTCAAGTCTTAGAATAAGATAAGACTTGTCATGTTCTTTACAAGTAGAGACCCGTCTCAATTATCACCACCTTCGATTACACTTGAATAATCATAGTATGATGTAACCCAAATGAATTAGATTGATCATTATAACTAGTATAAGAGCTCATAGCGGCAAAGTTCCTAATAGCCCAAGCCATGGTAGCCCATCTTAAATGGTCACCACCTTAATTGATTCCACCTTAAGTGCTTCGATGAAAAGTTTAGCTTGATGGAATACGTCAGCTCGATGTAGTGAGAGACTATGGAGGGAATACATTTTGTCATGATGCAAATTACCATCTTCTCATGCACACCTGACTCGAGCGTTAAGAAAAAAATTAACAATACAAATATCAAGTAAAATGGAGAGAGGAGAAACAAAAAGAGAAGAGATGACACTTTGGACTTCGCAGGGAAAAGGAAGGAGAGAGCAAAATTTAGGGCCACGACGGGGGCGTTTTTGTAATTTGCTCAAATGTCATCGTTCGGATGCGCAACAACTATGTATTTGGAATCAGTCACCCGAATTCTTGCACACGTTTCTTTGAACACTCCTTGTTTAATTTAAATTAGTTCTCTATTGTATCCATAGTTAATTTTTTTTTTAATCCTAGCACTATATTTCCTAATCGGCAATTGCAACACTCTTCCCCCGGAAAAAAAAAAACTCCACAAAAAAAAAAAAAAATTGCGACACAAAACCAATTTATTTAAGGCAGCTTCTCCTCCAGAACGTTAATCTCACGAAGGATCAACAACTTGAAGTAGTTGTTGAAGATGAAATATTTTTCTTTGACTGATTTTTCAAAAAAGATAAATAATTATTTTTAGAAATTTTTTTAGTAAATCGTTTTTTTCCGTGAAACAAATGCATAAAAAAATTGTGTATCCACTGCCGCTCAATAAAATTGGGTTGTGTAAAATATACAAATTGGGGAGTCCTGCCATGAACGGATGTTGCAAAAATATCAAATCAGACTCAACAAGGACAGAATTGGAAGGAAAAAAAAAATAGAAACTGAACAGATCAAACAGCTTCTGATGTTCGGCGCAAAAATCTCAAAGTCCAAGTCAGGAAGAGCGACTTAAAAAATATACAACCCCAATTGCAAAAGCAACTCAATCTGGAATCGGTCAATTTTCTGTATTTGCAGAGATCTATTATGCCCTGGCGACTTGATTGTTGATCATAAAACAATTGTGATAGTGGCGAAACGAACAGTTCAAACCCGAATTCGTCCTCTCGCATCTGTTAGAGGACATTGTAACTCTTACTCGTGATCGAACCCAAGTGCGTACCTGGAAAAAGGGCGTCGTTCTGTGGATGCACCCTTCTTGGTCTCTTCTGCATCTTTCTCAGTCTCTTGCCATCCATCAAGAATGCCAAATCCTCTTCGATTTCTTCCCTCGACAGTGCCACCGGAAGCTTCCTTATCCTCTCTGGAATCTCCTTCTTGCTCTTCATTTCCTCATCTGTGCCTCTCTCAGGAATGCGATGCCATGGCCGTGCGTCCTTCCTAGGTCTCAAATCCCACGGCTCCTTTTTCTTCTCCTCGTCTTTCTCCACGGGACTTGGGTTGATGCGCGCAGTACTACCGTCGTTGTCGGCTTTGTTGCTTTTCAAAGAGAGACGAATTACCAGTCTCCCCTTACTCTCCGAATGCTTCCTCGCAGGCATGTCATTTGAAGTAACTGGGGAGACACCGGAGGTTTTCTCAGGGGGGAACCGGAAGACCATCGCAGGCTTCCATGATTGACGAGCAAAACAACAGGGAATGGAGTTGAGAACCCAAATCTACAGATCTAGTGGACTTCGGCATTTAAATTTTAATTGTGCCTAAAATCTGAAAAATTTCTTTTAAATCTTGATTGGCAAGAAAAAAAGAAAAAAAGGTTCTTTAAATAAGACTTGTTTCTTCCCCCCAAACAGAGGATATTCTAATTTAGATCAATAAAAATAAGGAAAAACCGACGTCGCTTGTAGTGTTATAGCAAGATTGAGATTAGTTTCATTGAGGGTAATATATCAAATTAGTTGAATTGAGGGTTTAGAATGGAGAGCGACATTTTTATATTAGACGTGTTGAGCATGGAATGGCAATCGAAAATTTTGAACGGATATACTTTCAGATGTGATAAGGTATAATTGGAAGTGGAAACGTTTTAGATGAGATGTGTTTAGGGTAAAATTGGAAAATCAAAAAGTATAAAGAAATGTTAATTCTTCGTACTTTTATTGGTGGATATATATATACACACACAAAGAAGTTAAAAGGCGCAGTTCCTTTAAAACGCATCAATTTTATCCCAAGTCTCAATATTAGATGAAACTTAATTCTGTCACATGAAAAAACACCCACTTTAGTTCGTGTCTCAATTTTGGTAATCTTATAAAAAAACATCAACCTTGAATTGATAACCAAATCTTGCTTTTGCTGAGCTTCCGTCAAGTTTCTACCGAGTACACACATCAAATCTTTAAGATATCATTAAACTAAAACTTGACGGACCATATCTAGGTACCAACTAAAAGCTGATTTTCTTATGAGAAAACAAAACATTTGGCCTAAATTGGGATCCGGCCTAAAATTTATGTTTTTTTATGAGACAAAAAAAACTCGGGTCAAAATTGAGACCCAACATAAAGTTGATGCTTTGTCATGAGACCAAAAAAAAAAAAAAAAAAAAAATTGGACCAGAATTGGGACTCGAGATTTTTTTTTTTTTTTTTTTTTTTGCTCATATGGTTGGGATCTGACATAAAGTTGGTGCATTTTAAGGGAATTATGCTCAAGTTAAAAAATCCATAGTCTTTTCCATGCTATCCATAATTGCAATGTTTATTTTCCAACTTTCTTGCTAACTATTTTTAGATCGTATCGATGTCTCGTGTCTAATTGATTTTTACTTGTTTTAAATATTTTTCCATATTCTAAATTTTGTGTTTACACATTTGATAATTATTTCAAATTTGAAATAACCAAAATTTTCACAACTTACAGATCTCAACTCGGAGTCCCTATGATTTTTCAAGATTCCTTAAACTTTTGACAGTATTTTTCCGTAGTTGACGGAAAAGTAAGAGAGTATTCTTTCATGCACTTACAAATGCTACAAGAAGTGTTTTTTGTATTAAGTATCACTTCTAAGTTAAGTTGGCTTCGCCGAGCTACAACTTTCGGATCCGTCCCTTCCTCGAGTTTTGTCATCTGCCCATATTTGGCTTACTTCTTATTGCATTAGTGTGAATCGTTATTCTCAATGTTATGGAATGCTTAAAATATTTAATGAAAAGAATGTCCTTTCAATTAAAATCGATTTGGCTTTAGATGGCGAAAAAAGAGTCATCTTCCTCGAAAGACTTTGAGGTTCAAAACTCCCGCGCGCACCATGTGGCTTTTGTCTTGTCAAATGACTATGTTGGAGTTCTTAAACATTATTCCTAGAAATAAAATTTTTATTTTCTTTTCATGAATCTAAATACAAAAATTATCATGCTCTTTAACCCCGGATACTCTATTTGAGGTTTTATCCACCTTGATAAGAATACAATAAAGCTACGTTTGGTCATCAAATTTCTAATTGGGATAGGACCGGATAGGATAGGATATGAAATCCTGAAATTTTTTTATATCCTATCTATTATTTGGTGAATCGCAATATTAAAGTTGGATATGTTCACATCATATAATGTATATTTTTTTTTTATATAAACGGCATATCATTATAAATAAACCTAAATTCATAAATGGAGATTGTGAAAATCTCTCGTAACACTATTCCTTAATTTATTTTTATTTTATTTTTCCTCTTTTTATATTATTTTATTTATTATTTCTTTTTTCCCCTTTTATCATTCTTTAATAAAATTTTATCAAATAGTAAACCGTACTAACATACCTAAAATAAAAAAATACCTCAAATATATAATAAATATAAATATTTAATTTATAGATTGAATGTTTATTATAAGATAGAATTAAAGTTGAATATATAAATTAAAATATGATTAATTAAAAATAAATTTTTTTTTTATATTTTTAATTTATTAAATTAGAATTCAAATATTATTTATATTGAAATATAATTTCAATTTTGTTAATTTAATAAGTTTGTTATTCCAAAAAAATAACTTTCTTATTATGGATATTATAAATCCTATCCACTTTTATCCCACCTCCCCTATGGGATAATTTTATCCTATCTATATCCCATTAATATCCAACTTTATCCTGTCCTGAATGAGCACCAAACATAAAATAAAATAAATCATATCATATTCCGAATTTTATCTCGATTGTCAAAGGTGGTACAAAACATAAGAGAGGATAAGTTACCTCTCATTCTCATCCTCATCCAGGCTATCGAAACAAGGTGTAAACACTAAAATTTCATTGAATTTAACAACATATAAACATAATGCATGTCTATTCATGTGCCTTATAATTGTTGTGATTTTTGGGCCTGCCTCAAATGACCGGATTTACTCTTATCAAAAAGTAAATATATTGTTTACACAAGTGCAAATTGTTGAAATATGCATCTCAACAATAAATAGGGTCCAGTATTGGTGTCATCAAACGTCATCATTAACACGAAATTCTCATTATAGAAAGGTATACAATGCATCCATTTATAATTTTTTATCGCCCTATAAAATAAACATCATTTTGAAGTGAAACCCTTTTCTCTTTTCTTTTTCTGCTAGAGTAATTTTCTCGTGTTGGCAATGCACAACTTTAGTTTGCCCTCCAACTATAGAGGAGCAGGGAACGGGATAGCTATAGTTGTGCTTCGCCATGATGAGAATATTAATACAAATATCCAAGGTTGCTAGAAATTGAGTTTTATTTGTTGTGAGTGAACTTATTACAGGGGGGTGCATTGTGTGCCTTTTATATAATGGGAGTTTGGTTCCATGGATGGTACTTGATGCCCCCAGGATTTCACATTACCAATTGCCAAAAGTGCAAATTTGTACAATTTGCAATTACATAAATAGCACATATGCTTCATGATAAGAGTAAATCCAATCATTTTAGGCAGTCAAAACACAATACTTTAATGCCCTTATAGTTCTGTGATACGCCATGAAATTATGAGCGATAAATTCCGAGAGTTTATGGCCCATTTTGTAGCGTGAATACATGGTCCACATAGAATGCAATTTCTCATGTTATGTAATTGTAATCACACTTCAGATCAGTGATACGTGAATGAGGTAGATAAAATCATCATGCAAGGCAACTAGGATCAAAGCGTGGGATATATCTATTATGTAGCTAAAAATTACATCGGCAGATAGGTTTACATGATGAGCGTTAGTGCAATAATAAGGATATGAGTCAGGCGTCATGTCGATCCATCAATCGATCAATCGAGAGAGAGAGAGAGAGTCTATAATTGCATACTTAAGAAAGTATTCTGAGACATATTGCAAATAAGCTTCAAAATGAAGGATGTATATCATTAGAGGCAATCGAGTGAGAAAGATGAGGCAAGCAAGTGATATCAAAAGATGGAAAATGAAATCTTAAAGCTATAAACTGACCTCAGATTTTCGCAGAATCTAGATGAGAAAATGAGGCGAGTGCTCCTCCATCCCAAGAACACTCCCCAACCCCTCCTTGTTTTCTTTGCAGGGCTCTCTTCTACCTTTCCTTGTTCAACTTTAGTGGCTGAACTAATATAAGAGCGATCCCGATGGCTTCACTTGGCCTGAAGCCTTCTCTTCTGCTGATATGAAGAGGAATGATCATATGAGTGGGGTGAGGAAGGGGAATCGTTTGCCCGAGAGAAGTGACTTCATGTACTTTTAGATTTATGCCATTGATAATATTTGACGATACAAAAAGTTGGGTTATATTATTAAAGAGCGACTTTGTTTTGCTAGTTTATACTTTTGCAAAACAAGTAATTTACTTTCGATAAGAGCGTATCCAACCGTTTAAAGCATGTCAATGAGAAATCTCCACAAACAAGAGGCGCAGTAATGCACTTACCGATTCTTATGATAGATAATGAGATTCGTTGATTTATTTCTTCATGAAGGGCTAATTCAAATATATATTCAAATACGAATAAAATCCCAAATAAATTATCTTTGGTATATCTGCTATCCTTTCTCTGGTGACACTTGTATGGAAATTGACTAAAAATATCGGAATTACCATGTAATTCTAAATAAGGGGAAAAGCTTCTAAATTTATTGTATGACAATCCATTTAATCATAAACTTTTTAATTTGGCCAATATAATCTTAAACCTTTTGATGATTTGTTTGTGTAGTATTTCTAAAAATTTTGACCGAAAATCATTGATATATACAATTATTTCATTTTTTTTTTAAAAAATAAAATCTTTTTTCATTTTTGTTCCTTTTGTTTTCTTCCCTCTTCTTTCTCTATTTCCTCTGTTGATTGCTTACGTCCATATCAGCGATTTTGACCAAAATTGATCACGATGAGTACATTGGCAAATTATCTAAAGATTTAGGACTAGAAATTGGCCACATAGAAAAGTTTAATACTAAGTTGGCCATTGTACAGTAAATTTATGACTTTGTGGAAAATTGTAGCACAAATAAGCTCTCCAAGTAAGAACTCATCCATGACATACCATGATGGGACATTTTTCCGAAAGTGGATTCCTTCGAAAATGTACTTAGTAAAATAGGTCTCTTCTAGAACTACATTTCAAGCTAGAATTATCATTGCCAAATCATCTCTAAAATTGCCCAGTCGTCACCCTTTTCATCCCAATCACTTCTCCATTTATCTATTAAATATTTTGTACGGAGAAAATTCAGCGGCCATCTCTATCTTAACCATGAATTGTGCTACTTTCTTCTCGAAAACTACATAACCTTAAATTTGATAATTTTGCTCTTGATATTTTGAAATCTAATTTTATATAGTCCATATATGCAATTAACTAGCAAATTTCATTATAAGCTGTATGAGTGAGCTTTGGGTGTGATGCCCCAACTCTAAGAATAAGAGAGGACATTACAAGTAGGGACCTGCCTAAAATTGTCACCACCTTGAATTATACTTGAGTAATTATTGTACGATTTAACCCCAGTGAATAAGATTGGATCGTTATATTTAGTATCAGTGCTTGTGACGAAGTTCCTGATTCCCCGAGCCAAAATAGCCCATCTCAGATGGTCATGACTTGAATTCACTCCACCTTTAACTACTCCTTTGGAAAGTTTAGCTTAATGGAAGAGGTTGACTCGATGTATTGGGAGACTATGGAGGGAGAGACATCTTGTCCCGATGCACATTGCCATCTTCTCACGCAAATCTGACTCGAGCATCAAAGATTAATTAACAATAGAAATATCAAATAAAATGTAGAGAGGAGAAAGAAAAAGCTTTTGAGTTTTCGCCTTGATTTGGTCAAGAGGACTACGTATTCTTCACAAGAAGACAAAAATGCACGAAACATAACTGGTGAATAAAAAATGAAATGCTATCCCAAGTACAAGAGGTGACACACTTCGGAATTCGTAGTAAAAAGGAAGGAGAGAGCAAAATTTAGGGCCATGAGCTTTTTCTAGCGGCCTTATGTTACAAGGGCATTTGGTAGGTTGTTTGAAAAGGTTGTGCTCGTAGCCATATTTAAACAGCCAGATAATCTAGACGTCGTTCTTGTATGGGCAACAGCTACTATATAATTGGAATCAGGTACTTGCCCTAATTCTCACACTCCTTTCTTTGAGCACTTTTTATTCAGGAAATATCAACAATTTGAAAAATATTTACTAAAACAATGATTTGCTTATAAAAATAGATTGATGAATAGCATTTCAATGATCGACAAATACGTTTAACTATAGATTATCATTGATAATAACAAGATTTTCCTTTGACTAATTTTTCCAAAAAATATCAATAATCATTTTTGGAAAAACATTATTTAAACATTATTTTCTTTCGTGAAACAAAGAGAAAAAAAAGTGTCTCCTCGGTCGCCTAATAATATCGGGTGGTGTAAAATCTCCAGATTGGGAAATCCCATGACTAGCGGATGCATACTCAAGCAAAAATATCAAATCCAATGAAACAAGAAGAAACTGCAAGAAAGAAAATAGAAAGTGGACAAATCAAACAGCTTCGAATGTTTAGTGCAAAATCTCATCCTCCAAAGTCAAGAAGAGCAACTCAAAAATATAAAGACCCAATTACATAAGCAACTCAACTGGATTCGGTCAATTCTCTAAATTTGCAGAGATCTATTATGCTCAAGTGACTTGATTGATCATAAAAAAGTAGTCACGCAAGCAGCAAAACGAACGGTTCAAACCTCCATTCGTCCTCTCGCATCTGTTAGTGGAAGTTGTAACTCTTCATCATGATCGAACCCAAGCGCGCACCTGGGAAAAGGTCGTCGTTATGTTGATGCACGCTCCTGGGTCTCTTCTGCATCTTTCTCAGTCTCTTGCCACCTGTCAAGAATGCCAGATCCTCTTTGATTTCTTCCCTCGACAGCGCCACCGGAAACTTCCTTATCCTCTCTGGAATCTCCTTCTTGCTCTTCGTTTCTACGGCCGTGTCTCTCTCAGGATTGCGATGCCCTGGCCGTGTGTCCTTTCTTGGTCTCAAATCCCACGGCTCCCTTTTCTTCTCCTCGTCTTTCTCCACTGGACTTGGGTTGATTCGCGTAGAACTATCGTCGTTGTCGGCTTTTTCGCTTTTCAAAGAGACGAAATACCAATCTCCCCTCACTCTCCAAATGTTTCTTCGCAGACATGTCATTTGAAGTAACTGGGGAAACACCGGAGGTATTCTCGGGAGGAGAAACCGGAAGACCATCGCCTGCTTCCATGATTGACGAGCAAAACAATAGAAAATAAGATGGCGATTAGGGTTTGGTGGAAGTGAGAGTCCCAAATCTACAGACCTAACAGACTTCGGCTTTTAAGTTGTAATTGTGTCTAAATTCTGAAAAATTATCTGTTTTCAAAACTTGATTGGCAAGAAATAAAGAAAAAGTTTCTTCAAACAAAAGTTGTTTTCTTTTCTTTTTCCTTCTTTTCTTTTTTCCAAACAGAGGTTTCTGAATAACATTTAAAGCTCTCTTAAAGTCCACATGTCAATCTTGTATTCAACAAATTTTGTAGGAGCGACTTAATATATTTACACCCGCAAAGGCACATAAATAGTGTGTTTGTGCAACAAATTGACATTTGAAAGATTAAGTAAAGTCACTTTATGTAAAGAAATTATTGATATAGATACACACAACAAAGAAAAAGTATTAATACCCATTGGAAGAAAAGATCATTTCAAGATTTTAACTTCTTTCAGGAAGGTTGTT
This sequence comes from Eucalyptus marginata, assembly GCA_014182565.1. NCBI lineage: Eukaryota > Viridiplantae > Streptophyta > Magnoliopsida > Myrtales > Myrtaceae > Eucalyptus > Eucalyptus marginata. Next base: position 31,983,203 of record CM024588.1, read on the forward strand.
CTAAATTAGAAAATATGAAAACAAGATAAAATTATTAATTTATTCATTTGTCAATGGACATAACACGTGTAAAATACATAAATGAGGATATTTAGAGGGAAAAAAATAGCCATTCCTTTAAAGTAAGACATTCTTTTTAATTTACACTAGTCCTTACACGCGCTGCATGCGAGTCAGATTGTTGTTGTATCTGTTTGCTCAATCAACAAAACAACACGTGTGAGATTGCTTTACAAATGCTTTATATGATATAAGTTGGTGAAATAGGACTGATAGGAGTTAAGAAAAAGGTCAATTTGTAAAATAATCAGGTACTAACATTCTTTAAGTATATTATATTCAAGTTCACCTCCTTTCTCTCACTCTCAATAAAGTGTATTCAGAGTTTTCTCTAATGGCCAAAGTTTAAGTACCCTCAAACTGTCTTCGTTTAACCTTACTTTGTTTCCTTCTACCGGTTCCCTAATGGAATTTACCTCAATTATAGCTTCTTTACTTTTCAAATATTAATTGATCTCACGACAAGTTACTTTCATCTCCTTCAATTGTTATTCATTTATTGCCGCATCACAAAGCACGGAAAAATTCCAAATAAAAGCTTGAAGTGGAACCATTTTCTCAAAAAAAAAAAAAATTAATCTAAAGTGGACTTTATTTCAAATAAGGATTCAAAGTGGCGAAATCAGTCTCATATTAGGACCTCAACTTGTTGGTTGGCCAAATATTTGTTGGTAGATTTCTCTGGTAACCAAAATGGGGTTAATTTTGTTAGAAATTCCAAATTGATTAAAGATCAAGTTCTTCCTTTAAAATTTCACATTTTCTTCTTCCTCTCCCATTAATACTGAAGCAAATTGTTCTCGCCTAATCCTCAGTTGCTCTGTGGCCACTCCTCATTGCTCCTCACTTGCTCCTCGCAAGCTCTCGCCAATCGTTAGGCATCGTCTCTCCTTTCCCAAGTAGGGTGTTCAAACTTGGGTTTGAGCCAGATTTATTCATGACCAATGCCTTGATTCACTTATTGTTAGCTTTCAGAAGACCTGGACTGCCCGTTGGTGTTTGACACTCGGTTTATTCTAGATTCCTTTTGCTGGAATGCTTCGACAAAAGGCTTGATTTTATACAAAAGCATGAAAGGACAAGAAAAATAATAAGCAAATCAAACGTGCACCTAAGCCGATGATAGAAGAATAAATGCATGTATGATGTTATCTAGGTTCACTCCCATGTGGAGGAAGCCCAATGAATAACAAGCCTAAAAAGGCTTGAGCCCATATGATAAGTCATATGGAGAAATAGAGTTTCTCACTATCTTTTAAGTTGTAGCCATCAAGAAGTTATCAGAGATGTAGTAACAAGAAAAAAAGAAAAAGCAGAAAGTCTGGTGTTTGTAGATTAGTCTAATTTACATCAAGTTGGCATCGGAGGTTAATTTGTGGTCCAATTGAGCTAAAATTTTGTCAGCGTGTTCGTGGCGCACTCTTCTCGAATCAAGATGGTTTGATTTTTGTCTAAAGGTCCATACACTAGGTTTTTTGTGAATTGATCAAAACTTGCGTTTTTGGTTAGATTATCCTTGATCTCTTGTGAAATTTATGTGTATTATCAAGAATGATGTTCTTGAGATCTTTGTTGCTATGTACCTCTAGTATTTATTAGAGTGATAGCGAAGCCAAGCCTTCACCTATAGGCGAAGGGACGGACGAAAGCCCGACAAAGGCCTATGATATAAAAGTAAAGAACTTTGTTCACCCGATTTTATCAATAGTGAAGATTTTTGGGTAAATTGCAGTCCAATGGTTTTTTATCTCCTCACACCGAGGTTTTCCACATAAAAAAAAAAAAAAATCATATTGCGTTTGCATGCTTGATATTTATTTTGCTCTACTATATCGGTTCCTATTAGGTTTACATAAGAGGTGAGATTATTTTATTCTGCTGCATTAATCCGATATTGTCCAAATTGTTATTGTTTTCCCATCAAAGTGGTATTAAAGCTTTAGTTATTGTTTGATTTGATGCCTTGTGTTAAACAATTGAAATGAATACAAGTAGAATTGTTACATTAAATGTTTCAAGTTATCATATTTGGAAAGGAAAAATGGAAGATCTTTTATATGTGAAGGATTATTATCTACCTATATTTGTTGAAGAGAAATCAGAGAATAAAACTGATGCTGAATGGTCTATATTTCATCGTCAAGTGCATGGTTATATCAGGCAATAGGTAAATGATAATGTTTTGAACCATATCATTGAGGAAACAGATGCACACAATTTGTGGGATAAGCTCAAACAGTTATATGCTAAAAAAACTAGGAATAATAAGTTATTTATGATAAAATAGATGATGGCTTTGAGATATCAATATGGTACTCGTTTGATTAATCATTCAAATTCTTTTCAAGGAATTATCAATCAGTTAATTGCGTTGGAAATCAAGTTTGATAATGAGAAACAAGCACTATGGTTGTTTGGTACTTGTTGGACTCATGGGAGATGTTTCGAATGTCTTTGTCTAATTCTACCTTGGATAGTACAATTACCATGGATCTAACCAAGAGTAGTATTTTGAATGAAGAGATGAGAAGAAAGACACAGGGATTATCCTCTTCACACTCTGATGCCTTAGTTGTTGAGAAAAGAGGAAGAAGTGAGTCTCGAGGTCCAAGAAATAGAGATAAAAGCACATGCAAATACAATACATTTGCTAATGTTGAGTATCATTATTGCCATCAAAAGGGACATATTCAAAGGTTTTTCCATCAATTCAAAAGAGATAAACAAAAAGAGAAAGGTAAAGAGAAGAAAAGTGATAATGACAGCGATAACAATCATGTTGCTACACTTAAAGAAGACTTTCTTATTGTCTTTGATGGTGATGCAGTGAATCTTGTATGTCATGAAACCAATTGGGTAATTGGTAGTGGTGCATTTATTCATGCTACATCTCATATGGATTTCTTTACATCATATGAGTCAGGTGACTTTGGATCAATGAAGATGGGAAACAATAGGTTGGCTGAAGTTGTAGGCATTATAGATGTGTGCCTAGAGACTAGTAATGGCATGAGTTTAGTATTGAATAATGTTAAGCATATACCTTATATTCATTTGAATTTGATTTCCACAAGCAAGCTGGATGACAAAAGGGTACTGCACTACTTTCAGTGATGGTCGATAGAAGCTTACAAAAGGTTCTCTAGTTGTGGTTTGAGGTGAAAAATATTATTCGTTGTGCATTATACAAGCAAAGTTGTCCATAGACAAAATTAATGCAATAGATAGCAAAGAGAAAGCTGAGTTATGGCACAAGAGGCTCAGTTATATTAGTGAGAAGGGTTTGTCAATATTAGCCAAGAAGAAACTTCTTTTAGGTATAAAAAGTTAAGTGTTGAAAAGGTGTGCTCACTGTTTAGCAAAAAAACAAAAAATAGAGTTGCATTCAAAAGCTTTCCTCTTTCAAGAAAATCAAGTATACTTGATCTAGTGCATTTTGATGTTTGTGGTCCTATGAAGATAAAATCACTTGGTGGCTTAAGTATTAGATACTTTTAAGTAGTTTTAGGCTTCAATAGAGAGACGGACTAGAAAAAAGTTGAAATACATTTGAACTGATAATGGGAGAGAGTATATTGGACCTTTTGATGAATATTGCAAACAACAGGGTATTCAACATCAAAAGACAACTCTCAAGATGCCTCAGTTAAATGACTTAGTTGAGAGAATGAACAGGACACTGATTGAAAATGTAAGATGTTCACTTTCACAGTCAAAGTTGCTAGGATCCTTTTGGGATGAGGCTTTAAGTACTGTTACACATGTACTAAATCTTACTCCATGGATTATTCTAAAATTTGATGTTCCTAATAGAGTTTGGACAAATAAAGATGTTTCTTATGATTATTTGTGTGTCTTTAGGTGCAAGGCATGTCACGCCCCGAACCCCGAGCGCGCCAACATCCCACCATGGTCATTCAAATGCGACGTTCCCAGGTTAAGTCACTGACCCAATCAATTCTTTAATGCGCATGCGGAAGCATATTATAAAACCCCTGACAATAAAATATGGGATAGAAAAGTAGGAAGCAATTTCACAACAATACACTTAACGCAAATCAACGGAATTACAAACGAAGGCCTACAGCCAAAAGTCTACAAAAGACCGACTCTTCAAAAGGAACTGTCCTACGACCTACAAGTCGGACACGTTCTCCAAGGCTCCAGACTTCACCTCTACAACTCTTCAAGGCCAACCAAAGCGATCTGGTCGCTCCGTCCACAAGGGACCTGAAAATGTTGGCCCACAACGGGGTGAGACATCGTCTCAGCAAGTTCGACCCCCTAAACCCCTATTAGAAAGAAAATACATCCCGAGTGGCCTAGCCACATCACACAGAAGACTTACCTCGTCTTCCTTCCTTCCTACAGGTTAGCACAATTTATATCACATGAACTCAAGTAATAATAAAAATTCAAACAATTGGAACGCCAACACTGTCATAGAAACCATAGATGCACTCGGCACGCATTCCAATTATTATTCACTTTGCCACACAAGGGCATAGCCTCGCTTGCAATTCAGCTATCTTCGACATTAATGCCGGGCAATCGCCTCCCCCTTGGAGCGCGGCTTCGTCACTACGTCGACGGCATTCCCGAAGGAGCATAGATCCGTTGGCCTAGCCTCTCTTGCGATCCGAGCCACGTCACTACACTGATGGCAATCCACAAAGAATACAGGTCCAGTTGGCCTAGCCTCTACTGTGACCCGAGCCACGTCACACACTGACAGCAATCCACAAAGAATACATGTCCAGTTGGCCTAGCCTCTACTGCGACCCGAGCCACATCACACACTGACGGCAATCAAAGGAAACACAGGTCCAGTTGGCCTAGCCACTACTGCGACCCAAGTTTTTCAATCAACACACGACAAATCGATACTGACCCTCGGACACTCCACATTTTATTCACATACTCCAATTACGGTAATAATCCTTAAAAATCCAATTCTTGCATCAAAATCCAACATTTGGGTTTTTATGGTTAAAAACCCTATTTATCACAATCAACACTCAATTTGCCACATCCATTCATCAAATTCAAATTCTAAATGCACAAAGAACGATCGGCATGAAATTCTAAGCAATTGAGGTCAAAAATAATTTTTCGAGTTTCTTTTTTTATATATATATAATAATAATCAACCCTCAATTTGCCACATCCATTCATCAAATTCAAATTCTAAATGCACAGCGACGATCAGCACGAAATTCTAAGCGATTGGGGCCAAAAATAATTTTTCGAGTTTTTTTTTATAATAAATAATAATATTTTAATGATTTTCGGAATATAATATATTCTTAAATTCCAGAATTTCGAAACAATTAAATAAATCAAAAATAAAACCCATTATGTCACATCAAGGCTTATATTAAAAATAAACCTACTTAATTTTAAACTAAACACAAATTTAACTTAATTAAACACCCTAATCTAATCCTCGATCAAATAAACTAATCAACCCACATAAACTCACTTAACTTAGACTAAGCACACTTAGGGCATCATTAACCGTCTAATCAAGATTTAGTGAGCTAAACTCATCGGATTAGCGAGCCGAGCGCGCCAAAACGACGGGGCCGACGCGAGGATCAACTTTCCTCAAGGCGGGCCGAGCATCCGGGGCCGGGAAGGCGGCCAAAAAGGGCCAAAACCAGGCTGCAAAACCCATTTTTGCAGTTGCTGGTTTGGTGCCGATGGAGGGGAAACGGTGGCTGGTTTGGGTCGGAAACCGGCGGAGGAGGGCGGCGGCGAGCTGGCGGCTGGCTGGCGGGGCCTCACGGCGGTGGCGACGACGACAAGAAGCTGCTGGAGCTGGGCGACGGCGGACGAACGGGCGGAGGCAAGCGGACGAGGGCGGCTCGCGCGGGCGGAGGGCGGCGGCGCACGTGCGGCGTGCGCGGCGACGGCGTCGCGGCGAGCGGCCGACGGCGGTGTGGAGCGGCGAAGGGCGGCCGGCCGGGCGGTCGGCTTGGCTGCCGGTCGGTCGAGCGCCCCCCCCCCTTCCTTTCTCTCTCCTCCCATCTTCAAGACAACCTTCCTTGATTCAAGGAAGAAGATGAGTCCTTTTTTTCCAAGAGCAAATCTCCACCCTACACTTGTCCAAATCTTAGCCACTCTTGCCCTACACCATGACATCACCAAGTGATGTCATACTCCACTAACCCAAACTCCCACAACCTTATTCCAATAGGTTCAATTTTATTTTCCGCCGGGGCATGAATTCTTGTACATCAAATTCTTCAATTATCTTCTAATTGAACCGAATTGAAGTCCATAAAATTAATCCAATGTTACCACACTTAAGTTCACATAATCACTTGACCATAGAATTAACTTAGATCCCAAAAGCACGACCAAAAGTGGGCCTATTAATTTCTCGAGCCAAATTAACCATACTTTGATTATTTTGCCAAAAAACTCGGTTTGCATGAAAAATCCTCTGAAGATGAGTCAATGTTCCTAAAATGATTTGTGACACACCATGACTTCCAATTTCTGAATTCGATCTCAATTTCACGGTTAATTTCACTCTGGCACGATATTTGCGCGTCCTGATCTATCGGGTAGCTTTTAGAAATTTTCGTGCATTTGACCTGTGGTTGATCAATTCAAGCCACAACGTACATCCTTGACACATTGGCGACTCTCGATTGTTGGGAAAATCTCAAGGTTTCAAACACGGACACAGGGTACCCAAACGACAGAAAAGCCGGCCTAGTGCCGATCGACAAAAATTGTGCAATCTGGTGGAATCACCCACACTCGATCACATGCCTCTATCGAGTCGACCTATCTCCGGTCTCTAATCGATTTTTAACTGTGCCGTAATGACTCTTGCAGATCAACCCGGTCGAAAGATCGTTTCCTGGTCAATTTCTCGGGTCTGATGCATTAGAATTTCTTAATGGCTTCACCCGATAGACTAGTTATCCCATGAGTGATCAGTTCAGGGAAAAGAACTATATGCGTGCAGATGAAATGCCCATTTCAATTTATTGAAAATAGAATTGGAAATTCGGGATGTCACAACTCTTCCCCTCTTATAAAAATTTCGTCCTCAAAATTTAAACCTTTACCAAATTCTTAAACACAAAGGTGGGGGTACTGTCATCTCATCGAATCTTCTTTTTCCCCGGTTGCACTTTTTGTATTGCGGTATTGCCAGATCACTTCCAAACTTGTCCGAACCATTACGGAATCAAAATGCTGAACACTTGCCCACTTTTGCGAAAATAAAAGCTGCAAAAAAATTGGTTCTTTTTATCTTTTTATTTTTCCCTTTTTCCACTAAGCGGCTAACTGCCGCATCGGGGATCCGAACTCCCGACTTCAAACCCCTTTCTTCATTCCCAGGTACCACTCAGCTAAAGGTACCAACAGTGTCTCGAATTACTTTCTTTATCCATTTAAAGTCAAAATCCTCATTTGAACCCAAATTTCGATGGGTACCGATTTAAATTCTCTTTCATCTTCCATTCTTTAACAAAACACGATGTCCCTATCATAGGCAACATTTAAGGAAAAAAAATATTTCCCTTACTTGAAATTCTAAAGGTTTGCGATTCTAATCTGCGAAGCTAAGCTGGCGATTCCGAGTGGCCTCAAGTCTGTCTCTGATAACTACAACTGAATCACTGAATTCTGAACCAACTCTGGACCTGCGATTTTCTGTTCTCTGATCTCACCACGACCAACTGAAGTTATGTACACTCTACTCTGCTCTGCTTCGAAAGAACCATTTGACTTGTTCTATTGAAACCGGGAACCAACGAAAACTCTGGCGGCAGCGTCGGCGTAAGCGAACTCAACGAGAAGGAGTTGTTCCTTTCCACTTCCTTTGAAAACCAACCCACATGTTCTCAACCTGTCCTCAAAGGTCTGAATTGCCCTTTAAAACTAGTCATCCATCTAAAGATGATAATCCGTACTATACTGTAGTTTCATTCCCAAAACACTTTGCAACTCTTCCAAAAGATAGCCATGAATTTTCGGTCTCGGTTTGAAGAAATCATTACCAGCACTCAAAATAGACGAACTCTTTGACGCACGTACAACTCAGCGTGTGTGTCCAAATCCAGGTCCTTTCGTACTGCGATGAAGTGAGCCGACTTTGTTAGTCTGTCGACCACTATTCAAATCGAATCATTTCCTTTTTGACTCCTTGGTAGCCCGGTCACGAAGTCCATCACGATATGCTCCCATTTCCACTCGGGAATCTCGAAAGGTTATATACATCCTCTCGGTTCATAGTGCTGGGTTTTGACCTGCTGACAAATCCAACACTTGGCGACATGCTTGGCAATGTCCGCCTTCATACCAGACCACTAGCAGTGTCGACGCCAATTCAGATACATCTTGGTACTACCAGGATAAATGCTGTAACTATTACGATGAGCTTCTGACAATATCTCTTCTTTAAGTGCCACATCGTCAGGTGCACACAATCGCCCTCGGAACTTTAGTGTTCCGTTATAAAAATCTGGAAGTGAGGCTTCTCTCTTTTCTGTATTTGCTTGCACGACTTTCTGAATCTCTGAATCTGACCACTGAAGCGTTCTGATTTTGATTTGCACATCCAGCTTGATTTTGAGGATGGCCATAAAAGTCTAAAGGTGGCCTACTTCAATTTTAAAACCCAAGTCTTGTGTCTTCTCAATTAAAACTCATTCCTTAAGTACCATTTGCACTACTGATCACAACTCTAGTATTTCCAAAGTTCCAACTAGCGACGCTGTCTCATATTCAATTTTTCCTGAGAGAATAAATACTGAAGGCTATGCTGATTAGTGAGGATCCATAATCTTTCTCCACACAACTAACATCTCCAAATTTACAGTGCAAAGATTAAAGTTGCGAGTTCTAAGTCATGCATCGAGTAATTTAGCTCATGAGGTCTCAACAAACGGGATGTGTATGCAACAACCCTGTCATGCTGCATCAACACACGACCCAATCTTTTAAATGACGCATCACTGTAGATCTCGAATCTTACTGGACCAGATGAGATAGTAAACACAGGTGCAATAGTTAGCTTTTGCTTAAGCTCTTGGGAACTATTCTCGCACTTATTTGACCACACAACTTTTTTTTTTTCCTTCATCAGAAGTCTTGTCAACGGCAATGCTAACACTGAAAGCTTTTCTACAAACTATCTATAATACTTTGCTACTTTTGATCTCTGTCACTGTAGTCGATCTTAGCTAGTTGATCATTGTCCTTATCTTGGCTGGGTCCACTGAGATTCCTTCTCCGGAGATGACGTAACCTAGGAACGTCACACGAGTTAACCAAAACTCGCACTTGCTGAACTTGGCGTACAACTCATGATTCCCCAAAGTCCGAAGCACTATTCTTAAGTGCCTTTCATGATCCTCAATACTCCTCAAGTATACTAGAATGTCGTCAATGAACACGATTACAAACTAATCTAAGTACTCCCTAAACACACGGTTCATCAAATCCACGAAAGCAGTTAGAGCATCCTTCAAACCAAACGGCATTACAATAAACTCATAATGGCCGTATTGAGTGCGAAATACTGACTTCGGTATAACCTCATTTCCAATCCCCAGATGACACCCTGTCCTCAAGTCGATCTTAGAGAATCTCAATACTCCTGGAAGCTGATCGAACAAGTCATTGACCCTCGACAATGGATACTTGCTCTTGATTATTATCTGATTGAGTTACTGATAGTCGATGCATAAGCGCAACGAACCATATTCTTTCTTCACGAACAGGGTTGGTGCTCTCCAAGGTGATGCATTAGGGCGTATGAATCCCCTTCCCAACAATTCATGAAGCTGCACTTTCACTTTCAGTTCTTTCAACCTTAACAACGCCATCCGGTATGGAGTCTTGAAGACTACCTCTGTTCCGGGTGCTAATTTGATTGCGAACTCTATTTCTCTTTCTAACAACAAACTTGACACTTCTTCAGGAATTACCCCATAAAACCTCAGTACCACGATTATGTTCTCCATATTCGGCTCCTCAACTGCCGCATCCATTACAATTGCCATGTAGATTTGACAACCAACAACCAGAACCAGGTCATCTTTAGTGATAAATGACAAGGAGTGCAGGTCCTCTTCGACTTTCGGAAATTTTTAACTTTTGCACACTAATTAAACAAACCGAATTATATCACTACTATAATTCATAACCTCAGAAAATTTCTTGAGCCAAACCTTTTTCAAAATGACTTCAAAATCATACTTAAACAAACTCTTCAAGTACAACTATAGTCAAAGATTCATCTTTCTATTACTTTATTACCACAACGAAAATTTTATAACCTTCACTCAAAATTCTGCTGCGCGACTTTGATAAAACATCTCAAAAACACCATTCCCTTGATCGATGCATGGTCGACTCATTCATGCTCCCCTAGCCATCTTAGTGGCGTCCTGTCTGCAGTAACGGTACTTATGTTCTCCCAGACTTACGCGGATAGTTCCTAACCCGACGGCCATGCTGGCCACATACAAAGCATGCTCCCGTTAAACCGAGACACTTAATTGATCCATGTTTCCTTCCACAAACTCGGCACACGATCGGTGAGTCCTTTGCCTCCTGTCGGGTGATAGAATGCACCCTCCATTGCACTGGGGTTCTGTTCCAAGTACCCCACTAAATGTCCCGAAGCATGTTTCCCCTATTCTGTTCTATTAACGGCGGTGACATAAACTGCTGTGGTTCCATCTATCTGTATGGACAACCCTTGATCAGATGGCCGTGTTGGCGACCCTTGTATCAAGTCTTTTCCCTCTTACAAGACGGGACACATCCATGTCTTTTCCTACAAGCACAACACACATCAATCGAGTTAGGCACTGACTTTCCAATTCTACTTTGCCAGTTAGGTGAAAGGGGCACATTCCTTCTTACATCGGCCTTTCCTCTCATTGATTTCCATCTTCGCTTAAACTGAACTTTGACTTAGATACGGTGACTTGTTCCTTGATCACAACTCCAATTTGGGCCTCAACAGGCGCAGTAACAACAACAGTTACGGCACTGGCAACAACAGTGACAACAGGAACAGCGGCGGCTCGATCTTGATCTTGCTAACTCAAAAAGCTTCATAAAGACTACCACGCCAGAACGATCCCCACAAACCTAGGATCGCTCGATGCTGCTACACTCTCAGTACCGACTTGCAGCGATACTCTTACAGAATTAAATGACCCCACAAACATACTACCAAACAGCTATCAACCACATGCATCAGCATAATAAAAGTCTTTCCTACTAACTATCCCATGACTCATCACACCTTATCACTCCATACATAGACCATGCTCTGATACCACTTAAACGGGGATGTCACGCCCCGAACCCCGAGCGCGCCAACATCCCACCATGGTCATTCAAATGCGACGTTCCCAGGTTAAGTCACCGACCCAATCAATTCTTTAATGCACATGCGGAAGCATATTATAAAACCCCTGACAATAAAATATGGGATAGAAAAGTAGGAAGCAATTTCACAACAATACACTTAACGCAAATCAATGGAATTACAAACGAAGGCCTACAACCAAAAGTCTACAAAAGACCAACTCTTAAAAAGGAACTGTCCTACGACCTACAAGTCGGACACGTTCTCCAAGGCTCCAGACTTCACCTCTGCAACTCTTCAAGGCCAACCAAAGCGATCCGGTCGCTCCGTCCACAAGGGACCTGAAAATGTTGGCCCACAACGGGGTGAGACATTGTCTCAGCAAGTTCGACCCCCTAAACCCCTATTAGAAAGAAAATACACCCCGGGTGACCTAGCCACATCACACAGAAGACTTACCTCGTCTTCCTTCCTTCCTGCAGGTTAGCACAATTTATATCACATGAACTCAAGTAATAATAAAAATTCAAACAATTGGAACGCCAACACTGTCATAGAAACCATAGATGCACTTGGCACGCATTCCAATTATTATTCACTGCCACACAAGGGCATAGCCTGCTTGCAATTCAGCTATCTTCTGACATTAATGCCAAGCATCACCTCCCCCCCTTGGAGCGCAGCTTCGTCACTACGTCGACGGCATTCCCGAAGGAGCATAGATCCAGTTGGCCTAGCCTCTACTGCGATCCGAGCCACGTCACTACACTGACGGCAATCCACAAAGAATACAAGTCCAGTTGGCCTAGCCTCTACTGTGACCCGAGCCACGTCACACACTGACGGCAATCCACAAAGAATGCAGGTCCAGTTGGCCTAGCCTCTCTTTGCGACCCGAGCCACGTCACACACCGACGGCAATCAAAGGAAACACGAGTCCAGTTGGCCTAGCCACTCTGCGACCCGAGTTTTCAATCAACACACGACAAATCGTTATTGACCCTCGGACACTCCGCATTTTATTCACATACTCCAATTACAGTAATAATCCTTAAAAATCCAATTCTTGCATCAAAATCCAACACTTGGGTTTTTATGGCTAAAAACCCTATTTATCACAATCAACACTCAATTTGCCACATCCATTCATCAAATTCAAATTCTAAATGCACAGCAACGATCAGCACGAAATTCTAAGCAATTGAGGTCAAAAATAATTTTTCGAGTTTCTTTTTTTTTTATATATATATAATAATAATCAACCCTCAATTTGCCACATCCATTCATCAAATTCAAATTCTAAATGCACAGCGACGATCATTCTAATTGGGGCCAAAAATAATTTTTCGAGTTTTTTTTATAATAAATAATAATATTTTAATGATTTTCGGAATATAATATATTATTAAATTCCAGAATTTCGAAACAATTAAATAAATCAAAAATAAAACCCATTATGTCACATCAAGGCTTATATTAAAAATAAACCTACTTAACTTTAAACTAAACACAAATTTAACTTAATTAAACACCCTAATCTAATCCTCAATCAAATAAACTAATCAACCCACATAAACTCACTTAACTTAGACTAAGCACACTTAGGGCATCATTAACCGTCTAATCAAGATTTAGTGAGCTAAACTCACCGGATTAGTGAGCCGAGCACGCCAAAACGACGGGGCCGACGCGAGGATCAACTTTCCTCAAGGCGGGCCGAGCATCCGGGGCCGGGAAGGCGGCCAAAAAGGGCCAAAACCAGGCTGCAAAACCCATTTTTGCAGTTGCTGGTTTGGTGCCAATGGAGGGGAAACGGCGGCTGGTTTGGGTCGGAAACCGGCGGAGGAGGGCGGCGGTGAGCTGGCGGCTGGCTGGCGAGGCCTCACGGCGGCGACAATGACGACGGCAAGAAGCTGCTGGAGCTGGGCGATGGCGAACGAACGAGCGGAGGCGAGCGGACGAGGGCGGCTCGTGCGGGCGGAGGGGCGGCGGCGCGCGCGGGCGCGCGCGCGGCGACGCGGCGCCGGCAGCGGTGTCGAGCGGGAAGGGCGGCCGGCCGGGCGGTCGGCTTTGCTGGCCGGTCGGTCGAGCTCCCCCCCCCCCCTTCCTTTCTCTCTCCTCCCATCTTCAAGACAACCTTCCTTGATTCAAGGAAGAAGATGAGTCCTTTTTTTTCCAAGAGCAAATCTCCACCCTACACTTGTCCAAATCTTAGCCACTCTTGCCCTACACCATGACATCACCAAGTGATGTCATACTCCACTAACCCAAACTCCCACAACCTTATTCCAATAGGTTCAATTTTATTTTCCGCCGGGGCATGAATTCTTGTACATCAAATTCTTCAATTATCTTCTAATTGAATCGAATTGAAGTCCATAAAATTAATCCAATGTTACCACACTTAAGTTCACATAATCACTTGACCATATAATTAACTTAGATCCCAAAAGCACGACCAAAAGTGGGCCTACTAATTTCTCGAGCCAAATTAACCATACTTTGATTATTTTGCCAAAAAACTCGGTTTGCATGAAAAAATCCTCTGAAGATTAGTCAATGTTCCCAAAATGATTTTTGACACACCATAACTTCCAATTTCTGAATTCGATCTCAATTTCACGGTTAATTTCACTCTAGCACGATATTAGCGTGTCTTGATCTACCGGGTAGCTTTTAGAAATTTTCGTGCATTTGACCTGTGGTTGATCAATTCAAGCCACAACGTACATCTTTGACACATTGGCGACTCTCGGTTGTCGGGAAAATCTCAAGGTTTCAAACACGGACACAGGGTACCCAAACGACAGAAAAGCCGGCCCAGTGCCGATCGACAAAAATTGTGCGATCTGATGGAATCACCCACACTCGATCACATGCCTCTATCGAGTCGACCTATCTCCGGTCTCTAATCGATTTTTAACTATGCCGTAATGACCCTTGCAGATCAACCCGGTCGAAAGATCGTTTCCTGGTCAATTTCTCGGGTCCGATGCATTAGAATTTCTTAATGGCTTCACTCGATAGACTAGTTATCCCATGAGTGATCAGTTCAGGGAAAAGAACTATATGCGTGCAGATGAAATGCCCATTTTAATTTATTGAAAATAGAATTGGAAATTCGGGATGTCACAAGGCATTCGTACATATCCCCAAAGATGAGAGGTCTAAATTTGATGTGAAAATAAAACGATGCATATCGATTGACTATGGACAAGATATGTTTGGTTACAAATTTTATGATCCAATTGAGAAGAAAATTGTAAAAAGCAGAGATGTTGTATTTATGGAAAATTAGACAATACATTATATTAAGAAATCATAGATGATTTCAACACCACACGTTAGTGATGATTTGGTTGACTTGGATCTTGTTCCTCTCACACATATTCCTGCACAGGTTGATGAGGAGCAGCAGGAAGTGAATGTTTCAAATAATGAACATGTCCTTGAACATGTTGAAACAGATAACATTGTTCTTGAACCAAAAGCTCATTAGATGCTCCACCGAATGTTCCAGTCCGGAGATCCATTAGAGACCGACAACCTTCCACTTCCTGCAAACCCTAGAGACATTAGGGAACGTGGTCGGGCAGCAAGCTTAGAATCAAGCTACCACCGTCGCCACTAACACTACTACCACCAATGCTACTGTTGCCATTGCTGCACCTACTGAAGTCCCACCTGAAAATGGGAATGGTGAGCAGCCTATGCACAAGCTGGTGGAGCGGTGTCTGAGGCTGAAGCCTCCAAAGTTTACTGGAGCAAGTGACCCCAAGGCTGCAACCCTTTAGGTTCGAGAGTTGGAGAAGGCTTTTGAACTACTGAGGTGCTTAGAGGAGGACAAGGTGACCCTGACCAAATATCAGCTGTAGGGTAACGTGAGCACGTGGTAGGAGACCACTAAAGGAATAGTGTTTCCCGAGGATATGATCCAGGAGTAGAATGCCTTCGTCAAAGTGTTCTATGAGAAATATTTCTCAGACTGTGCTTGAGAATAGAAGATGGCCGAGTTCCAACGCCTCCGCCAAAACCAAATGACTATAGATCAGTATGAGGCGAAGTTCGTTGAGCTATCTGTCATGCCCCGATCCTCGAGCGCGTGCCCATCCTTCTCTGGTCGATGATATTTTACGACTTCTCAGGACGAGTCGCCGACCTTTTCATTTTATTGCACATGTGGAAGCGGATTATAAATCCCCTGACAGTAACCATCTCGGGATAGAAAAGTGGAACAACAATTTCACAAACAAACATGCCTTTATAAACATATGCTAAGTCACGTACAAGAGTCTATGGTCAAAAGACTACAAAAGACTATTCTCCAAAAGAAGCGGTCCTATCCGACCTATACTTCATATCACCTCCTCTCTGCTCCAAGTCCTCCACTCGATGACCCTGAAATGGTTATTCAATAACCAATGAGACAATGTCTCAGCAAGTCTATGCTCTAAACTTTGACTAAGAGGGAAAGATGCTAAGAAGCGTCTTAAGCATGCAATCACACAATCAAGGAGACTTACCTTGTCTCAGTTCCACCTTGTAGGTCAGCACAGTTCATATCACAAACCAGAGCAGTACTCAAGATCAATTAACGCAACACTCAATTCTTAAATCAATACAGGGGTCCTGATTATAGAGCCAAATTGTTATGACACGTCTCATACCGTGTCACCCAATTTTGTCCCATAATCAGACACATTCAACTCAATTCATCATGCGTTCCTAATTTTGATCTCGGCATATAGCATGGCCTACTCTCAGTTCGGCGGTTTTCTGGCATTGCCAAGCTTCGTCTCACCCCATTGAGCACGGCACGTCACTTCGTCGATGGCTTTCCCGAAGGAGCATAGAGTCCAGAATCTACTGCGATCGGCTTCCCTTTGTCAAGGGGTATACCAAATAGGGATAACGTCCAGCTCAACAGACCGAGACGATTTCTCTTAATCATCACACGATCACTCAAATATGGCCCAAGGCACTGTGCATTGCACTCAAATGCTTCAATTAAAATAGTGAACCTAGCCTTTTTCTTCATATTAGAAATATGCATGAAAATAGTCGTGTGTGGGTACACGGTTAACTTGACCCAGAAAAATTGATATCTTCCACTTTTAAAATCCCATTATTTTATATATTATATAAAACCATTTTTAGTGTTAAAATCCAACACCCGGGATTTTCTGAATAAATATTAGAAATCCACAATTTTTGGAATTAAATACCAAAAATCCATTCAGCACTCAATTTGCATAAATTAGCACTCAATTGTAGAAATTAACCACACCATCGCAATCAGCACGAAATTCCAGTCACCAACTATCCCAGCCTAATTTCCGGAAAAATAATTAATAATTAATTAATTTCGAAAATTAATTAATTAATTCAATTTAATTTCTAAAAATACTAACATAGGCCAAAAATTATTAAATTAAATACCAATACGGACCCGGAAAATTCCCGAACCCTTCTAGATAAATAATACAATTTAATTAGTTCTTACCTAAACCATGCTAACCACCTAACATACTCAATTAAATAATTAAATCACTAATTTAATCTAACTAACCACCTAATTCCTAATTAAACAAATCTAAACACCCCTTAGCATCATTAGCCTACTAAGAAGAGTTTAGAGTATAAACTCACCGGTTAATTGCGGAAATCGGTTCACCACAACGATGGCGCGACGGCGGCCAAAATCCGAATTTTCGACGGCGTCGGCGAACACTTGGGCCAGGCCTAAACTTGGCCCAACAAATATCAGCCCAAATCTGAGATTTTCTTTTGAAATTGGACTGGGCTTGAGTTGCTTCGCGGGCTTCAATTAACACGGGCTTGGAAATGCTTAGTTGGGCTTGAATTCAAGTGGGCCTTAAGCTTGCAATGGAATTAGGCCTGAGCTTGAATCACTTGGGCTTTGCTGGGTTGAACAAAATGGGCTTCTCTGGTTTCTTGGATGGGCCCAACTATTGGGCCATGAAATCCACTGGACTGAGCACTGCCAACCGAAGCAGAAACGGAGATGCAGGTCTTCAAGACTTGCTGGCTTGAAGATGGGCCGTGAAGACATGCAGATTTGCTGGGCCAATCTTGGGAGTGGGCTGCTGGCTTTGCTGGCGTCAAGCTAAAGGTGACGCTGGCGAAGACACGAACGAAAGATGGAGCAGGGAAGCAACTAGCGGTGGAGTCTTTGAGCGGATGAAGTCCACGGCGTTAATGGGCTGAAGAAATCGAGCAAAGGGACTTTGGTGGTGGTGAGTCACAAACGGTGGCAACTTCTGCCATGAGCTGCTTCAATCGACAATTGGCAAATGGAGTCAACAAAGAGAACTCAGCTGGTGGACTTGGACGCATGGAGAGGCAGCTTGATTTCGTGGCTGGACTTCAGTGAGTTGTGGGGCTTCTTCGGTCAACTAAACTTCAATGGTTGACTTGAGGCATGAGCTACGGACGTGGGGTGATGGTGGAAGATGGGATGATGATAGATGGTGATGATGTGGTGGTGGAGATGGATGGGTGATGAGGATGAAATGATAGTGGAGACATGCGTGGCTGCAATCGTGAAGGAAGTCGTGCGGCAGAGGTTTTCAGTCGAAGGAATAGATGGGAAGAAAACAAGAGCAGCTGCTTCGTGATGTGCCGTTCGCACGAAGGAGATGAAGGAGAGGAATTGTGCACGAGAAGCTGCCGATGGGGGGAAAGGATAAAATCAACAAACAATATCTATCATTAATGTTTGGTCCCCCAAAAGCCACTAGGCTTATCCCTTGGTCCCCTCCTATTACTTTATAATATATAATTTTCCCAAATAATCCAATTTTTTATGCCAAAAATGCAGCCCCAAGCCACATTCCAAATTTCTTCAATTGATGGGCTTCCAATTCTTCATCAAATTTTCCCAATTGATGTCCCATTTTGATGTAGAAAAAGCCCACAATATTTCTACAATTCCCTTTCACCAAGTAGCTCGGTTTGCAAGTCGAAAATCTCTTCAATTCGACTGATCTGAATTTCCGTTAATTTTCCGCAACGTCCGAATCGATTTTTCGTAAAAATCTCGGAATCTCTGAAAATTCTTCGGAGGATGAGTCGATGTTCTTAAAATAAGTTGTGACACCACAAAACTTTCAATTGTTGAAATCAGGTTCAAATTCACGATTAATTTCAATCTGGCGCGCTTTTAGCGTGACATAGTCTACCGGGTAACTTTTAGGAATTTTTGGTGCAATTGACCCATGATCGATTTATCTCGAATCACAAAGTACATCTTCGACACATTGGCGACACTCGGTTGTCGTGAAAATCTCAAGGTTTCAATTACAGACACGGGGTACCCAAAACGATAGAAAATCAATTTAGTGCCGATCGATGAGAATTTTGCAATCAGGTGGAATCACCTACACTTTTGATCACATATCTCAGTCGAATCGACCTATCTCTGATCTCTAATCGATTTTGACAGTGTCGTAATGATCCTTGTAGATCAACACGGTCGAACAGTCGATTCTTGGTCGAGTTCTCAAGTCCAATTGCATTTAGATTCCATAATTACTTCCCCAGATAGTCCAGTTATCTCATGAGTGATCAGCTTAGAGAATTGCACTATTGGCGTGTCGATGAAAGGCCCGATTTATTTAATCGAAAACAAATTCTGAAAATTCAGGCTGTTACGCTATCGAAGTACGCACCGACGTTGATTGAGGACCCGATGGATAGAGCAAGAAGGTTCATAGATGGCCTGAAGCCAAAGATTAAGGACCCACTGGTGCTGCTGAATCTCAAGGACTATGACGAACTGTATGAGAGGGCCTAGCTGATTGAGAGGAATCTGAATGAGTGGGTAGCCGCATCTAGGTCGCGATTTGTGCCCAACAGAGATAACAATCAGTTTGGGAAGAAGCCAATGATGGGAGGAAACCGAAAGGGTGGAATTGGAAAGCCGGAACCCAACTCGAATGGCGTGTGCTAATTGTGTGGAAGGAAACATGGATCAGCCCCGTGTCCTACTAGAATAAGAGCTTTCTATGGATGTGGCCAGCATGGCCATCGAGTGAAGAACTACCCGCACAGACCCATGGGAGCACAAGCACCACTGCCCCAGATAGGACAGGCAGCACGGAGTGCATCGCAAAAAGCACAGCAGGGCATTTTGAGCAGGTCTCCGATGCAAGGAATGGTGTATGATGTCACTCGAAGGGAGGCGGAGAACTTGCAAAACGTGGTTACAGGTACAGTCTCGTTGAACAACCATGCTGCTTATGCTTTATTTGATCATGGAGCCACGCATTCATTTATTGCTGGGCAGTTTGTTAAGTTAGTTAGGTTAAGTCCAAAACTGTTGGAAGCGGTCATTAGTATATCCACCCCATTAAAGAATAAAGTGTTGCTTGCGACAAGGTGTCCTGGTTGCAAATTAGTGATTGGTGATTGAGAGGAAAAAGTAGATTTGATTGTGTTGGCCATGTTTGATTTCGATGTGATTATTGGTATGGATTGGCTCACCAAGCAACGAGCTACCATAGACTATTATTGTAAAGCGATTCAGTTTAACCCGTCAGCGAGTGAAAGTTTCGAGTTTGTTGGAAATTGAGGAGGACTCTTGATTACTTTAAATTTGTCACTTGAGGCAACCCGATTGTTAGATATGGGTTGGAAAGGTTAATTAGTAACCGTGGTTGATACGTCAATTGAGGAGCCAAGGATGGAGGACATCGCCGTAGTGCAAGAATTTTCTGTCGTTTTTTTTTTTCTGAGGAGTTGCCTGGTTTGCCCCTAGAAAAGGAGATAGAGTTTGTGATTGAGTTGGCCCTTGGGACGGAGCCAATTTCTAAGGCTCCTTACCATATAGCGCTATCCGAGTTAAATGAGCTTAAGGTGCAGATGCAGGAGTTGTTGGCCAAAGAATTTATTCATCCCAGTGCGTCGCCTTGGGGAGCACCAGTTCTATTTGTAAGGAAGAAGGATTGTTCGTTGTGTCTTTGTATCAACTATCGGCAACTCAATCAAGTGACGATCAAGAACAAGTATTCGTTATCAAAGATCGATGACTTGTTTGATTAGCTACAGGGAGCTTCGATATTTTCCAAGATTGACTTGAGGACAGGTTACCATCAATTGAGGATTAAGAAGGAGGATATACCAAAGAAGGCTTTTCATACGCGTTACGGCCATTATGAGTTCACCATGATGCCGTTTGGTCTGACCATTGCCCCAGCTGCTTTTATGGATTTGATGAATCAAGTGTTCAAGGGGTACCTGGACTAGTTCGTGATTGTGTTCATCAATGACATCTTGGTATATTTGAAGAGTCTAGAGGAGCATGAACAACACTTAAGGACGGTGCTACAGACCCTCCAAGAACACAAGCTATATGCCAAGTTCAGTAAGTGTGAGTTTTGGCTAACTCACGTAGCTTTCTTAGGTCACGTGATTTCTAGCGAAGGGATTTCCGTGGACCCGACCAAGATTGAAGCTATTATGAACTGGCCGAGACCAACAACGGTGATCGAGATCCGAAGTTTCTTGGGATTGGCAGGTTATTATAGACAGTTCGTGGAAGATTTTCTACGATAGCCATGCCCTTGACACGATTGCTAAAGAAGGAAGAGAAGTTCGAATGGGCGGATAAGTGCGAACGTAGTTTCCAAGAGTTTAAGCAAAAGCTGACTACCACACCCATGTTGACAATTCTGTCTGAACCTAGAGGATATGAAATTTATAGCAATGCGCCATATAAATGATTGGGCTGCATTTTAATGCAACATGGGAGGGTTGTTGCATACACATCCTGTTAGCTGAGGCTTCATGAGTTGAATTATCCGACACATGACTTGGATATGGTAGCGATCATCTTTTCCCTGAAGATTTGGAGGCATTACTTATGCAAAGAAAAGTTTCAGATCTTTACGGACCATCAAAGCCTAAAGTATTTATTCTCTCAGAATGAGCTGAACATGAGGCAGCGTCATTGGATGGAGCTTCTTAAGGACTACGACTGTGACATCTTGTATCATCCTGGAAAGGCTAATAAGGTCGTGGATGCGTTAAGTCGAAGTCATCGATTGCGCAAATGATGGTTCAGGAGTGGATTATACTCGAAGGAGTTTGAGCTTTGGATTTCAAGTTTAAGATATGCCACCTTTCAAGTCTCATGGCTACCCTCAAAATTGAACTGGAAGTGCAAGTGAAGATTAAGACATTGCAATCAATAGACCCTGAAATCCAGAAAGTTCTGCAGGAGGATACGGAAAAGAGGAAAACTGATTTCCAAGTTACGGAGGACAGATTATTGAAGTTTCGTGGACAATTATGTGTGTCTAATGATGTGGAGCTTAAGGAGGGGATTTTGTTAGAAGCCCATCGTAGTAGTTATAGCATTCATCCAGGCAGCACAAAGATGTATCAGGATCTACGCCAGTACTATTGGTAGAATGGTATGAATGCAGATATCACTAAACATGTCGCCAAGTGTTTGACGTGCCAACAAATGAAGGCACATCATTGCAAACCTGGTGGACTTTTGCAACCCCTGGAGATTCCCGAGTGGAAATGGGAACATATCACAATAGATTTTGTGATGGGATTGCCGAGGAGTCAACGAGGTAATGATTCCATTTGAGTCGTAGTCGATAGGTTGACGAAATCTGTTCATTTCATCGACGTACGAAAGGACTTTGCATTAGACAAATATGCTGAATTGTATGTGTGACAGATAGTTCGTCTTCATGAAGTGCCAGTGACGATCACATCAGATCGAGACCCAAAGTTTACCGTAGCTTTCTGGAAAAGTTTACAAATTTCCTTGGGAACAAAGCTGCAGTACAGCATGGCCTATCGGCCGCAAACAGATAGTCAGTCTAAGAGGACTATTCAGACCCTTAAGAATATGTTGTGAGCTTGCGTATTGGACTTCAAAGGAAGCTGAGAGAAACAGCTTCATTTAGTTGAGTTCGCATACAACAACAGCTATCAGCAGAGCATCAAGATGGCACCATTTGAAGCGTTGTATGACAGGGCATGTAGGACTCCTGTCTGTTGGGATGAAGTTGGAGAGTGCAAGATTACAGGCCTTGAGTTGATTCAGCAATCAGTAGACACCGTCAAAGTCATTCAAGAAAAGCTCAAGATCGCCCAGAGTCGTCAAAAGAGCTATGCAGATAAGCAGCGTAGGCCTTTGGAATTCCAAGTAAGTGAACACGTATTCCTCAAGGTGTCACCGATGAAGGGTACTTTGCGTTTTAGCAAGAAATGAAAACTAAGCCCGAGGTACATTGGCCCATTTGAGATTTTGAAGCAAATTGGGACTTTGGCATATCGTCTCACGTTGCCACCAAGACTTGTTCAAGTGCATGACGTCTTCCACGTGTCAATGCTAAGGAAGTATAAATCTGATCCGACCGACGTGCTGAATTACGAAGAAATAGACGTGGACGAGAGGATGTTGTATGTGGAGAGACCGGTTCGGATAGTGGATCGAAAGGAGCAAGTGCTACGTAGCAAGATGATTCTCTTGGTTAAAGTGGTCTGGCAACACCACGGAATGGAGGGAGCCACATGGGAAAACGAAGAGTCGATGATGCGTCAACACCCCCACCTTTTTGTTGAAGAGTTGTAATGATTCAAATTTCATGGATGAAATTTTTGTAAGAGGGGAAGAGTTCTAATACCCAAAATTTGGCCCAATTTCGAAATATACTAAATGGTTATTTCGTCAATACACTTATAGTTACTTTACTTTGAACTAATCACTCACGAGTTAACTAATCTATTGGGTGATGCCGTAAAAGGGTTAAAACGCGAAAGACTAGAAAATTCAATTAGAAATCGACCACTCGACCATAAGGATCGACAAGGGTCAATACTACATTGTTATAAGTCAATTAGTGAACGGATATAAATCGATTTGACGGAAGTACGTAGTCGACTCAAGGGTGATTCCGCACGATTATGATATTCGCGTCGAACGATAATAAACCGATTTTCTATTGATATTGTATTCAGGGTACGTAATTGAACCATTGCGATTACATGACAATCGAGCGTTGTCCGCGATTCGAAGATGCACAAATGTGGATCGAAAATTATCGACCACTAGCCAACCACGAGAGAACTCCTAAAAGCCACCCGATAAATTAGATCGTACTAAAGTCACGTTCCATTGATTTTTAACCACGAAATTTAATTCGATTTCAGGTATCGAACTTTCGAGGGTTTTGAGATTTAATTATTGGACGTTGTCTCATCGTTCGTCGAATTATCAGCGAATCTGAAATTTTCAAAAAAGAAATTATCGGACAAAAAAAAAAGGAAATTCGGATCAAGAAGCAAAATTAACATTTTTGGACCAAAAAGATTGTTTTTATGAAATTAGAAATAAAAAGAAAAGTTGGGACATAATACTAGGCTGGCAACATTTTTGAAGGCTCCTTTGCCCAAATATGAGCATTTGGAATGCTCAATGCTCAAAGCTGGGGAGGGGCAGCATTGAGCATTCGGCATTTGGGAAATGCCACGCCTACTGTTCATCTTCTTCTTCTTCCTCCGTCGTCTTCAAACGAGGCCATCAGTTCTTCTTCTTCTCCGGCAGCCACCGCCGCCGCCGCTGCTTGAGGGTCGCGCGTCGCCGGTGACCACCGTGCGGGGTGGCGCGACGCGCGACCCAGGCGGCGCGGACCTCGAGCGGCGCCGCCCGGGTCGCGCGGACCTCGGGCGCGCGCGTGGTTCGCTGAACCGGGCGACGCCGCTGGTCCGCGCAACCTCAGCGACGCCGCTCGAGGTCGCGCGGACCCAGCGAGTCGCCCGGTTCCGTGCGGACCGGCGGCGTCGCCGCCGGGTCGCGCGGACCTCGGCGGCGTCGCCCGGTTCGCTGGAACCAGGCGACGCCGCCCGGGTCCGCGCGACCGGCGGCGCGCGCGAGGTCGCGCGACCCAGCGACGCCGCCGAGGTCCGCGCGACCTCGAGCCGCCAGACTCGGCGGTCCGGAGGCCAAATCGGCGCCGGACGGCCGGATCCGGCCTCTCGCGCTCCCGGGCGCCCGAGGTCGCGGCGACGGCGTGGCTGACCTGGCCGCCGGACGGCCAGAGATCTGGCCGTCCGGCATCGCCGGCCGAATTTGATTTTCATATTTTTTTTTTTTTAAAAAAAATTAAAAGCAAAAGCCCATTTGGAATAAGTTTTGCCAAACGGTATTTTCACACAAGCCACTTTTCAATGCGTAATTTGCCAAACACCCGAGCATTCCCGAAAACCCCTTTAGCCTAAAGATATTTGCATTTGGCCAAAGGCATTCCCCAAAAGCCGAACCAAACGGGCCCTAAGAGGGTTTTAAGGAAAAGTGGGTGAAGAGTATGATGAGATTTTGGGAAATATATGAGTTAACCTTTTTTATTTTCTTTCTTTCTTTTTTCTCTCTTTTCTCTCTCTCTCTCTTTCTTCTCCCTTCCTTCACGCCTCCTCCCTCTGCAGACCGCCCATCCTCCCTTCTCTCCTTCTTCTCCACCTCCACTTCATTCCCCCTCCTTCTCACGCCTTTCTCCCCCATCCTCTGTCCATTTCTTCCCCCCTCCCCCAACTTCTCCTTCTTTTGCTTGCCGCCACTTCACCACCACCATACCACTGTCCATTTCCCCTCATTCCTTCATCACGCTAGCACCTTCATCATCCCACCGCCACCACCATCATCTTCTTCTTCTTCTTCTTTTTAGTTTTTTTTTCCCTTTCGTGGCTACCACCTTCATCCCCATCCACCATTGCCACTTCCATCCCCAAGACCTTGGTGTCGTTGGGCCATCCACTCGAGCCACCACCACCATCCTCGTTGCCTCAAGCCACCCCTCACCACTGAGCACCCCATCTCCAAGGAGGCCATGGACTTTGAGTGCCAAGCCGCCGCCTTCAACGTGTCGTTCGTGCCACCGTGAATGCCGTGAGACTTGAGTTCTCGACGCCATCGCTCCGCCGTCATCACGAGCTCACCGTCACCAAAAATCCGTGAGTTAACTTTTTAATCATGGATTAGGTGTTAATTACATTTAGGGGGTGGTTAGTTTAATATTAATGACGGTTATTATTAGTTAATATTAATTTATTTTTAATTGCAATTAAAGATGATTTAGATTAAATTTAACTGCGATTAGTTTAAGCAATTTCGATTAGATTAATTAATTGAGTTTAGTTTTATTAACCGTGATTTATTTATTTAATCGTAATTAGCCTAATTAATCATGATTAGCTTAATTAATCACGATTAGTGTAATTAAAGACGAATTAGCCGTTAAGTATAATTTTATGCTCATTTTTCTGGATGAGATTGTGCATAATTTTGGTTGTTGGCATGTATGATGTTATGCTATTGATTGCCCAATTATAGATTTTTATTTACTATTCTCAAAGGAGGTTTTTGGGCAAGAAAATAGAAAAATATAATGTATCAAGTTTGGACGCCGAATTTTACATACTAAATAAAACATTGGGGTTTTAAAATAGAATTGTGCAAAGTTTGATGGGTTGATTTAAAATACATGAATACGTACGAATATTTTACTAGGATTTTTAAATATGAAAAATTGCCAAAGTTGGTTATTTGAAAACGAAATATTGTGTTCTTGGCCAATTAATAGCGATAAAAATTGGCTTGATTGATGGTGTGCTTGAGTGGTCATTTAATCGAACCCACCACCCAACAGGAGTTTGGGGGCGATGCCCAATTTTTATCGGATGCCCGGCGAGAGTCCGGATGCTGAGTCACGATTGAGGCTGAACCGATACTCCTTTATAGAATGTCGTCTAGGCAGGTATTCTAGATGATGCCTTACTCAATGGGGCGGGACAATGCTTGGTCATGTCAAAAGACCACCGACTCTTGTGTTGGCCGTAGCCTGAGGGGTCGTAATAATTGGAACACGTATGTTTGATAGTACGCTTGGCTATTATGGATTGTGTTTTGATTATTATTTATGTGTGTTGCACTAATATTGCCATGTGAGGTGTACTAATATGCAAGGGTATGCCAAGGCAAGGTAAGATTGTATGCTGTTGTATGTTTAAGCTATCTCTGAGGCGAATTAGCTTCCTAATCAAGGTTTAGGAAGTTGACTCACTGAGATTTTATCTCACCCCGTTGTTAACTATTTTCAGGGCCATAGCATGGGGAACTGTTAAGTGCGGTTGTGGTGGGCACAAGATGCAACACTTTTGGTTGGCCTTTGCCTATTGGTCGTTAGGAAATTGTCTTTTGAGGTAGACTTGTAAATGTTAAACTCCTTGGGTTAACAAGTTGATAAATAAATCGTTGCTTTTGAGAAATCGACTATTGTGTTTCACTATCCTTGATTTGTTGGTTGACTAGGTGTCTATTTAAGTTGCTTCCACATGCGTTTAATCAAAAGATAAAAAGAATGGGTCGGCGACGTGTCCCGGGACATCACACTTTTAATCGACCATCAAGTGATGTTCGCACGCTCGGGATTTGGAGTGTGACATATATCATCAATTAAAACTAAATTGAATATCATAACATCGTGAGAGGTATGGGTTTGGGAGACCTCATGCCTAATCAATGGCCATAGGCCCATCTTTTAGGAAATACTCATATCATCAATTGAAACTAAATTGAATATCATAACATCATGTGAGGTATGGATTTGGGAGGCCTCGTGCCTCGCCAAAGCCTCCCCAGCCACTATGG
This sequence comes from Eucalyptus marginata, assembly GCA_014182565.1. Lineage (NCBI taxonomy): Eukaryota > Viridiplantae > Streptophyta > Magnoliopsida > Myrtales > Myrtaceae > Eucalyptus > Eucalyptus marginata. Next base: position 32,010,304 of record CM024588.1, read on the forward strand.
GGGAAGAGAAAAAAGAAAACTAGGAAGACAAAGAAAAGAAAAAGGAAAAGAAAAAAAAAAAAAAGAATAAATAATAAAAAATTCGAAAGAATAAAATATTATTAAAAAATTACCACGACAACGTACACCGGACAGTCGGTGTCCATGTTAGTAGCCTTGCCAAAATTGGTAGGATGGACTAAATTGGCACAATCTTGAAAATGTTTAGGGCTGAATTAACCAAAAAAATTAAGACTTTTAAAAAAAATTACAATATATTTATGACGTTTTTGGTAATTTTCTCCATAACCCTATACATATGCAAATCAATCACAAAAAAGAGTCTAACTTACAAACACAAATGTAATCTCAAAAGGTTAAGGTTGGCCTTTTCCTTCACATTATTCATTTGGGATAGAAGACCATATCACATATAAGTCAAGGAAAAATGTGGAGATTTTATCGTTGTTGGAATTTAGTCATTTTTGGGATATGCAAGTCTATAAATGTGTAGTATGTATTTGATGAAGGATGGACAAGAGACAAGGGACAAGATAGGATGGTTCAAAAAGACCATATCACCTATATGTTGGCGGAACAAGGGTATAGAGTTCAACTCCCGCACAAACCTCACGATTCACAATTGATTTCTAGCCTATTTATAAAGAAATCTCTTATTTTTATAATAGATTCTTCTAGAAACTTAAACTCTCGTGGTCAAGTACTAGAATTTTTTTAGGATATTTCTAGATTTCTCGATGTTTGTTTCTCACGTCTACTAGAATTGGACTAGAGACTTCTACGTTAAAAATGGATCACCAAGTTTCAACAGTTGTTTTGTACAACTAAAACATGCTTTGCATGTCTTAGAATTGCGCACATTGCTTGTAAAAATGGCCAATTATCTCCATCAAATGTATGGGAGATGATCAAGAACAATACTTCCTCCAAAAAGTAAGGAGGCTAAGGTATTGGAAGTGGACAACTTTCTTAGTTTTGTCCCCGAGCAACTTGTGCTTTGCTTGAAGCATTGTTCTTGATTGTCACTAACAATTTCACCCATTTCTAAAGCAATTCATAATTAAAACATAACAAAGGAATACTATCAAACGTACCAAACATGAAGTTCATTATATAAAAGCAAGCAGTTTTCTGAAACCATGCATGAGGTCTAACGGACGCAAAGAGACTAGGTTCAATAAGGTCTTATCAAATCCACATGACTCCAACTATAGCTCGAAATAAAAGAGTTCAATGAGTCGAAAGCTCGTCCTCAAACTCTTACGAAACCAAATTAGCGAAGGACTCGAAATAAAAGAGTTCAATGAGTCAAAAGCTCGTCCTCAAACTCTCACGAAACCAAATTAGCCAAAGAACCATTTTGGAACGTTGGAAGACGGAGACGGGTGATGGATAGCGGCTTCATTTTCCATGACTGACTTCCCTTTACGATCACGAGTTCCAGCATCCTGCACATCAAAGGCACTCCCAAGCCGTGCGTCATGTAGAGGCACCTGGTTCTGCTGGTTCGGAATTCTAGCTTGCCCCATGACATCAGCTTCCGCAGGTCTGGATTGCGGGGGACACAAAAACTCGAAGAATTGAGGCTTCGATGTCACTGGGTTTGCACAGTTGGGAGCGTGATCTGAGCCACCTCCATGGCTTAGGCTTAACCAGTTGGGCACCGGACCTGCACCAAGTGAGCTGCTTTCCTTGCTTGGGCTTAACCAGTGAGGAAGCCGTCCTGTGCCAGTTGAGATGCCGTCATTGGTTGGGCTTAACCAGTGAGGAAGCTGTCCTGCGCCAGTTGAGTTGCTGCCATTGGTTGGGCTTAACCAGTGAGGAAGCTGTCCTGCGCCAGTTGAGTTGCTGCCATTGGTTGGGCTTAACCAGTGAGGAAGCCGACCTGCACCAGTTGAGATACCTTCATTGGTTGGGTTTAAACAGTTCGACCTTTGACCAACGGGAAGCGAGCTCTCTTCAGGGATGGGCGCTGTTTGCAGTGTCCAGTCAAGATCTTTATAGTCATTCCTAGGAAAGGAGATAGCACCTTGAGAAGGCTCTTGCCAAGAAGGAAGTAGAGGACTCTTACCTTTTGCCGCTGTTGCTTGCATTCCAGGATAGGAAGAAACTGTTTCTCCCTTTTTCACCAGCCCATCCGTCATCATAGCATCTTGCATCATCTTAGAGAAACTACTTCCTTGAGAATCAGGGGCAAAGTTCCATGTGGCGAAGGGATTTGGCTTGCCATTCAGAGTTGTAGCGGCTGGCTGGTAGAAAGAACTGGAATATGGAATACCAGCAGTCATGTCCCTCTCAGAATCATTAGCGATGTCCAACCCCTTGTTTATGTAGTTTGTTTCCTGTCCAGTCTGATGAGTGGGGTACGCCAATGCGTGATGAGCTTCAGGAATTATAAAACTCGGATCTTCACTTCGATTCATACCTCCAATCGCTAATGCATTCCCTCCATAGAAATTACTTGATTTCGCAGGTAAATTGAGATGAGGAGGTTTTGTAGGGTTCCTGTAAGAAAAATCGGTTAATGCAGGAACTGCATTTTGGTGAACAGACCCTTGGTGAACCGATCTGGCAGCTGCAACTTGGTGAAAAGAGCCTTGTGATATGTTAGAAGCATCAAACTTGACGGCTTGCGTCTGCAAGTGCGGAACTTCATTTTGGGGAACAGAGCCATGGGGCAAGTTTCGAGATAAATTCCTTGTAGCGATGGATTTCGCCTTTGGCCCCAAATCCTTAATAAACCGCATGACACTCCCCTTATAGTCCATCTCTTCTTTTGCCTACAAGACACCACATAATAACTAGCACAAATAAGTCGCAGGCAAAAAATTCACTAACTATCAAAACCAACAAAGGCGAAGCTTATAGTGGAGGTCGACCTGATAGGTTACAAAGCTATGTTGACAACCCAAGTTATGAGAGGCAAACTACATTCTTTATTATCTTATCAGGTTCAAAAACTGTTTTCCAAATCTACCATTTTGACAATATCTACCTTAATATGTAGACAGACTCACAAGAATCAGGTTGCTTACTTGAACTAGAGTTTCTCCGTTCTTGGGATCATCTGATGCAAGTGACTTTCCCTCGCCAGGGGGCTGATAAGTTTGACGGCGTTGGTCTGCAGAACCCTCATTTCTTTTACCTCTTGCCCCTGCATAAGGAAACATCAAAACACAAACACAATTAGTGAATAATTCTGACCAAATACTACTTAGAATATCCAATGAAAATTCAACTATGTTTGTGTTGGAAATGGTGATCCATTTTCTAGAATTTCCTAGAGTTTCTAAACTAGAATCTAGAATTCCCTAGATTAAGTTTTGGATGGTTAAAAAATTGTGGCTGAAAATTTCCAGCATGTAAGAGAAGTCCAGAAAAATCCAGCATTGAAGAAAAGTCTAGAATGTACTTAGTTGGTGGAAATGCTATAAAAAGGCCATAACCCATTGATGTAATAGAGTGAGAGGAGCATGAGAATATACTCCATATCATAAAGCTCCTCCACCAACACTTCTTTCAACTATTGTAAAATTATTTTATCCAACTAATGAAACTATTTCCCATATCCCATGTTCTTTATCCTTCAATTATCCTATCTCATCCCTTGTCCATCCTCTACAAAATATACCATACACTTGCACACATCACTAACCAAAAACTATCATCAATACCAAAACCATGCTTCTGCGCACATTTAAATTCTAACAGTTTGCAACCGTTGAAGATGCAAAACAAACATGATTTTGTAAGCGTCCAGTAAAACAAAGTAGCCTCAGGATAGTCTACGCACATTCCAACATGCATCCACAAAACAATTCCCTTTGACAGTAAATAAAAGAAGAATCAGGCATCTCCTACCGCTTGATATCATCTGGTCTGTAAAATTCAGAAGTCTGGCTTCAGCCTTGGTCCATCGGCCATCACGCTCGGTTGCTGGGAAGAAATGGGTTTCAAAGTTTGATGGATCTGTTCTGAGAGCATGAAATAGCTTTTCAGCCACCTCTCTTATAGCACGAGCCTAAAGAACACACCTCCTCAGTTAGAAAGGAAGATAGCCAGATCACCATGTGAAACATAACCACTAAGAATCAACAAGAAGTGATGGTTATACCTGTCTATAAAAGACGGTAGTGGATTGATTAAACCTCATTGCATTGTCAAATACCAAGAACACGTCATGCTGACATGAATCAAAATAAACAAGTGAACAAATATATATGAAAGTAAGTAGTCTTTCCATTGCAAACAAAATAATTATTGACCAGATATGTTTTTACACATTATTCCTGGACTGGCCTTATAATATCTTTTATAAAGTAAATGCCCTGAGAATAGATTATACTATACTGGACAACAAAAGATAGACTCATTTACTTATCTGTGTATGTATACAAAGCTATTTTCAGTTTGAAGCAATTCACATGCATTTCTTCAAGAAAGAGGCACAGAAACTAATGCAAACAAGGCCTTTTGAAAAGTATCATAATAAATCTTCAGTTTGTTAGACAGAAAATCACTAGTGCTATAATATTCAAAACATAAGTGAGATGCTACCCATTGATTATGGGTCAAATTTAGTCCCGATTTGGTTTGGAACCAACTTGATTGATTTGAGGACATTCAGAGTGAGCAAAATATTTTGGAGTGCTTGAAGAGACACTTTTTAACATCCTAAATTATGTGATGGACGTTTGGAATGAAGCACCAAAGTTTGGAGGCCAGAGTGGGTTGGGCATCTGGAGGCAAGATCAGACATCGAGCCAAGGCTGGTCAGATGCCCAACCTGGATGTGACAGCTGGAAATTTTAGTATTTTGAACCTGGATAGAGAGCTTGCAGGACGAACAGACAGGATTTTACTTGAGAGAACCAATTAACAAATCTCCAGCATCTACCATTTAGTTCTGAATTAGAGGAAGTGCGGATTAGTCAACCTGCTGATTACTAGAGCCTATTAGGATGATAAATTGGAGTCGAGGGCAAAGAAGTACATACTCCTATGCTCCGCATGAGAGGTGAAAGATTATACTACTTCTCTTGGTCGCTTTTTCTTATATAAAGAGGCATTCAAGGGCATCATTTGACCGGTGAGATGTCTTTTAAATAGTCTAGAAAAGCTATGAGCAATCATTCGGCTTTGAAATACATCAAAAGATAAAACAAGGATATTCTTGACCAACCTCAAAGTCTTCCAATGCCTTATATTTGCCTCTGCTAAGCTTTATCCCTATTGTACTAAAATCCATTGGAAATTTAATGACTTCTTGATAGCCTTCGACCTTTCAAAACAAATATATATACTGTTCATAATCAACAATGTCAGGATACCGGATGCAGCACTTGAAAAAGTCACTGAATTACAAACCTGCGTAGGGTCTACTGGCTCCGCAAATATTTTCTTCCAGTCTCTCCTGCATTATCATCATCATCACCATCGTGAAGATGGTTACAACCATAACAACAGTTAATATGAATTAACGTAACTTTTGATGAAAGACTCAACCTTCAAAACACAAATGAAACTGGTTTCTTATAAATCTATATCTACAGGAGATGAGTCTTCAACGCCCAGACTAAGGATTTTTTTACATAGCCATACCTTTGCAATAAAGTAAGCAACATTTCAGCTTGCTTTGATCCGGTAGTGGGGTTCTGGGATCCACTGGAGTTCATGAAATACATTGGTTGAGTCAATTTCAGAAATCCTTTCAGTACCATAACTGAAAAGATCAAAGTAATGAAGTAGAAAGAAGGCTTACTAGGACTTGTGCAGTGCTGTACACTTTTAAAGGCGTCACTGAGCTGGATTTGATGTTAAATGAGAGTTAAGCCAATAGATTATCATTCCACAGGAGAAAATTGAATAATATAGCAACAAATATATATGTTGCATTGCCAAAGCATACTATAAAGCTTACGACAATTTTTGTAATTTAACAAATATTCTTCTGTAACTTATGCACCAGGGAATCTCCAACAAATGAAGAACACAATGCTCCAACAACTTTTCTATATGTCCCTCAAGGAAATGGCCATGTATACTTGAGTTTCTTTCTCACACCGACTCCAAACGAAGCCATTTATATTTTTCATTTCATATTTCACTTTTCTTGATACCGGTGCATTGCAGAGACAAACTTGCATCTAGAATTGGGCTAACAAGATGCCATTGAGAATAACGGCAGAACCTCAGAACGTTTCTCTTGGGATGAACTGACAACCAACTGATCATTTCACAATTATCTTAACACAGAACTGTCATCAAGACATGATACATGAAACCCTAGAAGTTGAATGATCGGGACACTTCCAAAGCCTTTTATACTCACTTATAATCAGTAGTAAACAATCTTTCTCTTAATATTTGAATTCTACCATTCAAAAAGCACCAGTAATAAGACATAAATGGTGTCAACCGACAAACCGACGCTAGTTCAATAAGTAAGGACCATAAAAACTTACTTGTTTTCTTTTACATGTATTGCATGATCTCCCAAGGCAGCTCAAAGTATAAGGAGACTGATTGATGACAATATTCACTAGACTAGCATATAACTGAATAAAAGTGTGGTGTATCTCATGATAATAATTCAAGCATGCAAATTCAACAAACTATGCTAGTGAGCATAAAGTATACTAGAAAATAATGATATAGAGTACCAGTTTCTTTATTTGTGGTTCTAAAACATGAGCTTGTTGTTCCGCAGGATCAGATATTAAATCTTGCAATGGTCTTTTCTTGACCTTTTTCCTTGCTCCTTTGCAATCAGATTGTTCATCTATTCTGCCTAAGGCCATCCTGCTTTCCTTCTGGCTTCTCCTCTGTGCATTTCGTGCTTCCAGTTCAGATATCCTGGGGCTCCTTCGACGCTCCTCATTAGACATGATTGGTTGATTGATCCCTCTGTTCGTTCAAACAAATATGTTTAACTCCTACCAAAAGAAAAAATTAGTTTAATGCCTTTTGATATATATTGTCGACTAACAACAACCTAATCAACAAAAAGTGAGGAATCAACTTCTACTAAACCAAAATAATCACAAGAGCCATATAGACAATCAGTACGTAAAGCTAAATAAGTGCACTGTTATGTTGTCACTGAAAGGTGAATAACTGCACTGTGATAAAGGCTACAATAACATTTTAAAGAATGCAATGAAACTGACTCTTGAAGTAACACAAAAAGGCCAAATAATAAGCAAATAGGTTTTCTAGATACCCAAGATTTCGATATACTTTACTGTCAGAATTACCTAAATAGAAATGAGATAACCCAAAGAAAATCATTGAATCACAACTTGCTGATACAAAACCTTCGCTTAAGCACTATTTTATTATAGAGGACTGATTTTCAGCATTAATTAGGGCTTGGAGTAGCAACTGCCACACAACAGAAAAATTTGGAAGTAAAATCATAAATGACCTGGTTTCAAAACTATGGATTTGAAATTAAAGAACAATCTTCATTGCAAGATATTTGTCCAAAATTGTATTTCATAGATTAAAAGCTATTCAAGGTGTTTTGAAATAATTTTCCCTCAATAGTTCTCCATACCATTCAGGCAAGGCTAGAACTGAAATTGAGCTATGAAATTACACAATGGGTAACTCAAGAAAGTCGAGATGCAATTTAACATATCATAAAACAAGCATTCAGTCTCCCTGAAGGATTTCCTTGTGGTGGTTTGGCTTTGGGGAAGAAATCCACCGACCATCATCTCTTAGGACAAAAACAAAAAACAGAAAAGATCAACACTTTCATTCATGTAATAGCTTGTCTTTACCCTTCCTCTTTTTGCGGTTCTTTGCCAACCCCCTTTTGCTTCTTTTCCCCAGAAAAAGAGTTACTGGTCAACTCTCCGGAAAAGTTCCGACCAAAAAAAAAAAAATCTCTGGAAAAGCACAATAAATACTCCAGAAAAGAGTCTCCGGCAACTCCTCAATGGGAAAATAAACACAAAAAGATCAACTTGCAAACACCTTTGGATCCATGGATTAGGTTTTCTTTACTTATCAAAACAAAAAGGAATGAAAATTGATCTGCTTGAAAGATACATACCAAGAGAAAATCTAGGAATCACACAAGAACATCTCAGAAATGAAATCATGAACAAATCAGTCATAGATCTATGAGATTTAGGCATACATGTGCCATGATCAGGATCAAAAAGCATGAGATGCAGTACATTACCGAAGACACCTCCTTAAGCGAACCCTGAGACTCGATAAACTTTCTAGTGCTTCTTATCGGAACGAATGCACTCATCGCTTCTCTTTAGTGAGCGACTCCGATAAGCCTAATCGGCCAATAATAAAGCAAGTACATAAATTTTCACCATTTAAGGTAATATTGGTGGATTCACTGCAATATTAGCTTGCACTGACTTGGTATTTCAATTCATTCAAGGCTCACGTCGGATAATGACAACGGCCACGTGTCAACATCGCTCCAAAAAAGACCAAGGTTGATGCTCTCATTATGCTACGCCGTTTTGCATATTCTCTCACTGGTCTTCTATTAATCTTTGCATATGAAGCTAATTAGGTAAATTCTTTCCAAATGAGAGTGCTAGAACTTCAATACTGAAGTAAAACAAAACTTGAAATGAGTTCAGCTGCATCTTGTGTATCATTGTGAAACAAGTCCAATGTAAACATCAAAGTAAAGGACTGTATCATGATAAAGTTAAAAATGCTAAGGTCCTTTGTAGATTGCAGATACAGCTCTCCTGTTGTTAATGCTTCTGCATCACCAAGTTGACTTCCTTTTCTGAACTATTACTATCAGATGGAAGAAGTAACAGAACCAACATTAATGTCCAGAAATATTTGTGCTAGAAGCTAATGAAAAGAAAGGGTGGACAAAATGTTGTTGTTATTGGGTGAAGTTAAATGTCAAACAATCCAAACCCAACTGTAATAAAATTTTCAACTTCTGAAAGTTGTTTGGTACAGCTTTTCTATGGCAACTTTTGTTGGAAAAAGGGGTATTGTAGTGTTTGTATGTGTTCGCCAAACAACTTGCAGCTGCAGCACCTCCACAGTTAATTAAAATAAGGAAGCTGTTTTGCTTAAATTTAAGGTGATGTAGCTCTAGAATATATGTTACCAAATATGTTAATTACAGTGTTTTACAGCATTAGTGTAGCAAAATACACAGTTATGATTCAACCGCAATCATGCCAAATGGACTCTTAAGCTAAAGACCTATGGCTCTCTAGTTTTCACTTTGTCCACATCAAAATTCATATCTTCAAATATTTTTCACTATCTCCATGTACTTCTGATGCATCTATGATCCCTCGGCAATATGCATTAACTTTGTATTTTTTTACCAGTGATACTACATAAGCATCTCGTTTGACTGACATAAAAAAATAGTGTGCCTTTCCAATCTGCGAGTCTTTTGGTCTTATATTGAGAGGCAAGGCAGCGATTTTGGAAAAACTAATAGCTTGAGCTCATAGAGGTATAATTACTTCCATAGGAATGTTCCATTGCATTCTAAGTAGAAACAGTAATGTTTACATGAGCAAGAGAACTAGAAGGTTTGCTGTATATTATATAGTGACAACACTAGAAGATTTTCCACAATTTCGCTTAAGAGCAGGAAGAATTACACATGCTTTCTGTGGATGCAAAATAATCAAAATCTATCCGCATCACTTGATCTAGTGGGTAACAACAGTGATCAACTTTTACTTGCAAACAAGAAAATTCTACTGTCAAGCGATAACCAACTGGTATCAGAGCAATCAATAAATACCAAGACCCAATTATGTTTGGAACAGTTGTTATTTGATATCCATATTAACCAGTGGAACCAGCGCCTTACTTGAGATTTTAACATTGAAACTGTATTTAAAGAAACAAGAATAGCGAGGAATTTCTGAGCACAAAGAGGGCAGCCATTGACAGCAAATTCCTCGGTGAAAGTCCAGTGCCTTCTCTAGAGTGTTCTTGCATGATTGACTTCTTAAAGTATTGGCAATCTTAAACTGTGTTGTGGAACTGGAATTTGTCAAGATCCAGTAGAAGAAACGTCGAGTCACAATAATCTTGTATCATGTCGTGTTACTGGAATTCGAGAAAGCATAAAAAGAAAAACATTAAATCACCATTGAGACGAGAGAGAGAGAGAGAGAGAGAGAGAGAGAGAGAGAGAGAGAGAGAGAGAGAGTCTGTATAGAGATCACAGAGCGCTGTAGCACCATTTACTGTCCAAAACATTACTGGAATTCCTAATCCTAACGCTGTAGCACCGTAACAACTCAGCTAAATGCAGCTCAAGTCTTTACAGACAGACAGACAGATCTTTGTAATAGCAATCAAGCAGGAGATAGCTTTAGACAGTTGCTGTCCTCCATGATTGATTGGCCTTATTAGAAAGAAAAGACAGACTATTGGCAAGTCTTTCCACAAAGATGACACAAACATTTGATTTCATGATTAGTTTGGAACTCGTAAGTACAACCCTGCCTCAAAAGCAAAAAGTCAGAATGATTGACGATATCAAAGAAAAGCAATGAATTCATGCAAGATGAATTAAAGATGAATGTCAAAATAAGGCAGAAATGAATTTGTTTTTTTCCAAAGTCAGTTGAATAATAAGCTTCACTATCATGTATGAACCTGTACTTAAAAGAAGTAGAAAAGGAACGATGAACTTTATACAGATTTTGATGGAAGCCGCAAATTCTCGAACCTGAGCAGAATCTAGATTCTTCCCATCTGATCAAAAAATATATATGATCAGAAAAGATAAAACATCCATGACTCCATGATAGGAAAGAACTACAAAAGTACCGCAACAAAATTGGCACCCACACCCTCATGTTCCCGAAAGTATGCCCTTGCGGAAAGATTAATGATAAAAAAATTAAAATTCGATCATCGAAAGTGCCCATGAACATTGAAACTCTTAACATCTACTTCTTCCATGAACCTGATGCCTGTCAAGTGAGATCGAACCCAAACCCAAACCAAAGCAGTGAAATAAACATCTCATTTACTGATCAGTTTTACACTGGCAGTTACAGGTTAGAGAATTATCCTCCTATCAAGAAAATTCTGAATTTAGAAACCATAAAAACAAACAAAAAAGCAAAAGGCAACCAGACAAAATCTGCACTCATATCCCTCAACACTAGAAAAAATGTGTCCTAGTTTCCAGGTTAATAACAAGAAGATCCATCGCTTTAAAGTGAATATGAACATCGAAGCTCTAATTTCTGCTCCTTTCATGAATCTTGTACTTGTCCAGCGTGATGTGACCCAAGCTCAAACCCGGGAAATAAACGCTTTCAACATAATGCCGTTGCATGCTCCCTGATCTCATGCGCGTCCTCCGCGGCAGTCACTTTCCCATAGTCAAGAAGAAGAAATCGCTCTTCGATCTCTTCCCTCCACGTCTCAACAAAAAACACCATCTTCCTTTCCGCAAGCTCCACAAAGCTCGCAGTGGCCGCTTGCTCATCATCTCGCGGCAGAGAGCTGGGGTTTTCCGATGGTGTGGGGCAGTTCTTTTTACTTTCGAAGAGATGCGAATCACTGGTCTTACTGTACTGTCCGAGTTCTTTGATCGAAGTATCAACTTCATGAAGGAACCGACTGAAGCATTTGATGTTTCCAAGTGAATAGATTGGGCGATGAAGGGTCTGCCGGAAGGTTATGGGATGAATGTCACTGGCCACTTCCATGGAATTTGCAGAGGTTCTCTAGATGGCCGGTATAAGAGACATTTGTTTGGGATTATTTGCTTCTTCTTTTTTTTTTGGTCGAAGGATTATTATTATTATTATTATTATTATTGGAAACATGGTGAAGAACAAATTATTATTATTATTATCCCCCTCACGAAGGGGGAAACATGGTGAAGAACAAATAGCGTGATTTGTAAAAAAAAAAAAAAAGAAAAAAAAACGAATAGTGTGATTTGTATTAGAAATTTAGAATAGATAGACAGACTTGTTACCACTTTTTGCTAACAAGCCAAATTCGGTCTTAGGAATCGATTGAGAAGCTAGATTGCACTTATTTATGAACTTCATGGAAATTAAATTGGCCTAGTTCTCCCAAAAAAAAAAAAAAAAAAAAGCCCAACTTAAGATTGAATCTTAATTCTGTCCCAAACTTTTCTTTTATCAACTTTCACTCTAGCATTAAATCTACCCATAATTTCAAATTTTGTCACTAGTTTCTAACATCAAGAATAGTTGGAGAACTCGTGTCTTTATCAACATCCTTACCTTTGTATAAAGCAACATCACACTCCTGATATTGATAATCTTGAAGAAGTCAATGGCGATTTTCGGACAAATGGGGCAAATTTGAGGTTAAAGTGAAAGTTTGGGGATTTTTTAGACAAGAGAAAAAGTTTGGGGCAATCTTGAGATTCAACTTAAAGTTAGAGGGTTTTTTTTAAGGGATTTGGTCCTGTCATTTTTTAAGATTATTACGGACTAACCATTTAAGATCGATTAGATTCTATCTTTTTTATGATCTTCACAAATAAACAATAGTGATTTGCACATGGGACCTCAATAATCTTAGGCCTAGCTACTCCTAATAGTTGCCAAAACCATGGGTTACCGGCATGTTAATTGGCTGAGTTGATCGAAACTTATACCTTAATAACAAGTTTAGATCCCCAATCATTTGAACCCTGTCATGTCTATAGATGACAACAATTAAAATTTTCCCCAGTTTAGCTTTTATAATGGCACATCTATGATACTCATTAATTGTTTTGTTTTCCTTTATTCTGAGAACAAAAATCACATTTCTTGTGGTAGTCTATTCTAATAGTATAGACATGAAATCATTTACTCACCAATAACTCATTGGAAATCTACTACACCATCTACCTATCTATCTATCTATCTATATATGTCTCTTCATCTACATGAATATAAATAAGGTAAAGTGAATGACCTGTTCCTCTGCACACATTCTTGACGTTTGTTACTTTATTTCAATGGTAAATGGCAAAACCTAACCAGCTATAAATTGCCAAAAGTTGACCAAAAAATGTGAGACAAAATAAAAAGAAATTATTTAAAATTCTATTTCAAGTGTATTTGTTCTATAGTCCGAGAATCTTGTTTTCCCCGTTGGAACGGAAAATGGGTAGAGTGTTTAACTTCTGAAACATAATAAAATAATATAATTAATTTCACGTTAGGAACCTACTTTTAAGAAGAAAAAATAACGAAAATGACTGGTTGCTTGGAAGAAAACAGCCCTGGATTTTAGATGGAGCATTTGCAATTTATTAAATAATTTTTTGGCCAAAATTTGTGGTCTTCGAATTAAAATACCGTATAAGAAGTGCGTGCTTAAAATCATGCCTGCCATAATAAGGCTTTTATGGAAACTAAATTTTCCTTTCATTCAACAGCATTCTTTAGATGATAGCAGCAAACAAATGAATGGAAATTCAAGCTTCAATTCATGTTGTGACCAAACAGACACATGGAATATGTTCAATTCACTCCCGCTCTCGTTCAATTCAATTCAATTCCATTTTCGTATATCAAACATGCCGGAATTTCAGCTTAATCAAGGAACTCTTATTCCTGCCTTTTAATTCTAAGAAACAGTTTCCAAGCATAAATACATAAGTCTGATGAAATAAAAAAATTATTTTGAGTAAATATTGTGCAGGAAATACTTCAAATTTATTCAAAAAGTTTTTAATCAATCTCCTCATTTTGAATATTAGGCACTTGATGAGCATATTTTCAAGAATAATTTAACAGAAGATGGAAGTCATAAAAATGGACATAAGCTTCACCTATTTTCGTTTGAATTTTTATTTCAGCATCCAAATTATGCATAAAATTTCGTAGTTTTACTCAAAAAGAATTTGCCAACACTACTATTTGATGTCACTCACAAGCAAAATGCAGAACTATCTTTAGATATTATACAGGGATACTTTTGGAAACTAAAATTTCTTTGCAAATCCATTTTACTATTTTCATACTTGAAACAAAATAAAGATGTGGGAATTCAAGCTCAATTGAAGAGGAAAAAGAAACAATTTTCAATCACATTAGAGCTTCAGAAATGCAAATGACAAGAAAACACGTGCGAATTGTCGAATCTGTCCTTAA